>WUAM01000107.1:11521527-11540694 GCA_024336885.1 Actenoides hombroni
GCAGTGGAGTCACCGTCCCTGGAGGTGCTTAGAGAATGGCTGGATGTGGCACTGAGTGCCATGGTCTGGCCGATGTGGTAGGGTTGGGTCATAGGCTGGACTTGATGATCTCAGAGGGCTTTTCCAGCCTCTGTGATTCTGTGAAATCTTTGGGCCAGCATACAGCAATCGCTTGGGTTTTATTTTCTTCCCTTTCTTTAAACAGGACTTCAAATGCTACAGCTTTGCCACAGGGGTATGATTACATAAGCCATGGAAATGTACTTCAGTGACCAGTCAAATGACTTTGTTTTTGCCAGTAGTTTAAGCTTGCCATTTATTAAGCTGTTGAAGGAATATAATTGAAATTCATTGGAGAATTTAATTTTATCAGGCCCTCTGTAACTGCGTGCTTTTGCTGTGTGTCTGGGTGCATTTGGCTTGCCTATAAATGGCTTGTTTGCTTTCATAAAGGAGTTAGCACAAAGAAGCAGCTGGGTGAGGAACCAACCCCTGTCCCTTGCTGGTTAGAGGGCAAAGGTATTGACATGAACATCTGCAGAAGTGGCCTCTATGCATTTCAGTTAGTAGAAAAGTTTTACATTTTCACGAACGTTGCTGCAGCCCTTTGCCTTACCCCATTTTTAAGCATAAAAAGACACTGGAGGTCTAATATAGTCAAGAAGGTTTTAATGGCTGCTTGGAGGATGCTCCTGCAGCACTGGCCGCTGCTGGGAGATGCCTGCAGCACTGTGCTACACCCCGTCGGGCCTGGCTTTGTCTCCCTTTGGGGCTTTTCAGCTCCGTGTCGCAGGGTTCCCAGCCGGGGAGCTTGCCCGCTGGCCGAGCACGGGGCAGCTCCATCTGGGCTCTGCCCGCAGCGAGGTGCGTGGGGCTCGGCAGCAGAACAGCGCCTTGTGCTGCAGGGTGGCCTCTGCCAACAGGGCCTGGTCCCCTGCTCTCTGCCCTTCCTGCACCGTCCCCTGTGTGTGTGTGTGTGTCTGTGTGTCTCTGTGTGTGTGTGTGTGTCTGCCATCAGACCCTACTCTGTGTCCCCCCAGTCAGCCCCTGCCCTTTGCCCCTTCTTCCCCCGCGGAACCAACTGTGAGGTCCGACGATGATTTCTGGCACTCTGGAACTGGGAGGGAGGAGTCGTGGGACTCGCGGTCCTTTCGATGTGGCAGGCCTCCTCCGCTGGGGTTCTGTAACGAGCAGATCTGGGGAGGAGTTACAGCCTCGCTCGGCTGATCTCAAGACGTGAAATAGCAGGAACCTTCTCCCCCAGCTCCCGCTCTGCCGCGAGCGCTGCCTCGCCATGAAAGCCTGACTGGAAATCCTCCGCCTGTCCTTTCGGGGCTGTCCCGCCTTTTAGGTGTCGTGGCTGTTCCGCCGGCCAGGAAATTGGTGTGCTGATCATGCACGCTGCCTCACCTTCCTGCTGCTCGCTGTGTAATCACCGCCATCCCCATGGAAACGCAGCAACTTTTTTTTTTTTCCTATGCATGATAGCGCCCGGTCTGGATCTTGCTGCTCTGGCAGCGTATTCCTAAAGCCAGTGACTTTAGCTGTGCGAGGTGAGCATGTGGGCGAGGGCCTGCTTACGGAGGTCTGGGAGATAGCTCCTTCTTTGGGCTCTTTTGCTAACGGGCTCCAGGTACTCAATTCTGACTCTGTTCCCTTGCAGGTGGGGAGGGCAGAAGGATGAACACCCTGGATGGGCTCGGTTCGGCTCCATGGTCCGAGTCCCGGGCTGGGGAAGGGTTGCTGTCTTACCATGCCAGGATATTGCTGAAGTGGGATTTTTGTGCGGTTGCAAAGATTTTTCTCTGCTCTGGCTGAATCGGTTCTTGCTGCTCTCCTCGTTTGTCTGGCATCTCTGCAGTTTTTCCCTTTCAAAAACCAGGCTGCTGGGGCTGTTAACGCAGGCTGAGCCCGGCAGTACATAGGTGCTTCTCTGGAGTGTGGTCTCGCTGCCTATTCTTTTATTCAAACTTCAGTGTCTTCTAATTTGGGGCTTTTTGGCCAAGTGTCGTAATGTCAGGCCTTCTCAAAACTTATTTTCAGAGGCAGATGTGGAAGGGAGCTCACACAGAGCAAATGGGCTGGCCTAAGATCACACGAGAAACCTGGAATGAAAATGCAGGCAGCTTTGAACTCTCCAATTTGAAGAGTCTGTGAAGAGTCTGTAAAATGTGGTGGTGGGGAAAAAAAATCCCTTCCTTCAGTCTTGTGAGGGTATGTGCATCAAGGACAGTTCAGAAAATAAGATATTACAGTTTTGGTGGCCATGGAAATACCTGGTATTTAAGGCTTGGGGTTGCTACTGTAATACAAACAGAATCCTCGGGTTCTTGTCGCTGCAGAAGATCCAAGCGTGGTGTGTCGACTGTAGCTGCAGCTACAGAGAGTGAGGTTGTTTTTTATGGATGCATATTGGCTCAGGATACTGCTGTAAGCACACTAGCAAAAACTGTCTGAGCAGAGAGGAGAGTTGGGGGGGGGTATGCTATACTTCGAAGTTTTCTGCTTACTTAGTAAGTGTAGCTTGATTTCCACATCTGAGACGTTGAAAAAACCCTGAGTACTCAGGGGTAACTGGGGATGGAGGGGAGGGCTTGTTAAGCAGCTTTTTTCTCTGTAAAGTAAGTGTGTCAGTTATGGGGGGATCTATTGCACTGTTTAGAGCAGTGCTACAACTCAATCATGTTCCTCATGAGCCTTGGGAAGCCAGGAGCGCGACACAGCAAAGTTGTTCATCTGTTCTGTGTACAGGATTATTGGGGAGCACTGATAACCAAGGGGATCCCTGGCCAGCCAGGGCTGGTTTTGCAGTGGCTGGCTGCTGTTCACCTCTACTTACCAGAATGTCTACAATCTGGTAGAAAATTTTCACGTGGAAGTGTTGAAATTGCCCCATCTGCACTGAAACACCGAGTAGGTTGTTCCCTGCAGAGGTGATGCCTGTTCCCATCAGCTGAGCCACTGCAGCTCCAGCTGATAGCAACAGGAATTACCAGTAGCTCAGCACTTTGGAAGCTGCTGAAGGACTTGCAAGCAGATGTAGGTGCCTGCCTCTAGGCAGTGAAGTTGAAAAAGCTGGCCTGAGTTTGCATGGCAGAAGAACATGAATAAATAGCAAGAAATTATTCAGGACTGAGAGAGGAAGAAGCTCCCTGAGAGGCTTCATTTTTATGGAAAATGAATTCTTTCTCCAGAGCTATTCTTAGGGTAGCAAGGCAGCAGGTGTGAACTCCAGTGGTGTTAAACCAGGAATGGTGACTTGATGCTCGGGGGTTAAGAGCATGGCTGGCTTGTAGCTGGATATTGCATTGATCTTATTTGATAGGATTGTTCCAGCCCAGTGAATCACAAGCTTTTGCTTCAGATTTGCCCCCACCTCCACAACGGCCTAATCCTCCTCCCGTTGAAGTTGGTGGCTAAGTTCTTGCTCTCCATGTGCATGACAAAGTTAGTAAAGATGTACCCTTTCCTACCACTGTGTGATCCTCCCAGACTGTTCCAGTTGAGTTCACAACAGAGGACAAGGACAGCTTTTGGTCCCCTGTGTCTTGACAGGACTGTCCCTGTTGAATTCACCTGGAGCACAAAGCCACAGAAAAAAACCTGCTATTAACCAGGAATGGGGCAGTTATGGTCTTGCAGGAGAGTGACCCTTCCCTGCTGTTCCATCACATGAAATGCACACATAAAAGGGAGCAAAGCTCCTTATGCTGAGTCTGCCTCAGTGCTGCTCTGCTGGGGCTGTCCTGTGTCCCAGCACAGGGGCAAGATGGGGCTACAGGAAACCCTGAGTTGAGAGAGTACTGCCTGCACCTAGCGACTGTCTTCCCTGGCAGCAGGAGGGAGCTCGGAGAGACAAAGAGTGTAGGTGAGCACTTGATAGTGTAACAGGCTTTGTGCTGAAGCAGCAGTATCCTCAGAAATGCCCTAGTATGTGCCTTAATTATTCTTCTCCTTCTTTGTAAGTGAAGAGGTGAACAGTTGGATCTGATGGGAGCAGAAGATGTTGATGGTGAGTATGAAGGCTGAGTTTGGTGCTACACTGAAGTACAATGGAGCATTATTATTTTTACACAAAAATATGCAATAGTTACATTTTAAAGCCATAACTGAACACTTGGAAACCCTTATTCCATCTCTTGCATCTTTTTTTTCCCCCTCCCCTTCTTGTTTATTTTTTACCACTTGGTCTCCTTTATGTGCACAAGTGCTTAATTTTTTTGGCAGGCTTTTTTTGCAGCACATGCAGCTCTGTGTCAGTGTGACCATCAGACTTCCCTTACCTGGGGAAATACTTTGGCTCATGTCAACCTGCAGCGTTCAAGGTGCATCAAACTTCCACATACACACATGATTTTGCATCCGGGTTTTGAGTTGTGGGTTAATGCTTTGGGACCTTTCTCCACACCTGTGAAGTGTAGTGTAGCTACTTCAGGTGTAAAGGGCTTCTATTTTCAAATGGCATGTGATTACATGCAAGTTTCCTCTGTTTCTAGATACAGCTGCCACAAGGCAGTCATAAAGTTTGCCGATCAAAATCCCGTGCCGATTTGGTAGCACGGCGCAAAAAGAAGTTGCTGCAGCTCGGCAGAAGTGTCATGGGGAGAGCTGCTGTCTCTCTGCTCCCTCACTGTTACACCAGCACATCAGCAATTTCTGAGCTGTTGGTGCAAGATGGAGACTGTCTGGACAGCCAGGGATAATAAGGTGCTAGGAGTCTCTGGGACTGACTGGATTTCTTTGTACTTGGTTCTTGTTTAATACACCGAGGCTTTGGTTCTATGATTCTATGATTCTCTTACTACCATGCTTGTTGAAATTGTCTGATGCCTAAAATATGACCCTTCGTGTGTTATCTTGCCTTTGGCTTTGTAACAAAAGGAGTTAACTTGGTGACAGTACTTGGTCCAAACTGTGGGCTTCTGACCTACGTCTCACCTTTTATTTCTTTTTCTAGCAGCAAAGGCAGCTGATATTATTGAAGTTGGTAATAATATCTGAAGCATGCCTGGAAATATCTGATAAGTTGCTTCATTCTTTTGATAAGGGAGCAAGGCAGAGAAAAACAGAGCTTAGTGTAAAGTTTATTAAATGGCAGAGCACGTTTAATCTTCCCACCCCACACATTGAAGCCAGAATTCAGCATTTGTCATCAGCAGTGTCCCCGGCAGCATTCCTAAAAACTGATTGCTCTTTACCACAGCAGGTTGTTGGTTTTTTTTTTTTTTCTTTCTCAGATGGACACAATGGGTTGTTTGTTCTTTCTCCTTGGGCAGCTGAATAATCTGTGCACAAACCCACCTACCTCTGTGCTTCAAAATCACGAAAATCAGCAAGTTGCTCAGCTACCCATTTTGACAGTATGGTAGCATGCTGTCAGCACTAATAGTCATTAATATGCATTGGCAACTGCCTGTGTTTTGAAATGAAGTATTTGCAATTCCCAATAAAATGACAGATGAACGTAAAGAAGTTGCATCTTGAGGGACAGGTATGTGAACACTTAGAGCATGTACATAAGCTCTTATATGCCCACTGTTGAATATTTCTCTCCTTATCTCTTTCCCATGCCTTGGCACTTCAGTGCACTTTATTTTAATGAATTTTAAGGATGATTGCCAACTTCATGAGAGCTGAATTGAAGTCTGGAATAAATAGGTTGTCATAAGCCCCTGCCCAGGTTCCACTAGTAGCAGCAGAAGCCATCATGTGTTACCCCACTATTGCATACGGTTTATGTTTTCTGGCTTTTCTCCATGGTGTTAGTGCTTTACCACATCTGCTGAGCTATCATATGAAAAGTAAAATAAATTGGTTTCTTTACTGATGCTGGGTGAAAGACTTGCTTATGAAATACAGTGCGTCACCACAGCTGGTGAGCTCAGAGGGTACCTGAGAGGGTCATGTGCTTTTCTGTTCTTTCACTGGAAAAAATATATTGAAAAAGAGTTACAGCAGCCAGCCCAAAATACTGCAGTGACTTCATGCTGAAGCCACAAGCTGCACCTACGAGTCCCGAGTCCCAGTGCTGCCACTTCCACTCGATTTCCCTGTTACTTGCAGGTAAAGATCCAGGCTTGTCCTGGCAGCTGGAACAACCATGTGCACTCACATTTCTTCTCCTGTGGCTGTTTCAGTTTTCACTCCAGCTTCCTCAGACATGGGTTTTTTTTATCTAAGCAGAAATTGAAGGTAGTAATTTGCCCACTCCTGTGCTCGAGAGAAAAAAGCCTTTTCAATCATAGACATAAAGCCAGGAAGGAATGTAGGAGCGAGTGCTGCATTCTTATTTTGCAGGGACATTTTCTTAGAGAAGCTGGCCTTTTCCCAAGGGAACGAGACTGCCCTTTGCATTTGCCTCTTGAGAACAAGAGCTCTCAAACAAAGCATCTTAAAATGAAGAAGTATCTTTTTGGGCTTTCTTTTCTTCACTAAAACCACAGGACTTTGTTCCAGAGAACTCAGCACCTGTATGTTCAGTTGTTTTCCCACACTTGAGTTTCTGCTTTATATGCAGGTTTTAGCCTTGATGTCAAAATCTCTGGTGTGTGCTAGGACAAAGATCAGTCGGGACAATGTCTCCTTTTGGCCCTCAGACCCCATCTTTGTGGGGCTGGCAGTTGTGAAACTGTTGAGACTGTTTATTTGTCTTTGAGGTACGTCACTTGAAAGATAAAGCCACTCAGTGAAACCCAAAATGAATCTGCGTTGTTGCATCAGGTAGCAGAAGTAGATGCTGGCCTGTGTTGACAAAGCAGATTAGTCCTGTAGCACGGGCATGATAGGTGGGGGGAGTGTGTCCCTCACTAAGCAAAAGCATTTTCTGTCATTCCTTTGAATTTCCTTGTCTCTTGGTGAGCACTCCTGCTATCCTGGTGTCTTGGTGTGCTGTGAGCTGCAGAAGTTCTGTCTGCCCCGAATGCAGCGCAGCAGGGAGATGATCCAGCAGGGCTGCTGGGGCCGATTCCTCGTGATCAGTTGCACAAGTCATTCCTATAGGCTCAGGTTTGTGGTACTGCCCAGCAGTGGTTTGGAGGAGAGGGCACTTCCTTGGGAATGGGCTTTTCTGGGTTTAACTAAAGGGCTGATTTGATACAAAGATGGTTAGACTAGTAAAAACAGAGGAAGATTGTAAGTTAATTCTATATGCATTAGTATGACTGCTGTATTTACGTGTAGGGACGCAGATGTGACTTTACATAGGAGGATGTAAGTGGTGTTTATCTAAGATAGAAGTAACTTCTTTTTTTTTTTTGGAAGATGAGTGGATTTCCCTTACCCCTCTTACCTGTTATGGAGTGGAAATTCTCATGACGAACATGGGTGCTGAGAGAAAACCAGCAATACTGGAATCGGTCATGTCTTTCTTTAAAGCCAAAAATAAAACTGTCACTCAGCTCCATAGCTTATATTTAGCATGTCTGTTTAAAGATCTGCAGCTTGAGTATATCTGAAACCGATGCAGAGGACTGAATTTTAAAGTATAGCACAAATTAGTGCAGGGTGACATTCTGTTCCGTGTGTAGCATGAAAGCGTTTGGCACCGCGAGCTCATTTTGATCTCACTTGTTGTGTCTTCTGCCTCCTACCAGCCTGGAAGAGAGCTGGAGCTGTGCTGTAGCCAGATTAACTCGACGCGAGCCATCTCTGGTTTACTGCGAGTTTATCTGATTTATTTAACTTTTGTGACAGCAAGGATTGCTGAGATGGGGTTTCCCCCAGCCTCCTGCCAGCCTGTGGTGATTCACTGGGTCCAGAAATGGTAACAGCTCGGAGTGAAGGCCCTTCTCTTCTTACTGGGAAAGAGGCCCTATGGTACAGCAGCACCTTGGGTGGGAAGCAGATCATCTCACACTTCAGAGTGTGAGACCAGGCACTGCATGTGTACAGGGGTTGAGTTCATTTGGAGATGTGGGTTTTCAGAGGTATCAAAGTGCTTGGCTCCTTCTCCATTTCTTCTGGAAGGGGTGGATGCTTTGGAAACCTCAGGGTCTGCACCGTTAGCAGCCCTGCCTACCTTTGAAAGTCTGGCCACTGCATTTTAGTTTGGAAATTGGCTGTCTGGCAAGTAACTGTGGAAAAGTGCTGCTGTCAGTGAGACAGAAGCAGCTCTAAGCTGATTTTCCCTTTATACCGATGACTAAAATGTACCTTCCCCCAGTCTAATTTCTGGGAGGTTCTCCTCCAGCCTTGTTTGCTTGGTGGCTTAGAGCTAACATGGCATGCTGAAACCTGAAGTTAACTCGACCGTGTCAGGGTAAACAGATGGCCATTTCCAAGGAGAAGATACTGAGCACTCTGTACAGGTTTTGCAGCGTGGTGAGAATCCAGGTAACGGAAACAGCCAAAAGTGAAGGCTGAATTATATTGTATTCCTGAGTCATCAGCTATTGATGCAGAAGATCCTGCTACCTACGCTTTTGTGGTGATGCTGCTAAGTAGCATTTCCAGCCCTCTGGGCAATGACTTCAAAGGATAGCAAAGATAAAAACAGACCACTGTTGACTTTTGAGTTAAATGTTGTATTTATCCAGGCAGATGTTGAGGTAACTGAAAACTTTTAGACTGGTTTAATGAAAACTTGCTAGTCCTCAACTTTCAAAAACTCATACTCAGGCTTGCCTTCTCTCCTCCAAAATCACAGAGGTGGCTTTGGGTGCCCCTGCTTCTTCGCAGAGGAGACCTTTTTCCAACATGAATGAGGAGCTCCAGGAGGGAAGCGAGGTCAGCTGCCACCCGGCAGGGCAGGAGGGTTGGCCGAGCCTTGTCCTTGGCCAGACAAGCCCCTCAGTCACCGCAGTCTCCCCAGAGCGAGCACAGGGACAAAGCTTATTTCTTATGTGGCCATCCATATGCCTGTGTGCAGGCTGCTGGCTTTGGGGCAGGTCTGGTTCCCATCTGGGCTGGTGGCATTAATGTATTTGTGTCCCCAGCTCAGGCACTGGACCGGCTCTCTCCCACCAGCACAGCAGTCCATGTACTCTTCCCTTAGCTGGAGACACTCACTGCTGGGTTTTCCAGCCCCTTCAGGCAATTGATAGAAAGAAACACCACGGCTTTATGTGGGATTTCTGGAAATCTAGGGCTCTGCCTCGCAGAGCATGCCCAGGCTGCACTTCTCTGACAAAAAGGAGCAGCCAAACTAGTAAAGCTGGTTTCCTCTCGCTTTCTCTTGCAGCGAGACTCTCTGGAGTCTGGCATGGTGTGATCTCTGAGGTTTCCTGTGGTTGGGACATGCCCCTGGTGGATTCTTTGCTGTCTAGTAAGGTTTGTGCTTGCCATATGGCCTTTCCCCCAGTGCTGCTGCAGATGGGCTTTCCTCTTCTATCCAGCATCCATTTTAATGACCCTTGTATGAATTTAGTACCTTTTGAAATCTCAACTCTGACATTTAACAGAAAATTATCCATTAGATCAAAAACTTACATGGAAGGGGCAACTGGCATAGTGTGTTTGCATTAAAAGTGCCCTTCTCTTTAAAACTAGGCCCAAAATAGTGGAATCTGTCAGTACTTCTTTCCCAAATCTTCTCTGCCCTGTCTCTGGGAAGAGAGTGGTCATCTCTTCCATGCCGCACTTGTTGCTGAGCAACTGAACAGCAAGAAAAAGAAAACCCAACAAGCAGAACTTCTCATCTTAGTAAGATCTCAGTTCCATCAGTAGGTCAGCACTCCTCCTCCCTGCAGTGACTCATGGCTTGGCCCCATCTACCTGCAAGGCAACTCCCTGGCTCCCAGCCAGCTCACCGCTCTCCGAGGCCGCGTGTAACTGGAGGAACTTCGAGGTGTGTGACCCTGGATTGTGCTTCGTCTGCTCTAGCACGCGTACAACTCCTCCAAACACCTCCTGGGCATCACAACCCTCTACTGCAGGTTTATCAGGGAGATGTAGTTCCAGGGAAGGAAGCAATTAAAGATTCACCTTCCCAAAACATTCATGTTGCTGTGCCAGATCTGCAGGAGACAGCAGCGCGTAGACTTTCATGCCAGCCCTCTTGAAGGTCCATCAAGAACCAGACTCTTGATCCCACGCTCACAGTGAATAGCACCTAAATCCATGGGTGAAATTGCTGTTTATTGTGCAAAATGCTGTCTGGCCTCTTTGATGTGATAGGAATTGACTGCTTTGTATGTCAGAGGATCATTCTGCAATTCACGGAAGTACTCTTGAGCAGAGGAGCAAAACACAAAATGGCAAAGACCTTGCTGGCAAATAAATGAGTGGTAACTTCCCTCTGTTGGATTTATTCAGTTATTTAAGATATAAATGTATTCTTGATGGCCAGAGAAATAAGTCATTCTGCATTAGGAAGCTTGATGGATGTCTTTGGCAGGACTTTATGATGGGCTATAGAAGTGGATCTGGAAATAACCTACTGGGAAAAATACACTGTGGTCTAGTTCATTTAATACACCAGTGTTCAATTAGGGGGTTGTTAGTTTTGCTTTTGTTGCTGCTGAAGGAAATTTTAATTATGGACGTACAGGCAAATAAGTTACTTCAGCCCTACAAAACACCTCTTGTGTGACATTCATCACCCCCAAACTGCTGTGACTGGCACCCCATCTGAATTTTCATCATTGCATTGTTACGTTTTCAGTTGCTGTCTCTTACTGCGACAAGGTCAGAAGTGTTTAATTGTGGACCAGGGTCCTGCTGAAGTTTACAGATAGTGCTTGCCCCAAGGACCTTGCATCTGAAGGATGTGGCTACTCCTCTTCCTTAGCAGCCTCCATAGTCTGGGCAGCTTCCCCTGCCCACAGCGAAGGTGGTGGGGAGGGAAAGGCTGCTCGGCAGAGCTGCAGCAGCGGGAGGAGGCACAGCAGGGAGTGGCAGGACAGACCAGAACTGTGCACTGAGGTATTCTGGATCGAGGATAATAACAAACACTCTAGATTTGGACTGAGATGGACATGGTGCGGTCCGAGGTCTTGTCTGTGATGATGTAGGTACATTAATGCCGTGGCTTGAACTGGAATAACAAAGACAACTCTGGGTTTAGCAACTGGGCACGCTGTCATAGCCGCGGAGAAGGCTGTTTTGTTCCCAGCCTTCCAGTGGGATTTAAATCTTGGCACGGAGTGAAGAAAAGCTTGTGCAATAACCAGTGGGTTTCCTAGCACCTTCTCTGTTGCTCCTTCTCTTGATTTATAACAGGCTCTAAGATCAGAGGTTCATTTATGATTGTTTTCTGTTCTTTGAGCAGCTTCCACCCCCTCACTCTTTGTCTGATCAAAAAACTCATGTTGTTTACTTACTGACATAGGTCAACGACAGCAGGGAAAAAATGGTGACTAAGCCAATTAATTGCTGCCAGAACAAAGCCTGCAGACTGTATCTCAAAGTGTGAGCTTGACAGCAAATCCTTGGGCTCAGCACAGAAGTGATCCATACTGCGAGATCGATCCACCTGCACCAGACTGTCCTGCCCTCTGTTCCCCCCAGCCAAGAAGCTCTGGGTCCAGACAGTTTTCTTACAAATCCTTCAAGTGCTGTCTGGGACGGGAGCATTGGCAGCGTGTGTTCCCAAAACCTCCTGAAACTGCTGCTGGAGACATCTGCTTACTGGAGGCCAGATGCTGCTGGAGACCTGTGCACCGTGTCAGACCAAGCTAAGTGTAGATCCTGAGTCATGCTTAGAAAACATCTTACTCATGTTCGTCCTCCGTACAGGACTGAATTTTTGCTTTTCAGGCCATCACTTTCCACTTTTATGCCGTTGCTTGGATTGATCTGTGGATGAGGATGTCAGGGTGCTGGTGGTTTGGGTCACATCCTGCTGTCCTGTGGCACCGACCTGCTCTCTCATCTCCTCGCTGCTTTCTCCCTGCCTAAGGTATGCAGGCAGCGATACCTGGTGGGCTTGTTCCTGTTTCTTTCTGCTGTGAAAAAAGCAAAGTCTTGGCTTGAAAGCCAAGTCTTGTGTATTGCTGAAGGCTGTGCTCCTTTATCCTCAGCACAGGTTAAAACTGTTCTTTAACCGTTAGGAGCTGTTTATTCTACTGGAGGACTTGCTGGAAGAGCACTGAATGTTCAGACCTGTCTGGGCTGTGCGAGGCCAGAGAGAATTACTACTTTTGTGCTTTGTCCTGTGAAGCTGAGACGCAATAAAACCTGGTATTGATAGTGACTTTCTTTAGAAAGCACTTTCAGGTCTACTTGTGAAAAGCAGCAAATAGGAGCCAGGTGGAATTGTGCCTTTCTAAGAGTCTTGTCTTCTTTTGTTCCTCGACAATAGTAATTTAGTGGTTCCCCATCAGCCCTGCTCGCAGCCTTGCAATAACTTGTGGTCTCTAGTTCTTACTCCACCTGTGATTGTCTTAGTTCAACGTTGTACTTCATTTTCTATCTTCTTTGAGGATATTCGAGTGTTTTCTGTGACCTAACTTTATTTTTGAGAGCACACTTTCTGCTGGTGCTAATCACAGATATTTGCTGGCTCTGGGGAGGGGAGAGCTGTGTTGTGTGAGTCAGGCTATGAGCTTTCACTGACAGCTTCGTGTCTTGGTTATATTACCCAAAGTCCAGGGCTGCATCTCACCTGTTTTTGTCATTTATCCTGATAGTGATTTCTCAGTAGAATAAACTTTTCATCAGACTCTTCAGGAAGCATTAAGCAAAATGTAGGTTATTCACCAGTAACTCTTATGATCACGCTTGGAAGTGTGTTGAAATAGCATTGGCAGAAGAGACTTGTGCAGGCAGTGAGTGAATAGAGTCCTCATCTGGAGCTGTAAAGTGTGTTTTAAACCCTGATTTGAGTGGAAACAGGATTGTTAACACACCTCAAACATGCCCCTCATTTCACAGGACCCTGCTTTCCCTTAGATCTATGGTCACTTTAGTTCTAGAGGTGTGTCATCCTGGAATCTTATTTTGTTGAAGTACTTCAGCCAGAAGTAAAAAAGCAAGTATAGAAGTGAGGTGACAGAAGGGCCCTTTATATGAAAGGCTCAGCTTACTGAGATTTTGCCTTGTTTCCTTCCCAAGCTGGACACTGTTGGTGTTGCAGTCTTGGGCACCTGAGCTGGTGTATTTTTCCACAGCAGGTGAACTTCCCTTGGGAGTTTTCCAGCCCAGCCGAGTCTGGTATGAGCACATGGGTGTCATGGGTGCTTGAGGTGTCTCAGGACCTCTCTGGAGGTGTCTCATCTTCCTTTTTATGAGTCATCTGATGGTTTAAACTTCTTTATTGATGAAAGTCAAAAGCAATGGCTGTTACAGTGTATTCTCTGCTGTGTTCACGTGACCTCTTAATGTTTGGAAGAAAGAATGAAGTCAGGAGTCTTCCCAGGCAGCTGCCTGGGATGGAGGGGTTGTTGATATTGCCCAGCCTTACCCCTGTTTGATGTTGGTGAGCCTCAACACAGCTGCACACAGTGGAAGATCCACGACTACTACTCATTAACTTCTCATACTTTGTAGGTGTCTTTTGATGATGCAGCCTTGTATTGTTTTGAGAGCACTTGTTCTTCCCCAAACCCTCACGAGAGGAAGATTGTGTAGCTTTATGTTATTTTGGAGTGTGTTTGTTTGTTTTTAATCCCAGCTAGTGATTTCACAATTGTATAAATCTTTGACAGCTGATATTTAGTTGGTTTAATTTTTTCAATGCAGTTTAATACTTAACCTGCACGTGGTGAGGACAGGGCACAAATAAATGGTTACAGACTGTTGGGTCTTCACAAGACCTGACCTTTTTTCAGAGAACATGTTTATGGACTCTGCTAGTTCCTGAAACATCTCCTCTTCTTTTTTCTCTTCCTCTCCTTCTCTGTGGGCTGCAGGGAATGGACAGTGCAGTAAAATATAAACTGAAATGGTGATGAGAATTTGATGCAACGCAGTGTTTTAAATGATTCTGCACTTGGTTCATCTACATTTTAAAGAAAGAGGGTAGAACAGGGGAAAGTCCGTTCGAGTATTAAAACCTGCCAGGGGCACAGCATTTCCTTTCACTGCCAAAATGCCTGTCCAGACTGCGACGGTTGGAAATGTAAAGGTGTTGTCTGTGCTCTCAGACTCTTGACGTAGAACGACATTAGCTTCTTGCTACCTCTGCTTGTGGAGAGGTTTCCCAGTGTGTTAAATTCATTGTATTTGTTCCCACAGATTTTGAATGCCTCTTTTAAAACATAGACAGGCTGCTGCCATTTAAATGCTTTTTAATTTGAATGAGATGACAGCTAACACTGACCTCTGGTAGCTGAAGCCTTTAGAGCCTTACTAAAATGCTGACTTTTTTCCTGGTACGGTTCTGTCCTATCCTCCTTCCCCTGCACAGTTCATCATGTCTAAAAAACTTGATAAATTTAGTAATGGTGAGAGCTGTCCCAGAAGGGAATATGTCTTGTTAACAGGCTTTTACCTTGCTTTTGGCTCACGCTTTTACCTATCCTGACATATGGGCTCAGAAGCATGAATCTGAGAATCAGGATTTGAAATGTGGAGTTCTCTGTCATTGTATCAGGGGCAGTGGGCTCTGATTTACCTTAGCCAGACAGCCAGCTCAGCTTCGTGCTGGTAATTCTCTCATTTCCACCCTGGGAAAAGGCTGATGAATTTCTCCCAAGGTGACAAGTCAGCATGAAGAATCCCTGTAGGATAGAAGGACCAAGAGGGTGCGATGCAATGGAGAGGGCTTTGCTCTGTGGCTCTGTGTTTGGGGCCATTTGACCCTCAGGCCAATTATGTCAAGAGTTGTAGGTATCAGAGATTGCCAGAATTGCCCAAGTACTTCCTAAAGCAAAAAAAAAAAAGAAATTAAAAACCTGCAGGTCTCAATCCTCCTTTCATTTCATGCTGTATCTTCCTGTCTTATTGCTGTGAGCCGTGCTCTCCTTTGGAATACAAGGTAGCTCAAAGCAAAGAGCCATCTCACCCAGCACTGCCCCAGGAAGTGAAACGGGGCCTATGTACTTACTCTGGTACACCCTCCCAGATCTAGAAGTGTAAGAAATGTCCTAAAGGGAAGATTTCATCAGGGGCACCATGTCCACCAATGAACTCTTCTTCCTTGAACCCATCCCTTCCCTGCACCTCTTGGCTTTTGTGTTACTATCTGGCCATCCCTCGTACACAATCCTGCAGGTTTTTAAATAGAAAACTTTGTGCTGTCAGATCAATTCAGTGCATGCCCCACTTCCACACCTCGTGAGACACTGAGCTGTTCTTCTTTAATTGCCTTGGCCATTGTAACTTCTCCCATCATTCCACGCTGAGATGTTGCTTCTAGAAGTTGGACAGTTCTCATCTGTTCAGTTTGCTACACCTTGGATCATTCCTGGTCCCTCCTCTGTGTTTCTTCCAGCTGAATTCTAACCCATTTTGGTAGCCTTGGGGTGGCTTGACCATGAAGTACTTGGCAGCTGGGTATGTGCTGGGTTTGTGATTTGGAGTAATGAGATGTTCTTGCCTCCCTGCCTGGCTACTCCCGATCTCTTAGGTTCTTTGAAAGCCCATGTTGACTCCGGAATCTCTTTTTTGACTGGTAATAGCTCACTTAAAGCCTGTCATTCTTCATTCAGAATTTAAATTATTTTCCCCGACTGTGCATTAATTTCCATTTGTTGACTTTGTATTTCATCTGCCATCTTATTACTCAGTCACCAGGCATTATAAGATCTTTAGGTGAAAATATGACTCCTTGACTCTAAGCAGATGTTTTCCCATCACCTGGCAAACTTAACAGCCTTACAAAACACTTTTCCCAATGCATGCTTTTGTGCCATACGCTCCCTAAGAATGTCTGAGCCTCATGCTTGGTGCTGTACAGAGTGCACAAGAGAGTTCTTGTGCTGAAACTTGGAAAGGATCACCAGCCAAATATGAAGACACTGCAGGTAGAGTGTAGCCAGGTAAAGTAGCCAGCAAACGCATCCAAAGCCCCAGAACACAATGAGGGAACAAGTGGTTTCTGGCAACACTTGGTGCACTGATCTGAGGCCCTGATTTGAGCTGTTTTGAGCTTGTTTGACACCTTCCATGCTGGTTCCCGCAAGGGATCGGAGATGGACCCAATGAGGGCTAAGCCCTCTGGAGTGGCTGTAATGTTGCTTTGGAGTGACTGAGCAACAAGAAATGTCTACAGGATGGTGCTGGGTATGATGCTGTTTGTGACCTCCCCTGTGTTATCAGGGGACTTTACGTACTCTAGGAGCTCTGGCTTTTGTTTTGGGTATTGATCTGGCAACTGGACTTCAGGAGCAATGTTCAGAAACTACAGAATTCAATCTGATCCCTGGATTACTTCCTTGATGAATGATTTCTTGTGGATTTTTTGGGTCTGGTAGGACTGGGAAGAAGTTTGATTCTTCTGCCTTTACCGTGGGCTCTTCCTTCGCAGTCTGAAGAGACCAATTTAGAAAGAGTGTTTTGGAAGAACATTGTTAAAAATAATACTGGCTGGCATTTTCAAGGATGAAACATTGTGGGTTGTCAGTATTGACTTACTTTTAAAAAAATGAAGTTCTTGAAATGCATTTTTCCCTTTGCTTATGTGTATAGGGAACTTTATCCCAAAAACCAGAGACCTGGCACGAAAGCATCTTCTCTTTGCTTCGTTAGCAAAGGAAGCAAATGAAGCTTCCTTTGAGTCCCTCTGAGTGGTAGATTGGTAAACACCTTAACTGTAGGGTTTCTGGGAAGCTGGCAACAGGCACATCTACAGTGTCAGCTGGGATGTGCAGAAATACTGCTCTTCTTGTTCATCGTTGGGCTAGTTAATACCCATGTTGGGTATGACCCAAAAGGAGAGCCCGGGAGAATAAGAAGAGTCAAAGGTGGCTGTTCTGTAAATGTGTCCTTAATTCAGACAAGAAACTAAACCCGCTCTCTGTGCTGAAGGGGAAAGTTGACGAAATCACTTTTTTTTATTCAGGCTTGAAACCAGCTCTGCAATTGTTGATGTGCATTAGATTTGAGGCTGGTGTGCAGACTTGCAGACAGCGTTCTCCCTTGGATGGAGTTGTGAGTGTGGGGTCTTGGACCCAGCTCTCTGGACAGGGTGAGGACAGAACCGCCCGGCTCCTGCTGCCCCGTTTCGCCCGAGCGCGGATCACTCGCTCGCTCTCCTCCTCCCCCTCCGATCCCCCTGCCACACATGTTCTCAATTACTGCCTGCACCGAAGCTGCAAACATTTCTTCTGCATCTAGCTTTCTATATTGAGCGCTGGAAATATATTTTAGTAATTTGTGGGAGAACTATTATGTCCCATGCTGGGAAAATTGTGTTTATGGTTCCTGCAGGGAAACAAGTTCATCAATTCCAGTCCGCAACAGTTTTGCTGTTTCTTCCTCCTCCTTTTGTATCTTTGAGCAATATCGTAAGAACCTTTTGCCCCCTTTGGGCTGAGCCTGGGTTTCTCCCATCCTTGAAATAAAAAGCATATGCTCTGCAGTCTGTGTTTTTCAGGGCTGTCCACAAAATAATCATTGGGTTTTGGCTGAACGCAATAATAGCTAGTATGTACCCCAAATATTTGGGTTTGGACGCGCAGCAGCACTGCACTTAGGAAAACTCAATTGTGTTTTATTGTTGGTAGGATTTCAAAGTCAACGTTCTGCAGCAGAGGGCATTAAAGGAGTAATATAAAAAGAATCAAACTTGCCGGTGTTGATGTGTCGTGCCTGATGTGGAAGCGGAAAGCGAAGAGAGCTCGCTCTCTTTCTCAGCATTTGCATTGTCCTTACAGGATAATCTTTCTGGCTCCAGTTGGTAAGATGTATTCCCCAGCCTTTGTTGTACATTCCATCAGGCTTTGTTTTCAGCTGGAAGCCTCAGTCCCACACCCACATCTGTAACGTGTTTCTCAGTTCGCTTTCTGATTTGTAGAAGATAATTTTGTGGTTAAGGCAAATTCTGTGTTGTACTCCACCTCTCTTTCTTGTGCTGCAAGTAAGTTCAGCTCTGACAGTGATCAGGGGATACTGTTACTGCTGTAAAAAAAAAAAAAAAGGTTTTTAAGGCACAGTTACCTTCTGTTTAAATAAATGATGGGCTATTTCAAATGGAAAGAATTGCTTTTGCATCTCTTGTGTGGGTAAGTTGGCTCGCAGTAGATGGGCTTTTAAGAGTGCTGGCAGGCTGGGATAGCAAAGGAAAAGGTGTGCCTGGATCAATTAGTTAATTGTTAGATAATAAATGAATCTTTTCCCAGTGTGTACAGAGTAAACTTCCTTTTCATTTACTGCTCCAACTGCCCGTTCAGAGATTGGATTTCAGCATTCTCTCCCAAAGCAGGGAACTCTTGCAGTTCTGATGTGAACATTCATTGACCCTCTGTGGACACTGTTAATGACAAGAAAATAATTTCTCCAATGGTAAAACTACAAACAATATTGTTAAAAAAGCTTTGGGGGAATCAAATGAAATGGAACAAATTAAAGGACTCGAATAAGAAGTGATGTGCACTTTAAGCATCGTCCTCGGAGCAGGAAATCAGTACAGGCAGCACAGCACCACACATCAGATAGTAGTTCCAGCTTTGCAAATAACTTGGTGATTTTTACACGTTTGGGGATTCACATGGTTTTGCTCTTGCTCTGTTGCGCTGTTTCTGATCCCTTGGTTCAAAAAAGAAAGCTGGAGGAAGAACAGCAATAAAACAGCAAAGCCAAGTCTGAGATGCTCATTTAGGTCCTGTTAGAACAATGAATGAGAATGAGATGAGGTTTGGTTTTATATCCCCATACTTCTCATCAGGGATGGGTTTAGACCTGTATCACACATGGAAGCTGAGTCACAGGCTGGCCCATAGGACCAGTATGGAGCAAGGTGGTAGAGTATCTGGGGCCAGTAATGGAATTCTGGCAGTTTTGATGTGGCTTGGTTTGGTTTTTTTGGGGGGTTTTGTTTCTTTGTTTGTTGCTTGTTTTTTTTGTTGTTGTTTTCTTGTTTGTTTTTAAGTGGCTAAGAGTCTTGTCTCCTTTTCTTATTTGTAAATCCAAAGGCATTGCAATCTAAATTGGCCCTCCAGTATCTGAAGGGGGCTACAAGAAAGCTGGGGAGGGACTTTTCAGGCTGTCGGGCAGTGATAGGACTGGAAGGAATGGATTAAAACTAGAGATAGGTCGATTCAGGTTAGACAGTAGGAAGAATCTCTTCCCCATGAGGGTGGTGAGACACTGGAACAGGTTGCCCAGAGAGGTGGTGGAAGCCCCATCCTT
>WUAM01000107.1:11549449-11560390 GCA_024336885.1 Actenoides hombroni
GAATTCATCCCCTAAGGAATAAATACTTATATCGCCAGGACCCACCCAGAGCAGCATCCCAGAAGTCCTTTTTACCCCTCTCACAGGTAGCATCCTTGTGCAGTTAAGAAATGAGAGTAAAAAAAAAAAAAAAAATCGGGCTGCTCCTGTTTTCTGTGTCTCTTGGCACCATTCCTGGAAAGAGTTGAGTTAGTAAATGGGGCTGTCACAGCGGCTATTACCAATGACACAAAATAATTAAGTTGTGGTTTCTGTTGTGGTGGGGCCACTCCTGTATTCCGTGGTGATATGTCTGCGCTAGGAGGGAAAGTGTCACGCTTGATTGTCGTGACGGATGCTCCCAGGGAAACGGGATGAGTCCTTAAAAGCAGGTTATCGAATACTTGCCATTTACACCGAATCCTGTTGGTTGCCCGGCAGATCGCGAGCTGAGCTGCCTGGTGTTTCTTCTGGGTTTTCTGCTGAGGTGAGGGGGAGGGCAGCAGCCGTCTCGTTTTTCTCCCTGTTGTTTTTGGAGGGGATAGCTGCAATCTCTGTTCTTCTCAGCCAGGCAAAAGAATGCTTAAGCCAGTTTTTAGTCTGATTCTCTAATCAAGAGAATGCTTTCATTTATTTTTTTTTGATGTCTTGAGCCACCAGCGTGGTGGTTCCTGGCTTTCAAAAGTCCTAAAGGCTTAGGGACAGAGATGCTCAGCAGTGTGGAGAAGCCCTGGTAGTTCCTAGTTGCTGAGTCCTGCTGAACTGTGCTCCATGCAGGAAGGATACTGTGAACATGCTGTGAAATTCGGGGGCCTTAAGAATAATCTGTTTTTTTCCAGTATTTAAAATATTTGCTGTAGATTGACCCAGATAAATCTGATAGTATTACAGTATAACTGTGAAGTCCTGCTCTTTGGTCCTTATGGACACAGGCTTTACCAGTTGCACCCAATTGAGCTTCCTAGAGTGAAAAATTTCTCTTGTGGCTTGTCAGCAAAACCAGTCCCTGTGCTCTGGTGTGCTCCTGGAGGGGCTGGGAGTCCTGCCGGGGCCGGGGAGCCTTCCAGCACCGTGCTGATGCTGGAGGAGAACAGGAGCTTGCAAAACAAAATGTTGTGAAAACATCTTGCTGTTGCTGGGGACCAACTGGATAGAAGCTGGAGAAAGTTTGTGGGTTTTTTTAGCAGATGTTGCTGTACCTACATTGGTGTGTCAGGGGGAAAAAAAAAATAAAATCAACTATATGTCGTGTTAAACCTTAAGGCTGAGGCTTTTTTTGGGTGTGTGTCTACAGTGGAAGAATCCAGTGTCACATTTGTTTTGTATCTCGTGTTAGAGGTGACATTGTGCTTGGTGCTGGATGAGCTGGAGAGGCCGTGCTGTGCTGCACCCAGCCTGCGGTGTCGAAAGGCGGGCACAGAGCAGAACAGAGGCAGGAGGAGATGGAGAGCGGGGGAAGCTCGACCTCGTGCTCATGTGCTCAGTGGCTGCTACCACTTGGCTCTTCTCCTGGAGCTTCCCAGAGAAGGGAAGCCTCTACTGAGGGAAGGGGCAAGGACCAACAGAGAGATTTGGGATGCTGTCTGCTGGTGCGAAAAGCCTCTGTAGCAGCAGGAAGAGATGCTGGGGCTTGGTTGAGACATTAGGTGTCAAACCTTGACAACGAAAGAAACTTCAGTGGTCAAATAGTGAAGGTGGGCATGTGTGTGAACTATGGGAAGGCTTTTGGAGGGCGTTGGACTGATCAGCCGGTCAGCAAAGCCCTTTGCTTTGTGTCGGTGCAATACAGCAGGTCCTGGGCTGCGACGGGAAGGAAGCCTTAAGGGATGTGGTAATTAAGAAAAGTAACTAAGAACTAAGTCATAAAAATAATAAGTGTTTTACCATCTCCGTGGTGCATAGGCCCGCAGCAGGGAATGTGGGTCACAGTGTGAGTGGCTGAGCCAGGAATAAAATCCAGGTCTGTTAATGCCTCGGGCCTCTCCATAAACACCAGGCTGTGACTCTTTCCTCCAGCACGGCTTTGGTGGGAAACGACCTCCGTTTGAGGTGGAAAACCAGTTTCTGCTCAGTCCAGGGGCTCATGACCTTCTGCTGTTTGCCTTTGCCAGGTGCAAGTTCTTCAGCCTCACGGAGACCCCAGAGGACTACACCATCATCGTGGATGAAGAGGGCTTCCTAGGTGAGTGTCGGCGCGCGCCGTTTCCACACCCAGCTGGAGGTGGAAAACCTGTCATCTCTCGCTGATGTTATAAACCAAAGCATTTGTAAAACAGGTCTGTTTGTCAGTGTTAGTAGCACAGCTCTGAAAGGTGCTTTGATCCCTTAAGCACACCGTCTCTGCTGCTGTGCTCTACGGGGCCTTTCACACGTGGAATAGGAGTATATTCTAATGCTGGGAGAAGAGCACACGCAGGTCTTAAAGAGCAGCTTGAGCTTATTTGAAAAAGCAAAACCATCTCTGCGTATCACTGTGCTAAACTGAGCTGCCCTCTGTCCCCACATCTTGTGTCTCCAGCTCATTCATCTGACTACTCTCCTTAAAAGGAACACTTGAAGATGAGTAGTTCATGTCACCCCCAGAACCATCGCAGTGCTGTGGAGCTGCAAATCAGCTCCTGTGGTTCACCGCAGAACGCTGCGAGTTATCCCCTTTTCTTACATCCAGCTCTCTCCCAACCAGATGTGCCACCTCTGCCCATGGTGGCCAGAGGTGTCCAAGGGGCAGTCATCTGTGTGTCGGAGAAGGTGGTTGGCATGTGCTTGGGAGCTGCAGACACGTGGTGCTGGGCAAGTGCAGATGGAGAGAATGGTTTGGCTTTGGGGATGGAAATAATTTGTAATAACATTTATCCTGTGGGGAGGTTTTGTTTGCAGCAGTGTTGTTGAGGTGGTGGAATGGGGAAGTGTTGTGCAGCTATTATTATTTTTGTTCAGTCACTGCTTTATGTGGTTGGAATTAAAAAAGTCTACGTATTTTACCGGTTTGGAGAAAATTCATTAAGCTGTGAAAAAAGATTATTTCATTCCTGAATAGGAATTAACTGTTGAGCAGCTACTTGTGACCCTGTAATATTCAGTGGGCTTGTAATATCCAAACCCTAAGGAGAAAATTGGAAACGATGCCATCTTTATTTAGTACAGACTCAAAATTTTATAACCAGTAGCATTGCTGAATTATTCCCCTTTCTGTTTGAGGACTACTCATAAACAGAGAACAAATTACTGCATTTTAGAACCCTACAATGGTGGCTAAACATTTTCATAAACTCATCACTAGGTTGAGAGTAGGTGAATGGATCTTTACAGCTATTGCTTCTTTGTATTGTGGGAGTTGTGGGGTTTGATTGGAAGTGTATCAGATAGGATTCTGCTGCCAGCATGTTCCCTGTTGCAGTTGTTCAGGGACAAAGATGTTGTTACTGCTGTCGGTACCATCAGCTGCTTTATTATCAGTGGCAGCTGGGGGAAATTGGTTCAAATTTGGTTTCGTCATGGTAGCAGGATGCAAAGCCTCCCTCTCAAAGCTTCATTTTAAGAGAGAGGTCACCAGAGGAGGAGGAGGGGGTTGTGTCCAAGGGCTACAGCACGTGACAAAGCAAGAAACCTGAAGACTCCCCTGCTCAGGAGGCAGTCTGTGTGGCTGAACCGTGCTGTCCCCGCAGATCTGCCCTGCTAGGGGTGTGCTCATCCCCAGGGTCACCTCTGTGTCTGGGATCTCCATGGCACTCATTTCTCTGCCCGCTTGCAACGAGGCAGATTCCTCAGTTCAATCACTGGTGGCAAGTTTGGATTGCAACCGCCCCTGTCCAGCCTCTGGCCATGCTGCTGCTTCTCTCTCTGGAAATTATTCCAGCTTGAACCAAAGGGAAGTTCAAGCTGCGGATTTGCTCATCAGCAGCAGGGGATTGTGTTGCACTGTGTGTGCCACTGGTGGTGCTTGGAGCGAGACCGGTGTCCCTGAGGAGCTGCTTGTCCCACTGGTGCCCCAGGTTATCTCTGTGAACCAGACAGTGCTGCTGCACTTCAAAGCAGCAGTCCCCTCTGCCTGAACCCTTTTGACTTTGTTACCTTGGCTCTCATACACACGAATTTACTGCTGATAGTTTCAGAGCCCGTGGAGCTTCCGTGGGGATGTGGTTTTGGCAGCACAGAACATCCCTTTTTTTCCAAATACACTGCATGCGGTTGGGGTCTTAAAATAGGGCTTTGCAGGAGAAAAGGTGACCTTCCAGGTAATGCAGGGCAAGGAAGAAGCATGCTAAAGCCATCCTCTACTACAGCGTGGTGTGAAAGCTGAGTGCAAAACCCAGCATGGATTTGCTTTTTGCCCGTAAGTGGTGATCTGCTGACAAGACTTTGATGCTCTGCATCCCGCTAACTCTCCTAACACGAGGACCATGCCCTTTAGGTTTGTGTCCAGCCCATGCTCTTCTTTCTGAATTGTCACCACCACATCCAAAGGTTCCTCTCGGAGTTAGCCCTCACTGCAGTCTCCACTCCTGCTCCATCCCTGTTCCTCATTTCCACGTGCTGTTAAGTTTTTCGGTCTGGAGGGATTCAGGATCTACTGTCTGTGATGCCTTGTAACAGTGAAAGGGCTCTGCTTCACTCCCTGCTTCCCCTCAGTCTGTCTGGAGATGTCTCAGGAGGAGGAATCTCACTTGGCCTCTGTATAGTGTGTAATCAGCCCATGGGCTTGAACAGGGTGAAAACCTTGAAGAACTGCAGCATCTCACCTTCTTGTAAACAGCACCAATCACGTGTGCCTCGAGTGCATCAGCTGCTTCCTGACCTGACTAGCCAAGTGCCAGGCTCAGCTCAAGAATTGCAGGGGAAATCTTCACCTTTGGTGTGTGGTTTAGGTAGCAAGTGACTTTTTTTTCATCTCCAAGTAACTTTTGTTCTTGCAGTGCTTAACAAACTTGATGTAAGTCTCAGAGGGGCAGGCTTTTCTGTGTGGAAAATGAGGACCTTTCTCGGGCACCTGCATGGATTTTTGCTGCAGCAGCAGCAAGAAGATTGCCCTGTTAGCTGGCATCTCATGTTAGCCAGGCCCCTTCTCCTGGGTATCGCCAACAGCACCGAAGGGAGAAGAACAGCCTGGGGAAGTCCTGGCACTCTCAGCAGTCCTTGAGGTTAACACTTCAAACACACTGATATGCAATAATCATTCTTAACTGTTTTGTCAAAAAATAATCCTCAGGCTTGTTTCCCTGAGAGTAGCAAGTGAGTCAGGCTGGTAAAGAAGTCATTATTTCCTCTCCCCAGAAGACGTCTGCAGTGCAAAGCTGTAACCTGCTTAAGCCTTCATCGTGCTGGAAGGGAATGGTTACAGCCTAATTCTTTGCTTTAATTCCCCGGGGTGAGGTGGGGATTATATCTGCACAGAACCTTGTTTGTTCCAGTGGCCGTTTCTTGGGTTTTGGCCTGTTAATGAGGAAGAATTTTATTCAGCAAATAACACAGGAGGACAGTGCACAGAAAGCTCTTTTCCTGGCTGATATTGAGATGAATTAGCAGGAGGAGTTTGGCCGTGGGCCCTCCTGCATGAAGACAAGTGTCTCAGCTACTGGGGTGCTGGACAGCCCTGTGAAATCCCTGCATTTATCACCCGCTGTGCAGCCAGCCCCTGGCAGAAGAGACGAGTGGCTGCTGCTCCCTGCAATATAGGAATATTTATTTGAGTTTGGTTGGCTTTTTTCCCAAGGTTTGGCTGAAAGCAGGAGCTGCCTGTGTGTGGAGCAGATCTGCCATAGCCCCTGTGCTCTCTGTGTGCTGTCCCTTTTTCCAAGGGCAGCAAGGACCAACTTCCTCCATCCCGGGGCAGCTGCACCAGCAAAACTTGTAGCCTGTTGTCTCACTGGTCCCCACAGTCTCCGTTCACCAAAGGTTTTAGCTTCCACACACTGAAAGGAAAGCACATGCCAGCACACCTGGAGGTATCTGTGCTATCTGAAGCCTGTTTACGTGCAGCAGGAAGTGCTTGCTGACATTGCAGTCCTGTCCTGGAGATGCCATCTGAATTAAATAATGGATGTTGGGGGTAGCACCATTGGCAGCCCCAACAGCTGTCTCATCGTGGCTTCTGTACCATCCATCCAGGGAGCCTTTGATGGGAGGTGAAGGGGTGTTTGGTTTGGTTTGGTTTGATTGTCCCTTTTCGGTTCCTGGTTTGTCTGCAGTCCTGCTCATCCTTTCTTTCTCTTCAAAGTCCACTACTAGGTTTAGCATTAGCTCTGCTTGGGTATCTGTCAATGAAACACCATCCATCTAACCTCCCATTTTACAGCAGTCCTCTAATGGCACAGCACAGTGTGAAATGAAGAGCTGACACTTGCCTCAACCACCTTTGTTCTCTGTCAGCCTAATGAAGAAGAGCCCATTCAGTGTCATCTCTGTAAGCTGGGCCAATTGCATGGAGGTGAGAGATGGCTGCAGTTGACCCTCAGGTATTTCTGTGTTTCACTATCTCTTGCATCCACTTAAAATGAAGCTGAACTGTTTAATAAGGACCTTCCCAGATTCACCACTGCTGGAACCTGGCTATGTGCTAAGGGAAAATGAGCTCCTCTGTGCTATTGTTCCTATGGCCATAGGAACCTAAAGGCAACAAGGTCAACTTTCTGAGCTTCAGTACTGAGGTAGTGGTGGGAAACATCTCCTCTAGTGCAGATCCCCTGTGTGAACACAAAGCAACTCTCAGTCTCCCCACACTGAGGTTCATCTGCAAGGTGGATGTGACAGTCCTTCCTTTAACCTTCTTTGGCCGCCTAATGTGGCTGGAAACTTCTCTAAGGCCAGAAATCCCCACATTTATGGTTGCCAGGATGAGGAGGCTCTGAATCGCAGTTCACACCTCACAATAAATTGCCCAGTATATGAAGAAAAATGTAACTATTTGAAAAACTTTTACTAGTTAGAGTAGCAGAGAGATTTTGTCAGAATTCATAAAATGTTGACCTCATTCTAATAAAAAGGAAGGATAAAAAGAAAAAAAAGCCCTCTTGCTGGCAGTGCTGTGTTTTGATAACCATCATTCTCAGACAACCCGTTCCCTCTCTGACCTTGGATTCAGCACCATCATATGCTTTAGTACCACATTGAGTCCCTTTTTCAATAACATCAAAATGGTAAATTGCTTTTAGTGTCCCCTCTCTCCATCCTGAATATAAAATGGGCAAGAAATCAGCTTATAAATAAGTGCAAGCACAGAACCTATCTCGCTGGGAGCAATCTGTAACTTTATTTAAAGATACAGAGGGAAGCAAGCTAATAGATGCATCTGGGTTCTTTTGAATATTTCTTCTATAAGCATTTCTCCTTTATTTTTTTTTTTTTATTGCCCTGTGACTGGGCCTTTGTATCTTCGGCACAGTGGCTTAATTTGCTTGCTGACATTTATAGCTCTGAATTCCTTGCCCTGGACAGCCAGGAGAGCCTGCTGGTTGCTAGGCAGAAGATGTTTTTCTCTATTAAACACGTCCACAATCGCTCTCTTTTCGATCTCTGTGCTGGCCAGACTAGACCCTGTCTGTGGTTTTCAGGTTTTTGAAGTAATGTGCTTTTAATGACCTAAGTTCAAATTAAAAACATGGAGATTTGACTACTAGCTAATTAGAAATATGTGCTTGGTTGTGAAGGTTTTTTCCCCGTGATGTATATATGCTGATAGAGATCAATAAACGTGTTGGGGGGGGGAATATTCCCTGGGATTCCTGCCCTCTCCTGAGAAGTTGTAGGGTTTGGTAGTTAAAGCTTTTGGGGGAAGAGAGGGAAGGATGAGAAATGTGTGATATTCCAAGGTCTGTTTTGTGTCACCTGGGGAGAGGAGCACTCCAGCTTCTCCAGAGAGCTCATGTGTGAGTGGGTTTGCAGGTCTTGATAGCACATATTCCTTATGTTTGTTACCTGCCACACAAAGTCTTCTGGCCCAGTTTCTCAGCTGGCTAATATGTAAAAAAAAAAACCCAACCTGCTTAAATAATACACATTTTTCACTGTTTCCTCCTGGAGATGGGTGTGGATTGATACTTATTTTTGCTTCTCAGCCTGTGGTGAGAAAGCCCAGACTTCTCTTCCTAAACCACTTGACTGGCCGTGTTTTTCTCCTTTAAATTTATGACATCTTGGCTGCTCCCCAGTGCTTTCCAAAGTCTGAGGTAGATGAGCAGATAGATACCATGGTGTGCTCCTGTCATCCTGCTCTCATAAATGCAGGACCTGAAAAAGCTTTTCTGGATGAAATGATGGAAAAACTCAGTGAAATTTTAAGTTGGTCTCTAAAAGCAAGATGCAGCTCAACAGAGAAGCAGCAGCCCTGCTTATTTGTTTCAGGAGACAGCATTTGACCATCTGCTTGCGGTTCCACTGCTGCATTTCTGGTTTGTTTTGTTTGGTTTTTCCTTAAGGCAGGGTTTAGGGGGACTTGGTGGCTTTCATTGTTTGCCTGTATCTGGAGCTAACCACAGTCTGCCAGCTTGGTGGAGATTTGCCAGGGTAGCTGCCTGTGCAGCCCATGCCAAGGAAGCGACAAGGCTGAATACACTCTGTAAGGCTTTTTGAAGCATCTGTGTATTTTCAGTGCTGTAATTTGTGATCTTTCCCTGCTTTTTTAAGTGAATTTTATGTGGAGCACCCTGTGAGCTCTCAACCATCACTAGTTGTGAACCTGCATTAAGTTTCAAGCCATACTCAAGTTTGTGACCTGACAAGGAGGTGGATTTCCTTCACCTTGGCATCTCATAAATGCTGTCACCTTATAGACTAGAAATGGTGAGACTACAGTAACCTTCCAAAAAACCAGTCTGGCATCACTTGCAAACAGAGAAAACATTTCTCTCGTGGTAATCCCCTGCAAAATGCCAGCACACGTCACTCCCCAGGGTTGATCTCTGAGCAGATTTGCCAGATTTTGGTGCAGGAGATGGAGCCTCTGTGCCTCAGGTTTCCCAAGGATCATCAGTCATTTGTTAGGGGGAGAAAAATTCTGTCCCTGGCAGGCTTGGAGGATCCTCCTGGTCAAGTGAGGAGAGAAAGCCAAACGAATTTACATCCTCTCTGTACCTAGACAGAGGCTCTCAGGAAGAGGTGACAAGTTTTGTGCCAGCCTTGGCACGAAGTCTCCAGATCTAAGGATGGATCAAGGGTAGCTCTCGTAGTCCTAGTGCAACGTGTCTAGTCTTTTTGGTTATCGCTAGACTCAGTTGAATTCCTTGTATCTAACTCTAGAAATACAGAGTGGTGCATGTGTTTGACTCCAAACTAACAGTTCTCTCTTGAGGGGAGGCATGATGCTTTGAGCTAATTCTTGTGCACTTAAAGGTGGGATGTTCTTTCCTTTGCATGTAGTATCAAGCTGACGGTGACACCCTGGCCTCCCATCATCATCAGGCTTTTGGCCTGACAGTCACACGAAGTCTCCTTTGGGTTCATGGAAGGGCTACTTGTTGGGCAAATGAGCCTTTCTCAAGTGAGCAGCTTTGCTGCTTTAATCACAAGGTGAAGGGCCAGGGAGTCAGAGCAGCGTGAGGAAGTTCCCAGGTCTGCTGCAGGCTTTTCTGTTTGACCTTGGACAAGTCTTTCATTCTGTCTCAGTTTCCTCATCTGAAAAATAGGGCTAATCCTATTAAATAACCTCATAACTGGCCTTATAAAGCTTAATTAGTAAACATGTGGAAATGCTTCGATAATGTAAAGGCAAAGGCCATGATAAATAATACTTGAGGTAGCTTCTGTCCCCCAGGGTTCACTTGTACAATGGGTACACTTGCAGACCTACTGAATAAATCATCTCTACAGATTGGACATTATGATGGGAAAAAAAAATACCATTTTATGAAAAAAGTTGTGTAATCTTTTACAAATGTCATGTCTTGGTATGTAATCTTGCACAGGATTAAGACAACCTGAAGGTTACAGCCATACAACAAGTTAGGAATTCAGTGGCTTCATCCTCAAGTCTTGTTTGACATACAATGAGTGGCTCTGCTCTGTCAGTCGGGTGAAATACTGTCTGAAATGCCATTTCCAAAAAAATGAAGTAGAAGAAAAAAATGTATTCCTTCTGCTGTTTTGTTTGAAAGTCCAGAAGGAATTTGATATCTGAGTCCAACTGCATCAGTTCCTTTTTTTTTTTCCATCCTCTTTTAGTTCTGTGCTCTTTGTTTTTCAGTGCAACACGCCGTCCGCATCCCCTTGCCCGCAGCAACCTGAGCCAGCAGCGTTGCCTTCCACTGTCTGGGCTGGGTCCTCCCCACCCCCTGGCTTGCAGATTCTGCGAGCAAAGCCTTTGCCAAGAGGTTTTGAAACACAAGGAAAGTTTTGTCAGGAAGTGGGAAATCTGCTGATTTCTGCAGTTCTGGGCCCCTGATTGCCAGAGACAAAATCCTCAGTTCTTTCAGACTGTGGAGCCCGTTTGCTTGAGAGGCAGCGAGTGGGTGAGCAGGGGCTGGCCGTCAGCAAAAAGCTATGGTTGTCAGGTTGGGAAAGACCCAGCTCTTGATCATGGCACAGAGTGAGGATGCAATCCTCTGCAGAAGGACACAAACACCCATATCCGTGCTCTCAACACATCTTGAGCCAGATTTCTAATCTTCATTGCTTATCACTGAAGAAAAAAAGCCAATCTCTGCTCTCTTCTTCCTTCTCATGAACAAACACCAGCTTTTGGAACTTGGATCTGGTTTTGATTTTCCAGGTTTGCTCATTATTAGTGGTGTGTTATCCCATGAAGAGGAAGGAAGAGAACAGCTTGATTTCCTGAGAACAGACTGGAGCCTAACCTGGGTCTGTCTTCCTAACCCCGCTCTCCAGTGAGAGTGGACATAATGATTATTTTTGGAATCTACCTTACCATGTTCCACATTTTTAGCCAAACATAATAATGATGCTTTGTTTTTGGAGTGTATTTGTACTTCCTGTCTTATGATATCCCTGTGAGGTAAGAATTAATTTCCTTCC
>WUAM01000107.1:11580197-11608894 GCA_024336885.1 Actenoides hombroni
TCCTGTCCAATTTTGTGGTCTTCTTCCCTTTGAAAACCCCTCCCCCCATTCTTTCCCCTCCCCCCCCCCCCCCCCCCCCCATATCTTCTCGTAGGACATCTAAAATTTATACATGGGAGTTTGCTTGGGAGCTCATGAAGAGAGCATGTTGGGTAGTCTCACCTGGATGTGGTTTTCCCCACACTGTTGATAAACGTGGCTTTTGCTTATGTAGTCACCTCCTTGTCCTCAGCCTCACCAGGCTGTTTCACAGGGGCTCAGGACCAAAGTTGTCCTCCTGGATGGACCTTCTCTCCTCTCTGGCACGTGTCCTGGACTCTCTTACTGAGTCCTTCAATGAGACAGTGCCAGAAATCATCAGGGGATGCTCACTAGCACCTAATGGTAGCAGCGTCTTAGGTATGAAATGTCTTTTACAGTCTTTGGAGGGAGAAGGAAATCCAGGGAATGGTTCTTAGCTCCCCATCAGCTTTGCAGGCACTTTCTCATACCCTAGGCAATGCTGATGAACCGTCTGCTCAACACCGTGTTTAGTGCTGGCCAGTGGTACAGCGTGTTCTCAGAGGGTGTTTCTCTGCTTGCATTAATCTGCCTTTTCCATCTCACCCCGTCCCTTCCCTCTCCTCAGGACCTTCTTGCAGGTCTCGTGGTTGAGTGTCTCTAAGGTCAGTTGTCCCATCTGAACGTGGGATGTTCCCCGTGCTATTCCAGCACCTCTGGGCCGCCAGCTTACCATCTTGGCATGGGGGTTTGAGTGGGGTTTTTGTTTTTGAAAGAGATTCTTTGAATTCAAAACACAGCAAATTCCTGGTGGAGGCAGCTGACAGATCATGCTCTGCAAAGGGCTCCGTGCCTGGGACTTGCTCTTCTGTGGTCCCTCCCTGACCTTCCAGCAACTGCGCCAAAAACCTCTGTCGTGGGTTACAGATCACAAATACACAAATAGAACAAACCAGCACGCTGGGGTCAGAAAGGAGACAAATGCTCCTGATGCCAGCTCACATGTGTGGCCTGAAGACAGAATGTCTGTCCTACAAGCCTGGTACTCACGGAAAATGGGGCTGGTGGGAGGGGAGAGCCTTGCTGTCTGTGCCGAAGCTGGCATACTTACCTCTTATATAGAGGAGCGTGTATGTAGATGCACACGAGCACATGATATGTTTACGTGCTAGCGAGCCACCACAGCACAACTGCTTCCTCAGTTTGGAGGTTTCCCACTTAAACCATTCTGGTTTCCCTTGTATGTTTTGGTTTTACCTCTAATTTCCCACAAATGAGCGGTCAGGGAGTTCTGCTACCACTCTCCTAAAGGTTTCCTTCCCCTGAACTAAACTGCTTTTGCAGGGGATTTTCACTTACGCAGTAAAGTACTTGTTAGAGGTCTGTGTGGGTGACTAAATGCTATTTGCTTTCCAGTGTCAGTCCTGTTCCATATTGGTATTTGTCTTGAATGTTCTGGAGAAATAGAGGAAAAAATACGTTTTGACTTCAGACCCGTGTCAGCGTAAGTGAATTTTGTGCCTATTTTTTCTGAGCCTGGCTGCATTGATCTCATGGTTTGGGCAATGAAAATAAAGTAGTAAAATCCTGAGCTATGGTAATCCTGTTTGGGTGAACTGGCTGCCTCCGAAGTATACGGCCTGGTGTGGAAAGCATCTCATTTTTAATTAGCACTAATGCTGCTGTTTTGGTGGCTCTTAGCAGTGGATTACCCGAAAGCCTGGCTGTCTCAGGAACGCCGGGCTTCTCCGTAGGAAAGCTCACACACGCAGAGAACGAATCTCTCTGCTTGGCTGGTTTCAACCAAATTTGCTGTAGGCAGAGGAAAAGCTCTCAAGGTTCTCGGATTCCTGCAATTAATTGTGCAGGCGAGTGGGCAATGGGAGAGGGATTGTGTCCCTGCTCACCCTCTCCTGCTCCAGGGAAAGGGCCCGTGTTACACATCAAGGGGACCAGGCTTCTTCATGGGCAGAGTGGCCGCTGCATCACGCTCCAGACAGCAGATACCAAGGGAAGGGGAGCCAGCCATGGGGTACAGCTATTCCTGCCTCAGCCTTGAGCCCCTCCTGGAGCCTGGCTTCCCCTTCTCCTCACCCCGTTCATTTCTGTTCCTCCAGTGGCAATTGCTATGACAATAGTAAACTCAAGTGCTGAAGAAGAGGTGAAAATGCCATAGCATCTCACAATGTATCCCTTGAGCTGGAATTACTGGGAGATTTTGGGTGCTCCCTTGTAGGGTGATGCTGTAATCTATCAGCGTGTGCTTTTGAACTGTCTTGTTCTTTGTCGCTCAGGGTAATAATTACCCAGACCGTTTTACCTTCCCAATGCTTTGCAGCTATTAATCACTCAGCAGCATTCCTCAATTGACAGGGTTCGTATCCCCATTATAAGGAAAGCGAGACAAAAGCAGCACCGAACCTTCATGGGTCGTGTCTGCTGCTCCGGGGTGGGTATGTTTGGGGGGGTTTCATTTGCAGCCCGATCCTTCCGAGGGGCCGAGTCCCGGAGCAGCACCAGCACCACGGGGCTGAGAGCAGCGCTCGCGCGGAGTCCGACTCTGCCTGTCCCAGGCTGGGGACAGGCTTGCAAAAAATTGCCCCTAAATTAGAAAGTAGATTTAGGAGTTTGGACTTAGATCAGCTTTTCTCCAGCTGCGAGGCTTGTTTTGCTGGAGGACTCTGCAGGGTGACGAGAGGCGAGTTCCCAGCGAAGGCAGCGCGGGGCGAGGGCAGGCAGCGGTTTGCAGCCTTCCCCGGGCGTTTTCACAAAGCACGCAGCTAAAGCCTTACCAGCAACCTCAGTGCAGAGAGGACTCGGGTTTTGCCCGACGCCAGCCAACCGTACAGAGGCGAGGGAAAAAAACCCTGCTGTCTCCCGTTTGCTTTGTCTGCAGCGAGCCCTTTTATCCCGACCGTTTTTATTGGTGGTTTCCAGCCTGTCCTCCTCCGGCATCTCTCCCCACATCCCGGCGAAGGAAGCGCTGTGATCAAATGGTAATGCTCGGGAGAATCTAGCTGTGAGCAGCAGTGCTTGCACGCTGCTGTTTGGTTTTCCTTGTGCTGGGCTACAGCCATCGGTGACTGGGGCAGGCTGACTTTCCTCCCCTGTGCCACCACAGCTTCTCCTGCCCAGGGGAAGGTGGCAGCCATTGCCACCTCCCTCCCTCCCAGCACTAAAGACTGGTGTGCCCTATCTCTAATACTCCTTATCGGGCCGGCTTTGTTTACTCGCATAATTCCCTCAGTGCCTTATCAGATTAGCATGATTTCAAAGTGTTAAGAGCATCAGTGCCTGAAAGAGTTTTGCACTCGGCTTGCCTCGGCCTCCCCGGGCTCAGATGAGATGCAAACACATTCGTGATAATAGAAAATTGTTTCAACAGGGGTGGGTTTCGTTTCATCCTAGATTAATAATGGAAGCATGGAGACCTGTTAGAAAGGAGCAAGGCTTTCTCGTGTAGCTGCTTTAATTCTTGTGATGTCGTTGGTGTCTGGGTTGGGTTTTTTGGTGGGTTTCTGTTCAGGATGGTGGAGCGAGTCCCCGTGGCAAAGGCCGCGTGCGATTCCCCTGGTCATGGGGAGAGGGAGCGAGTCCTGCTGGTCCTGGCGGGTTGGGGAGTGAGGCCCGTGTCAGCAAATGTCTCCGTTCTGCTGGGTGAGTTGGGAGATTTGCTTTGTTTAAAGAAGGGCTGTGAAAGAGGTCACAGTGGAGCCAGCCACAGTCATCCCTTCCTCCCTCCTTCTCCTCTGCTAGCAACAGTAAAGCGTGTTACGTGTACACGAGCACTATGTCAGCACGCAGGAAATAATGGGATTTTCCTGTTCCTTAACAGGGACAGGAAGAATCAGACCAGTATCTTCACAACATCTAGAACGACGTAGGGTTTCGGTGTGTGTGCAGGGGAGGAACATGGTTGGAGAGGACCACCCAGCCCCTGTGAGGATGCTCTGGTCCTGGGCCTCATCGCAGAGCTGGGCAGAGCCCTGACTGAGCTGCTACCTGCCTGTCTGGAGTGTTTGCCTTGTGGCCAGCTTGCACCTCCTGCCCATCCACACCCAGCACGGCTGGGATCTGTTTACAGGGTATTTTTGCCTTGCCTGGAATGATGGGTACAACAGAAAATAGGCTTGTGGTATAACTGGGTAGATACCTTTAGTCCCAGCCAGAAAAAATTGCTCTGCTTTCCACGTTCACACCATCTACGCAGGGTGCAGCATCAGCAGCCCCTCCAGCTCCCTCCTGTCCCTCTCTTGCCGGGCAGCAAAAGCACCCAACAGCCACATTCGTACCATAGCTTGGGCTCACCCGGACCCAAGCGATGACTTTCCTATCCGGAAAGATCTATTGTTATTCCTGCTTGCTTTCACCCTTCCCTCACCACTCTCCTCTAAAATTCCCACCCCTCGGCTTGCTGAGTAATTTCAAGGTGCTAATTGCCCCACGCTGCAGCTGATCCATTGATCTGGAACACAAACAGTCTCGAGGTAATTTTCTGTCTGAGCCAGTCTGGGGCTTACGCAAGCGCTGGTGTTTGTTTCCTTGTTTTTAATTTCCTGCAAAGAAAAGCTTTTGTGTTGCTCTCGACAAGATGCCTGTGCCTGCGTCTCGGTCGGCAGCTGCTCCGTGGCCACGTGGGGCTCGAGGAGAATTGACACTAATGCCCGTTCCGTGGGTAACTGAGGTCTGGGGGTGGGAACTGAGAGTCCTGATCGGTCCTGTCCCTCTATCAAAACTGTCAGTCTCTACCTTGAGGTGTAGGGTGGCTCCTCTTGCCCAACTCCAGTCCTACATACGGGACAGACTGGGAGCAACTCCCATTCTTTGTCCTGTTAGAAAAATCCTTGTTCTGTTAGACGAATACTTGGAGGCAGAGGTTGCTGGTTGCTCATCTTTGAGGATTCAGCCATCCCTTTCCGTAACAGCTAACCATAGCAAAACAGTGGTGGATAATCACTGGCCACTGGAGAGTGCAGTGTGTGTCCTGCACAGCAAAGAGTTAATTCTCCTATGGCTATTGCTTCCAGCAGCCGTCAGCAGAAGCGTTGTGCCTTTGCAGGGTTTGATCCGTTGAGGGGGTGGGGGTGTGCAGATGATGTAATGTTACCAACTCCTGGTGCTCTGGTAGTAGGAGGCGATGCAAAAATAAACTCATCTGCATTCATTTCTCTCCCCAGCTTGCATGTGCAGGTTTGCTTTACCTGGAGGACTTGCTCTCCTACCGTTCCGATAAAGTCAGCCGTTGTTTTGCTAACCAGGGGAGAGGGCAGCTCTGGGCAGGGAGCAGGGCAGGGGGTAAAGTGAACGGAGCACAGAACGGGCTTTCCGTCCCACTTCTGGGAGCAGTCTTGTCTCCAGGTGGGGTGTCTGTGCGTATGAGTAGAGATGAGTAGCAGTTATCTACCCCTGAATCACGAGCAGACTTGAGAAAGTGAGATATAACGTCTGTCTCCATCTAAAGGACAAGTAGCCCCTTCTTGACAGGGCAGAGAAGGTGCCCGTGGCTGAGACCCCTTCTGATGAAATGCAGCTGCAGAGGCGGAGGATGGCTCAAAGCCGTGTCTGTAACCAGGTAGGGGAGGGGAGATGTTGGCACCATTTGCCATCCTGGCCCCTTTCCAGAGGTAAATCCTGTCCCTCTGGCAGATCTGTTGCTTTGACAGGAGAGGGGAGGTTTGCTCCTGGCTGGTGCCTCACACTGTGCCTTTGGAGGGGTGCTGGCTCATCTGCACTAACCTGTAGCTTGGAAGACTTTATCTATCCCAAAGGTAGCTTTGCTGCTGCTGCGGTTTCAAAAGGATCTGTGTGAGTGTGTGCGCGCAGCCCTTGCTCCTATGTACTTGGCTTTCCAGAAATGGCAAAGATTGATGACATCTCTGCAATAATTTGGCACCTGTCTATCCACGAGTTCACGGAGAGAGTAGGAAAGGGAAGGTAGAAAGAAACAAACATCTCACAAACTGGAATCTGAGCTGCTGTGAATCCTTTTCCCAACATGTCCCTCTGTCACCTGCGTGCCTGGCACTGTCAGGAGATGGGGATGGAGCGGAGCTCAGCTGGTCTGTGTGGCTGGCAGCCAAGAAGGGTCTTTAGTTTTTATGACGATGGGCTCAGATGGCAAGTGGCAAACAGGTGTCATCCTCATGACGGTGGCTTGTGTAGCCAGCGCTCCCAGGTCTTGCTCTAGTTGCCCACAGCTATGTCTGCACTGCCCGGAAAGTCCCCTGTAAACTGATGTGATTGTTTGAGCGGTGCTTTGGACCCATTCTGTAGTCTCAGAGTGAGATGGCAGCACCCAAAAAATGGACCTGTGTGGTCACCTGTCATTGGACACCGTTGAAACTGCCCCTGGTCTGACTCAGCGTGGTCGTTGGTGTGTATCCAGAACAGCTCCAAGAGAGGTGTCTTCTCCTCCACATCTTTTAACCGCAACAGGGGGAGGGGGCCCTTTAGGAAAACAACTTCAGAAGCTGGAGAGCTTGACATTTTCATGTAAAGGCGTTCGCCTTGCAGAGCTGCCCTAGCTCTGTATGTCAGAGGCACACCCGGACGTTGGGAAGGGCATTTCTCATTCGCGGACGTGGCTCTGGCCGTGACCCAGGCTGCACACGGGACTCTCGGCGTGGCACAACGTGGGACAGCAGCAGCCCTTCTAGGAACAGCAGTCTCACAGCCTCGCTGGGCTTTTCTTCTCGCCACAACCTTCATTTCAGGCTCAGGTGAAGAAAGGACCACAGTCAGTTGGGGCTTCCACAAGGCCAGGGAAAAAGGATCATAAAGGCAAAATCCCTGCAAAGCGCGGCACATACGCTCACCAGACACTAAATACTGAGCCAGGGAAGGGACAGGGATGGGCACCTAAGTTCACTTGGGTCTTCAGAGTTTTGTCCTGGGTGCCTCTGGCTTCAAGCAGCGCAGGCTGCAGGGGTGGGGGGCTGTGCAGCGGAAGATCCCTCCTTGGACGTGTGGTGAACGTGGGACAGGCAGAGGCCCCATGGCAGCAGGGATTGCTGGGCTCTGCCCGCAGTGCCTGGCAGGCTTTGGTGCAGCACGTGGCAGCTGTTGAGGTCAGCTCTCTCTCGGGTCAACACGCTGATGGTAATTCTTTGCTTGAAGCTGAGGAAGCTGAGATTGGGAGGAATATATTTTTAAAGGCCATATATTGTGCTTCACACAGCTGAAGATCTCTCTCCTGCACAGGGGACTCGCATTGCAAACACATTCTTTCCCCCCCTGGGAAATTCTGGCCTTTCATTAGTGCAGAGGGATCCAGCTGCTCTCCAGATGCAGACCAAAGGAGTTCCTTGTTTTGGTTGTAGGTTGGAGCCTAATGGTGGAAGAAAAAAGCAACTGCTTGGGTTTCTGCAGCTGTTGCTGGTTTTCCTACTTCAGAGGGAAAGAGGAGGCACAGAGACCCCTCACCTTCGTGGCTCAGGCACTGCTGGGGGTGGCTCTGAGTGACACGGTGCTGGAAACACAGGCGGCCTTGGGAAAACTGCATGAAATGAAAATACCAGGAGACAAATAAAGGGTTGCTGCTTCCTTGAAGTGCACCAGGACGGGTGGCCAAGTCACATCTCCTGAGTTTATTTTTGGTGCTATTACTGTAGCACCCAGAAACCACAATGCTCTGCAGTGCCAACATTTCACTATTGCAAGAGAGAAGGACTTCAGCAAGCTTAATACTTAATGTAGAAGGGAAACACAGGTAAGGGACAAGACATGATATGCTCAAGGTCACTTCACAAGCTAGTGGCAGAGTGAAACAGGTAAACCATGTCTGCTGGGGCCAGACCACTGCCATGGACTCAGCATCCACCTGCAACACCACAGCCCTTGCTGCTGCCCCAGCATCGCTCTGTGCGGGCAGTCTGCCTGTCTGTGGAACTGCCTGCAGCTCTAGTTACCCTGAAGCCAGCAGCCAACCAGGCAAGGAGTATAAAAAAGTCTGGAAGAAAGAGAGATGCTGTTGCTGCAACCAGAACAATATTTGTCTTGAGAACTGGCTGCTCCAGGAAACACCAGTGCTAAAATGGTGTGGCAGAGGAGTGAGCAGTTCCACGTTTTCCAACATACTCTAATTCCCCCATAGGTAATAAGCAGGGGGAATATGAAGGAGCATATTTCACTTATTTTTCTGGATGCTGGTGAGCGTTTGCTTCATGTGGGCTCCTCAGCACATATTTTCAATTACAAAAATCATCCTACCTGCAGCATACTGTATTCGTCTTTCAAATATCATTGCTCCTTTCTTCCATAAACAGTTTCCATGAACTTGTGCAAATATTTGCTTACTGTTCAGTGGCAATTTGGATAGCCACCAAATCCAGGAGCACAGTTGTACAAGCAAGCTGTGTCCTGCTGGAAGGATCCCTGCTGTAGGCAGTTCCAGCTATACCGAGTGCAAACACGTTGTGTACGGGCCTGGAGAGCTGCAGGAAGGAAGGGACCCACATCTTCAACTTGAAAGAACATCTGTCAGCCTCTAGGTCTTTTAGGTCAAAACCAGCAAGGCAGAATGCAGCAGAAGAGCTTTATCCCCTGTGCTGCTTCTTCACCACCTCAGAGGACAGCTGCTCTTTAATTCTGGCTCTGTTTTTCCAGATCCGTATGCTGAACACGTGGCAGAAATGTAGCCCGTGCTGACAGAGGCCTGGGCTGTAGAGACACAGCCCCATCCCTGCAAGGAAAGAGCGAAGTGTTCAAACCATTCCTGCAGCCGATGGTGTTTCAGTGACCAGGGCCAGCTGGGGAGACAGCAAAAGCCCCGAGGTGCCAAGGCACATCTTCTAGAAGCTTTCTTTCCCCTATCTGCAGTGCCATGATTATCTTTGAATTAGATCATTGACAAGCTCTCAGCTGTATCTTCTCTTATCACGGGTACAGGAGGTGTCTTTGCAAATACAAGGTACCTGTGTATGGGGGAGGTCACAGGCTCACAGCCGGCCGCGGCTGTGCTGAGCCAGTGAGCATCGCTGGGCTTTGGACCATTCCAGCTCTGGCCAAGCCTGAATTGAGCAGCAGTGCTGGGGTGGACCTGATGTGTGCTCAGGTGCATGTTCATCGTGGGGTGACCACCCTGTTGTTTCCAGGAACACGTAACATGCCCGGGCCAGAGACCAGGAGGCTGCACAGGTGCAGGTGTGTTTCTGAGCACAGCACACTTCTTGCCTCTGCTTCTTAAAGCAGGTGGTTTTAACCTGGCTTCCGCTGCCTTTTTGCATTCACAACAGGCTCTGGCGACAATATTCACTTTCTTTTAGCTTTTCCCCAGGAATGGGCTTTTCAGGTTCCTCTGCTTGCCTGTTTTCAGGCAGCAGAGAGATCCTGAGCAGCTTATGTTGGGTAAAAGTCACTGGTACGTCTCTTCAGTCCCAGTGGTGTGCCAGGCGTATTCGATTGCTGGAACTAGCCCAAATTTCTGTCTGCACCCTTAATTGGGAAACAGGGATGGGGATGAGCAGGGGACTCCAGAGGTGTAAATAGATCAGTCAGCCACATGGCGTCATCTCTGCTCTGTACAAACGCAGTTGAGAACGTGCTGAGCAGAAAGAATAATTTTAATTAGCACATACTCCTTCCCAGGCTCTGGAACCAGTGTAAATCCATTGCCACTTCTGATTGTAATGGACTGACTAGTAAACTTTCCAGGAAGGTGCCACCTCTCAGCATCTGCCTCACGTCATTCCTCAAAATCCCCGTAGGCTGTGTCTGTGTCAGCAGAGGTGAGGATCCCTTTGGCATCTGCTGAGAAAGAGATGGGGGTGTGAAGAGAAGCAGAAATAAACTGTCCTCCTCCATCATCCTGGGGCACAGCCACTGTGCATGGGAGGTCTTCTTGTACCTACCGTAAATGGTAGAAATACCATCTCCATCTTTTGAGTGTGACATCTCCTGTGCTGTCAGAAGACTTTCCTACTTCGGGCAGGTGCGTGGGCAGGTCTGTAACAGTGGAGAAGCTGCTGAGCAGTTGGACCCTCCTTCTCTGTGGACTTTTTATATCGGCCTTGCTACAGCTGCTCGATTGTAGTGCCTTCAGGAACGGAGGCGGTGTGCGGGAGAGCGGATGGGGCTGCTTACAACAAGTAGGTGCTCCATGTAAAAACTTCCCAGCTGTTTTGGAAATTCAAAGTGCTCACGTGCCCAGCGAAGCTTTGGTGGAGATGGCTGAGCTGGACACAGCCTCTGTGGTAGCTCCTGAGCTGGACACAGTCTCTGTGGTAGCTCCTGAGGTGGCTGGAATACTCAGTATTAAATCACTTGATGTCTCTGCTTAGGAGCTGTTTCTCTCTCTTTGAATTAAGGGCTTGAAGAATCATCCCCGGTGACCTCAGTGCTCTTGGAAGCCTCTTTTTGAGCCTCCCAATTTTTATAAAATAAAGATGGGATGAATGTGTTTGTAACTTCCTTCCAGTAAACGCCTTGGAGAACTCCCTTCCTTGTGAGTAACAACAGTAGTTCCTATGCACTGGACATGGGACCTGGGGTCACAAGTCATTGTGTATGCAATTTGTCCTATTCACATGAATAGTTTGACATTCAGACTGGTTATTACACTGGGTAGGCTTTGAATGGAATTGTCAGGAAAACATGCAAAAATTGCACTGGGGTTGCTCACCCAGTCCACTCTAAACCCATAAACAGCTTTAGATTTAGTTAATCCGTAATTGAGAGAAAATCTGCTAACAGCAGAGAAGAACCAGTATAAGATAAGTTCCAAGTGAGAACTGAGGGAAGCTGGCTGCATTGTTTGATGCTACTTTGGGAGCACTCTGAGGAGGTGTGGACGTGGGGAGGGCTAGTCCATACTGGGTACTGTACAAGCTCCAGCTGCTCAGAGCTCGGGGATGAAGACTTTGACAGGCTCTGGGTCCTTTTTTTTTCCCCTCGAGTGCTTCTTGTTTGCCTCCTTCTTGTTTTCTTTTTCTTTCTCTCCCTCTGTTTGTCTGTCTGTCTGATAATGGAAAGTGAGAGACCTTTGCCTTTCAAACTTACCTTAATATCCCTAGCATAGCACAATCACCAACAGCTTCTACCCTCAGTGATCAAGGAAAGATGCTCAAAGAGGCCAGAGAACTTCCCAGTTCCTTCCATTCTCACCTTGGTTTAGGACACTTAAATCTTTGCCACGCACCCTCTTTGGGCAGAACTTTTTCATCCTGCTTGGCTGCCTAGTGCTGATTTTTGCATTAACTGTGAAATGTTTCAGTTGTGAGATGTATGTAAACCTCAGCTGAACACGTCAGCTGTTTCTTGAGAGCAAGACTTAGAAGTAATAGGTTGTTTTGTACCCACTTTATAGATAGGAAACTGAGGCACAGATACATTGAGGTTAAATATATAAAATGCCAAGCTGTCATTTCCTCACTGCAGAATGTTTGAGTTTATGAATCTAACAACGTTCTTTTGACAGTTTTGTGAGTGGGTTAATACCTAAATAGGAAAATGAGGTAACGGGTTTTACAGCTCCCCTGCTGAGGGAGTTTGGAATAAAAAACCCTTCACTTTTGCATGTTCTGTTCAGTGAAAACGTCAAAACCACAGAATCACACAGCTGGAGATGAGAGAGGTTCCCCAGCTGTGGATCCAGCCCTGCAGAGGTGCCTGGGCATCCCATCAGGAGCAAATGTGGGACAAAAATTGAAATCTGATGGTCCACGGTGATCATGGAGAAATCTGCTGTCCCATTGGCTGGTAGTGCTTGGTACCTGATGAACTTCTGGAGCTACCAAATTAAAAAATTCCTAATGTGCATCTGGATGAGGTGGCTGCCAGGTGACACCTCTGAGACTGAGCCAGAGCATGCTGCGGGCAGAGGTGCGATGCTGGAGGCACTGTGCTCCTCCTGTCACGACTTGTGCTCACTGGGCTGTCTTCTGTACCTGCCTCTGGCACCCAGCACTGGCCCAGGTTGCCCAAAGAGTTGGTAGAAGCCCCACCCCTGGAGCCATCCCAGGTGAGGTTGGCTGGGGCTCTGAGCACCCTGCTCTAGTTGCAGATGGCCCTGCTCAGTGCAGGGGGTTGGACTAGAGGAGCTTGCAAGGTCCCTTCCCACCCAAACCAGTCTGTGATTCTGTGATCACCTCCAGCACTGCCCTCTGAAGAGGGTGGCAGCTCACCAAACCGTTAGCATAAATGGAAAAAACTGCAAAAGCTGCTTCGTTGTGAGCACGCCGACCTCTTCCCAGGACGAGCTCGAGCTCGTCGGCGCGCAAGATGATTTCAGCTGAATCAGAGCTGGGGGATTTTCTTCCTTCTCTTGCGCACAAAAGCGTTAACGTTTTGGACCTGATCATCGCGTTTCCCACCGCGAAGCCCAAGCGCTGTGCTTTCATCTTGCCTGGCTGTTGTGCTTAGCTGAGTCCCTTGGTGTGGGGGTGCTCGGTGGCACTCGAGTCAAAGCGACTCCGGGGACGTTCTGCCCAGCAGCCCTCCCGCTGCAAGCTGCCCGTGCGGCTTCCTTTAGAATCGGCGTGGCAGCACAAGTCTTTGCTCCCGGTCATTAAGTGTGAAGCTGGCAGCGGGTGCATTTTGGAGCTAAAAGAATGGGTACTTGCATCCTTGGAAAGGTTATGGTTTGCACTGTAACATCCCCGAGATGGTTGTGCTGCCCTGGTAGGGTCCCCGAGGAGGAAGCACAGCGCTGGATCACGTTGGCTTGTCCCTGCAGCAGAGCAACGTGAGAAATGAGGCACCCTGTGAGAATAACCCTCCTGCTTCCAGAGCAGTGAGGACTGGGACGCACAAAGCAGGGCACTGGACCAGCTTCAGAGCTCTTTTTGGCTTTTGGCACGCTAGAGAAACTGGTAAATGACATCTTTACCCTGCTTCATCCCCTTTCTGGAAGGGAAACAGAGCACTCCATTTCCTAGCGCTACAGGAATGTTTACTTAGCCTAATTCCTCAAAAGAAATGAGGCTCAGGTGGTTATCTTCCTCCCACTCTCCCCTCAGGATTCTGAGCTCACGTGGCCTGTTTCCACAGTGCCCTTGAGGATCAAAAGTTCCTAAAACGTTTTCTGAGCAGAGAGGTCCAGTTTAAACACATAGGCTTTATTAGATGTCAAGGGAACCACACCAGTGAGTGCTGGAAACCTGCCTCAGGCATCCCAGCTCCCCATGGGTCACTTTGATGCTCGGGCCATCACAAACTGGTCTGGCAGCCCCTGGCCTCTCCAGGTGATTCTGTGATAAAGCCAACAGAGAAGCCAGAAAGATGCCTGGGCTTTGGATCAGGCTTTACAACCTGAGATAATCCCTCACTTCATTATAAAATGAGATTTTAAAACTGCAGAGCAATGAAAAACTTGCACTGGGCAGTGGGAATAAACATAAAAATCCTATTAAAAATATATATACAGAAACTGTGCTGCCACATAGAGGCATTGGCGACAGCTCTCCCAATTTATCATGAATTTTGCAGTTGGTAGCACTTTTATTTTTAATGCCTGACCATTGGAGTCCTGCTATTTCAGGAGCCTTTTTCTCTATCTTTTTAATACAAGCAAGAGTCTTGCCGTCGTTTTTGCAGAGGGAGGCTATAAAAAGTGAAATAAGTGCAGTGTAAGGGATATAAAGCTAGAAGACTGGTCAAAAAAATCCACGCCTATTTCTTAATTTCATTACTTTTTATCATTTGTCGTTAGCCATGACTGCAAACATAAGTCCTGTAATGATGAACGGAGTGAGCAGTTGGCTCATTCAGAGCACCAGAACAAATCCAGGAGTAACACATCACCCAGAGCACTCTGCTATAACACAAAAATTCGTGTCCTGAGCGAAGAGAGGCGCTTAGGAAACGATCCAGCACACCACACCAAACCAGCTGAGCACCTTCATTGCTCTCCAAGCACTGCAGTAAATCCATCGTAGATCTGTGGTTTCACTTGAAGGCTAACGGGTGTCCTCAAGTGAGTGCCTTGGTCAGCATTAGGTTGGAACGAGGTCCACAAAAAACAGCTCATGGGGTCTCTGGAGGAAGGGAGGAAGCCCCTGGTCAGCGGTGCTGCTTTGCACAGCACTGGTCCAGATAGCAGTGTGGGAGGGGAGATGCATTTCTGCTATGGAGTTGGGCCTTTCCAGTTATCCCCCCTTAACTCTAGCCTTTTCTTGGGAAATACCAACCCAGTTAAATTAGCTGTGGAAAGGGGAGACAGGTTCTGGTGGTGTTTGACTTTTTCAGAGCATTTTGCACATTTTCTGGTGCTCTGCAGGAGGGGGAGGACCCTCGCCCAGTGCTTTGCCTCGTGCTGTAGGTGTGAGAGCCTGGGGGGTCCCCAGGGTAGAAAACAGAGATGGAAAACTGTTGCTGTTTCCCTGCGGTTGTGCGGACCTACACTGTTGGGCTGACTCTTTGGTCAGGGCTGTAAACCAGGAGATTCTCCTTCCCTGCTTCTTGTGACCACTTTGGCTGCTTGCAAAGACCCATGAGCTGGAAGCTCATCATCCGGCCAGCATCCTCCCGAAGGTATTTGAAGAGTGCCACGTGCCTCACCAGCTCGCAGTACTTACAGCAGTTCATAGCACTCCGATGGCAGCAATTCAATCCTTATTTGGGTTTCGGCCAACGTTTGTTGTCCTCGCTGGAAATGGTATCGATTATTTGAGCTCAGGAGCCAATTATGGCTGATATGATACTCACCACCTCACGTCCCGGGATGACGTGTGCCACCGAGGCTGCTTTGCTTCCACTGCACCTACCAAATGGGCCAGTGAGGCTCTGGGCAGACCTTCGAAATCACCTGTGTTGTGAATAAGCAGTTTAATTCCCGCCCTAAACCTTATTTGACGCGTACATCGGGTTTGGTTTGAGCAGGGATTGGCATTTGTTTAGTATCTCCCTTGGGCATGCTGTGTCCTGTGCAACGTGCCCCAGGGTATCCGCCTGTTTGCTTGGTGGCACTGCAGATTTCACGCAGCGGGGACAATTTTGGATGAGAGAAATTTGCTTTGCCAATGGAGAGTGGTGTGGTGGGCTGTGGGAACCCACCAGCGTTTGGTACCTCGTGTTCCACTGCCAGGCAACACCGTACGTGAGACGAGTGCTGGTGTTGGGCTATCGGGATGATCACATCTCGTGTAGGTTGGTGGGTTCCATGACAGCTGGAGTCTGTGAGCCTCCTCTGCTTGCCAGCGATGGTTGTGCTGGAGGGTGGCAAATGATGGTTGGGGAACTGGCAGGCAGCTGAGCTGCTCCTGGGTGCCTGCTCCTGGCCACAGCTCTGGAAAGTGTTCCACGGCAAACCCACAGAAACCCAAAGGCTTCGCTCCAGTGCAAATTCAGAACAAAGACTGATTATAACAAACAAAGCTCAGGTCTCTGACCTCTCAGAGATCCTTCTCAGGCAGAGGTGAGATGTGAGCAGAAGCAGGAGTGACCTGCATTCTGATAAACAAGTTGCAAGAGAATCTGGAGAGCCCACCAGAGAGCTTTCTGTGCTGGTCTTGCCGTGCGAGGTGGGGGATGCTGCAGAGCAGCAGATGCTGCTGTGGGGTGTCAGGAGCTCAGCTCCCCTAGGGGAGAGGTGGTGGAGATGGTGGTTTTGGTGGGTCGGTGCTGAAACATGGGCGAGTCCTCGTTTTGCTCTTCATGTATTTTATTATTCTTCCTCACTGAGTCTACGTTATGTCTGGTGGTTTCAGCTCTCCTTGGGTTTACTGCATTTAGCAGCTTCCTGGGCACAGCACCTTCCCACGTGGCCCATTTGATGCTATTTAGATGAATTTGTTGAGCATCTAGCCTGGGTTTGTTTCATTAAAATTTGGGCTGTATTTTTCCATCTGGCTGCCTAGTGGAAACAGTGTCCAAAACTGGTATTTCAGTCACTTTCTATATATTTTTTTGCAAAGTTAATTGAGTTGTGAGAAGCAGGTTACTTAAGCAAATGCAATGGCCCCTGTCACACTTCATAAGGCCAGTCAAACACATAAACCCAAACACGATCAACACTTTCCAATAATTACAAATGCAACTGGCCAATCAGCTTTCCTGTCCCCCGAGGAGGAGGTTGACGAGGTCTTCTTGGGGCAGCTTCTCCAGCACCGCTGCTGCCGGAGCAAAATGTGATGGTGCCTCTGTCCACTGTGAAATACTGCATCCTCCATCACATCCCTGACCCAAACCAGTTATTAAACTGGTATTTAATGGGCAGCAGCCAGGCCTACGTCACCTGTACAAAGCAGGAATATCATCTAATCTGTTTATAGAGAGGGAAACAAGTTGTCATCTCTTCTCGCTGCTGGTCGGTCACTGGGGGACTTGGGCACATCTGGGACGTGCCCACAGCTGGGACAGGTCGGGGAGCACAGGACCCCGGAGCACAGGGAGCTGCCCGTGCATTTCAGAGGCTTTTGGGGACGAGTTCGCAGAGAGGAAAGATGTCACTTGACCTTTCTGTGTTTTAGTTCCCTGGCTGCTTTAATGGCTTTGGGATGCGGGAAAGGGAAGTGTAAACACGGATGACGAGCGGGTGGCCTCGCCTGCGCCTGCCTGCTCCCTGCTGCCAGGGAGCAAATACACAGCCTAAGAAGGAACACAGCCTTTTTTTCTTTTCTTTTCTTTTTTTTTTTTTTTTTTCTCCCCTTCTTCTTCTTACTTATTTCACAGACAAGGAGCAGAGGTGGGAATAAAGGAAAAAAAGATGTCAGCTGGTTATTAGATCAGCAGCGGTTGTTTTGAGCCCTAGCTTCCCTGTGCCAATGGATGTAAGCTTTGGTTTAGGGGTGCTTTTCTGATGCAAAATGGTGTCTCATCAGAAAATGATATTTTGCTGCAATAATTTTCTGCAAGCAACTTGCACTGGCCTCTCTGAGGTAACATGCTGTTGATTAATGCACAAACTTACCCACTCTCCCTGGTGTCTAGTTTTCATTCCGTGTCAGCTCTGATTATTCAGTAAAAAAGAAACATTGGCCTATGAAGCTAAACATCAAAATGCAGAAGCAGAACCCTCAGTGTCCCCACTGTTTGCAGTGTGTTTGCTCAGGGTTATTTTTATGCCACACACAATTGAGGTTATTGAGGAGAGCAAAATGAACAGTATTTGTTATTCAGTTCATTTTGGGTTTTCAGCGCTGTCGTCCTCTCACAGCAGTGGTGCCTGGGGACCTGGAGGGGTGAGGTTATGAATTTATTACATGGTGTCTGGAACTGTACAGAAACAGCTCCCAGAGGTGTCGCTGAAGGAGAAGGAGAGGGTACAGCGTGGGGGAGCCAGGAATGGCTGGACAGAGTAGGAAACGTGGCTATGGAGACACAAAGCGGCTTGCCTGCGGTGCCAGCAGTACTGGGAGTTACCCTTTTGGGCTGCTGGGCTGCATCTAACCTCTGAGCAAAGTGGGTAGGTTTCCACTGGGACCTCCACTGTGTCTTTGCTGGCTGGACCTGCATCTGAGGTCAGGTTCCTTACGCCCTGAAGATTTAACTGGGATTATGCATTTGCAAGTCTGGATCTGTTTGTTTCTATAATTTGCCAAACCAAAATCCAAAGTCCAGAGAATCTTAGAGAGGTTTATGATCTTCATTCCAGAGTCTGGTGTGTCTGGTTTTATGCACTGTTAATACATTACAGTTTCTTTAAAACAGTTAATAATTTGTGTTAAATGGCTTAGCTGCAGATTTTGAACAACGTGGTGACTATAGACTAGAAGCAAATGGAATGGAACTGGTATTGTTCTTAGAAAGATTTCCATTATCTTTATATGTGATCACCTTGTAATCTCCACTGTCTATATGTTACACCATCCAACCCTTTCAGATCTGTGTGGCTCTTGTCTTGTGGTGTAGAGATGGAGGCAGCAGCCCGCAGATGCATCAGGTACCTGCTCTGCACCTCCAGAGTCCTGGGCTAGTGCCCAGCCTGCTCTGTCAACCACCAACTCGAGTCCAGGTGAACAAAGTTTGGGTTTAGAGTAGGAAAAGGGAAACAAAAGAGACCAAAAAAACTTGGGTCAAGTAATTGGAGAAATTGTGTGATAGAAGAGATTCAAGTTAAGTCAAAGACCTCAGGCTGTTTCCACATGGGGAAGTCAGCAGGCCTGGTCTCTGGCATCTGAGCGGATCACTGAGGCTCATCTAGTTCCTGTGTTGTCCTTGAAAATCTGTATGAATCCTGCAGTGGAAGTTGATGTATTCGATGCATCTAAAAAGCAGCACAGTACTGGTCTGGGAAGCTCAGCAGGTTGGCTGGATAAGTGGGCTTATCTCGCTCCTTGTGCTGAGGTCTGCGCTAACCATGGACCAGATGCTCCACCTGGCACTGTCTGCCTCTAAACCAAACCTCTGCCCTCCCTCTTTGTCTGTTTGCAGAGCTGCCTTCCTCGGAACACTTGAGCGTGGCCGATGCAACATGGCTTGCCCTCAACGTGGTGTCTGGTGGAGGTGGCTTCTCCGGCTCCCAGCCCATTGGAGTGACCAAAATTGCCAAGTCAGTAATAGCACCACTAGCTGACCAAAACATCTCAGTGTTCATGCTCTCCACCTATCAGACGGACTTCATCCTGGTAAGAGGACATGAGAGGACCAGGCAGAGTCACCTGCCACCAAATTAAAGTTCAGTTGGGCGGTTTTTATAACATTTCTGGGAACAAGTTGTTTGAGGAGCAGAAGTATGAAAATCTGCTTCCCTCAGAGCTCTGTGCCTTCTAGTTAGGCTCTCTGACATCCCTAATGAGTGTCTAATAAGAGTGCTGATCCCTCACTGCAGTGTCTCCCTTAGTGGAGGCACTGGCAGCGTTTCCCACCATCACTCAGACCTTGGTTTTCTGGGAGCTAGAGGAACATCGTGTCTGCTGTCAGATTGGCTAATGATGGCCAAGAGGCTTCAAGGTTGTTTTGGGGATAGCAGACAGTCTTTCTGTCTCACACGTGTGTGCACGCACAGGGGGCATGACCACATAAGCTTTATTTCCTTAGGAAACAAGGCTGAAGACCAGGCACTGCTGAGTTCCTGAAGGGATGCTTGAAAAGAGGTGGAACAGCTCCATCTTAGAAGTCTCCACACTCTTTCCACAGTCTTAAAAACACTGTAGTGCTTAATCCTACTGATATTTGCAGTGATATCAGCAACACATCCAGATGGTGATGATCCTTACACATCTGCAGGAGTGATGTGTCCGCTTTCCTGTGCCCTGGGAGTAGGTAACCACCAGCACAGTGTATTCTCACTCTGGTGGGTACCATCGTGAGCTAATCCTGTTGTCACCTCCAGGTACGTGAGCGAGACCTGCCCTTCGTGATGCACACGCTGGCTGCTGAGTTCACCATCCTCAGAGTAGTGAATGGGGAGACAGTGGCTGCCGATGACCTTGGGATAACGAATGGATTTGTCAAACCAAAACTAGGTAAGGCCAAGCGTAGGCTCAGCTTGCCAGGGAGTAGGTCTCTAATGACACATGGGGGTGAAAATCTGCCTCCTGCCTTCCTTCAGCATTTTGGTGACTGTTTATCCTGGTGTAAGACACTAAACTATCTTAATACGTGCCTGAGTCTATTCCAGTTCAACCAAGGATTTGAGTAGGTGCTGATGAGCTTTGCTGAATTTGAGCCTTTTAATGCTAGTTCCCCATCTCCAGAGGAGACATGCCTTTTGTGGAACTGAAGGTTAAAGTACCATTCATTTCAGTAGCAAAAATAACGTTGCCTGTAGCCCACATTTCCATGTTTCAACATTTCAAAGGAAAATGGCTTATATAAAAGCTCGTTAAAGTATTGCAGTGATTGAGGCACAGAGAACACTGTTGTTCAACTTCCACACTTCAGTACCAGTCAGGATCAAGGCCACAGTGAGCCCCGGGCTGTACAGAACCTTGGGATGTTTCCAGTCTAGAGGAACAAGCATCAAGCAAAGGGTGCGATGAGGAAAAGGAACAACTTAAATACATATGTTTACCTACGTGCCTGTGTGTCATTTTGGGCCCATAACCAAACAAAGCAGGGGTCAGTTATTATGAGGTGTCACTCAGCCTCATCACTTGATAGCTGTAGATCATCTTCTTTAAGAAAATGAACCTAAACCAAAAAAAAACCCATCAAGAAAGGGCACAGTAGAAGGCAGGTTGGTTACACACAGGTATGCAGTTTGCTCTGTTGCTCTGTTTCATGCTGGTGTGCCTAAATACTCACAGCCTCTCAGCCACGGGCTGCACCGTGTTTGCTCTTTAATTTTTGTAGATATTATGGCAAAATTGGCCCCCAGAAAGGAGGGAAAAGAGGGTCTGCTGCCAACAGCCACAGCCGGAGAAATGCCTTCCATAGCCCTGCCTTCAAATGGTGGAAGCCTGAATTTATTTCTGCTTGTCAGTGTGTGTTGGCACCTCCTTTAGCTTGGCCCTTGTCTCCTGTGGATGCACCCCGTGTCCTGAAAGCCCCTACGAGCAGCGAGCTGACCTGTGCCTGTGCAGGGCAGGGTACTCGGGACGATCTCACCCTATACCCAGGGGAGAACACCCACAAGAACAGGTTGTCCCCAGGCTCTGAGAGCAGACAGGGCTTCAGCAGTGAGGAACTTTCTTACAAACACTGTCAGTTCTCTCTGTGGCTGCTGCTGGTGCGTGGATAGCATGTCTGGTGGGATGTGAACCTGCTGAAGATGTGGCTTCATAGCTGTGTGTGTGTCTCTGTGTCTCTTTCAGTTCAGAGGCCTGTCATTCATCCCCTTTCCAGTCCGAGTAATATGTTCTGCGTCACGAGCCTGGATCCAGATACCCTTCCCACTGTTGCTACACTCCTAATGGATGTCATGTTTTACTCCAATGGGTAGGTCCTGGCTGGCAGACAGGCTCCCGGGGAGGTGTGGCCTGTGTCTGGAGGCACAAATTCACAGTGCTTCTCCAGGATGCCCAGGGATCTGCTGTGGTCTTATGCTGCTCCAACGCTCTGCGCTTTGGGAGGGAGGTTTCCCAGTCTCAAGAGGCTTGTCTGGACAGGTGGAGACCAAACAGGAGATTGAGGGTGCCCAAAGACATACACTGGCTTTGGAAAGCTGAGCCTTGTCAGATGCCAGCTAAGAGTAGCAATGTGATCGATGCACTGTGGTCCATCACAGGATGTCTGTCTGTGCTGCTGCCCAGCGGTGCCCGTGGCTCCTGGCCCACACCCTTCTGTGAGGGGACCTTGGGGCAGGGATGGGAGAGTTCTGTCAGTTGTGGGGACCGGCATTTCTTTCCCCTGCATAGTCAAAAAGATGAACAGCAGTATCGTGTGACAGGACTCCCAGCGTGTCACTTCCCCCAGTCAGCACATGAACACTTCTGGTTTCACTGGCTTTATCTGCTTTGCAAGCATTTCTTTGCTCTTCTGGCCTCAGTTAATGCTGTTCTCTTCTGTTTCCTCAGAGTAAAAGACTCGGTGGTGGGCAACGAAGACTCGGGACATATTCGCTTTTTCTCCTTTTCTCTCATTGAGGGTTACATCTCCTTGGTCATGGATGTCCAGACACAGCAGAGGTGAGCTTTGGTCTGAGGGTCTCCTGGGCCCCAAAAAAGCATCTGGGATGTTCTCAAAGGAGCAGGAAGCAGCTTAAGCTCCTGTGTGTTAGTTCTCGGGAGCCTCATTTTGTGGGTTTCATGTACCTGTACACCCTGTGACTGCTCGGAGTGAAATTTGGCATGTTAGTTCCTGCTTCTGAATTTTGAACTTGTCTGTCCAGGCCCTCAGTGAAATCAGAGGTCAATGTAATGCAGGATTATCACACTTTTGAAAGAGGAGCACTGGAGCAAAGTGATTTTGACAGCTTTATTCCATTCTTTATTTGTTGTGCTTTTAAGAGCAAAACCCCCAAAAATATGCTGTACATAGTTGAAGTTTTACTGCTAAAGGCCAAAAGTAGGGTGGGGATGTCAATGATGCTGTCCTCCCACTTTGCTTTCACACATGGCTGGGCTCGGTGCAGAGTCTCCTTGTGATGATAATGTACTGAGTCATCCCTGTGCAGCGGGGCCGTGACTCGTTTGTCTGGCAAGGAGAAAGTCAACTAGGGAGCAGCTATCAGCCTGTTTGTGCGTGTGTACTTCTGCAGCTTCACTTCACAGACGTCTCTGAGGTCTGGAGGCTAGACAGGATGCTGCACTGAGATGCAATGTATAGGTTTGCCTTAGACACACGGTGCGATGTTTGGGTTTGATTCTTGCCTGCTCCAGGGACTCGTTTTGCAAACTATTAATTGCCCTCTGGAAAGTTTCCTCAACCTTAATTGAAGTAAACCTCTGTCTTCAAGAGAGGTGGAGGATCAGCCCAGTGCTGGGGAGCCTGGGCAGCCAATCCCTTCTCTGTCACAGACTGCCCGCTTGACCTTGGGCAAGTCTCTTAGGCACTGCTCTTCTTTCCTCCACTAAGAAATGGAGACCGATCTCTGCTGAGATTCCAGGGACCTCCCAGGGATGGTATGGAAAAAAGCACCACTGATGCTCTGACACAAAAGCAGCGGTCACTGTTCCCATTCCCAAGACAGCAGGTGTAGAAATTCTGTGTGTCTAAACACAGCTCAAATCAGGCCTTCAGATGAGAACACCCTCGATGTCTGTACACCTGTTTGTTAGAAATCTTTTTCCATACCTCTCGGGGTGTCCCTGCACACTTCCAGCATCAGATGCTGGTTTACCACAGGACATCTGGGGGGGGGCAGGCAGGTGCATCTGTCCCCCTTGCCTTCAGCTTTCTGTTTCAGTGAGCTGCCGCTGCCGCTGTTGTTGGCTTCGAGCAGCACGGGGATACAGGAGCAGCAGCATCCCCGCAGGCAGAATCTGACACACTGCTGGGTTTTAATTGCCATGCTTGGTGTTCCTTTTCTTTTACAGATTTCCTAATAATTTGTTGTTTACAAGTGCATCTGGTGAACTCTGGAAGATGGTGCGGATTGGTGGGCAGCCTCTTGGCTTCGGTAGGTAAACATTTGGAGGATCAGTTGGTGCACAGGTAGTCAGTCGCCTCAGGGCCTTCAAGGATGATGGAAAAATCCATCTGAGGCTGAAGCCTTTTAAGAGCCAGCAGAGTAACGTGACTTTGCAAGCTGAGATTTTCAAACAGGAGGAGTCTGACTCCTACCTAATAAGTCAGACTTCTAAATATACTTTTGAAAGTGCTCCATGCTTGACAGCTCCATCTAAATTGCATTCATCTGCTGGACTCTAGAGGTAGCTACAGCTGGGTCTCTGTTTAATGAGGAGAAGTGGCCATAAGGAATGTGTTGTAGATTACTGAACTCAGTGGTCAGAAGGCACTGTTGTGCTCCAGCGCAGTCCTTGGGCAACCCTGTGGCTTTAGTAGATTTAGTTCAGATTTCCTGCAGTCCAAGCGGGAGTCCTGTTCTCAGACCTGTTTCACATCCAGGCCCGCAAATATTTTCCCTGCTCAAAAGAATATTGGGATTAAATAGCACGGAGCAAATGCTTCGCATCTGTAGAAGTGTTCCTGGTATTTTTATGCCCACTGTAGTTTTCAGGAGTTCAGTCCGATCCGAACACTGCAACCAAGGCCTGACCTTCAGAAAACGTGGGGGCTCCTTCCCTTGGCCTCTGAAGCAGTTACACAAACCAGTCTTCAAGAACAGTTCTGAAAAATGTTTGGCCAATTTTTATATGTAATTGCAACTTCTACCCCAAACGACCAAAAATAGCAAGGAATTTTCACTCACCTTCTCTTTATGCATCTTAGAGGCAAAATATGTAGAAAAAGCATGGGCTGTGTCATTGATGGGACATCAGGACACCTACCAGCCCCCTAAACTTGCAGTGTTTAAATATGTTGGCTTACAGTCAATTTGAAATGTTCAGTTTGGATCAGGGAAACTCAGATTTCATCTGGAAACAATGTACCATCAATCTGCAGTGAATGGCACAGATGAACCATCTAAGTTGACATGAAATCCTGGCTCGGGTGCTGTGGTGGTCTGTGGCCTAGGAACCATGTGCTGACCAGCAGATCAACATCTCTCTCAGAGATGCAGAGCAAAGCGTTTAATAGCAACGGCTGAAGAGAAGAATGAAGGTTAAGAGTATATGAGACTGGTTTTGGCACTTCCTTCCTGACTGTCATTAATTGCCTTTCTTTGGACCCCTGAAAATCATTCCAGTTCTAATGTTTTGTGCCTTTGGGGCATTTACGTTTCTCTGTAACCAAAAGAAGGCAATAAAATCAAATGTGCAATGGATCGTGGTGGCCCAGGGAGCCTGATTCTGTGAGAAAGAACACATTTTACTACAGACATCCCTTCTGATTGGAGTCTGTGAAGACAGACTCCTCCCTGGGTAAGCGTGGAGCTGGTGAGACCCAGGAGGTTCTGTGAGACTGACAGGTGCCCTTCAGACGATGATGGATTTTTTTATCTCCCCCCACAGATGAATGTGGAATTGTCGCTCAGATTTCTGAGCCTTTGGCCGCAGCTGACATCCCAGCCTACTACATCAGTACTTTCAAGTTTGATCACGCATTGGTGAGTATCAAGACAGCTTCTTTGGAATAGGGGAGATCTTTTCCCTGGGAGAAAACTCACGATGAGCATTTTTGCCCATCTGGAGAGCTTGTGGGAGTGCCTTTGCTGGGATGTTGCCCAGCACACAGCTCTCTCCAGCCTCCTGGCTGTCACTGTCCTGGGTCAGAGGCTCCTGAACCAAGCCCAGCCCTACCCCAAGACAAAACCATGTTAGGGACTATTGTTCTTCACAAGGTTGCTCTCAGTCCTTAAAGACCTGCAGCGATGGAGACTTCATGACCTTCACGAGCAGTCTTTTCCACTGCATCACTATCCTTCATTAGAAACGGCCACAAACTTTATCCATTTTCCTGCGAACACAGTCAGAGGCTCCAGTCTCTCAGGAGGGTGCCTTTGTGTGTGGGGAAGTCTTTTGAAAGTCTCCCAATGGCAGACCCTTCCTGCCTTCACCTCTTGGTACCTGCCTGGCCCTGACCTTTGTGTTTTGAGCTGCATCTCTGAGTCCTGGTGAGCTCTGCTGTCCCTGCATCGTCCTCCTCGTGGTGTTGGCCTTTGATAAACCAGCAGTAATTGGAAGCATAGTGAGGGAAGGTGATTTTGAAGCAGAGAAGGGTGTTGCCATGTTTGTTCTCAGTTCTCAAGCAGATGCAGCACAGGTATCAGCATGAGGGGCTCACCATTTGTGCAGGGTTCTCTTCTCTTTTGTATTGGCAGATATTTGGCCTTCTGGACCTACCTCTGCTCTTCCTTTGGCTGTATAGGACACCCTCAAAAATGAGGAATTCCCCTGAAAAGGGAAAAATTGCTCTGCTTATAGCCACAAATAGGATGGCATTTGAATTGGAGCCCACTCCCCACGGCAGGGAGTCAGCAGCCCAAGCGCTAACAAAGCTACTAAAACCAAGCTGCTTTCTGCTTTTTGGGGATTTCTCCTTAAATGTGCCCTTTATTGCATTATACTTCTCCTTTCATCACTGTAAATTCACTGCTCAGGCGCTGGTTTTGACCTGTAAAAGCTCCAGTGAGTTCAAGGTGGTTTTGGTTGGGTTTTTTTTCAGCTAATTACTTTGGTTTTTCACAGTTGGTGTGAACCATTTGCAGCCTATAGGTCATGCGTGTAAAGAGTAAAAGTAAATATTATTCCAGATAGCAAAGGTCAAAGTGTTATATATGTTTGTCTTATTTTCTTGAATATTAACTGTGCTGATAAGATAAGCTAATAAAACACCATTTTAAAATCAATACTGCTAGCTTTGCCTCACATTCCTGCCTGTTGCCGTGGCCCATGCTTTCTGTGCAGAGCACAAGGGGCAGAGTGCTTCTAGTTGTCAGGCAATGCCTGGAGAGCTGAGCCCCATCCCTTAAAACTGATATTTCACATCAAACTTGTGCCACACAATCGGGATGACTCCGCGGGCGGCTCCTCCTTTCCAAAGTGTCCCATCCTGCTGCTCCTGAGCCCAGCAGATCCCTGCTTCCCAGCAGCTGGCAGGGGATTATTTGAGCCGTGCACTATGAGCTGCAGATCTTCCTTTCTCTATGCAGTGTTATAGCATTTTCCTTGCTGCTTGCTGTTTTCTTTTCGTACGCTTTTAAAAGCCTTTTCATCTGGCCAGGGCTGCTCCAGCTGTCAAGCTCTTCGAGCCCTCCCGTGCTTGGCTTTGCTGGTTGTGGTGGCTGAGCTGTGTGCTTGCTGCCTCCAGGCTGGTTTTGTTGGCTAAGACCCTGACCTAGATTTTGACATGTTTTCCCTAACTTTGCTACCTAGACACCTTGACTTCTAGTAACATTTCTCAAGGGCTAAGTGCATCTCAAATCCTTTCTCTGCATCCTCCCTTTCTTTTAAGATTGTTCAGCACTTGTCAACCGTTCAAAGTGCTTTGCCAAAGCTTGTGGTTCCCACTGAGCTGATCTTTATTTAAGGTGTTTTTTGTTGCCTAATTTTTTATTTGACCTGCGTGTTAATACTCAGGTCTTCCTGCAATGCTGTAGCTGTAGAAGTTTGTCCTGGAAATCAGGACCTGTGCTTGAGAAGTAGTCTCTTTGAGAGACAATGCTGAGATTGGTACTGCCAGCTCTCTGGTGTGTCCCCTGGGTGACATAAGGTCTGGCTGGAGAGAGCTATGGTTTCCAGCTCCCTCTAGAGAGAGCAAGTGAGAAGAGTCCCTTTTCCAGGTGCTTTGCTCTGGCTGCCTCAAGCTCCAAGGTTTCTTGCTCTTCTTCACCAGCATTTTGCATCTAATGAGACTAAAGCTGCATCTGGGGTGTACGTTGGACCCTTTGTTTTCCCTTCATGGTAGATGCTTTGATCTGTCCTCCAGCTGACAAGTGAACACATTGCACTAGCTGCCCTGGCATAGGGATCTTTTCTGAGGAGCAGAGAGGGGTAGGGCTTCTCCACTGGTGGCAAGCTAGGATGTGTCCTACAAATCAGAGCTGCTGGCACCTCTGTCCTGAAGAAAATCCAGCCCAAATATTTGCAGTAGGATTGATACCATTTCCTTGACATTAAGGGCATCAAGCATTTTGCCATGAATGATCAGCCCATTGTCTTTAAGTGAGGAGGTTGGTCCGTGCAGCTCAAAGCCAGTTGGCCAGAACTGGCTGTTTCTGCTTCCTCCTGCTTCTGTACTGCTCTGAAGGAGCGTATGGGGAGACCCTTCAGTCAATCACTGGGGCTGGCTAGGAAGGTGTGTTTTGCAAAATTGATTCTGATGTCTTTTCTCATTATCTTCTGGAGAGGCAAAGAGTCATACAGCTCCTCCACTGCAGTGTTCAGTATACGGGGGGGAAACGGAGGAGGGGAGACAGTCAGGAGTCCTGTCTCAAAGTCCTGTTCCCTGCGGTGGAGCTTTGCTGGGGTTTTCTTCCTAGCCTGGAAGAATTTGCTCTATGGTTGTTTCAAGATTATTTTCTTCCTTTCCCAGCTGGCTTGTACTCGCACATCGGCAGAGCGAGCCATTCCTGTTCCATCTTCACATGGGAAAATTGAATGATTTTCCTGTTATTTCTCTTGGGGTTTTTTCCTCAGCTTTGTTAAAAGCCTTGCAGAAAATCACAATTCAGTCTTATTTCCCCTGTCTGACCTCTGGAGGGTGTCCAGTGAATCCAGGTATTGTACTCCTGGCCAAGGACTCAAATACCTCATGGATAAGACAGACCCTTCTTCAGCTTACTTAACATGAATTATTCTGGCTTCTTGCAGCAGCTCACAGATAGTTTATTTTCCCCTCAGTCCCCTTTCCTCTCTCCAAGAGCTGTTAGCTGCCTGTCCCCTGAGCATCGTCTCGGAGTTTACGTAATGGTCAGATGCCTCTTTTCTGTCTGATGTGACTTTACTTGTGATATCCTTTTCTACCGATGACAGCCACTCTGAGATCTTCTGCATCTTCTGTTACAAGAGCTTTTTCTTGCAGTAAGTGTGAAAAGACACCCACTAATAACTTTGTCCGTGGACTTGTGTGGTTCAGTCGCGTCACAAGACTGGATGCGAAAGCTCAGGTGCCACACTGCACCATCTGGGACACCACAGCAGACTGGCAGTTCTCTTCTTCTTTTGATGGACATGTTCCCCTGTCACCTGATGTGGTTTCCCCACTCACACGTAAGGGTCCCAAACGTGTGGGATACCCTGGAGAGCCTCATGGAGCCCTTCAGCATCCCCATCACCTCAGGCACCTTGCGTGAGTGAGCTCCTGACATGCAAATTCTTTACCAAGAAAAGGAAGGGAAAGAAGGGGAGAGGAAGAGGAGGAGGAAGAGAAAACCCCCAAAAAGTTGTCTCCCCGCCAGCACCCGCCAGCAAACCAGCCAGATCTTGCCTGCAGTATTTGCTTCTTGGGGGTCCAGGGGTTAATGCTTTTGAAGCAGAGAGTGTCTCTTCTAGATGAAGACCTTTCTCAGTGGAGCTCAGGTGACCAACAGCGAAGTACCTGACTCCTTGGGACTGTTCTAGCTTCGTCTCCTGCCTCCCCTTCTCGTCCCTGTCTGGCTTTTGCTAGAGCATGACCTGTCTTTTTGTTTTCTTGCAGGTACCTGAAGAAAATATAAACGGTGTGGTCAATGCACTCCAAGTCAGTCAAGCTGAAAAGCATTAGAAATCTTCTGAGCTGGTTCCAGATGCTTTTTATTATTATAATTATTATTATTATTATTATAATTATTATTATTATTCTTTTTTTCTCACAGTATTTCTTGAAAAATCTGATTCCAGAGAGTGACATGAAAAGAGACTGTGGAAAGTTGAGCAGAAACAGCTCCAATAAGCCTT
>WUAM01000107.1:11631245-11644450 GCA_024336885.1 Actenoides hombroni
TGACGGGGTGTCACGGGGGGGGCGGGGCCGCAGGGAATCAATTGAAGAAAACCCACTCTTATTTGGTACAGCTCAACACAAGAGAAACCTACAGAGCCTGACACATGTAAACAGTGACCTCGGATTTCACGGGTAACACCCAGCTCTGCTATTCCACAACATGGACTTTACCTGTATTGTACCTTCAACTCCTGCTTTGACAACTCCTTCATCCACTGCAGACCGCCCTGACCTCCCTCAAGCACCCAGTCAGGGAACTACTACACTATTTCATCTGGTCACTGCCTTCAGGTAATTAGCTAGCCCCACATTAAGGATACAGCAGGGGAAACAAAGGTACGTATTTTACTAAAGCTCTACTAATGCAGCCGTGTGCTGTCAGCCTTCTGCCAAGAGGAGCTTGGCTATTAATTAATTCCCTGACTCCATTTCCTACACTAAGAGGAAACCATCTGCCTGATCACCTCCGTACCACAACATGCTTGGGTATCCAGACAGCACTGTATTTCTGCCCCACAAAAGTGTGTCCCAAGCGACTCTTATCTGTGAGACACTGGGATTTTTTTAGGACTCGGGTGAAAAATTCACCAACATACGGGTGGATTGGAAGAGACTTCCAAGGGTCACCTGGAGAAGCACCGTGCTCAAAGCAGGACCACTCGACATTCCAGATGAGCCACCCATGACCAGCTGCTGCACTGAAACCAGTGCAAGCACTCGAGCTGGATCTCAGTTTGGTGCAAAGTCCATGGGATGAGGAAAGGAAGACGTGGGCTGTAGTCTTTCTTTTTAACAGCAAAACAAACTGGGCTGAAGTGACACATGCCTCTGCCTATCAATAGCAGCAAACATACTGCCCTAAAGCTGTACAAACACTTCAGACAGATTGGGTTTGTAAGCACGGGTAAACCAGCCTGCTAGTGGTGGGAGTTTATATTGATCTATGCTACTGTCAGAAGAACCCAGAGCAGGGAGAAGTGTGTAATTTTTAACTCTGTGAGCAGCAGCTGAACTGACACCTGTAAAAACAGCCCCCCAGGCCCACTGACCTGGGTGGTTTCTGTGACACATGCCAACTGCAAGTATTCTGAATTTCCCCAACCAAAGACTTCTCCTTCATCTGAAACAGCCAGACAACAGTCCCCATAGGAAGAGACCTGGATGATGTTTACTCCAGCAATGTCACCACGTAGCTTAGTAGGAACACTGGTGATGTTGTAGTGTCCCAGACCTAAAGGGAAAAAAGTAGAGAGATGACAAAGGATTTTTTTTCAGACATACTTTTAATGCCTACACAGGACCATTTTTCCATGTTATAACCCATCACCCTTCCTCCAAATCTTCCTGTCTGTATGTCTTAACTACCAGCTTCAGTGGACCAGAAGCCATGAACCCCAGTTCTGCTAGCCAAACTTACCTCTCTGGAGTACAAAACAATTTTATCCAATCACACCTGGAAAACAGTCTCATCTCTCTCGTCGGCACGGACCAAAGTGTTTGAGAGAGCAGTAACCAAGCTAGGCAGGTATCCCCACAGAGGTGAAGTTTCACAAACTGCCTGCATCCTGTCTTCTGCCCAGAGAGCCATGAGTGACAGCACACTGATCAGCTTAGACAACAGCAGGGGAAGTGGCAAAAGAGGCCAGGAAGCAAATACTTTACATGACAAAGAGCTGACTGGAATAGAGGCTAGAACACAGATGACAGACAAGACTGGTCACAGTGTGTCTGCACAAGAGAACCATGGAAAGAACCCAGAGTCAGGACCAGCAGAAGTACTCAAGAGTAGGAAGGACTGTGAGGAAGTTCTTTGACAGCAGAAGCCACCAGAAAAAGGGCTTGGTCAAAGATCCCACGCTAAGACAGCAGTAGTTGCCAAAGGTCTCTGTCAGTTCAAAAGGAGCAAGAAGCAAAACAGACCCAGAAACGAGAACAGGGAAAGCAAAGCCTGCACAGAACCGGGGAGCTCACCTTCCCATGCCACTTCCACATCCCCTCACAAGCTTTAAACAGGAGACACGTTCTCCTCAGGTTGCACGCTTGGTCTGCCAGCGTGGCATCCTAAAACTCTGCTGAAAACGAACTGGTTTGTCTCAGTTTGGTTGAGAACATCTGCACACAGCTGGAAAGATACCAGCCCCTTCCTGTCCACACAGGCACAACAAATGCACATCACAAGCTCTGTCTTAGGAAAGCTTGCTCTGTTCATCAATCCACTGAAACACAAGCTAAGCTGAGCTCCTACCTGTTTGTCCATCAGCTCCCCATCCACATGCATAGACTGTGCCATTCTTGGTTCTAAACAGACTGTGGTCCTGCCCGCACACAACCTGCACACAGACAGAAAGCCAGAGCTGGTCAGGAAAGGCCATGTGTTCAGAATCGATTAACGAAGCGTTACTGGCACACAAATTGAGCAATGAACCTCTGTAATGCCCATCAGCTCAGATTTTGATTTTTCTCCCCTGATCAAACAGCTCTACAGACAGGGAAGGCCAAGAACAGCACGATACAGCACCGAAAACAATTGAATTGTCTTTGCGGAAGGCGATGCTGCAGCCCATTTGTTCTGAACCAAAACAAGGCCTAGTTAACACAATGCTGGATTCAGCAGGACAAAAGAATGAAACAGCAAAGGGTAACTAAGAGGCCTCCCTTCCCAGGGTGCTACCACATGGCTCTCAATGCCAGCTGCAAACTGCTATTGATCCCTTGCCATGTAAGTGCTCTAGGAACACATCTGTTCTCAAACTGACATTCATGTTGAACGAGCAATCCTGTCTGCATTGGGAATTAAAGCCAAGATCTTCAAAAGCTGACATTAAAAATTAGCCAGAGATTAAAGGGGTTTAACCCACAAGTTAAGAGAGTGACTACAAAGAATATCAAGCACATGACTGCTGTCATCAAAGTACAAACATGTACCAATTATTCAACTCCCTTGGAAAAAAATGAAATCATGATAAATCCAAAAATGAAATCATGATAAATCCACACAGAAGTTTACAAGCGTAAGACAAAAACATCATTAGGCTGTAGCACAGCACACGCTCATCATGTGGACCTGAACAAATGACCCTTGTGTTCTGGGCTGCTGTGCAGAATAGGGGCAACGTCTGCCTGCAGAGAACTGCTACAGTGGCACAGATGGACCAGAGAACCGCTCCTGGAAGTACTGCAGCCGTGTGCAGGCTGCTCTGCAGGCCCTGGCTCTCCCAGAAGCCTGCCCTAGGGAAGTGCTGGCCAGTCTGAGTGGAGAGGCTCACAGCTCCCTTTTGAAATGGGGAAAATTCCAAATAAACCAGTTCCCGAGTGATATAAACGTGATGAAGAGGAACAAGAGCAAGCAATCAAGACAGATGATAGTGAAAATGTTACACAGGACCAGACCCAGTACTGACCCCTGGGATCCAGCACTAGTTACTGGTATTCAGCTAGTCTTCAGGCCAATGACTACCACCCTCCGAGCTTGGCTGTTCAGCCAGTTTTCAATCCACCTTCAGAATTCAGTTCAGATGATCTTCTTACCTGGACAACTCTGCTGTCAAACTCCTTCAGCTGATGAATGAGATGGCTTCCACTGGACACCACCAACCAGCCACCAAAAAGAGAAAAGGCAACACAGGGGATTTTTCAGAGGACTACAATGGAAAGACATGAAGGTAGACCTGCCATCACTGAAAGCCACTTTGCTATTACAAGAAGAAGAGATTTTCACATGTTCTCTTAGGTATTCATAGTTCCACTGTAAAATTACTGCACAAAGAAGGAAATTAATTTTGCATTCTCTTATTTAAGACGTTAAGAGCTGTCACTTTTTCAGTATAACCTCTCAAGGGAACTGGGGGTGGCAGCAAACCTCAAACACGTTCCCTAGTCTAGAATGGGCACAGACACCAGATAATTCTGCAGCACCTATACAGACACTACACTTAACTAGAGATTAACCAGATAGCCCAGACACAAGCAGTGCAGCCTTAACCCCATGTCATTCTTTCCTAAAAAGAGGGATTCTGAGCAACCCAGTAATTGCCATTATCAAGGTGAAAATCAGCTAGCTAAATCACAGTGATTTTGTTAAACTCTATAGGCCAAGTCTTGTGAATCACAGGCAGAGCAACGAGCAAGATCTCTCCTAGGCCCTGCCAAGGAAGCAGCAACTTCCAACATATTCCCACTACTCACTGACATCACTAGTATCTCACAGAGCGTTTGGAGAATACGCTTTGGTGTGGCCCACAAAAAGCCTGTAAAGGAAAAGCACTACAGATTCAAAGGCAGTCACAGCAAAGATATTCAACAAAAGGATGCCTCTTTCATCATTAAATGGCATTTCTCACACCCTCAGAAATAACACTTGCACTCTGAGAGGCCAAAGGGAGAAAGACCAAGGAGTAACACCAATTACCTGGAGCAATTTATAAAGGTTTGGTTTTCTCACTGTGCCCTGTGAAAACTGTCACGTGTTGAAATCTTTCTGTCTTTTGTGAGCGTGGTCAGAAGAGTGCGAGTGACAGCCTGCCTTTAAACCAGGCCCTTGATATGATGCCTGCAGCATAAAAGCCTGTTCTCAGACTCCTTCATCTTAAAAGTCAGCCTTATACTACCAGACTCTTCCCACCTCCAGGCTTTTCTGTAGGGTGGTTTTCACGCAATTATGTGTTCAACATTAAGGAGTTCAGGACCTTTAGATTCTCACCTGTAAATTTCATCTTCAACAATCTTTCGGCCACACTGTCCATAAGAGTTGTTCCCCATTGTGAAAACTGAAAGACAATGGCAAAACGTCCTGGTTTTATTACTGTCCAATGCCCCGAGAGTCTCTTTTTGGGCAACACCAAATATCTTCATACATTCCTCAGTGCAAAAGGAGAAACGCAGCACTGTAAAAATCGGCCTAAGCTTTCTTCAAACCAAGTCCACTTAAATTCAAGTGAGTGAATCAATTTTTGCCACCAATATCCCAGCGATATCGTAGCAGGCACAGCAGCAGTACCTGGAGCCCACTGGCAGTTTGTCAGTAATTGCAGAGTTCATCCTGCCGTTGCCAAGGAGACTCAGAAATAGATCAGTGCTCCCACAGGAGCGTTAAATCAACAACCAACCAGCTCACCCACCGATAAGCGGCAGCGGATCGCTCAGCGCAGCACTGAAGCTGCTGCACCAGAGAATTCTCAGGGACGTGGAGAGTCAGTTCACAAGCAGGAGCTTCTGGGTAAAGGCCGATTAATTAATCGCTTCTATAAATGCAGCACTCTGGGGCTTCAGGGGGAAAGGAACACAGGAGTATTGGCACAGCCATCCGAAGCTGAATTCAAACCCACGTCTGACTGAAGCAGACAAACAGGCTGCACTTCAACAAGGCCCGGGGCTAGATAAACAAACCATAATTTGCAACACTTGTAGTGAAAAAGCTTCCAACACGTTTACAGCTTGAGCCAAGCAGAGCTCAGCGCAGGGTTATCAGCTCAGGGCACTCCCTCTGGGGAACAGACCCTGAAAGGCCAGCAGCCACCTGCACAGCACTGACAGTGCAGACAGCACATCTGGGTCTAGCTCTGTCAGACAGGAGACAATCTTGTTCAGAGCTTTTAACAAAAGCAGAGTCAGGCATCCTTTGGCACCAGCACGAGCGATACTGTACCTCCTTCACTGTCTGTCAGGATCAGGGAATGGGCTCTCCCACAGGACACCTGCAAGACTCGAGTCTGCTGTGGCTGTTCCAGTGGTAATGGAATTGGAGATGGTTCCAAGACATATTCATAGCCCTTCACTTAAGGAAGAGAGAGAAATTTTATAAGTCAGTAGCTTCCACAAAGCAAACTCATCATAAATTTGCCAATCCTGCTGTACACACAGAAGCTCACTTCTATTCCATTAGAAAAGCAGATATGTTTTTAAAAGCCAAGCTACTAACCAAAGTAAAAGGCTGAGTGGGATTCATTGGGGTGGGGAAGAAGTTAAAAACCATGGGATGGTTGAAGCCTGTAATCCTGCCTAATCAACCCCCACATACCTAGAGGATCAATGTCATAAGGCTCCAGGCAGCCAGAATTGAGAAACTGAGGCTTTCAGCCACGTGTTCAACCACCTTAGAGAATAAGGCTGGATTACTAAAGAGCTTAACACCAAACACAAACTAAGCACTCTGTGCAACTGGGGATACTGCGAACAAGGTACAACAGCAGCAATCACAAAACGCATGGAAGGTGAACAAAAAAAAAAACCAAACTCTTTAGGCTTCATATTTAAAGAACAGAAGATTAAAGGCCCTTTCAGAAAAAAAAGGAATGCAAGAAACTTTAGCTAGCCTGGCTCCATAGGGGATAAGAGATCTAACAGTTATAAAAGAAAATGACAGGCTGTACTAGAAAATGAAGACTTAGTAACCTGAAGAATATGTAATCAGGTACTGTCAACTGGGAAGAAAAAAAGGGGGGGGAGGGAAGAACAGCAAAACTGAAATCAGTACTAGGGAAAAGGTTAAGGGGAGATAAAAAGCTTTGATGATATCAAAGAAAGCCACAGGAACAAGTGAAATCAAAGCCTGAGGACCCAAAGCAGTATTCCACTCACACGTTGCAGTGCTTTAACGAGGTCTCACTGCCCACAATTAAAAAACTAAACATAAACAGAACATGTACAGTTAGCCTTTTCCAGTCAGACAGCACTTGATGTGAGGATGGGCTCCTTGCAAACGGCAGCAGCCTGCCATGCAATGCAGTGGGAACTGAAAGGCAGAGAAGCTTGTGTCTGTCTGAAGGGGAAGTCACAAAGCAAAAAGCTTCTCTCTGTTCCTTCCAACAGAGCGACCCCAGCTACTGGGATCTGTGGGAATCATCACTGATATCTGAGGGATTTTGGAGAAAAGAGGCAATGGGGTGGCTAAAGGAAGAGGAAAGGAAGAGTAAAATACTAGCAGTTTAGCTTAGAAACAACTGGAGTTATAGCATGAGATACAACCATCTGAAAGGACAGAAGGTTGCAAATTCCCCTGGAAAGGAAGCGGCTGCAGGGACACGGTGCTGGAACCAGCAGGTACCAAAGGAGGTTTGTAAAACTGAGTAACAAGCAGCACGTCCCACTGGAAGCTTGTCTGGGGGACAGACAAGTCCCACAAACACAGAGCAGCTGCAACCCCACCTATCTGTGCCACACTTCCAACAGATCCGACCAAACACTGCACACTCTCTCACTGAGAAGAGCTTGACAAAACTGTTTAACCTGTTTCTGGGTTCTTTGGCAAAAAAAAACCTGCAGGTCACACAAAAACCAAGAAAATGACCAGACACTCCTGAGACATCAGCACATACAGAGCTAAAAGTACGAGCTCAAACCTCTAAACGTTCTGCACAGAAATCTTGGTACTAAATGCATTTGAGAGCCTGGTGTAAGACAGAATGACTCAATAACAGGATTTTCCTTCAAAATGCAATTTGGAATTAAGATTGAAAAAACCTCTACAGCTTCACAAAATATTTCACTGATCATATAAAAAGATCTCTGTGGGAAAGGAAATTAGTTTATAGCTGCAAAGGCAACAGGAGCAAGCAAAGCATCTTGCCTGAATCATTTAGTAACCAGTCCACTACACTGTCTACTATCAAACTATAGAAATTCCAAGCAGCACCTTAACCAACAACTGCACAAGAAGCAGCTACTTAGATTTTCAGTTACCTCCAGGCAAGAATGCAAGGGCAGTGCACAGAACAGATGAACCAAGTACAAAGCACACAAAACCAGAGCTAAGTTCAAAAAAAAAAAAAAAGGGATCTCTTTAGGAAAAAACCAACCCAGCAACCCCCCCCGTCCCTCGCTCTGCAGCAAAGCCTCCTGGATATTTTTCATGCCTTCTGAAGTGAAGTTCCCCCCATCACGTGTATCCTGGAGAGCTGCCCTGTAAGTCTTTAAAACACTTCAATCCTTACTTCGATCTCTTCTGCTTCTCTGGAATCCAAGCTGGGAATCCTTGTTGAGCCCCATGCCCCACACTTTGGTGATGTCTGCGGTGCTAGAGGACAGCAGGGTGAATCCGTAACCGCAGGCAGCAGAGGATATCTTTGAAGACAAACAAACCCCACACCGTTCCATCAGAAACTATGGCTCAGTAACATCCAAATATGGCCCAAACTCGTGGCACATATAGCCTTCCAAAATGATCAGAAACACTCTTGGGTGACAAGCACAACCACAAGTCCAACGTTATTGCCCTTGAGTTCTGGTTCTGTGTGCGTACAGCTTTATTTTTGTGTTATTTTGGACCTATTCAAACACAACAGGAAGATCTATTTGCTGACCTAGTGCAAATAATAATAATAAGAATAATAAAAAAGGAGATATTAAGAGAATAACACTCCCTCATCTTAATCCTTTTGCACAAAAAACCCCAGTATAAAAGCTCTGGTCTTCTCTGAATTGGACAGCAGAGCATAATGACTGGACCATGAAACCCACTGAAAATGATGCTCATTTTCTCTGATAAATGTTGTTCGTGCTCTTGCTCTCTTATACCTCTGACAAAAGAATAAAGATATTCACATTTTCCAAATCGTATGCTGCTGTAGGTATACCAAAAAGCACACTAACACTGCTATATCAATTTAAAAAAATAATCCTAAAATGGTTTGGGTTGGAAGGGGCCTTAAAGATCATCTCACTCCAACCCCCTGCCAAGGGCAGGGACACCTCCCACTAGACCAGGTTGCTCAAAGCCCCATCCAGCCTGGTCTTGAACACATCCAGGGATGGAGCAGCCACAGCCTCCCTGGGCAGCCTGTGCCAGTGTCTCACCACCCGCAGACAGAAGAACTTCTTCCTAATTTCTCATCTAAATCCGCCCCCTCCCATTACATTGCTCCCTGAAGCCACGACCCCTCGGCCTATCTCTACAACCCCTTGTAAAAAGCCCCTCCCCAGCTTTCTCAGAGGCCCCCTTCGGATACTGGCGGCCGCTCTAAGGTCTCCCCGGAGCTCTCTCTCCCCGGGCTGCACACCCGCAACTCCCTCAGCGGCAGGAGGGGGTGACCCGGCTGACCCAGAGCCGCCGCCCCCGCCCCGGGCCCACCTTCTCCGCCGTTTCCAGCCGGTAGGGAGTGGGTTGGATCCGCCGCGGCTTCTTCCAGCCCGCGTCCGGCTTCACGAAGCTGGGGACGCCCAGGGCGCCCGAGTAGCAGAAGCCCCACACGAAGACTCGGTCCTTCCGCTTGGCCGCCTTCCCCACGTACTGGAAGACCGGGGCGGCCTCCTCCGCCTCCCTCAGCTGGCGGACGCTCCGCGGACCCGCCGGCCGGGCCAGGCCCCTGCGGAGGGCGGGCGGCGGCCGCCGCGCTCCCCTCAGCGCCCGCCACATCTCGGGCCGCCGCCTGCCCGCGCCCCTCAGGCCGCTGCCGCCGCCGCCGCCATCTTGCCGACCTCTCACCTGCGACCCCGGCTGGCCTCCCGCTGCGCGCGTGCGCCCGGCCGCGTGACGCGCCCCGCGCGACGCACGCCGGCAGGGGCGCGGGAGCCGCTTGGCTTAAAGGGGCGACGGCGCCTCCGTCACAGGGTGGGGACCGACATCTCCAGGGGTTGAGACCCAGACCTAGAGCCAGGTCTGAATCTAAACCCGCACCCAGACCCAAACCCGCACCTAGACCCAAACCCGCACCCAGATCCAGGCCCAAACCCACACCCAGACCCAGACCCATATCCAGACCCATATCCACACCCAGACCCACACCCAGACCCAAACCCACACCCAGACCCACATCCAGACCCACACCCAGACCCAGACCCAAACCGAGACCCAGATCCAGACCCAGACCCAGACCCAGACCTGCAGGAGGAAGCTGCCATCCTTTTGTCCCCCCAACCAAATGTCCTCTCTGCCAGCACCTTTCACAAGAGATCTTGCCCAACGTCCCTCCGGACATGCCGGGCAGAACCGCCTGTCTTACCACCCTCCTGCTCCTGTGTCTGCACTGCCAGATGTCTGGGCAGATGTTGAAATACGGCTATAAAGTGTCTCTACTTTATTGGTGAAAAAAGACAATCATTCAATATACAAAGAGGGGATAGAAGAGGGTCTAGTGGCGAGGGGTCCGTGGTGGCTGTGGGGACTTCAGGTCCCCAGGAGCTGGTGGAGCTGGGTTGGGTTCCTCCTCATCATCATTAGGATGTCTTGGGCTTGCTGCGCCAGTGGCTGGGAATGGGTGCTGGCCTGGGCTGGGCTGACCTGGCTGGCAGCACCCTGGGGTCTGCAGCAGCTGCCAGAGCCACCTGGATCCTCCAGTCTAGCTTCAAGCCCTGGCTGTGCACGAGCTGGTGGAGATAAAGCATCATCTGGCTGGTGAGGGGTCCTGGGGGCTCACAGGATCTTTCTCCGGGTGCTCTCGGTGCAGCGATTCAGGATGAGGTCTTTGCTGGGACGGGGAGGAACAGCTGGTTGAGCCTTGGGCTTGTTCTCCTCTTGCTCATTTTTCTCAACTGTGGGTAAAGCAGATGGTTCAGAGCTCTCCACGACCCAACACCTTCATGTGAACATCCAAAAGCTTCCTATATAATGGCCACCAAAGCTCCTGCCTCTCCTCCTGTCTTAGCTGCGTGTGATGGTCTTCCTGGAGGTCAGGGTGCTGGGATGAACCCAGCAGTTTCCAGCTGAGAGCTCTGCTCAGAAGGGAGCCCAGCTCTCAGTATGTGCAAGGAGCTGCTCTCCCTTGGGAAGGTCATGGATCCCACACAGGGACTACCAGATCTAAAGCATCTACCTCAACAGCAGCATCTTCCTTATGCACCACCTCCCTCCAGGTGCTTTGCTGCCAGCTGAGGGGCATGACAATGGCAACAGGAAGAGCAGCACGGGTGAGGTAGGTGCACAGGTCCTAAATGTGGTCTGACCTTCACCAGGACCTACTGAGGGCAGTAATGCCACCATTGCTGCTCCTTCTCTGTCAGGCCAGAGCTATCCCACTGAAAAGAAACACCTCCCTGCACATGCCTTCCCCGTAGGACAAAGGTGGACAAGCAACATGTGACCTACATGTGTGGCCATGCTTCATCATCTCCCACCTATGATGGGGCAGAGCTGCAGGCTGTGCTGCCCTGAAAGGGCAGCCCAACCTTGGGGCAGGAAGTGCAGAAGGCTTTGGAGAAAAGAAAACTTGTTTCCTCCTCCCCACCCAGGTCTTTCAGCATGATACGAGGATGCCCAGGCTTGTTTGCTCACACCACAGCTCCTACAATCAGCACTGGAGGACACGGGCCATGCCTGCAGGACCTCAGCCCACGTTCAGGGCAAAGGCCCCGTTGAGACTTACTGATGACATCGGCCTGGTGCTGGAATTTTTCCCTCATGTTCCTCCGGCTCTGGATGTACTTCCTGCTGTTCCTCCTGTAGGTCTCCTGGCTGATCTGCCTCCGGCCCTGCTTGTGGATGCTCTTTGCGTTTCGGATGGTGGATCTGCAGTGTGTCAGAAACAAAACTTCCAGTTTCTGTGCTGGCAGCTCTTGCACTTTCTCGATGATGATTTCCCCACCGTGCTTCCTCCTTTGCCTCACTCAACCCCAGCCTATTTGGTTTCTCCTGGTGGAAGGCAGCAGGTGGACACCAGCCCCCAGGAGCAGCCCGAGGTGAGACAGGATGGATGGTTTGTCAGGAGGCCTTTGGAAGCCAAGACTGAAAGGTGAAGCATGAGCATCAGTGTGGGAAGTGACGATGGGGATGGCGAGCTAGATCAGATGAGATGGGCATGAGGTTCCCCCCAGAGCTCTAGAAAGCCCTGGAAGGGATCTACAGCTTTGCTTTTGGGTAGGTGGACAAACCCCTACGGCAGCTGCAGCACTAAGATCCTGGTGTGGGGTTTGGCACGGTGCCCGAGGCTCCATCCCTGGGCCAGGGGAATGGGCCATGGGGTATGTGCCAGTGTGCACCTGGATGTGAGCTGTGGAACCCACGGCAGAGGAACTGCTGAGAGAAGTGAAAGGCTGTGCAGCCCGGGGCCGTGCAGCGCTGCTGCCCCAGGGGAATCCCCAACGACAGGGACTGTCCCCAGGCAGGGGGGATGAGGCCACCGCTTTGTCTTCACTACCGGGGCATGAGCGAGGTGCTTTCTGATGTCTATCCCGTGGCATCGTCCTCCTGCTCAGCTCAAGACAATGTGCCTGTCTACCTTCTGCCCCTGCCTGGCCCAAGCACATTCATGACATCGTCACAAAGCTCTTGCCCACAAGAGCAGGTCACCACTTTGGTAACTGGGCTCAGCCTGGCTGCCAGCACCAGCACCACAGGGACACCATTCTCCACGGGAGGCAAAGTCACTGTCCTTGAAACAGGTCACCTCACCTTCCCCAAGGGCATCAGTGAAGCATCACAGTGCTCAAAGAGGTGGATTTGGGCCATTTCACACTGCCTCACACTCTGTGCTCCAGCAGAGCGGGGTTTTGAGAGGTTTTCTAGCAAGGCTGCTGTGTTTCTTTGTAGGGTAGACAAGCTCTGCCCTTCCTAGCAGTTCTGATTGCATCGGAATGAATGAGTTATTTTTGCGTTTTATCTTTTCAATCAAAACAAAATCCCTTCCATTGGCTCAAAGCCTCCCATCAGATGAGGCCATTTGGCAGCTCTGATTCATCAAGTCTCTCCTCACTTCCCAAAGAGTCAGCGGCCACTCTTGGGAAACAAGAAAAAGGCCAAGCTGAAAATTAAATGTGATTAGACCAGGAAAAAAACAATAACTTTGCAGAAGGACAAGGAGAATATCCAAGAAGGAGGGAGATTGGGGGAAAAAAAAAAAAAAAAGGCATCTTATTTTACAACTGGCTGGAGGACCTGCTGGAACAAGGGCTAGAGATGCAGGGTGACTCTCTGCCTGGGGAAGCCAGGGAGCACAGAGCTATTTTTCATAGAATCATAAAGGTTGGAAATGACCTTCAAGATCATCAAGTCCAACCATCTACTAAATATCTTCAGGACCACTAAACCATGTCCTGAAGTGTCACATCTGGATGTGTTTTGAACACCTCAACCACTAAACCATGTCCTGAAGTGCCACATCTGGATGTTCTTTGAACATCTCCAGGGATGGTGATTCCACCCCCTCCCTGGGCAGCCTGTTCCAAGGCCTCACCACTCTCGAAGCAAAAAAAAATTCTTCTTAATATCCAACCTAAACCTTCCCTGGTGTAGCTTAAGCCCATTTCCTCTTGTCCTATCACTAGTTACCTGGGAGAAG
>WUAM01000107.1:11658732-11670087 GCA_024336885.1 Actenoides hombroni
TGTTGGCTAAAGCATTCATCATCTTTTCATATATATATATTTTTTTTTTCCCCATTTCCAGGAGATTTCATTACAAAATCTTTGCTTTTTCTTGTTCACTGAGACGCTTGGAGGTAATTCAAAGAAATCTCATGCCTGTATAGCACTGTCTGTGTGACCCAGAGCCTGATTTTGTTCTTTTTATAAACAAAGAATACGATGTTGGAAGGAAATTGGTTTTTCACTGAAGCTGTGTGAAGGTTCGGGGCTAGGGTAACTCGTCACTACAAAGCCAAGCCATTCACCACAGGATCATTTTATACCCGCCAGCCTAGTTCTGAAGTGATTCTGAGTTCTTTAGTAAGTGCATGTCTTTTCTTAAGATCATTCCTCTGGTTACTGTGTCTGGATCCAGTTTTGGATGACAAATTCAAAACCACCCGTGGCTATTTCTTCCAAACCACCACTTTGAAGGCCCATAGCTAGATTTCCTCCTCCCCATGAAGGTTTTCAGGAACAACTGCCTCTCTCCTTCGACATCTAACAATTTCAGTGATCCCACATAGTTTGAGTATTAGAAAGACATCTGATGTTCCAGCTTTCAATAACTGCCAGCTTAAATCTGCAGCTCAGCTCTTCTGTGACTAACACTTTCCTTCTTTTTGTCTCAATTGCTGCCACAGGATTATCTATACTCTGAGAAAGACCTACTCGTAGCACTGGGAGTGAACCTGTAACTGAGCTCATAAGAGTTGTTCTGGCTGAGCACGCTGGCTTGTCTCTGAGTTCAGTGACATGACAGGGAAACTGAAGCAATGGAGACTGGCAAGGGCATTTCCACGGGGAAGGAAACAGAAGAATGGCAGTGCTGAGACTTGCTGCTTTCTCTTTCGGGGGCACTGGGCAGGATTAGGGGATGGACTCAAGCTGCAAGTTTTAAGATGATGCTGATGCACAGCAGCCTCTGTCCCGGTGCTGTTGGCTACACTGTAGTCAAGCTGCTACTGACATGTCAGAGAGCCCCTGTCAGACTGCCTGGCATGAAGGCAGCTCCTGTCAAAGTGCCACAGCACACCAGAGCCCCTGCACCAGCCACAGCTGCCCATGGCCACGCTCACAAGCTGGGCTACAGCAGAGGCAGCGTGTCCAGGAGCAGAGCACAGAGCAGACACCAGCACCCCCATTCTCGGGTCAGTTCAGAATTCCTAATGCTCCAAGGCCATACACAACAGCACAGGGAGGGGGTAGAAGGCCTACAGCCTCCTTGGTCTCACACACCAACAGAGGAAAAAGACACAACTCAAGTATATTCTTGGACAAGTTGGATCTTTTTTGGAGCTTAAGTTCTGGAAGAACAACAATACTCCCCTCTCCCTAACACAGTCTATTCAGGCCAGTATGGCATTTGAATTTCCTGCTGATGGCAATCATTCACTTGCATAAACTGTGGAAACTACTGTGCTGAGTAACGAGCTGCATTGCTCAGGATATGAGCGATCACTCGAAGCCTATATATAGTCATGACTCACCAACAAAGAGCAACGATTCCTAAAACTCCGTTGTAAAATTGTTTGAATAATAACTTTTGCTGCAGGGTATTTTTCACACGATGTAGCGTGATACTAATGCAGATGAAAAAACGTCCTGGGAACCAATAAAGCCCCTTTTTTTTTGTTTTGATTGACCCGTCTCCTTTAAAAAGAGGACGCAACTTTGTTCAAAATTACTTAAAGATATTTGTTGATAATAACTGAAGACACTTACCTCCTACAGATACTTCTATGTGGCTTGGTTCAGCTGGCTCTTAAATGAAAAACATATAGTCAAATGAATATGACTAAAGTTTCAACAGTATGAATCAGGTTAAGTATCTTAGAAAAACTGGGGAAATTAAGTTTTCCCTGAAAAAAAGGCATCTTATTTTTTTCTCAGACTCAAGTATCTTTGAGATAAATGTAACTTTCTATAGGGTCTGCAGCAAAACATAAAAATACCCAAACTTTATCTCCCCCATGCAAATGTCCCTTACTCTTAAAATGTTTATTGAATATTTTCCCTTTAGTTTCCCAGTTTCTTTAAGTAACAGTTTATTTGGACAATTGCGAAGTCTTTCCCACAATACACCCGTTGGGAATATACATTTTTAAGAGGTCTGCAAATATTTAGAAACTATATTGGGTGAAAAGGAAGTTGCTCAACTCCATTTACTTTATCTATTCATAGCAGAGCTAAGTTCTTCATTGGGACTGTGACAGGTGATGTGTGTGCAGCCCAGCCAGCCTAGCAGTGGTTACAGGGCTGGGCAGAGCTCAGAAATTCCATCAAGACTCCATTCTAGGTTCTTAAGATGTTACACAGACAAGCTTCACTTGGCTGAACATCCATCTGGTGCAGACAGATGCGTAATTTTGAGTTAAGCAGATCAATAAATGGATCCTGAATTGGCTTTATATATTACCCCCACTAATCCTTCTTTTCATCTCATGCATCATCTGCTAAAATCAAAGCAAGGAATACACTGATGACACAGCTTGAAAGAAGCAATGGCTCTTTCTATTAATTTATTAATATTTAATAGCTATAAAAGTCACCACCGCACACCATCTCTCAAAATCAAATGGCTCATCATGAGCAGCAGATACCCAGGACGTGACTACTAATACCCTCTGCCAATAAGATGGAGAATTCCATACCCTACCCCTCCCGCAAGGACACGCATCATGCTCTGCATCACCTGGTAGTACTGGTGCTGCTGCTGGTGCTGCTGCTGGTGGTGGTGCTTCTGCTTCAGCTTTTTCCATCAGCTCTAAGATGAGACATGATCACTGTTTAACTTCACAATGAAAATGGTCCACATGTAACACAAGGACAATCTTACTTCTTCCATCTGCAAATTCTGCAACTTGCCACATGAGAAGGTTACTAACACTTGTGACCGAGCTGCAGTTCAGTATTTTTTGTTACAGAAAAAAACCCATTTCCTATCTTATCTGCAAGCATCAAAAATTGCCTTTTAAGCTCCCACCTGTTCTTCAGAAGAACAAGGGATCGTACCTATAAGTGGTAGGCTCAGAGCCTTCTAATCATTCACCTTGGTAACATTAATATCAGATCATTTTGATCATAATTAACAGGCATGCATAACGCACAACCCCCCCAAGTTCAATGTCCAATCTGCTCCTCCAGTGACAAGATGACTGGTTATCTGTGTTGCTCTTACTCAGTGTATCAGCCAGCCTCAGTCCCAGCACACGCTGATGCTTACTGCTGAGCAGACCACAGTTTAAAAGATTCTTTTGCTTCTCATTCAGTTCTCTGGAAATGCTATTACACACTGATCTGCCTGGAAGGTTCCCTCTTACCAAGGGATCTCTCTCCCACCTCAGAAGGTGTGCCTCAGACTGGCAAGCAGGTCAGTGAGAGTTACTAGCTCTAGTATCTTCCTGAGAACACTTTATACTCGCAGTTCAGATCTCAGCATGTTACCAGAATACACAGGTGACTGGATGCAAAGGAACGACCACTGGGTCACTAAGGCTCAGGTTGGGTAAGGCCAAATTAATGACAGGAGGTTATTTAGCCTCTGAATTTCTAATCTGACATTGCCTCAGAAAGAACATGACACAGGGGACACTGGAATGACAGTGTTTTGCAGTTTTTCCTCTTAAATGAGACCTAAAAACGCAAGTCACAATTATTTTAGGCAACTGAAAATACTAAGACAACTCCCCGCCCCCTCCCCAAACAATCTCATTAACATGGCCCAATTGGCCATGGCCCTTCAGGTAATTACACTCTGCCTCTCTAAACTGTTACAATTTCAGCAGAATGCAGACATTTTTCACTGGAACATGGCTGTGCAGCTACTGGAAGGTTTGTGCTTACTACCTGCTACTGCAATGGATCTGAGCCTAAAGTGTAGGCATGCCCATGTAAGTCTGGTGCTCAGTCAGGGTCCTAAATCTCTTTGGGACCCTGCAGCTAAAAAATACAAAAGCAGTGCCTTGCATTTTCATGCCAAAGTTAATGCTAATCATGTGCTGATCTGTAAATTTATCTCAAGTTAACTGCACGTGCACATTTAGCCAGGAAACGTTAACGAGCCAGACACAGGCAGAGTTATATCTAGAACTTAACCACTGTGGAACTTCTGCCACCAAGTCAAAATGTAGACAATCAATCCTGGTACATTACAAAAACACATTTGTCATCAATGTCTCACAAATACTTACGATTGTTAATCACAAGTCCTGGAAATGGTCTGTTAAAAAAAAAATAAATAAAAAAATTAAATATATATATATATACACACACACAACATTTCACTGATTCTAAACTATCCTGCATGGGGTCTCCCCACCACAGCACCTCACCTAAAACTTCTGTAATAGAGATCACACTGAAAAATGAACAGAAAGTCAGGCAAAACAGAAGGAACCATCATTTAACAGCTTCTGGGCACTTGTTCACTAGCATTTTGAAAAGTGACTTACACAGGAAGTTCTAAACCCTTCCCTTGGTCACCATTGATTAGCAATGAAGTCACCCCCTTTTTCAGAGCTCAAAAACAAAACTTATCAAGCAAGAGGCCTTTTGGTGAGAACACTTCACAATTCAGGCCTGAGAATTCAGACCCCTTAGTAAAATATATGTAAGAAATTCCTCTCTCTAAAAGAAGCTTTTAGACTCCTGTGAAGCAGACTATGATTTGAAGAGTTACATAAACTGATAAAGCTGTATTTCTGATTCCTGAACTCCTCCTTAGGATGATTCCAAAGTTTTATCTATTCTGCTTCATGCATACAAATATGCTTTGTATATCTCTGTGTGTAAATGTCTATGGAAATACACACATACAAATAAAATTAATTTATATTGTAATTGGACAATATTGTATTTTTAAATATTGTAGATTAACTCATTTTGTAGGGAAAAAAATGTTTAGAGAGCTTACCTTAACTCAGCATTCTTAACACAACTGAAATATTTTAAAAATATTAACAGTAATACTACAAATGTAGTATTTACTGTTGAGAGCCAACGAGTTCTGACCTTGTCTCAAAACTTGATCTTATAAATTGGAGAGCAAGGCCCACAACACTTGAGGACTCTGTTATAGAATATGAATAGATTTCAAATCAAAATACAGCTTGCTGTTTAAGGGACTGGAACATCTCTTAGGAGGAAAGGCTGAGAGCCCTGGGGCTGTTTAGCCTAGAGAAGAGAAGCCTGAGAGGGGATCTGATCAATGTTTACAAATATCTGAAGGGTGGGTGTCAAGCAGAAGGGACCAGTCTCTTTTCAGTGGTGCCCCGTGATAGGATGAGAGGCAATGGTAGCAAGGGGAAACACAGGAAGTTCCACCTCAACATGAGGAAAAACTTCTTTCCTGTGAGAGTGACAGAGCCTGGACCAGGCTGCCTAGAGGTTGTGGAGTCTCCTTCTCTAGAGACTTTCAAGACCTGCCTGGATCTGTTCCTGTTTGGCCTGCCCTGGGTGACCCTGCTCTGGCAGGGGGGTTGGACTTGATGATCTCCAGAGGTCCCTTCCAACCCCTACCCTTCTACGATAATATGCCCTTTTTCTCACCCAATTGGACATGTCCTCCGAGGAGTTACAATCTTTGTCCATGCTACGAACACCTCGGCTTCATTAGACCTGACACATTGTCATCCAAAAGAGCCAACAACATCCACTACTTAAAGATGCACTGCAACTCTGCAACTTCCAGCCTTTCAAATCTCAATTTATTCAAGCTGCAGGGCTGTCCTCACAACACCTCTGCCATCTAAACAATGGCAACTACCTACCGAATGACGGTAAATTTGATAAACTCTGCTGATTCCAAAATCTTCCTCATCGAGCTGATCTCCAGATAACTGGGAGCTTTAAATGTCACCCCAGGAGGCATCCCATCCACCACCACACAGCCAGGGTTGATGGTGATTTTCCTGTAGGGGACTTTCACAGGGAAATTCATACCAATGGCTTCGCCTAAGGGAGAGAAGGTCATGCTTATTTTCAAGTGTACACATTTATGATTAGATTGAAGCAAAAGTCCTCAGATGATTAAAGAAACCAACTGCAAACCCCAGCTTTCTAGCAGATCTGAAACTATGAAAATTCCCTTGACAACGAACCCCTTACAGTGTCAGATACTTGGATTACACTCATGAACACTACTACGAGAGCGTTAGTTAAAACTCCAGCTCTGACAGCTCACCATAAAAAGAATCCAGATTCTGTTTATCCAAAAAAAAAGCAAAAAAAAAAAAAAAAGCTATAGAATAGGATATCTAAGGCAACAGCTACATGAAGGAAAACAAAGCGTTTCTTGCAGTGCCACGAAAAGCAACTCAACACAACACTAGCGAAGGGATTCCAGATAAAAAAGCTCAGGTCCTTATTGCTGCACAGTGCAAATACAAAGGAAAAAAAGAAAAACTATCCACAGCAAAAAGATTAAGTTGCATTTTAAAAATTATTCTACTCCCAAGTATTAAGAGATCAGGATTCTGAAGCTTTAAGAAGAATCGTGGATTGCCAGCAAAATAAATATTTCATCCGTGTTTACACGGAAAGAAAGAGGAAGCAGGGTGGGTGGGAACATAATGCAGTCTATATGCTTAGGATTTTTTTGTTTACACCACCAAACAACCTACATCGCTTACGAAAAATTATTTGTGAAGTCAAAGCACAAGACTGATATACAGCTCTCAGCTTGGTTGGTTTTAACGACCATACACATCATCCACTGTGAGGATTCAGTAACTTCGACACGAACAACATGAACTGCATTCTCAGCTATGCAAAAATGGGGAATAAGAAGCAATTACCAAATTTCCGGCTAAAAAGATCATTTACTTGCTCTCTCAACTGTCTGGCCTTTTCTACTTTTGACAGTCGCTCACTTTCATCATCTGGAAGAAATAGTGAGAATAGCATCAGATTATGCTGATTTCCCCCCACCCCCCCCTTGAAGCTTGTTTATCATCATGTTTCCCTAAAGCAGGTATACCCCAGTGCTTCAAAACAGGCACTGTCTTTGTTTCTAGTTTTAGTGGAAACACAGAATTGTAGAAGTCCATTAAAAAAACCGGATGGATTGGTATAGAAATCTGTGAGGAACTTCAAAGTATTTACATAACCAACTAGATTTGCTGGCTAGAGATGATTTTGTAAACTTAGAGTAAGCCCACACATTATATTTTATTTTCTTAGAGTAGATATAATAGTGGGGAAGGGTAAAAGCCAAGTGTCTATTCAATAGATGACCACAGCATCTGATGTTATGGTTTCTAATGAATGTAGCACGTGCCTGAGAAAGCAGTGATTAGTGTTAAGACAAAGCAGTTCAGTCTGCATGGTTATTCAATTCAGTCTGAGTACTCATCTCTTGAAGTTGCCAAGAAAATTGCAAATCAATATCTAATTTATTGCATGAGAAAAAAAAAAAGGGGGAAGAATGTAGGTAGTTAGAAACTAGGGGCTAGACAGTTAGAAACTAGGGGCTAGACTAAGAATATTCTAGAGAACAGATGAGTGTTCATATTCATGAGTGTTAGAAAATATTTAACATCTCAGGAAAACCAGAATGCTAAGTTACACTCTTTGTTGACTGTACTTGTATTTCAGTGACCCGACGTGGCTGTAAGAAAAAGCTTCTTCAGGTTAAACAAACATAGTGAAGAATATAAGCACTGAAAGTATGACATGAGCCCAAACATTACAATATACACACCAGGTATGGTAACTTGAATGATGTTGAGATCTTCAACCCCAGCAGCTGTGTTCACCACTGTGTTTGTTGTGGTGCTTGCTGTATTGGCTGTATTAGATGAATTATTTTTTCCTAGGAAGTAAGAAAATTAATTTTAAAAACATTTGTAGAGAGCTCAACATCTTGAATGTCATGCATAAAGAAAATATTGCAAAAGAACAGATATTTGCAAAGTTTTCAAAGTGGACTTGTTTCCACTTTCAAAAGGGGAGCAGCTGCCAATGAGAGACACTTACTGAAGGGACACACCACTCTGCCTTTCCAACCCAAGAGGAGAAAGAGGCAGATTACAGATGTTAATCTTTACCTAGCTGGTTTTCTAACATGATTATTAAGAAAGGGAATTAAAAAAACAAGAGTATGTGGCGCATGTATTTTGGTATTTTTATTGAACTTGCAGTGAATTCAGTAACACCTACTGACCCGTGTGATCACTGGGTGCATTCACACAAGAAACCCCTTGCAGTTATATTTGTGAGCCACGCTCCTGTCCGATGGCACCAACAAGCATAAGGCAAGTAACTCCGCAGTTTTGCCAACCCATAGTAAGAGATAACAGTATGACTTTAAAACATGCAACCCATGACCTGCCTGACACAATTTTCTCCTGGCTATCTGCACTGCCATCAGTGGAGCACTTGTCGTTTAGTATGACCTATGTGTTAGGAGCAGACAATTTCTGTCTAGACCTGAATTATTTCTGTGAATCACACATTACATTTTGATAAAAGATAGTCAGGAATGTGTTAGAGGCATGATTATTGTGGATAACTTCCAAAATTTAATACTCCCTTGCTAAAGCTATAAACTGTAACTGGCAAATGCTTTTCCCACCTTAAAAACAAACAAGCAAACAAACCAACCAACCACAATGCAGAATGAATCACTCAGGAATTCGTTAACACCACACAGCTCTCCCAATTTCTATTTAATCCTTGAAAGAGACTTATCTAGAATGTTAATCAGTTGAAAAACTCACTTTGGGGGCTTCTAGCAGAACTTTCCTTAACAGCTGCCTCAAACATCTCAGGCCTGCAAACAGATTGAAAGTTTCATGTACAATAATAAGATCACGTTCATCAACACCGAAGAAAATGCAATGTTCTAATATTAATTAAAGACAGGAACTAAGTGGTAATCTCTCAGTCAAACAGACAGATAAGAATGCAATGGCTGAGAGGCTCCACAACCTTCTCTTGCCACCGTTTCTACACTGGCACATGGGTATCTAAACCTGTTCTAGACAAGAAAAACAAATTCTTACAACTGCCAGCATATGAATCTCCACTTCTCAGCTCTTGGTACATTGCCAGCAAGTTTTATGAGCAATCCATAAGTGCTCCACATAGCAGGAACTGCATCAGTGATGTTAGAACTTAAATGGGCGAGGAAATCTGCACTTGCTCTTCCTTCCAAAAAGGCTGTGAGAGCCTTTCAGAACAAAGAGATTACTGTGGATCTTGCTCCACCTCTACAAGGCCTTTCTGACCATTTACTAAAAATATCCCAGTGTGTATTTTAGAGAGTAATTTAGCAACTTGGCAACACAATTTCATTTTTTTGGTCTACGTTTCAATTCTCATAGAATAGACATGTGAGAGCCTTACTTTTTAATAATAAATTTGATCTTAGATTTGTTTCTCAGGATCTTCTCTAGTCTTGGAATTCCAAAAGTAGAAGGTCGGCGGAACGGCACCCCCTCGGGTAGTCCTTCCACATAGAAAACCTCCGGGAAGGATTCAAACAACGCAAACGGCACTTTCACTGGTTCAGTCAGCCCCAGAGCTTCCCCTGAAATGCAACAGAGCAAACAAGCTACCAGCTGGATACCTGATGTGTAAATAAATAAGAAAAGCTCAGGTATAGATGGTATACAATAGTACAAGCCTAGATTAGGCGGGACCAGCAGGCTTTGCCTTTTTTTGGTGACAGCTACGAGTAGGCAGGAAGCAAATGAAGTGTCTCAAACATAACTCATTCTGTTGCAGTAAATCTGGTCACAATTTGCAGCTGAAATTTGGTAATTTGCAGCCAGCTCATGGCACTGGCTTGCTCTGCTTACAAGACTACCCTGCTTTGTTACAGGCAATGCTTTCTGCCTCTGTCCCTGCTAGAAAACAGCACCAAGGGCAGGTGAGATTAGTGCTCTCATTCCAAAAATTGCACTCCCAAGTGTAATGAGAAGTCAATACTTCCAAATGTCACTAGCTTCCAAACAGCCTGCACTGGAAGAAGCGCTGTGATACGATGGAGCACGTCTCTCCAGACACCGTCCATAACATATTGAGTCACACACAGGCTGAAGTCATACAAAGTGCCATTCACAAGCAGGGTGCAAAATGCTTAAAAAGATGTGCCAGGATGCGGAGTCACTACGTCTGGGTGACGAAAGAAGTAGTAATCCAGCCACAACTTCTCCATTTCCAAACCCAAGCAAAATAACCAGGGGAAACGTGACACAGAATGAAAGCAACTTAAATGAGAATGAACTCAAATGAGAAACTCCCTAGAGTATACAAGGATTGCAGGACCTGTGGAATAAACATGTGAAGATCTCTCTCATATGTTTGTCTGTGTGTTCCTAAGAAAGACATCTCAGTAAAAAAGAATCAATAAACTTACCACATTTTTCATTAAAAAGATTTTCCACTTTCTGCTTTAAGTCAGTGATTTTGGCATTCCACGCCTCTGCCAGGAGGAAATTGGAAGAATTAAATCAGCACTCACACAGTGAATCAGGCCTTGCAGAATATTTTAATAAATGTTTAATAAATTATTATGCTCGATAACCAATTTACTATGACAGTAAGATGCACAAAATGGCTTTCATTCTGCAAACTGCACTGAAACGTTCTGCTGCACGCTAAACCTAGATCCACATGAATTCTCATCTTCTGAATGCTTTGAAAGATACTGCTACTAGATAAAGAAAGGGTGATTAAAATTGAAATTAATCCAAGAGCGATCCAGATTTACAGTGTCAGGCAGCATAAAATTCACTCATCTGAACCAGCACCCAAAATAATGGCAGAAAGTTCTTCATACGTTCAGTGACACAGCCCTGAAACATGTGCTCCTCTCTTAAGAACTATAAACTCTATTATAGTTTCAGCTTCAGCGGGTAAGATTAAATGTCCATCTAGCCAGGCACTTTGTTCCTGACAGTCATCAGCAGTGATTCCTAAACTGGTTTCCGTGTGGCTGCAGTAAGTGGTTCACAGTTGATCTACAAAACTAAAAACCTCAGTTTTAAGTTTAAAAAAAGTTGCAGACTTGTTTTTAAAAGAAGCCTAGGTCTAACATAACACACAAGCCCAAGAAAACTGTACACAACTCTGGATGTGAATACTGCCCATGCCAAAAGGAGCAGTCATACCACATCAGTATCTGCCATTCATTCTGAACTGGCCTGGTGGGAGTAAGGAATTCCTTTGTTTCATCTTTTATGACCATATGGCTAAAAAGGAAGCACAGGGGACTGTATTGGGTCTGACTGATCTGGAGTTAATTTTCCCCAGAGCAGCCCTCCCAGTGCTGTGCTTTGCACTGGGAGCTGGAAAGGTGCTGGTGACACCCCCGTGCTGTGGGTGCTGCTG
>WUAM01000107.1:11676059-11693924 GCA_024336885.1 Actenoides hombroni
GGCAACCTGTTCCAGTGTCTCACCACCCTCATGGGGAAGAAATTCTTCCTACTGTCTAACCTGAATCGACCTATCTCCAGCTTTAATCCATTCCCTACAGTCCTGTCACTGCCCGACAGCCTAAAAAGTCCCTCTCCAGCTTTCCTGTAGGCCCCAAATGAGTTCATGGGTGCAAATGTAACAGAAGTCTATTCTTGTTGTCTTGTTTTAACATGGTCATTTTTGTTAACGTTTGGATGGGTGGTCAATGGAGGCAGAACATGTAAGAGCATTCATCTGCTGAAGAGTGGTGGTAAAAGTGGTTAGAATGCCTTGTCTTTGCCCTGCTATGTGAAAATGGAGCCACATCAGCCAAGCAAGTCAGATTCTGCAGTAGTCAGTGTCACTATAACCTGTATGTTCATTACTGCATTTCAGCTATTCTAATTTTGGCAAATTAGATTTGCATACATAAACTGCACATATAAACAATTATTCCATGATACAGACAGCTCCCTACCCAGGAAACTCCATCAACTGTGTATTAGTAAAAGCAAACGGTAGTTACTGCTCAGACTGAAACAGGAAATCATACTGTGCTTGTACAACTCACACATTGAAGACCTACCTCCTGCAACTGGTTTATCCAATGGGACATCTTCTTGTGTCGAATTCAAAAGCTCATGCCTAGAAGATTTAAGAGACATGCTTCAAATGTGACATACACTTTGATAAATCTGAAGTTACAGCCTAGCAGGGGGACATCATGATCCCCATCCTACTGATGAAAATATTTTTCATGCCTGATACCCATACCCACCCGAGCCATAACATTTCATGATAACATATTAAAATTATCACTGAGGTCTAAGCCGTGCTTCATCACAAAGGAAGACCCAAATCAAAAATTTAACCTTTAAAAATGAAAAGCTCCAAGCAGGCATTCCTGTTTCCCAAATACATTTCGTTTTATCCGGATCAGAGCAACAACAGATTTTAAAATTCTGACATTTCTCACAGAACTGGACTGGTTTCTGAGCTGCTCTGCTTGCTACGTATTGCAACACCAATGAACACCAGCATCAATGAATTACTGTTATCAGACACAACAAATTTGACAAGAGCAGGTGCCAGAATTGCATGAAAATTAAAATCTATGCACAGTGTCTGATTATAAGTGAGACAAAAGGCAGATCTACGCTTCTTCCTCTTTTCTGGTTATCTGCAACTGTTAGCATGACAGAAGTGAGCTTATACCTCTCACATCTGAGAAATTAGCACCCATGCTGATGGCATCGTGCACAGAGACATGGGCTGTCACCACCAGCAGCTGAGTCTGACCAGTGCCACCAGCAGATTCCCCTCCACCTCGAAAACTCTTGGATTAGGTCCTACACTACTGAACAACAGCAGAACGTCAGCTGCTACTCCCAGAAGCTTCATTTCAACTGTAAATGCCCGTCTGTGGTGTGAAACATCACACCTGTCTGAAGTGAAGCACCAAACTACAGAAGGTAAATATCCACCCAGTACCAGAGCTGCCACGGTCATACCCACAGTACTGGATCTCCAAGTGCTCCGCAGCTCTGAGATCCAGCACTTGGCATCCCGAGATGCCAGCATCTCTCCCTGCACCTCCTGAATTCAGGCTCAGTCCAGCCTCCCTTCCAATCCCACCTGTCTTTGCAGAAAGTAACGTCAGGGTTCTTCTAGGAAAGACGCCAAGGTAAGAAAGGAGAAAAAGAGAAAGAAAGGAGCCCAGAACATCTCATGAGTCTCCTGTCTTGCTTTAAAAGGAGATGATACCCTGTCAGGCCAGCTACAGCAGGACACTGAGCCCTCAAGCAGTTTCTATGTACATTTAAGGTCTCCCTTCATGCAAGCTTTCTTATCTACCTCCAGATGCACCAGAGACATGCATCCAACTAAATCACAGGAACCAGTAGCTATTTTAGCCTCAGACAGCATAAAATGTCCTCAGGTCAATAGCTTTCAACGTGTATTACAGCTGCAGTGATTAAAACAGTAAAAAGAGATCTGCCCATGACAAGAAGTCCATAATATGGAAGAGATCTGTCCAGATCTCAGCCACCACTGTGAAGCTCTGGTGACCTGATAAGCTGAACTGATCAGAGTGAACATCAACTGAAAATTACCCATCAGTACCGCAAAAAGAATGTACCAGTGGCAATCGGTTTGGAAGTTCCTGAAGAGAAAAGGAAGCCGTGTGGAGCCAGCAGAAAGCAGGGAGTAACAGAGGGACAGAATTGTACAGTTCCTTACTTTTTAATCACAAAGCGGATCCGCTCCTTTGCCAGAAGTATCCTCTCCAGGCGGGGAATGCCATAAGTGGACGGCCGCCTGAAGGGGATTCCTTCTGGCAGCCCTTCCACGTATAAGTCTTCAACGTGTGACTGGAAGAGTGGGTATGGGATAGACACTGGACCTTTTGCTTTTATAGCTTGAGCTTTAAGAAAAAAAAAAGGAAAATAAAGACATTAGACTAGCTTGTGGCTTGACTCAAATTATCTGCCATCACTCTGAAAAACATACAAATTAGCGGGCGTGCAATAGCCCCCTCAGCACATTTAAACATGCAAGCATCCGTATCTGGGGAGGGTTGTTTTTGTTTTACAGGAACGTCACTTGAATTCACAGGAAACAAGCTGCAGACCTGCACACATATGCAGATTCTCCTCTTCTTCCTTTACTCTATAAACATTTAATAACAGAAACCACCACCTGTTACAGCAAAGTTTCACAGTGTTTTTGTTTTGTTTAATAGCATATTTTGAAACATGAAATTGTCACGACTTAATTATAAACCAAGCAGCTTTCAGTTCATTAGCTCTGATTATTAGTATTTGTTACTACTACTGGGTTACAAGGGTTGTTAATGCCTTGGAGGAGGGGGACACAGCCCTTCTTCAGAGTGAACTCCTAAAGCTTTGGTGTATTTTAGAAACCCAAGGAATCACTAATGCAATGAACAATTCACTTCTAACACCATCAAAAAACCCCATGGCCCTACTAATGAAATATTTGAAGGGAATAAGAGCAAGTAAGAGGTTCATCCAGAGCTGGCAAATAACCTCGATGTATTTTTTTAAGTTATGAGGACTGTCATCGTACCAACACCCCTATTAGGCTGGCAAATACTGGAGCACAGCATGAGGGTTTGCAAATATCTAGAGGGATGACTTCTTTATACTCACAAGGGTATGTTAATTTTGTAGGCCATGCAACACGAATTCTCTATTACCATCTGACTGGTCTGCAAATAGTTTGGTACATTCTGCTGATTTGCTATGGAAATTAGATGCAAAAGAAAAAAAAAAATCATTTGAGGAGAGAAAGGCCAAATTCTGTACTGTGATGTTCTGGCAGCATTTCTGAAAGCCAAACTAAACTGCACCTTTTCAAGCAATGTAATGTAACGCGAAAGTGTCCCGTGGTTCAGACATTGGTGTATATAAAATGCTCACGTTAACTCACAAATTCTTAAAAGCAATAAACCAATTTAGGTTTAAAAGGCATTTGGGTATCATATTCTTTCAACCACTTGGAAGCAGAAGAGTTCTAGTTATGTTTATCTCAAAACAGAGAAGCTTGGAAAATACTCTATCTTATATTCTGATGAGAATCGAATATTAAAACTTCAGAAAACTGTGAGAAGAACTATATTTCAACTAGACTTGGGTTCAGCTGCCAAGATGGCCAAATCTGGAGACAGAAAATAGACATGTACAGAGAAGGAACATGAACCTGAAGATGACTCTTCATGAACAGACTAAAGAAACCCTGTTCAGACCTGTGCCAAAGGAGCTGCAGAACAATCACCTGAAGAGCTGTTGTGTATCACGTCAGTCCTTCGTTAAGGTAGATTTTTATTGCAGTTATAAATACCTCTCCCAAAAAATTATAATTATTCTCAGCCCTGGAGGGGTGGGTGGTGAAAAGCATAACAAATCCAGCAGATGAGCCTCAGATGGGAATGAGTGTTTGTGAATCACAGTTAGTCGCACAAAAAAGGATGGGGAACATCACTAAAATCTAGATCTCTACCCAGCATCAAGCAAGAACAGCTGCAGAGTAACAAAAATCCTATATATTTAAATAAGTAACTAAAACCAGCTAAGTTTTAAAAGTTAGAGTCTTTGTTTCTCTTAATTCAGCAAATGTTTTAGCAAATACTCAGCTGAATTAAGAGAAACAAAGACTCTAACTTAAAACTTAGCTGGTTCTCATGGTCAGCATCACTGTCTGCAGTGAGGCTTCCTAGATTTGGAACCTTACATGGTTTTGCATCCTACTGAATATAGGTTTCATTTTTATAAATGAGTCTTGTATTTCTAAGTCACTATCTTGTATTTACACTGTAAGAAGTAATCCCTTTTAAGTTTCCATCTAAACACAAAAATACATCCATTTTCAGCCATGGCAGCTGTAACAGATGACGACTGACATTGCTAAAACACTCTGGAGCTTCAGAAACCAACAGATCTGAGAGGCATTCAGGAAATAGTGGACATCCATAACTCATTTCAGTAAACAGGAAATCACATGCCCATATAGACAGAAAGAATTGGAATCCAATATGGAATTGGTTTGTGAATCAATGCAATGTTGTCATCCACAGGGAAAAAGGGAATAATTTAATACCATCTGGCCTGTTATGGAAAGTCAAGACTAGCTCTGTATTCAACAGGCTCCACGGGAGATTTTTAGGCTGGCTATGTGCAAACACTAAACCCAAAACTAAAGCAATTCACCCAGAATGATGCTCCTTTCTAGAGCAATTAAAATACTGTGAATCAGATTCTGAACCGTTTTCACTTGGTGCGAGTGCTTTCAGTGGGCTGTTTAAATGTCAGATGCTAGTCACACCCAAAACATGTAATAACTCCAAATCACAAAGTCTGTTCTGAAAGCACTTCCACTTTTCACTGCAGAGGATGGCCACCATTTATTCAGAAATATCTCCTGATGCTGTTCTAATGTGTGCTATGTGGGCACAAATGTATCTAGATGCATCTGGAGACAAATTCCAAGGTCTAACAGGCGTTCCTCTTTTTCTCTCCAAAATCCATTAACATATAATTGTTGCTTCACTGAAAATCAATCATAATCAGAAAGGAGGAATCCATCAGTGGCAACCTCTCCCCAGAGCCATTTTAAATGATTATTTCACTTAAAGACTCAGTGTAATTACAGAAAAAAGGCCAGATAACTCAAATGCAGGGGCCCAAGACATGAGCACGCTGAAGCTCCAGGAAGCTGAGCACAACTGAAAAATAAAAGCAAGTTTCCCCACTTTGGTGCCAAACACAGGCACCCAATTTTGAAACTATTCTGCTCATCAAAAAAGCTACTTTCCCCAGTTTTAAGTCTTCTAATAACATATAACCCTTGGGTGATGGTCAGTACTGGTGTGCTCCTGAGCCAACAACAAGGTGCTTGCGAACGAGCTGTGATTTACGGTGTCACGGGACAAGAGGCAATAGTTTGGAAAAGGAGTGTAACACATACCATATTTTTTTTCAAACAGCTCTTCAACTTGCTTTCTCAAGTCTGTGATCCGTGCATTCCATTTCTCTGGAAACAAAAAAACCAAAGAAAAAAGAGGAGGACATGTCAGACTAGAAACAAATCTCTTGTATAATCTACATTTCCACTAACTGAAATACGCAGCGTGCTTCTACCGCTCGCTTGCAGTGCCTGTGGAGTATGGTACAGGCTATACCTTAAAATATATGGGTACATTCAGAAAGGAAAAGGATAGAATAAAATGTTTAAGAATACCTCCAAAACTTGTGCAGAGGTTAAATCAAGTTTTAAAAAAACAGAACCTAAAAAACCCAAACAATCCATAAACCAGGCTAAAGCTACTTCCAGAAATGGTTTCTCTTGGACTGCCAGGTCAGAAGCTCTCACTGACATCTGGGTGAAGTCAGTTTGCAGCTCCTGTTGACAGTCATCTAAATCTGGGCACTGAGAAGCTTAATTAGTGAAGCTTGATAAAGCTTACAGCCGGTACATGAAGTTGTTCTGGTGCAAATCTGTACAACTATCTGGGTCAGGAGGCATCGTGCCATCCTCTGCTTTAATCCAGTAGTCCTCCATGTCCTGATGTTGCAAAACATCCCCACAAATCCTATTTCTGAAAGAAGATAGAGGCTGCAAGACAGAAGTTATCCAAATCCAATCGTGTGTTCCGTGGAAAGCTGGATTAAACAGCAGAATTTTAACATCTAATTTTCTGCCTGTGACAGAGAGCACACATCCCCACAGCTTTTTGTGCTATCTCAATGCTTTTAGGAAAATGCCACAATTCTTTTGTAAATGGTACCAGATGCTAGGTGGCCTTTTAAGAACGAGTTACTAAGCAAGTGTACTTACAGCTTATTTCTTACACCGAAGACTTGAGTCTAGTAACTACAGAGGTCAAAAAATGAGGCCATTCAAGCTATTACATTTCCAGTTGTCAAAAAATTCTTCTATCAGACAAGACAGAGGATTGAATTCTGAGTCCGTATCGAAAGGGGTTTAAATATTCATTCTCAGACCAATGTAGACAACTTTGGGGGCCACGCTGAAGCTTACTTTTTTCTCCATGCAATTTCATGGATATCAATAGGACAGCATGATTCAGACGTGGGCAAGAATTAAGACCTCGTTTAGAGGGGGAAGGGTGTTTTGGCACACTGCCTCACGTCCACACAGAAACTCTTCATTCCAGTTACCTGGCATATCACCTACATCAATTAACTTGGTTGTATTTTGAAGTAACATCCTTCTGGGTAAGTCTATATAATTGTTTCTGTCACCCTTTTTACTGCTATCCTGTAGTGCAGCTTCTTAGCTGATAAACACACCTTGAGCTCAATGATTTCTACTCCTGTGTCACTTCAACCCTGTAGTATTTCCCCCTTTAACTGCAGATGAAGCTCTTTCTGATTCCAGCACGACCACCATCTCCATTTTTTCTTGGCCTACAGAACAATGGATTAAGGGCAGCTTCACCAGTAAGAAACAGAAAATAACAAGTAAGAATTTACTTACTGGCCTCAAGAGTTAGATATTAGGGAAAATTTTTACTGAGAGTGGTGAGGCCTTGGAAAAAGCTGCCCAGGGAGGGGGTGGAATCACCATCCCTGGAGGTGTTCCAAAAATGTCCAGATGTGGCACTTTAGGACATAGTTTAATGGTCCTGGTAACATTTATTAGATGATTGGACTTGATCTTGAAGGTCGTTTCCAACCTTCATGCTCCAGCTAACATCTACCACAGTAGGGACAACCAACAACGCACGCAAATGATGCTCAGCTACCAAGCACATTCCTACTCCCATCAACATGCCACACAATGATTTTCTGTGGAAAAACAAAATGGGAAGCACACAGTTCCTCTTAAGCATGCTGCAGGCTGGCAAAACCTGTGTTCAGCAGCGTGTCAAATGGGAAGAAAAACCCAAACACACTTCCCATCACTGTCATACTGAGACAACAGCTGAGGGGACATTTCCCCAACCCCCCCCATTAAAATGGTATGATACAACTGCAAGACACAGCTTGAAGCTTTTGAGGTTTTGATAAAATCTTTAAGAAAGGAAAAAACCCAAACCCATTGTGGGAAGAGACTTTTACAGACGTCAGATCCTTTCAGGAAAGATATTTTTAACCTTAAGTAGTTGGTTCAGAAATATTTTTGCAATCCACCCTCCCTTCCCAAAGATTATCAATTTCTATCAAGCATTTTACCAGACACTTTTCATTCCTTCCCCTAGTTACTATTATTTTGTTTTCAACTTTGTTTTCCTGCTTCCACAAAAAACTAAGAGCACAGCACATTATTCACCCTGTTTCTCAGGCCACTCAGGCTACCTGATCTCTCACTCCATCAAGATATATAGGAAATGTCTCCAACTCCCAGCTATCAAACATCTGGATCTCATCAGTGTTATGTAAAATAGTGAAACTCCTTATCAGACAAGACAGATTTCTCTCTCATCTATACCTCCTTTCCAGTCTTCAGTGCACGTGCCACTTTCATTCTGCAGCTATTCATGAGAAAATTAAACACCTTCTTACTCCTGTTCCATTATCTAATGGAAGTCTAATATTAGACTTTATTAGACAAAGGTGCAAAGTCTTTTGAAATGTCCAAACAGCAGCAAAACGAAGGCAAACCAAGCAAAACTACTAACAATTGCTCTTTTTTTCCCATTACAGTTAATGAAGACTATTTCTCCAAAGCTTCTCACACTCAGCTTGTGTTTTAACCAGACCTTGCAACACCTTAGAGAAAGAACATTCTCTGTAGGTGACCCCCAAAAGTGAACATGAGGGGTAATAACCTCAATTTCAGAGTAAAGATCTCTGAACAAGCAGTGAAGTGCAGAACGCTGTAATCCAACTGCACACAGGGGGTCAAGAGCAAAGGTTTCTTGAGAACAGCCCAGAGGGATAACCTACCAAGCCAACTCAGAAGCAACAGTGAGCAGGTAAGCTGTGAGATGTTCTTTAACTGGTTTCAACATTGCGAACTCAACTGCAATTTTAATCATCCTATTTTCTTATCTTTGCTCTCTGTGTCTAATCAGCCTGTTTATTCCCTTCAAACCCTGCTGGCCTGCCAGGCTTACATGCTGTTTTCTGCTAAGGAAAAATATTCTAGGCAAAGCTGCTGCAGTATTAACTGCTCAGTCTTCTGCTGATGTGGCCATTATGTTTTCCTGACCCAACCAAAACTAACTAATGCTGCACGTGGAACTGCCTATTAGTATGAGTGATCTTTTGAGGATAGCTCTCAACAACGTCTTATTCATTTTTGCTGGAATTAGCATGAAATGACATGTTTCAAGCAAAACAGATGGCAGAAGAGGTTCCATGGGGATTTTTTAATTGACCTCAAATCCCAGCGATCCTAACAAACATCTCAAATGTTGTGCCAAAGGATGCATTCCTGATTCCACAGAACCTTGTAGGAGTAGAGAGATGCACGGGATACCTGCCCAGGAAACCAAACCAGAAGAAATAAAGGAGAGGTATGGGGCTGCAACAAGTCACACGGGAAGGATCTTTAACCAGTGTGTGGTTGCACTTCTGCAGTGTGAACTCTACAGAAGGTGCCATCAAAGAACACTACCCAAAAGTTCCAACTTTTTTGTTTGCCTGCAGGGACCAATGTAGGCTACTTGGCATAACAGAGTCATTTGGTTGCCTTCCCAAATGTAGCACCCTTCAGCATATCTTCACTGGTCGCAGCACGTATCAAGGCAGACCAGCTAGACAGGCTCCTGAACTCCAGTTTGCCAGAATTCAGTACACCAGCAATTTCAGTTTTATCATCTTGTCCAAGGAATCAGCTGACAAAAATCTAGGCTCGTTTTTATTTTATTGCATTACTTGCAGCATTTATTTAGGTCACTTTTGGATAATGAGAAATAACAGAGGTAGCCTCTGATGATGATTATACTGCTGCAATACACCTACAAAGAGCCCTGGGCTCTTAAATGAATACTCACACAGGCCTGTCTCACTCCTGCAGTGTGAAATTGTCTAACTCCTTTTTATAAAACAAAGCAGAGAGCAAAAATGATCTTTAATCTCTATCTTACCAAAATTGAACTCTCTCGCTTTTCTTCTCCCAGTATTGGCAGGTTCAGTGGCTGTCTCGGTGTTCTTTGGTCTCTTGTTAGGGGGCAAGTAGTCATCATCATCTTAAGGAAACAGAAAAATATCACTGTTTTAAAATACAGAGAACTCATGTGCAATGCTGGCACTGTGCTTTATTGGGGCATCAAATTTCACAATAAATTACTTATCTGAGTAACTTTAGAAAGCTAAAGTTACTAAAGCCTGTGTAGGAACAATGTGTGTGAGGGAGTCAACAGAAGGCAGGAGAGAGCAAAAAGCAAAGCTACTTCTATACTTCCTAAGGAAAACAATATTGTGTTCTTAAAACAATGCTGTGTTCTGAAACACAACTGGACAGCTCATAATCATAAAATGACCACGCAACAGCAAAAGCAATCGAAATAAATTGTGCAGAGACTACATTTTTTATGGAATTGGAAGTAGCCTTCCACTAATGTCTTGAAACATAGCACCTCAGTTTTATCTTGAAGAGCTGAAAGGTACTAAAACTTCTTTCAAACCAAGGTAAAACTGATGGATGTAACCGAAATTCATTTAACAGGTCAGTCCTACCTCCGACACACACAGACAGACAGAGGGGGAAAAGTGCAAACCCCAGGTATTTTTCAGTGAGCTGCTACTTAGACAGTCACTTCCCAATCCAACACACCATCTTCCCTACCAGTTAATGAGTTTTTAAGACTGTGCAATTACCAATACTTGCAACCTTAAGAGAAAATAAATGATTAAAGCAGACAAAGACAATTAATTTTACATACAGACTAGCATCTGCCCAGGTCACCAAGGGTATATTTTGCTCAGGAAGAATAATATCACATACTGACATCTCTTGTATCTATGCAGTTGTATTATATCCTGTTAGAAAAACCCTTTTTAGAACATTTTTACTTTTGTGGTAAAGGCTTTCACATATACCCAGAACTTAATGACTATTCTCTTATCACCTTTTCTGCAGAGGTAATGTAAGAATTATTTTACTGCTGGATTATAAAAAGGTGAAAGCAATGCCAGAAGTGTCAACTTTGTCCTCAAATGCATTGCCTAATTTCTAAATTGCTAATTTGGTGCTCTGTAATCTTACCATTACCAGAAGTAAGCATTGCAAAAGCCAATCTCAGAAGTGTTTTAAAGCAGTTTCAGGACATATAATTCACAAATACAAGAAATACAGCTGAATTCCAACCAACATCCAAGCATGAAAACCACAGGGACACTGGTCAGCGGCTTTAGTCCCATTTAGATGAGAAAGGGAAGTGATAAGTATAAAGGTTTTTTCATCTCATATTTATCAGTATTAGACCAATAAACTGAAGCTTCACTTACACCACCTGTAACACATCATTTCTGTCATGGTACATTTCTAGTCTTAACTAGACATTTTCTATAACTACAGTGTTCATAAAACAACGTGTTCTTCAGAATGAATGTTGTAAAACCTTGCTAAAAATCTAAATTAGTGGCTACTAAATAATGAGTATTCTTCATTTCCAATGCTTGAAAAATATCTGAAAGATTAAAATCTGTCACACATCACATCAAAGCCAGCCCAGTAAGTCCAGTATATTGTGGTTTTAAGAAAACTCCGGGACTAGATACGTTTAACAAGCAGTTCATGATCCAAAGTGCAGTCAACACTGGCATATAATCCTGTTTATTCAGTGCCAAGTAATGCAGGTTTTACAAAACACCCAACGGACTGAAATCAATGAACTGGAGAACTAACCTTCGATGGTGACCTCGACCTCGGGATCTTCACTTGTTTCTGAAGGGGCATGCTGGGAGGAATCTGAAGGGGGGAAAACAGGGCTGCTGAATGATGGACACACAAAAGATTTTTAACCAAACACTCCACAAATTTGTATTTAAAACTAGCACTTGTCAAAGCAGCCCCCCCCCCAGCTCACTGAAATGTTATGCACAGTGTGCAACAAAAACGAAACCCAAGATATTTTACCATAAGCCTTTAAGCAATTCTAGACAAGGGTAAAGAGGTGGGGATTATACTTGCTAAACTGCGTGTGCAGCAGCGCAGGGTTGGTGTTAATGACAGTAGGAAATTCCTTATTCTTGGCTTAATAGGATTAATACAATCATAAATATTTTTTCCCCGTGTTATCGAGGATTACTGAAACTATAAACAAAGGCTGTGTGCCCCTACAGATGAAACACTTCTTTACCATAAACACAGACTCATAGTTGTTGCACTACAATGATTCTCCTAACAGGCTGCAAGGCCAATGATGAAAAATGAGAGGGAAATTCATAATCAGAATGCTCTGGCTGGGGTGGGCTGCACCAACACAATAAATAGCACCAGGCCTATCGCACAGTGGAAGAAAGAGCAATTTTGCATTTAAATGTAGTAAAGTTTTTAAAAGTGAAGCTAATTATATTGGAAGCTATTTCAAAACTAAGTAGCAGTGTACGAAGGAATATATTTTGATTATTCTGGCAGAGGAAAGCTGCACTTGTGCATTTTGAAGAGTATCTTCTTTCAGATATCTGTAAGCTAGATGTATGGTGTCACTGTGGGAGCAAGTCTGAAGGAATCTCTGTTTCAAAGGCTCTCCACACGATGCCATGTGTAGTAGGGATGCACCAGCACCTACAAGACACCTTAACTGGAGTATATTTGAAGGAAAACTAGTGGGATTTGTAAGAATGAGTATTGCTGCCAGCATAACTTGCCCTTAACATCCAAAAAATACTCAAGACTCTCGTTTAAGAGTCAGGTGCTTAGAATGAAGCTATGCAGAACAATGTACTTTTAATATCACGCCAATGCATTGAAAGTTGGGTGGTAAGCATCTTACAAATGCTATTTATCATTTAAAATAATCATAGAATTGTTTTGGTTGGAAGAGACCTTTCTGATCATCAAGTCCAACAGTTAACCAAGCACTGCCAGGTCACCAGTATTCTTAATACAGGCTTTAAGTGGCTGAGAAAAAATAAATGTACAATTCTGAAGTAAATTTATTTCAGATATTGTTTATACAGTAAGAAACTCCTTCCTATAATACAGGCTTCCCATGTACTTTGTTCTGTACGTACTCATTCACCTCACACACAGCTGAAGGAAAGAAATGATCAAGTTGTACTCATAAGCAGAAGTTTATTAAACTTTATACCCAACTATGAAACAGACTGAATTTCATGAGAAACATATCAACTTGGATTAATTGCTACTGAAGAACTTTATGTCCCTTTTCAGATTTAGAAAATAGATGAGATTTCCTTCTACATGTCTCTCCTCTTGGACATCTGAAAATTAAGGCAACTGAAATTTTCATTTCTATTGAAAATTTAAGTTCCAACACCCTAACTCTTAATTCAAATCAAGGAAGTGAAGCTTTGAAAAGTAAAACTCACGTATTCCATTTCCAAAACAGATGTAAGAAAAAATTAAGTAAAAGATCTACCTGTGTAGCTTTTTGCAAGAGCAATTTTTTCATCCATCTCTGATGTTTCAGAAGGGCCTGCTTGGGAAAAAGAGAATGGCTGTTAAATTGTGTCTCCCAAACACACACGTTCTCCCAGTCCATAGAGGAATTTGCCAAATAAATCTTAACTTGCTATATCATATGCTTGTTTCATACTTTCTGTAAAGTTGAATTTAGGGAAGGCTGTGTGAAATATTAAGGACAGATTAAGGATAAATCCTTACTCATCCAGTTCAACAATATAAAAATGTTGTGGGGTTAATGGTAGGGGTGTGCATTTCTTGGACTGCTGAACAGACTCGGAACAGCAGGTTTTCAATTTGTTTGGTGTTAATAAACTACTTTTAAAACATGAAATGTTGATGGTTCTGCCTTTTTTCAATGAATTTTTAATCAGCTAAATAATCCCTCCCCCCCCAGTGTGTTAGAATTTGTATTCCTAGGGTGCCCCTTTCTGACTTTAAAATTTCTACCTACAGTAAATAGACAAACTCAGGGAGATTATAATCATTTACCACACTTGCAGGTTGTTTACTTTTCATCACAACAGCTCTTTTGATGGCCAGAGATGGCCTGCTTTAAAAAGGCTGTTGCAGACAGCAGCACACAAATGACACTTAAAAGACTAAATTAACACCCCTAAAATCCCCCTCCCCTGCTTAATGCTTTGGCTCTCCTGGGGTTAGAAAGAAGAGAGTGAACTGTTCACAGCACAGATGGCTTCACACTGAGCAAGAGATCGTTCGATACCAGATAAAGCACAGGTAGAGCAAACCAGCCTGGGTGAGGCAGACAGGAATGTCCTACTAGGACTAACTAGACTGGGACTAATTGTCCTGTGTAGTTTGAATTGTTCCTGTGTTCACTTGCTAAAGCAATCTGCAGAAGATCACAGAGCTCCCCAGAAATTAGGGCTCTTCAGAGACAGGTTTCCAAGTGGATCAGCAACCAGCATCAATAGTTAACACCAGCTTTTCTGTTGTGAAGCTAAGAGTTAAAAATATTTCCCTTGCCCATCTCACATGTACAGTAAGCAAGAAAATATAGAAAAGACTGTTGTCACAACCAGACTTTGTATTTCAGTCCATCAAAAGTATATATATAGTATCAAATCCTATGAGTTATTCAAGAAAATTAATATTTAGGGATTAAAGAAATTCATGATTATTAGGTGGTTACAGTAAATGCCAGTTTCAGATCGTTCTGCCTAATTTGGTTGCTCATTTTTTTTCAAAGGGACTTTAAATTAATAGGATTTCAAGTGAGGAACCTACACAAGGTTCGTTGGTTTACATGCATTTCATTCAGTAAGTGCTGCTTTCATCTGCTCCTCTCACTTCTTTTTTGGAGGTTAGGGTTTTTTTTCCTGTATTTCTGTTTAACTCAGAGTTGCTCCCTGATTCAGTTCAAAGCACAGCTCCAGAAAGAGTGGTACTAGCACAACTGTGAGACCATAGTCCAAAGATAGGAAAAAGCAGGGGGATGAGAAGGATGAAGGCAGAAGCCAGAGACACTGGTGAGGCTTTAGGCCACTTCACATCTGAAGTATGATCTGCAACCATTATGGGCAAGTGGGACTAGAAGACGGTGCCCTGAGGGTGCTGGAAAATGTCTCCATGGACTAAATTTGCTTTTATTTAAATCAGAATATTCAGCATATGCAGCTGGAGGGGGTTTGTCATTTCCTAACAACTCTTCTGAATACACAATTACTACAATTCCTAACACACTGACACACAGAGGCATGCATCCCATTATAAGCATATATTTTTGAGTTTATCCCTTAATTCAGAAACCCTGACAGGATTGTTTTACCTACATATCCTGCAGTAGCTCCTATACTGCATTATATTTATGCCAAATACATGCTGTGACACAAATAAAAAATGAAAAATAAGAGTCTTTGACATGTTCAAACTTGAAGAAAGATTTCTCTAGTTAAAAAGATACACTTACTAGTCTTAAAGCCCTTGGGATTAGGCACAGAGAATTCAATCCCTTCATCTTTAATGTCAATAAAAACTACAGTGCACATAGTAAATCCATCAGATTTTTTAAAAGTGGCCCACACAGATTATTTTATGATACCCAAAGGGTTTTTTTTCATATTCTGAAGCTTTGATGGAGGAAAAAACAGCGTGAAAAAATTGTTTCAGAAACTAAAAAGTGTAAACTAATATATTCTGCTAGCTTAATTTAGTAAAGACTAGAAAATTAGATTTGAAAAAAATCTGAAAGTTCTACCACCAGGAGGTATTAACAAAAGCAGATACATTTCCACATGACTGCATTCATGCACAGAACAGGCAGATGCACACACATCACATCACTCAGATAACTGAAAACCAAGTAAAGTGATAAGCAGATCAAAAGAAGTTCCATCTAGGAATAAAAGTATGAGGAAATCACAAAACAGAAAAAAGAAGAGAAGTGAAGAGAGAAGAACTTATTCCACTGCAGCAGGTAGGATGCAGGAGGAAGGATGGACACAAAAGCAGGAGATTTAATTACCAAAACCACAGGACACGTTAGAAGTAAAATGCTGCAATACAGTTACATCTTGGGAGTCGGAACTTCAGATGTGTAGGCAGAGCTAAGCAATATCACCTTGGATCAGAAAAACCACTGAGTCTTCAAAAGAGCCAACTCTGCTGTGCAACACAGGCTCTCAGAAATTCTTTAACACTCACACTGAAACTTGGCCTTTCATGAGCAGACAAACACCTGCCAGAGCATTGCACCCAAATCATGTACTTGGGCTGGGATTCTGCACGGAAGAGGAGCCTTTGTAAAAGATGGCTATGGCCATAAGATCACAAACTTCTGAAATACCTTGTTTCAAACAGGTACCTTTTCACATTCTAACAATACCTTTAAAAGCAAAAGCAGATGTCGTACCCTTGACAGTCACAGCTACTCCTGCTGACCGCCCACAAACCATTTACTTACACCAAGTACAAACCTCTGAGCCTCATTTCCTAATGGATTATGTCCCAACACTTCACAACCAGACCTATGCCACTTGGCAGAAGGATTTATCATCTCATGGATTAGCAACAGTGGTCACTTTTCTGCTTTCTTTCGTTTTTTTGTTGTTTTGTTGGGGTTTTTTCCCACTACACCAAATGGTAGCAATGTGAATAATATGCAGTTACCAGAGTCGTATCAGAACACCTTTAGGAAGCATAACATTGTGTTTTCTTGTTTTCTCAATATATTCTCTGGAATTTCCTGGGTTAAGACAGTATCTATGTGCCTCGTCTTACATGATGGTGGTTAGAGCACTGCCAGCCCAGCTTTGCAGCTTTCACCCCATTAAAATGGACATTGCTTCTAGTCACCTGGCAGATCTCCAAAGGAGAAATATTCTGTTGTTAAGAGACGTACTCAAAGACAGTCCTGACTTCCAGTGTTCCAGAATGAGAAGAAACACACAGTTTACATTCCCATTTCGGCCTTTTTACCGGCAGAGAGAGTTCCAGTCTCACTCGGTCTGGGATGAATGTCCTAGATTTTAACTGCCCCACTAACATTTCCAGAAATTCCAAAAATGACAGCACCGTTCAACATCAAGAGAGAAGACGTTACGCAATATTTACTCACTTCTCAGTGGTTTACAAGCTAAACCAGTCAGTTCCTTAGCCAGCGATTTCTAAGCTGAATCAGTCAATTGACAGGACACGCTGCTTACAGCCTTTTCCTTCCGCTTCCAGTTCTCTTGGTTTTAACTTCAAGGCACCAGTGGTAACTGAGGGCTTGGATCCGCAAAACGCGCAGGACAGCATCCGTCTTTCAGGAAATGTTTGGTCCTTAGTCAGCAAATTACTCAGTTCTGCATGGGCTGTGTCTCCAAAAAGCCTTGCTTTACTCTGCTGGTGAAGAGGGTTGAGGGCGGGACACATCCCTGAGAAATATTCTTAATGTGTTCCTGCTTTTTTTTGTAAATTGAAAAAAAAAACCAACTAAAAAAGTACAGCTCTTAATTCTATTCTGTTCACTGATTCAGAGCTGTTCTCATTCTGACACTGATATTTTGACCACATTTTTTCCCCCAAAAGCCTTCAAGATAACCTAGGTCCAGAACAAGTTGTTGTTTGTGCCACCTAAAGCATTTAATACTGCAGTGATCTTTACCTTTGTCCAGGATACTGGAAAAAAACCCACCTACTGCCATACTGCTTGTGCCCACCGATGGAAAATCGCCCCTAATACTTTATCAAAACACCCACATGACGTTTTTGATGGCTAAAGTCCCTATTTCTCAGCCTTCTTACTGTGTACTGCTACACCACTTCTAAATTTACTGCTTCAGTATTAACTCATGGCAACATCCAAATGCTGCAGCCCACCAGGAGATAAGAGGAGATGAAACGAACGTCCACCTCCAGGAGTAATTTTCCCCCTGTTTGATTAACAGGAGAAATCTGCATGTGGCACTTCAGTCGGCGTTACAGGCTCGTGAGAGGAAGCTGACACTCAGAGAAAAATAATAGCCAGGAAAAATTTCACCAGTAAATCATTTTCTCTAGGAAGCCCCGGGCACGTTGCTGTTCTCTATCAGTTAAGCTGTTTCTTCTCAAAAATTGATAAGCCCAGCTTTTGCTGGAGGGTATTTTTAGTAAGAGCGACGACTCCGAGCCCCTTTCTTTATTTTGCAGCACATCTGGGGCAGACTTGTGTCATTCCTCAGGACCACACCTCAGGATAACTGTACTTTCCTAAGGTTTGCAGAACCATCCTGCACACACAGCCCCCCCCTGCACCTTTGGAATTGACAGCCCTCT
>WUAM01000107.1:11694606-11708537 GCA_024336885.1 Actenoides hombroni
CCCAGGATGCCATTGGCCTTCTTGGCCACGAGGGCACATTGCTGGCTCATGGTCATCCTGCTGCCCACCAGGACCCCCAGGTCCCTTTCCCCTACGCTGCTTTCCAACTCCACGGCACTCCATCATTTCTACCAATATACTCCAGTTTGTCTTGTTTCAAATGCAAGTTTGGAGGATTACACTGGGAAGGGGAAAAGGGGGGAGTTGTTAACTGAGCACCATTTTATCTGAAAACACATTGCTCTTCACCAAGCAGAAGAATTAAATTTAGAGTTCTGTAAGAACTAAAAGACAACAGAAATTCCACCCCTACCACCCTGCAAATCCACATCTCCTAGACTTCCTGTGGAAGCATGCTGCATAAGTGGGATTTTTCAGCTCAGCCAAACATGCTGCAGTACAATGGTTTACTATTTTGTAAGGAAGAGATTTCAGCACAGACTCTCTTCAAACAGCACTGGATTACACCTCAGGCTATTGGCCAAATTATGACACTGGTGTTATGCATGACATGGAAAGCCACAAGGGGCTGAAAAGCAAAAAGATGACAGGACTTGGCTTTGGAAGGTAAAATTATTAGGTTGTCTCCAAAAAGTACCTATTTTTACAACATTATATCATGCCCCTGAGGCCAGACAACGTATAAATATGAAGAAAAAAATAATCCTAATACCAGAGAATTCACCTTTCCAATTCTGAACTTGAGTGGTGACATTTTGCTATGCAGTATGCTTCAGATCTCTGAACTGTGCTGGTACACTGCTCGAGACATGCCAGCAGGGAAATATTAATTCTACAATCTTGTAGTTAGTTACTAAAGCACATTAGAAAACAATCTTAAGAATCTTTGTGTCTAAACATGCACAAAAATGTTATCTCAGTAGCATTATAAAAGAAAAGGTTTGCAGTTCACTGTTGAACACACAGCTGTCCTTCAGAGTCACGTGGCAGCTTGCCTGTGCTCCTCTGCATTGCTCAGTTAACCTCACGACACATGCAAACAGGCTGCAATAACAGGTTTAGGGTCCTAGTTATTTTATATTGCCATTTATAATCATGACTTCTCAATTACTGTTCATTTCAACCTATAGAAATTATGATTTCTTTTTTTTTTTCCCCACTCCCAGCTGAGATTAACACGCCGTATTAACTGGATGCATAGAGATGAGGCAAAGCAACTGAGAGACACCTTGAAACATACACAAAGCTGCAGAACTCACAAGTGTTGTTATGCTTTGCCTATATAAATAAACCATAGAAGAAAAGTGATTGATACACTATAAGAGTTAATGAAACTTTAAATGGAAGAAAAGATTCGAGCAGTGCTCTAGACTCATGGTTTCCTGCTTTCTAGTGCTTGTTATGGTTTATTTCCTGTTTAAATTAAAGTCTGCATACTGGACCCTCAGAAAAAAAAAAACCCAACAAGCAGTTCTAAAGACTTCTGGAATTCCTCCTTCAGCCCAAACACACATATATGGGTATGGTGAAGTTGTCCTTCAGCTCTTTTCGGTACTCTTCAGAATAACTTAAACAATAGCCAGCATGGAAATGTTGTATCCTAACAGAGCTAAGTAATTGCACATCTAATGGCCAAGAATAAGTAAAAACAGAGGCACAGAAAGAGCAACACTTAAACAATCAACCCTTTTGTGAGATAAACACATCTGAAAGTAAGCATCGGTACCTGGAATGTTATATTGATAGTAGTCAGGGTCATCCGATTCCTCCTTCACTGTTACTGTTGCCATTTCCAAAGAAATTCCTGTAGAAGCAACAATGGAATCAAATATGGAAACTAATAATAACCAGGTTCTTAAAAAAGCCAAACAAAACACCCACTAAGATCCTAGCAGCTCTCTATTCAAAAACCAAAAGGGAAAAAAAACCAAAACAAAACACATTTTGAGGTGCTGAGACACTAAATAAGTCTTGAGCTAAAACAATGGTAACAAAGTGACCTGCTGGTTTCTTGTATTGTAGTTCAGTCACCATCAGAAGGGATTCAGGATTAAATGCTTTCCTTCAAACTAGGAATCCTTGCAAATGCTATCATGGACCTGAAGAATTTATAAAAATGATCTCCTTCCATTTTGCCCACTACCAGAGCCAAAAAAAAAAAAAAAAAATCAAATTTTAGCACTCATTGTGCAGAAAGTACTTCTAGACCTATTCCTGCTAGCATCTCTGCACAGCCAAGTTCAGATACAGTCTGCACCAAACTGTGCTGGTGATGGAGCAACACCAAAGGACCTCAGTGGCTCTTGGATTCCTTCAAGTGAAATATCCCCTCCACAAGCCTTCACAGCATCCCCTAAAATGTTCTCAGAACATTCCAACTAAAAGGAGAATGACTTAAAATGCCTAGAAAGCAGCACTGGACAGAGTCTGGGACTGCTTCAACAAAAAGCTCAAGTTAACTCTTTGCATACATTAAGCTCAATGTTCACCATGGAGGGTTCTCAAACCACGAGTTTAAACTTGGGAAGCACAAAGAATTAGAGAAAAATAAAAAACCAAAACAACAAACAACGACAAAAACCCAACAACCCGACTAAATATAAAAACTTCATTCTTATACAAAGCACTGAGCCCAACCCAAGGGAAAGTCACCAGCTTATCTCTAAGCACACACCTGCCAGCTCACTGGTTGTAATGGGATTATTTATGCCTTTACCTCCAAGCACACGCTTCCCCACTGCTCTGCGGCAGATCACAGAGCCTTGCGGCATCACCTCCTACCTGCCAGGGGAACTTTGGAAGCCTTGGGCATTTTGTAAACAATAAATAATGTCTTTTGCTCTTTATTATTTATTTATTTACACCTTAGCTAGAACAGGGGCACTCTGTCATTGTCAGTGTTTTAGTAACATTAGCAAAGAAACCAAGTTTTTCTCTCCCCGTCAGGGACAAAGTGATCTTGACTTAGAACGAGATTAAAACCACAGGATTTTCTTCTTCACCACTTTATTTACAAAGATAAATTATTTTAGCCTACAATATTTTACAAATCTCCTTCTAGAACTGGAAACATTTGGCTAATGTTCAATACTTCCTGAAAACTCCAACTGAAAAGTGAGTCATTTTACAGGGGGGAAAAAAAAAAGTTTTTCCTTCTCACAAAGGATCTTTTTGTTGCTTTCTTCATGGAGCTTCCTATCTTTGCTTAAATTCAGCCTTCTGAACAGAAACTGAGCAATTTTTTTTTTGCAAATAAGGGCATCATTTTGAACATACCAGAATCCTCGTTTGGTTCGGTTTTCACTTGAACAGGAGCACAACTACAAAAATAAACAAATTAAGCACATTGACATTATAAAAAAGAAAAAGTATTGTGTTTCTGGAAAGTTCTTCAAGCTTTCCAGGTTGTCAAGTAAAATCAACCTCCCAGTGTCTTTTTCTATTTAGGAACACAAAAGTAACACCCCTGCATCTTGGCTTATCTGATTTATCTCAAGGGAATTGCCAGGAATCCCCTATCCCTACATTTTCAGTACATACCCATTCTTCAAAGCATGTTCCCCATTTAATGAGAAGCAAACTCAGAACCACACAAAACTGATCCCTGTTTTCACATTAACCATTTTTTTTAAAATTTATTCCAGATATAGACTCTTATTTGACTAAAAAAAAATTAAATAATCATTTACTTTAGATTTTTTTCATTGAGGAGGTGGAAGGAAACAATATCACATCCGTTCCCCACCGCTGCCATATCATAAAGCATGACAAACTTATCCTTGACTGACAGATTGTGAATTAAGAACACTCATTGGGCTAATTAAACCAAGGGGAAACTTTGCCATCTGTTTAATTTGTAACAGTTTCCCCACACACAGTGGTTAAAACAAAAAGAAAATTCAGTTTCATGCTTTTTATAATCCCAGGCAAGCAAAAGTTATCCAAAGTGGTCAGAAAAAGGTCAGCTGGACAGAAAAAGCACATTGAGAGCAAGCTAAACTATATGAACACACATAGTAGATACAAAAAAAACCCCCAAAAGATGTATTATTTTAAATTCACCTTCCACCTGGAGGTATAATTGAATGTGAAGGATCTGTCATATGAGCTCCTGAAAGTTAAAAGACAACCTTTGAATTTCCTGTACTCCATTTACCTTAAATACAAATTGAAAACATACATTGATTTCATGAAGAGAAAATCTGCTCACATTTTACAAATCCATGTATTTTCTGTATTCAAAGATACGAGGGAAAGATCTTATTGAACTGCTTTATTAATCTATAAAGCAACACCAATACAAAAATCACTTCAAAAGTGCATTTCACCATACTTCTCATTGCTTCCTTTCATGATGCTAAGTGAAAATCTTGGGAAACAAAGGTAAACAAATCTTTCACCTAAATTCTGCTGAAAGAAAATGGATAGTTGTACAGAGATTCAGTTTAGTGCTAAATCGCAGCTACACGCAAATAGATTATGGTTTTAGAATGTCATTTACCACACTAAAAACCTGTCTTGTATTTTCAGGGGGAATATATTACCATAATCTCTGTAATTTTCTACTCTCTAGTCTTCTTACTGGGCGCAGGCAACACATTTCTAATTTTACTAATCCAGCATCAACTCCTGGCTGTTTCACCTGCAAAAAGGGAAACTCCTCTTTTTTGATGACATTCTACAGATTGCTTCACAAAACAAATCTTCACATGTACAAATTCTGCAAATAAAGCAACGTGATCCCATGAAAGGAAAAGGACAAGGGATTTCTTCTCAGCTAGAGGGGAATATTGGCAGAGTTTAAAAGAAAAAACCCTCAGTCTAGCTCAGATTTTTTAATATCTAGAGGCTTTCATAGGAACTACAACAACTAGTCACTTCAGAAGACTAAATAAATTTTTTAAATGCAATATAAATGCCAAAATCAGCTACGGATCAGAGCACAGAGCACTGCAATATCTTGGCATCTTCTGAAAATGCAGTGCAGTCCTTCATCAGTTCACTTCTCCTTTCCCTAAGATGCTATCCAATTCACATATTTAAATTCAGGAAAAGGATGAAGAATACAATAGAACAACTTTTATCTCCAATCTGTTGCTCCTGGCACGACGCATAAAGGAAAAGGTTATAGTTCCATAAATAAGGAAACACACAGTCTAGGGATTTCTGCAGTTTGCCACTTCACTCCCATGACCAAAATTTGTATCTTTATCGCTATCTGAACTAAGATTGTCATCAGTTTCTGTTTAGTCTGAGTAAGTAGTAACTTACCGAGGTGTTTCTTTGGCTCTAGGAAAGGCCTGTGGGGAAATATGGAAAGAAAAACCCACAGCTTTAGCAAAGACATCATTACTTACTTGGTAGTGTAACATGAAAGAAAAAGCACTCCTGTTCGAGAGAAAGAGGCTGCAATGTATCTGATTAAAAATGAAAATGAATGGGACTTAATTTAAGTAAGTCCACCAAAGGGGACAGACCAGCACAAGAGAGTGCAAATAACCTTTTGATGATAAATGAGATCCCTGACTTGTTCTCCAAAATCCATTTCAGGGTTGAAACGTCATAATTTGCTGGATGTTTAAATGCAAGTCCTTCGGGCAGGCCCTGCACTACCACAGCAGACTGGTCCCTCTGAATCTTCTCATAGGGCACAGGTACCACTGTTGACTTTCCTAAAGCTTTACCTAGAAAAAGAAAAAAAAAAGGATTGTTTTAACATCAGGAGTGCTCAAGTTAACAGAAGGATGAGTTTCTCATAAAACTTCTTACTCTGGAGAGGACTGGAGCAAAAGCAAGGTGCAGATGCAGATCTCCACAGGAAACCAAGCACTGCTGGCATTACCATGCACTGGAACCCACTGAGATGGAGGCTTTCTTGAAAGAAAACTAACTGGACTGTGCTGTGTAATAATCTCAAATCACATCCCACAAAACACATTGAGAAGAAAACTACCCAATATTTATGTGTGGTTTAGAATCGGCTACTAAAACTTAAACTTCTCACGTATAGTTGGAAGGCAAAGTCATGCAGCACTTTCCTCCTAGCTGGAATAAAAATTTAGATATCCAGAACAGCTATTTAGAAGACTTTAAAGCACCCACCATAGCAAAAGCAGAAAAAGTCCTCCACAGACTTTCTGAGAGCTTCCAGTTCCACAATATCCACTGTCAGTCTGTTTACAGGTGGTAGAGGCTTTGTTTTCTGCATTTCTGAAGTGCTCTCCTCTTCTGTAACACCTGGCAGTTATTTATAAAAATAAGACAAAAATAATTTATTAAAACTCTCAGTACTTAGTCCCTCCAGTTTAGACTATAGAAGGATTCTTGCCAGAAAATCGTAAGAACTTGTTTGCTTTAGCAGCAAGTGCACTTATCTATGTACATGAGCAATAAGCAAATCTAAATTTACACCAAAATCATTATATCCTCCTTACAACCTTTGTAAATATCACCCTCTGGGATGCAGGAATGATGAATTAAGAGACATATCCAAGGAGGTTTTTTTGGCACAAAGAGGTAGAAAACACTATTCATCTCAGGAGAGGATAATACAGTAAAAATAAAATGCAAAACTGCCAAGAAAAGAAGGACCAAGACAGTCACCAGGGAAAAAGTAAAATGCCTCTGTGGAGGGTCCCCCAGCTCTCTAGTGCTATGTAAGACATCTTAGGCAGCAGGTATGTTATATCCTGGTTTGTTTCTGCTGAACTTTGTATAGAAGGCATCTGACTTTTGCCACAACAGCTCCGATGTCTTTCAAAAGATATTTCAAGTGCATGTCTCTTACTGCTGAGTAGGAGGAACTGCAAACAAGCCACCATCATGAGCAACAGAGAAGATATCGTCTCTACACCTTGTCCTAGTCCCTCAGCAAAAGTCATTGCAAAAGGAGGGAGAGAATAACACTTTCAATATTAAAAAGCAAGTGGAAGCGATCGTTTCAGGTGGCAGCTTTGCTTTCTTATTGTTCAGTTCTTGCAGATTTCCCCAAGAATCACCCAGCAAAACCAGGGGAAAACCACAGAGATATTCTACAGAGAATCACAGAATGGAAGGGACCTCGAAAGATCATCTAGTCCAATCCCCCTGTGAGAGCAGGATCACCTAGGTTAGGACACACAAAGGAACAGATCCAAATGGGTTTGGAGTGTGTCCAGAGAAGCAGACCCCACAACCTCCCTGGGCAGCCTGTTCCAGGTTCTGTCACTCTCACTGTGAAGAAGTTTCTCATTTTTACATGGAACCTCCTGTGTTCCAGGTTGCACCCGCTGCCCCGTGTCCTATCACTGAGAAGAGCACATGAAAGAAAGAGAGGGAGTCCCATGTTCTATGTGCAAGAGAGGGATTGGTGCTGGAGATGTGTCAGGACTTCACCATGAGCAGGCAGAGGGGTAAGTCTGAAGCGCTGCAATTCGTGTCACCGGTTCTGCTGGCGTTGTAATTCCACGCTAACGCAAGAAAAGAAACATCACTCTGAACAACTGATTACAAACAGGCTGTGAAACGAGCTGAAGCAGCAGTGATTTTTGTAAAAATACATTTATCATCTTAAAAACTCTTATCTTCACTTAAAAGAGAATCTCTTCCTTTTCCCCTACAGATCACAGGTCTGCTTTGTGCCCTGGAACCCACCTCCACGTCACATTTAGCTCTCCAGCTCTTCAGGCCTGCAACTTTTGCTTTCTCTGCAATGTGACAGGGCCAAAAATAATTCAAAAGTAGAATATTAATATATACCTATAGCAGAGGTGCTTAATTAGTAACAGCTTGTAAGGTTTGCCTGAAGGCTCAGGGATAGGAGACATCAATTTCCATTTATAGCTACACGCAACATTGCTTTTTGGGTGGGTTTTTTTCCACAGAAGAGCTTGATTCACCGAAAACGCCTTTACTGCCAGGAGCTTCTCAAAAGTGTACCCACACTTTCTAAAAATAATAAGCAAAACAAAAATAAGATGACAGCACTGCTCACTTCCCATTAGAATGAAAAGCAGACAAAAAGACACAGAATCTTTAGAACAGAAACCCTTATCATTGCTTTTTACTGTATGATGTTAACCATTCTCCTAAACTCATATTATGCATCTGCCTCCCTAATCTCTCCCACGTTGGTTGGCCAATTTCACTCAAGCCTGACAAACAAGATCAAGTCTCAAACACAGCGAGATTGAAGAGCTCTGCAGAACTGATGAAGCCAGCAGTCGTTCCTGGCAGTGCTGATGGACACTTCTCCACTTGATGGGGGTTACACAACTTACCAGCTCTGCTGAAGCCCTCGCCACAATGACCACAGCACCCAGCAGGACTCAGGCTACGTCTGGGAGGGGATGCCTGAGACAAGTGCAACAAGACCTGGCATGGAAGAGGGATGGGGGCCTGTATTTACAGGGTAACTGGCTCAGGAAGGGGAAGGAAAGGTTATATGGTGAAAGAATTGCATTCTGGGCAGCTGGGAGGATGCTGCAGGATCAGTCCAGTTACTCTGCACAGGATATTCCAGATTCAGCAGGTTTTCAATGACCTGATTCCTAATGCTCCTCATTTTGCACAGAGTGCACAGTTGAGTGTCTCTGCCTTCTTGTACTACCCAGGTGCTTTAGTTATTCAGAACTCCCTTCCCCTGACCTGTCCTGAGCAGCAGCAGAGTGGGTCTGACAGTCCAGCCAACCACTTGGCTGGAAAAGGAATCTCCCAGCTGTCACCATCCTTATAAAATGGATATACTCTAAAACAAATATGTTGCTTTGAAGTAAAAAAAAAAAAAAAGTCCTCTTACAAAAATTTTTTATGAGGGAACAAAAAATGAAATACTTGAAATGATCAAATTTTCATTTGGCAATTTTTACTTCGTTGCATGACAGCAATTCAATAGCTACACCCTGACCTCTGCACGGGCAGATGCTGTAGCCTCCTGCCTTAAAGAGATGCTCTTATGCTTATAAACATAAAGCATGCCTGGCTCCAAAGCTCCTGACTCAGAGGTCATGGGCAAGCTGCTGTTTGCAGAAGGCCAGGCTGAGTTTCTCCTGCAGAGCTGCGCACGCCCCGCTGGGTCACAGACCAGTCACAAACCCAGCACTGGCTGCATCTCACCAAATAATAAACAAAAATTAAGCTTTAGCAGAGAAACGATTTCCTCTAAAACACAATCTGGAGATGCTACAAAAACAACAGAGAAAAGCTGGTAGGATTCAGTGGCTGATGCTGATGAAGCCCAACACTCCTCTAGCAAGAGCTGTCAGTCCCACGGTACATAAGTCATCTTACAACATCAGAAGGTTTTAATCAGGTGGGTTTTAATCCCCAGGCAGAGAAAGCCAAGAAGTGATTATAAGAGTATTAATGTCACCCCTGCGCAGACACTCCAAGAGGCAACTTAAGGACAACAATTATTTTGTGGCAACACTCATGTACATAGTGTTTATCATTTGTGCTTGTGGAAAATTACTCTCTGAAAAGACTTATGGGCTATAAAAGAGGGAAAGCAAATGTGTGTGTGGCTAAAAGCATTTTGCTTTGTTTTATAATGCACCCACCCAGTTCATCTGCGAGCTTCTTAAGGCCATCCAGTTTTACAGTTCAGGAAATTGGACAATCACCTCAAATTAAAGAAAAATCATTTTGTGATTATCAAAAGATCACTTAAGCCACAAGAAAAGCAAATCACCTGAGGCTGAATTTAGAAGCCAGGGAATTTCAAAAAGATCAGCTATCTACAGTAATTTTCTGTTTGCAGCTCTGAGGGAACGAGATGGGTGGTCTCCATCTTCTTAGTGGGGTTTTTAAACGAGCTGGTAACTTCACATCCCTTAACTGGCTACCCAGAGACTGAACATGAAAGGTTTCTGACCATCAAACCAAGCAACCTAGCTCTAATAAGGCTATAAGAGACCAGTCATTCAGATCTGAAATAAACCCAGAAAACCAGCAGAGAGCTCTGAGCTAAGCAGGGCAGGGCTAAAGCTAAAGGTGCTAGAAAGAAAAGGGATCCAGGCTGGGACGTGACCTGCTAGAGTGTCTGTTCCTGACACATCTATGGACCCAGAGAGGCAGATGATGGAAGCAAAGGAAGCACCCCTGAGGAAGGAAGGCAAGAAGTGGTCTTGTAAAACTCTTTTAAAATAATCTGTGCAACAGAAGTTTTGAAAATGTTCTTTTCTCTTTTTGAGAATTTGGGAAGAGGGGTAAACTGACCTGTAAAACAAGGGCAACTGCCAGTAACATAAAACTTAAGAAAACCAGATTAATTCACTGCTAATACCTTGAGAAAGAGCTTGCAAAGGAGACCATCAACAATGCATGGCTACCCAGGGATGGCCACCAACCACTTCAGGTAAAGCCCTTATACCAGCATGAGAAGTTGAGAGAAGAGAAAAAAAAAAAGAGGGAAGGAGAACAGTAGTGAAAAAACAAAGAACGAGCATAGCAGGTCACAAGGTAAAGCTAAAACAATGATTTCCATCTTTTTCATGAAAAGCTATGCTATTAATGCAGACTCCAGCTAATGAGCACATATTAACTTGTGAAAAATAAGCAGTGCAGGACAGCACAAAACCCACAGTGTGTTCATTTCAGAAGGCGAGGCAGAAAGGGACTGTAAACTGAACCACTGAAGTGCTGTCTCTGTGAGCTCAATGGCAAAAAACCCCAGCTTTTCAGTAAGAAAGATGGAGATGATTGCTTTGCATTTTATTTTTATTACTTGTAACTGCAACTGTTTTAGTGAGTGTTAGGAATGTTATCTTGACACTAATTCCTAAGCACGTGATTTATTAGGAATGAATTGATCAAGTCTTTAAGGGTAGATGCTTTAACTCACATTTTGCAAATACAAAACAGAAAGTGACTGAAGCCTAAACCATAAAAGCACTTGGGGATTCCAAGAATGAACACAGTTCAGTTCATTTATCAAGCAGTTAAAACCACAACAGAAAAACTCCCCCAAAAAAACTAGGGGTAGGGCAGGAACAGATACAAAATATGAATTAGTGCTTCTAGTAAACACAGTATGATGTGAATACTCGACAAGACTGGGAAAGCAGAAGCCCAGAGTGCTGGAAGAAGTCACAATGTAAGTAACAAACTGTCCCAGCTTTCCAGCAGGAACATCTGAAGCTTCATCTGAAGCTAAGTAAACAAGGACATCCCATCAGCTTTAGCAATCAGGACTCTCCAGCCACCTTTGTAGCATCCTAGGGAGATGGGGACCCCCAGAGCCAACTCAGAGAGGCCAAGGCACAAACGCAGAGGACCATCTTGCACAGAGCGCTGCAGAACAGGAAAGGAGATACACAAGATGAAGCCAACAGTTACCATGCCCACGACCCTCTCAAGCAAAAAGGATTATGAAACTGTTCCCCAATTAACTCCAGACAGAGCTGGCCAGGTTAGCACAAACACGTCACTAAACAGGCATGATGCAACCTGGCTCATGTCATGTAAAATGGGCAGGGGAACACTCACGTGATCCCCTCCACTAGCAGAGATGCAAGGTCTGAACTCCCAAGTGACAGACATGATAGGAGTAAATACATTATGTTTACCAGCTCAGTGTTTGCCTCCCCGTCCCTGGAGACATTCAAGATCCCACTTGATGGGGCTCTGAGCAACCTGATCCAGTTAAAGATGCCCTGCTTACTGCAGGGGAGTTGGACTAGATGACCTTTACAGGTCCCTTCCAACGCAATGCATCCGATGATTCTATGAATTAGTCTGGGAAATGGTGATGGGCTACAGCCAGTGTGGCCCAGAGCAGCCATCTATCTCTTCTGGTCTTGCAGTTTAAAGAAGTGCAAGTTATTCCAAGTTGTCTGCTGCAAAATGGGAGGTGACAACTCAGGAACTCAATGGAGAGCCACTGCTGAGTGAGTTCCCATTAAAAGTAACTGGGAAAAGCCTGTTCCAGTAGATACTCGAACAGAGTTAGCATTTAGCAGAGGTTGTTTTAAAGAGGCCACTCCCAAATAGCTGGAATGAAATCTGGCATGAAGAGAAGAGGGCGAGAGATACAGCGGTGTAAAACAGCTCTGCCTTGGTAACAGGAAAGCATCCTCACAATCACAGCTTTAAAACCCAACTATTCTAACATCCTCCTTTCCTGCTGAAGTGTAAAGTGTACCCATTTTGAAACACACTGGAAGACCAAAGCTAAAGCAAGACTCATACCCAGAGCTGCCCATTTGCATTTCAAACAGGTAAGGGGTTGGTGATGGCACACAGGCACCTCCAGCAGCGGTTTGTCAGCACTCGTCCTCCACCGGGCTCTTACTGTTTTTCTTTCATTTACTATTTATGTCTATGATTTAATGATTCCTTTCTCTTCTAAAACATTCTGTAGCTTCAGAAGTCTCAGCTGGCCACAGAACAGATTAGGGCCAAAGAAAATGACTGTGGGAAACCAGTTTCCACACTGGCACATCATCATCAAAGAGAACGGGTATGTTTGAAGTACCTGCATTGCTGTCAAGGGATTAGCCTCTGAGCAAGATAAAAGATGTCAGCTAGTTACAGAATGGCATTTTCACTATGATACTGCAGCACATAACCAGAGACAAAGATGATGATGACAACTGTCCTTTAGATATTATAAAGAGGACAAACAAATACAATCAATAGCAGTTAGACCCACTAATAAGTTCTGGGTTGGAAGCACAGAACGATGGAAAATTACAAAGCTCTATATTGCTGATAAACATCTGGTGACTAGAATGGACATGGAAGTCAGGTGAAGATCTGGTGGTCTCTGTTGTTATGGCACCGAGGAGGAATTTGGTGCAGGGTGGAGGCCTCGTGGTCCCCTTCTTTTGCTTGTCTGTCCCATTCTCCTGCTTATCTCTGCGGTTATCTGCTTCTCGAAGAAGCTACCAAGGAAGTTAGAAATGTTTTGTGCAACTGCTGAAGGCTGACCACAAGAAACAATGGCTTGACCACAATCCCACCCCTTCACTTTGCACAATAGTAGGTAACAATATTATCCCTGTTTCAAACCTAAGCTGGGGGGTGAGAATTCAACACCAAATCTCAGGGGCAGATCGATGGGTTTGTCCTCCTTGCCCTCCCCAGAAGGGACATCTTTTGGTAAGATTGTGTGCTTTCCTAGCAGATTAAGCTTGTGATTGCAATTGTATTTCAGAGCTATAGAGCCAGCCTGCAGCTTAGTGTGTTTATCACTGGCAACCTTAAAGAATCTATACGTATTGCATACGAATAAACTGCACTGTTTATGTACCCACTGCTTCTTTTGAATGCAGCCCGACCTCAGCAGACAGGCTGGTTGTGCTTCTGGTGTCAGACCTATAGTCAAGGCAATAATTGGCCTACCTATTAAGAGATAAATCCAGCCACCCCTAGTCCCTCTAATCTCTGAGGGCTGGCTAGAACACAGGGCATTCACCTCTTAGCAAGTTTATCCATCCAACAGGCAACGCTCTGTTATTAGAGTTAACACTGAAAAGGTAGTTGGCTGTTTCTGCACACGTCTGGGGATTCAGCCTGTACTCAACTTCAAGTCTGAGATATCCCACATTAGAGCTGAAAAGCCAAACACCCCATTTAGATACTGCTTCTGAATTACTACAGGCATGACAAATGAGATATACAGGATATAATCAGAGGTAATCACAATAGTAAGGAAGAAGCAAATAAACTGTATTAATACTTCATTTACATCATTACTGGCGCATCCAAATAAAGTACCATAAAAGGATACTACCTGAATGGAGGGTGGAGTGGAGCCAGGGGGGCTCAGTGTGTTCTCCCAAGGAACAAGCAATAGGACAAGAGGAAACAGACTCAAGTTGCACCAGGGCAGGTTTAGGTTGGACACGAGGAACAATTTCTTCCCCTCCAGGGTTGTCCAGGCCTGGCCCAGGTTGCCCAGGGCAGTGGTGGAATCCCCATCCCTGGAGGGGTTTCAAAGCTGTGGAGATGTGGTGCTGAGGGACATGGGTTAGTGGTGCCCTGGCAGTGCT
>WUAM01000107.1:11708637-11725048 GCA_024336885.1 Actenoides hombroni
ATGTGGTGCTGAGGGACATGGGTTAGTGGTGCCCTGGCAGTGCTGAGTTAATGGTTGGACTTGATGATCTGAAAAGTCTTTTCCAACCAAAACAATGCTGTGATTCTATGGCTCTGTGATACACCCAGGAGTACAGTACTACACACACCAACTGCCAAGCTGCAGTGTCAGTGGCCACCTCTGCAGATTTAGTCAAAAACATTTTTAAATACACATCTAAAATTAACCCAGAGCTACTGAGTTAATAAAAATATTCACACTGCTGCAGCTTGACTCCCACCTATCATCTTCTAAATACAAGATCTGTGCACGATGCCCTGGGGCCTGCAGGACCAGTCTGTTCAGCATTGCTTCAAGAGGAAGTGCCCAGATAAAACACAGACGGGATCAAACACGTAAATAGCTTCAACCATTAGAAAAATGAAAACAAGCAGCAAGACATTCCAAGCAGAGCTTCAGCATGTTAGAATTTGTATTTATACCAGCATGTTACACACTCCACTGAGCTTTGGTGAAAAGATTCTGAAGGCCTGGATTTCTACACCGTGCTTTTTTGGATATCATCACCTACAAAGAGAACACATTTCAAGAAAAATAGACTGATTTATGGGCTATTTAGATGGCTACAGGCAGATGTCATGGAGACTTTCAGAAGCTTTGCTCTAAATTTTTAGGTACCTAAGTTGCTTTTATTATTGCCAACATTGGAGCTCATTGCACCTGTGGTGATGCAACAGAGAGTACTGGCATTTTTAAAGTCTCAATCCCAAGAGAAGTATTGACTAGTTTATATCACCAAATACTTCTAGTTTGAAAAAAAAGTATTAGTCAGGCAATTTGGAGTGCGTGTACCTCTTGTCAGTAAGAACTGGTGTAAGACAGATAAGTGACATGCAAACAAAGGAAGCTGCTGCCTTCAAACAGTTGGACTTTAGGGTTGTATTGTCCACATGCATTTCTCCATAGGGGACAACTCCAGCCAGCACCACTAATTCCTCTCTACATCTACCTGAAGAGAGGTTGTAGTGAGGTGGGTGTTGGTCTCTTCTCCCAGGTAACTAGTGATAGGACAAGAGGAAATGGGCTTAAGCTACACCAGGGAAGGTTTAGGTTGGATATTAGGAAAATATTTTTTGCTGAGAGAGTGGTGAGGCCTTGGAACAGGCTGCCCAGGGAGTGGGTGGAATCACCATCCCTGGAGGTGCTCAAAGAACATCCAGATATGGCACTTCAGGACATGGCTTAGTGGTCCTGATAACATTTAGTAGACGGTTGGACTCTATGATCTTAAGGGCGTTTCCAACCTTTATGATTCTATGATTCTCTGTAGGAAAGTCCTCAAGCAGACAGGAACCACAGAGCTCACATTCACTGCTGGTGAGATCTCTCGAAGTGAGCAAAGCCACCCCTTCTGAGGAAAGCATACCCAGAGCATTCAGACTGCCTTCCACCTGCCCAGGATCTCAGCAGTGTTTGTGGTACCACTGAATGGCCTCAATCCCAGGTTGACCTCCCTGTGTCCACTGACAGCACTTTGGCTGTGCTGCAGTCGCAGCTAGAAATGCAAAACAGCCTCTTGGAAAATCCGAGCAGCTTTGTCATGTTGCAGTTGTAGTTTAAGTGTTAACATTTAATGTAAGGAAAAACTATTTCTGTCACTCAGAACAGCAAGATTTCATGAGGAGAATCCCCAGAAACAGATCCAAATTCTGCCACTGAAGGGAACACAGAAAGCAAAGACAGGAGCAAGCTGTACCTCTGGCATAGCTGGGAAGACACTGCCTGGAAAACAAGGCCTAGGCAGTGAGAGATTTGCTTTAATCCCACACAGGCATCCCCCAGCTTGGGGAGATGAACAGCTGGGGATGAAGGAGACTTGACGCTCACCAGTGTAGGTGTGATGTACAGACAGACTACTCAGAATCCCATTTGCACATCCTTAAAGAGCAAAGGATTGTTCTACAGCCTTTTTGTGCATCTGAAACCTTCTTGGCTATTGGGCTAAAAAGCTCATTCCCCACAGAGAAGAGCTCCTGTGCAGGGAACAGCACAAAACCTGAGTGAGGGCAGTCACTGCACAGCTATAGTTACAGCCATGGAGTGGGAAGCTGGAATCTACTATAGCAAGACCCTAGACATGGTATAACTTCAGCCAGAGATTCTTAATTCTCTCTAGACTATCAGAACAAGCTACTACAAGCCCAGAAATGCCCACTTCAGGTATTCAGATGGAAATTACAGCAGACCACAGTAATCCAACAGTTGCCAATCCAATTAGAGACTTGCCACTTTGGAGGTTTTGTTTTGATTTTTAAACCAGTAAGATCTAGCCCTTCAGGATTCTGGGTTTTTTTTTTGCTTTGTCCCACCCCCCCCAAACTGCTGGAGATAAGGAAGCACAACGTCAGGCAAAGAATTCCACAAAAAACCTGATACTTCTCTTTGCTCAAAGGCAAGCAGGATTCAATGAGACAGAAGTGTAGCTGCAGATCTTCAAGCAGGTCCACACAGTAGCCTAGTTTATGGGAAGAGTCATTTTACTTGCCTGCCCGCGATGGAAGATATCCAAAAGGGGACAGTAATCCACATACTAAAGAGACTGAGGAGCCAAAGCTGAGCAATGTTTTCCATAAGGTCATTTATTCATTCATTTGTCACGAGCAGGAGGAACAGCTATGCCCACTAAAACCACTCAGATTCTGACCATTCTTGAAGCTACAAGTTCTTGCAACCTGTGCCTGGATGGACATGGGAGTACAGATAAGGAGAGTGAAAGATACTGAGCCAGAGTCTCCAGCAGAACTTGAAGCCAAACTCTGGCCCATACCAGATGTATTGCTAAGATCAGCATGGAAACCTGAGGCCATCAGAAGGAAAACAAAGGCTCCTAAAAATAAAGGACCTATCCTCCAAGATGAACCTCCTACAGATGCAAGACGGCCCCTCCTCAGGCAAGTGAGCCCAAAGCCCTGGCACTGAAGGAGGAAAAAGCAGCATGACTGGGAGGGCTGACAGAAAGTTGCAGAACTAGCAGGATTACGCTTCCGTGCGACCTACATACCGATGGTGCAACAGCCGGTACCAGTGGAAGTGCTAGCAGAGGCAACAGGGATTCTTGGAGAACAATCAACTCCTTGGCAGATGGGATGGAATACACAGTGCTGCGTAAATCTCTTTCAAAGTCCAGAGCAGATGACCAAAAAGGTGTTTCAGAATCAGGAAGCTCTTCTGAAAGTTCACTTCTGACGGGTAAAGACAACCTGGGGATGATGTGGGGATGATGAGGCCTCTTCTGTTTCGTTCTTTGCTTTTTTGTTTTGTTTTATAAACCACTTCCAGGTCCATTCAAATGAGAATGAATTCCACAGAGCCAACAGCAAACCTTGACCAAACCTCAAGGGAAACTGCCAAGATGACGAAGATGAAAACATGAAGGGAACAACATTCTTGAGACACCCCAGGAACAAGCGTCCTTTTCAGGATAACCCACAACTCCAGAGCAAGCCAGAGAGCAAGGAGGCACTTCACCTTGCTAAGACCTTCCAAGAAGAACTGAGGACCACACAACACGCTTCAGCAGGGAACAACTAAACCAAAGAGGTACTGGTAGGGCAAAACATGTATGATCTTGATTGCTCACGGCACACAAGTAACCCACACTTGCCTGTATTCTGAATACGAGCTGGCACTTAAGAGAATGTACTCTTTTTATGTACAATATGAACTTACACAGGCTTAGAACAACCAACGCTGCAGGTGAGCTAAGCTCCATGTTATGATACAAGCACATGCAGTTCTACCTTGATGGTAACATCCCATTTCACTGTAACAGAGCCTGTGGCCATCATCATCATCAAGCACAGTTCTGAAGAACAGAATAGGTTATCTAACCCAATTTTAAATAATTAATGCTTGTTGACTGGTTCTTTAACACTCACTACACAACCACTACTCACTACACAACCACTACTCACTACACAACCACTACTCACTACACAACCACTACTCACTACACAACCACTAACAATAAAAAAAAGCACTGCTATAATTTGTTTCTAACACATTTTAAGGTACCAAGGTACATGAGCTATGTGCAGGGTTCCTCCTTCCCCTGCAGCTGGGCCTTAAGGAAGCCATGTGGGTGAAAGTCCTGATGAATCAAAGCCACAGGAAACCAAACTCCAGAGCCACTTTCACTGAACCACTGTTATTTTTATCAGTCCTATATTGCTAGAAAGCACACATGCTGCTTCCTTCCTAACCCTCATATATACATTCATTAATTTAGCCCACTAAATTATACTCTTTACTAAAAATAAACAGCGAGTCTGAAGCCTGAACCCTCCAAATTCTGAAAACTCTTCATATTCACTCCAACTGTACCAAAGAGCTGTGGGCAAACTGGAAATAAAGCCTAGAGACACATGCTGGCTTGTCACAACAGAGACAGACACAGCCAGAGGAATGCTTGGTAACTACACTTCTGTTTCCATACTTAAAAGAACACGGCTTTCAAAGGGGATACTGTTTAATCTTGTCAGCCTGACAGTACAAAAACACTGCCCAAGAATGAGTATCTTGTAATTGGAATAAAGCAAAGGATACACATTATCAGAACAGAAGACTTACAGAATCTTAGAATCATTAAGATTGGAAACGACCTTCAAGATCATCAAATCCAACTGCCTACTAAATATCATGAACACATGCAGATACCTACAGAAGCCCTGTCTGATACAGTCGATCACAAGCACGGATGAGCAACCAGCTCTTCCCATGGCACAGAACCAGAGAAGATTTTCCTTCGGGTAAATATGAGCACAGAAAGTCACTGCCCAAGTGAGTAGGATAGTGGCAAAAATCCAGTGGCAAAGCCCCACCACGAACAAATGACCTTGAAACAAAACCTCCAGGAGAATTTTAGCTAGCAGCAAAAGAATTTTCAGGAGCAACTGTTTGTGTTACAGATTAAATACATTCACTTTCCAAGCAGTACTTAATTAGTCCAGCCAGACGGAATCTTCTCTCATACCTGCTCTTGATCTGCATCTTCTCCCTAGCCCTAGGTGGGTACCCTTCATTAGTGGTTAAGCAGTGTCCATCAACACCACTTTATTAAATGAGGAACACAAAAGTTCCACTGTTTTACTCTAAAAATGAAATTAAACAAACCCCACTTCCTAGCTGTACTTAAAGGCATACAAAAGTAATGCAGATGTAATTTTAAGTCACTAATGGTACAGATACATATTTCTGTCTAGGAAATAACAGTGATATAGAAAAAGCTAGATAAAAAATAATTTGCCAAAAAATGTGCATCTGCTTTAATAAGGCATGAAGTGACCTGAAGAAATGAAGTGACCTGAAGAACCAGGACCATCTAAGCTGACAGAAGTAGTCCACTACTTGTTCAGTGTCCTGCCCTACCTTCAGGAGTGGGAAGAAGGACTTGAAAGAAGGGATACAAAGAAAAATTAACATGCACTAGGAAATGCAGGATGTGTTGTGAGGGTGGACAGTCTAATGCTTCTTATTGTACTCGTTTGTCACACGATCTAAGAAAAAAACTGAACATCTCCAGCCACAGTTGAAATATTCCAAACAAGACCACCCTTATTGATCATTTTTATGTTCTTAAACAGCTGGTTTTGCCATAGTCTATGTAATTATAGCATACAGACAATGTAATTATAGCCTATAGCCACAATATACAGAGCTTTGCTCCCCAAAGTTATTAGTATGATGCAGTACACATTATGCAGCTTGTGAAAAACAAAAATACAACTTTGAAACTTACAGTATTTAACAAAATCCTTCTGAAAATCTTTCCTAGAATTGACAAAGGCTCTTCCTCTCTCAGTTCCAACCACAAACACATCTGTTTCATACACAGCAATACAGGCAACTTCTGCCTTGGACTTGGCAAGCTCTTTACACTAAAAAAAGAAAAAAAAGAAAAAACAAAAAAACTTGAGTACAGTTAACAGAAGTATATGTGGTAACACAAACCAGTTACTGCTTCTGCTGACAGCATCCACCCTTTAGAACATGCTGTGAGTAACAAAACATCAGCTATTAGCAAAGGATAATTTATACATCAGGAGCGCTTTTCATCGGGAATCTTAAAAGCACTGTAGATGCATTACTGAAATTAAGGCCTTGTCTAGACTCAGAGTTTGTACTGGTTTTAATTACAATGATTTATGACATCAATCCCTGTGAAGTTATCACTTCTCTGTTAAGAGAACAGTATAGAATGTCTTACTCCATTTCTCAACAGAGCGTTCAGGAGTTTTGTTCACTCCCAGCACCCTCCTCACACACCGTGTTCTGTTCAGAAAGGTCTGGTCACAGGCAGGACGGGTGCCTGGGGTCTACCCTGTCCTGCCAGCTCTGCTCAGGCAAACTCCTCCTGAGTGGAAGGACTGCACCTTCCCTGGGAACACCTACGTGTTCTGCTGGGAGGGATTTCTGGCAGGAAGGCTGAGGCGCAAGGAGAGAGCAAAGATCCTAAGAAATTAGTGAGACCATCAAGAAGTGATCACAAAAAGTCAGCTTCTCCTAGGAACTCAGATCAGAGTTTGCTGCAACCTATAAAGACACCAACAACGGCAGCACAAGAGGAAGAAGCTGACACAAAGCCTTTAGGAACCAACCATACCCACTGAATTAAAAAGGCTTGCGATTGCAAGCGCAAATCGAGCACTTATTATCTTACAACCAGCCCAAAGTTTCATTGCTCAGAAGAAATCTTTTGCTCTTGCTTATCAATTAAGAAAACAATTTTAAAGAGCCAAATCTTTGTCAGTGCCTCAACTTTAAAGAAAGGGGACAGGCACTTCCATTAAATAACTTCTACAAAACATAAGCCAACTTAAAAAGAAGTATTTTCTGAACAAGTTTTGTTGAACTGGTGCAGCAGCTGAGGACAAGGCATTCGCCTCCAGACCATTTATTCACTCTATATTATAACGACAAAGACCAGAACATGCTCTTGCCTTTCCACCATGCTTTACTGCAGCAATCAAGAAACATTTCCTGTTTCTTTGTTTGGCAAAACAATTTCTAGACCAACCACACCACAACAAGAAACAAGATGACTGTTAAGACGACTGTTAGCATGATTTTCCACGAGTAAAAAGACAGGTTACAGCTGGTTGGACAGCAGGCAATAAGGCAAATATATAATATTACACCTTTCCTGCTCTCCAGCAAAGGCAATATATATTGGTGGTGTAATCCTGCACAAGCAAAGACAGAGTTATGATGCAGCTGCTTAATGTCTCTACTAACCATCGACTCCAGTGCTGACATGAGGAATGTAACCACCATTCTGCTTTCAGAGGAGTCCTCATCATGGGTGGACGTTGCTGGTGCAGTGGTTTGGGCCATTTTCCTCCTATAAAGGGAAATTACAAAGCTGTTCAGATAAACACAACAGTGCAAGAAAATGAAAACCTCTCATACAAGAAGCAAAAATAAAAACAAAACAAAAACACTTTTAAAATCCCAGAACACCCCAAACCCACCACACACAAACAAGCAAATATGCAGGTAAACTAACAGGAGGAAGAACTCACTCTTCTATTCATCCATCCAAAGCTGAAGTTAAACATTCAAAAGTTAAAATGTTGTGCCATGACTACATCACAAACCCTTCGTGCCTCGAAAGATGCGAATTGATTAGCTGAATGTACATCAATTTTTCTTCCTAAGCATGTTTGCAATTCCAGCAGTCCAGATAAACACAGCAAAACCCACTGGCATTAACGTACGGCGATGGCAGATCACACATATGACACAAGGATTAGAACAACCCTCCCTGTCATCATCATGGCTTAGGCCAGAACGATCCACCCTGTCCCAAAATCACAGCCTCAGAAATACCAGTGTCAGCAACCAGAACGTGACATTTATATTCACATAGTCTTCAGTTGTGGGATTAACTCCAAAGCTAAGTAGTCCCAATTAAGGTGCTAAAATTAAAACCTGAATTTCAGCAGTGACACACACACACAAAAAAAGAGATTTAAACCTGTTTTTTGTATGTCATTCAGGAGACTTTCAACTTATTTAAGGCATAAGTAATTAGCAGGACTTGTTTATGCTTCTGCTGGCAGAATTGTCTACCCAAGAATTAATATATTGAAAATGAAGTTACAGCAGCTGCTAAGAGTACATTTTTCTATCGGAGTGTTGCAACTTCCTACGTTTACAAGCACCTAAAGCAATAAACTGACATGCCTGGAGCAGAAGAGAACCGGTTGAGATTTAGCTGCTGCAGCTTCACGTGCAAGTCCCGAGGAAAATCACCTCAAAAGCCAAGATAGCTCAGATGAACAAGACATTGGTGGGACAGCTGCTCCTGTAGAACCTGGGCACAACGTGGCTCAAGTTTTCAAAGGTGACATGTCTCCAATTGGATGTGCAGGCAAGTCAGGGCAGCACAAATAACCACTGCGAGTGACGAAACACGCTCACATTGGGAAAACATGGCACTGCCTTCTTTGGATAGCACTCGGGGCACTTCAGACTATAAATTGGAGTAAAAAATAAATAAATAATAATTAGAAAAAAGCTAGCAACACTGCAAGCTCACAACAGACATCCAGCAGCCTTCTGGCTCTGCAGACACGGGCTGGCAAGGTTTAAAGAGCTTTAGAACATGTAGGCAAACAGGTCCTTCGACACAGCTGGAAAAGGAGCTAAACTTCAAGAGTGAATATGAAGGAATAACGACTGCTGAATGCTTCAGTGACCTAAGAGGGGGTCAGCTGGGGATGGGGAGGCAGAGCCTGATGGGGTTATCCCCCAGAGCAAGAGGTGCGTCTGACTTACTGCTTGTGGAATATCAGAAGGAAAAGGGAGATGATGATGTGATGTGAATAAATCACCTTCACCGAGCCAAGATTTTTGATACCTGATAGAATTCTCAAGCTCATCTTTGGAACTCCTGCAGGGTTGGCATGATGACAGTGATTTTAAACATGATAGCTTTTAGACTTTTTAAAATGGTATCTTAACAATCCAATATTCAAGATGAAATGGAACAGAACTACACGTTTCCTCTTTCTCCCGTGTCTTTTCTCCCTGTCTGATGCAGCTGTTGTCAGTTCAGCACCTCCTAAAGCCAGCAGTGGCACAAACGTACTCACCCACACCATTCTAGGGGAAAAAAACCCACACTGTGTAAAACAAGAGTAAATGTATTTTCTATTTTGCAGAGGTACCTTGTCCAGACCAAGGAAATTCTAGCAACCATCTGAAGGCTGTGGATGCACAAACACATGAGAGAAGTGCCAGCTCAGGCTGTCTCCCACAGGCAGAGTTGCTCCTGTCCCTGGAAGGTGGTTTTTGATCCACAAGCACACGGTGAATCAAGTCAAGGAGCCCATCCAGGGAACACGGAAGAAAAGTGCTTCATTGGACTGTGTCTGGTTTGATTCACTTCACAGTCCCAAATCAGCCATTCTGGCTCAAGGGAGAGGACAGCACAGCCTAAGCTACTCTGATGCTACACTTGAGGCCAGTCTCAGCACCTTGGAATTGCATTTGAATCAGCAGCTGGGTTAGGTTATCATTGGATTGCTCTTCTAGTAACATTTGGAAGAGCTTTTCCAAAGTATAAAGTCATAGTGCCCTGTATTTTTCAGATACCCATTCTTTAACCAGCTTGCAAGGAGCCAGATCAGCTTTTAATGTAGACTCAAGAGACGTCCTGTTGCACCATAGCTGCACAAGGATATTTTTTCCTACTCACTTGACAGCAAGTCACACATCAAAGATTTTGGTTGGTTTTTGTTGGTTTGGGTTTTTTTCCCTCTCCACATTTCACCAGTTTCTCTCTTTCAAAACACCCATTTTCTCCACTATTCTTATCTATACAACTGGGACAGTATTTATTATTAGAAAGAATAGGCTATGGTTCAGTAGATCTAATGAACCTGGCTGCCTTTCCAAGATCCAGCACTTAGAAAGCATGTGACTACACCATTGCCCAACATAAATCCCCAGTGCAGAGCCTTGAAAACAGTGTAACACCTTACCCATTATCAACATGCTACATAAAAAGGCCAATTTAAAACTCATCCTTTGAACAATTACAAGCTGGCTGCCAGAGTACCACGGATGATGTATCTATTAATCTTAATCACATATTGCTAAAAAAAGAACTTCCAGATCAGTTAGTATTAGTTATAATTACCTATAAATCCTTCAGTTTAACTGTGCCAAGATGAGCCTTTGCCCAAGTAGAGGCTTCTAACAACGAACAAAGCATTGCAGAATACACTGGGAGGGCAGGGAGGCTGCAGCACAGTCAGCCACTCCTGCCTGTGGTTCAGCCCCAGTTGGGGACTCAGTCCCACCCAGTTGCTCACTCACTCCCCACCAGTGGGATGGGGGGAGAATCAGAAGGGTGAAAGTGAAAAAACTCATGGGTTGAGATACAGACAGTTTAAAGCAAAAGCAAACCAAGGATTTCTTCAGTGGTTCCCACGGCAGGCAGGTGTTCAGCCATTCCCAGGGCAGCCGGGCTCGTAACCTGGGGAGACAAACATCAGCACCCCAAACATCCCCCCCTTCCTCATCCTGCCCCCAGCTTTATATGCTGAGCACGATGTCATACGGTCTGGAATATTTGGTCAGTTGGGCTCAGCTGTGATCCCAGCTTCTTGGGCACCCCCCAGTCTGCTCACTGATGGGATGGGATGAGGAGCAGAGAAAGCCTTGCCTCTGTGTAAGCAATAACTGCTTCTCAATAACAAAAACATCTCTGTGTTATCAACACTGTTTACAGCACAAATCCAAAACACAGCCCCATACCAGCTACTATGAAGACAATTAACTCCATCCCAACCTAAACCAGTATGCTGCCTGATGAGAACATCACCATGATACAGAGCCAGACACCCTTGGGGGTTTCCCTTTTACAAGGAGGGAACCAAAGACCCCAATCTGCAGCTTTTCAGAAAGTCAAATCAAACCCACATGTACCTCACTCCACATGTTTCTCACTGGCTTCTACTTTTAAGAACCAAAAAAAATAGAAATATTTGAGGCAAGGGAGAACAAGACCACAGTGATTTTCTATCGTCCCTGTACACGGGCAGAGATGCCAACCTCGATAAACACAAGTAGCAGATACTCTCTCTGTCTAGTGTTACACACATAAAAAGACAAAAAAAACCCCAATGAAACTATGATTAAGGTTTATGAAGAAAAACTGTTATTTAAGCATATAAAGAATATATATGGAAAATTGAGGGGGGGTGGAAATGACAGAATATGGGTGGTTCTGGAGAAGTGTCTTAACAGCAACACGCTTTCACCCTTCCCCTGATGCAATCCAGGTAAGTATTCCCCAAATGATAAATCTATCATCTGCTGCTCTCCAGAGAGGTAGCTGTGGATCCCAGAGTGCACTGCCCTCCAAAAGCCCCTCACCCAGCATCACAAACACTAAACCAAACCCTGCCATACTGATGGAAAAAGACTTTAACTCCCCGAGAACCCCAAAATACAGCTGGACAGAGTCCGTGCAAGCTCATCCTTACACACCACTGAAGATCTGCTGCTCCCAAGGAGGAAGATGCCCAGCTCCTGCTAGATCCCCATGGGACGCCTTTGGTATTTGAGGGGAAAAAAAGTTATTCTAGCAGAGTACAAAAGCACACATTTCATTACATTGCTGGAACAAGAAGGAAAATAATAAAATATACCGTTAAAAAAAATAATCACAATCTAACGAAGCTAGACTGCTTCTTGGCTGTTGCAGCCTTCACCCCTTGGCTTCTTTGCCTTCCGAGCCAAGACACAGTTTCAGCATATTTAACTCTGCCCAAATATTGGCCTTCACACAAAGGACAGAAGTTGGTTCTTTCCAGTCTGTACAGTGTGCAGATTAGTACTCACAAGCTGTTAAGTGCAAATGAATCTTTTGAAACAGATCTTGGCTAAAAATCTCATCTTATTCTTCCTGTAGTTTGGTTCAGTGGTCCCAGACAAAGTTCAGTCTTGACAGTCCTTAGCTAACCTAGCTCAGAAACTCTGTGGGATGCAAACCTACCACCATGGGGTTTTCTGACTCTCTGTAACACAGACCCCAGGCACGGCGCAGGCGGAGTTAGGAGATTCTCACCCTCCAGCATCTCTTCAGTGCTGACCTACACAATCCTATTTTCCTTGTTACGACATGTCATCGATCATCTTAAAATTCTACAAAAGCTCTGTAAGCAACAATTTTCAGCTCCTTCCAACCACTAGACTGCTCACACGGAGCGGAAACGCAACGAGCTTCACACCGAGGGTGCTCAGCCTGTCGACACCTCTCCCTTCAGATACACACAACTATTTTTGTGAAAGGAAATATTTTCACCAGTCACAGCCCAAGAGAAATAGAAACAAAGGATGTGGGAGTTCCTTCACAAAAATATTGCCTGTTCTTTACCATCTGCACTTGGTGCACATGGGTTACAAATCAGTTCAGAAGAGCAATATCCATGTTACCTCTGTGGAGGACCAGCCTGTTCTGAAACACAAACACTGCTGGACTATACCAAGTAAAAGCAGCTCCAGATGTTCAGAGCCAGCTCAATCTTAAGCAAAGAGGCAGAGGCAGGGCTGGCAGAGTTTAACTCTGCCTACAGACCACACCAAAACCATAAAGGTGAAGCTTCCTGACATCAGCAACAAGGAGGAGAGACAGTATGGAGATACCAGAGGTCATTTAGTCAATTCAGCCCCATCTGGGTTTATCTCTTCTGGCTTACCATCAGCTCCTTCAGACAGACGTTGGGTCCCTTGGAGGTACAAACCTGGACTCACCAGTTGAGAGCTGTGTCAGGTACATATGGGTGGTTAGCTCTTAGCTAAGACTGAACCCAGGTTACTAATCCTCACTAAGAATGAATAAAAAAGCTTCTGGAGGATAGCAGAGTAGCCCTGAAGGAGCCTTAATGCACCAGGAAGGCTCCGCTCCTCTCCCCTCCACACATACTCCCTGAAGTATCTCTGGTGCCTTTTCTTCCCAGCCTCTTATCTGGAGCAGCAGAGCAGCTGATTCAGGGAAAATGATTGAAGCCAACCTTCTGCTCTGCTCACTAAGAATTAAGTGTGTTTATCTCCCCAGCCTTAACCCACAGTCGTCCGGGGCGCCAGGAACACGGCCCCAGCACTCACCGGTCTCACCCGAGGAGCAGGTTCCCCGGTAAGCACCTTCTTGCCCTTCACACCCGAGCAACCCATCCAACCCGGCAGCTGGGACCTTTGCTGTTGCCATTTCAATCCAGCTCCCACCGCAGGGACCGAACTCGAGGCAGCAGCACCCAGAGTTTCCCAGCGGGGAAGCCCCAGCAAGATGCTCCAGCCACGACCCACGGCCCGCTCCGGTTACCGCAAGGACCGGCAGAATCATTCCGCTCAGAAATATGATCCCCCTGTAAAGCAACATCCTGCCCCACGTCCCTCCTCTAGCGCTCAGTGAGTTAAGCTTTTGGGTTTTGTTTTCTCTCCCAGGGCAGCCGAGCAGAAGGTCGGCAACCCAAGGCGGTGGGGAAGCAGAACAAGGGCCCCTAACAAACCAAACTCCAAAGGGAAACACCTGGTGCTCAGCACAGCCCAGAGCACAGAGACACTTTGCTGGGGGCGAGAGGAGGGGGGTGCAGTTCATTACACAGCTGCGAGACCTCTCTAAAACCAGGAATAACTAACTCACTGGTTTTTCCAGATATTTTTATGATACCCAGCAATATAGGACCATTTTCTTATTCAGTCTGCATGGCAACTACCTCTGCTACTCTTAAGAACCATTTAAAAAAGTAAACCACGATTCCAGCAACTGTTATTTCCAAAGCACCTCTGATTTTGCTCAATCACGAGCCTGCATAATGTTTTCAAAGAGATATTGAAACGTGATTTTCATTATTTCTAAAGATTCCAATATAGACCAACATATAATCATGAAATCTTAGGTAAAATGCAAATTCAGTATGTAACTATACACCTCCCAAGGCAGCTGTCTAAAAGTGAACTCTACAAAATGTGGATGTATTGCCCAGTTTGGAGTAGTTAAGAAACCATTAGCATAGCCCTCTGTTGCTGTGTTTAAGCCACAGAGACTCAGGGAACAAGCCTGAGTTTTAGTTTCTAAGCATGCAGCATCCTACTGCAGTACCCTGGCATTCCTGAATTACAGTGAAACCATGTACACAAAATGAAATATTAATCACAGCAGTCCTGACCATCTTATAATTTCTGTCCTTACTGGTGTAATTATATTTACTTTGTCAACATGATCATGTTGAGCAACAATTACTTTAGTTCTCTGTGTCCTTCAACGCTTACACATAATTTTGCAAAGTGAATTAGTTTGAACTCTATTGGTATTTATTTAATTATAACAAAATTGGTGCTGGCACATTTTTCAGAGTCAGAAATTGTTGTCCCAAGTAGTGCAAGCTGGTCCTTTGGATTTCTGCATCATACTGCAATGGTCGCAGGGAATAAAAGGCTCAAACCATCTGAAGGACAAACAAAACCCATTTAATTCCTCCGCGCTTCTCACAAAAAGCTATACCAACACTAAAGACCAATTTGTGTTCTAACATTATAAAAACAACTCCATCCAACCAGCACTTAGCTGGTTTCTAAGAGCACACCTTTGCAAGGTAGCCTCGTGCGTTGAACGGCCCCGTGTCGGCACCGGCGCGCTGCTGCCCACCCCGGAGCCCAGGGAAACTCGACACCCCCTCACTCCTCAGCAGCAACCAGTCCCCCCTGTTTGGTCACTCAATCCCCTCTGCATCTCCCTCTCCCTTGCTCCTATTATTGTATGTAACCAAACGAACCAGAACAGTCATTTCCATGGAATGGATTACACATGTTTTTCCTTGACTTAAAGCATTTACACCAATCCTATCAGAAGCCTCTCTCCACCCAGGACTCGAGACCAGAAATACAACTCAATTCCATCAGCAAGAATTTGGGAAAGCATCATTAACGTTTTGTGGTAACATCACAAATTCACAGGCTCTCCAGAGGAACAAGTTTGGTTGAAACTTCTATGAAAAGGTTCTCATGTCCTGGTGGAGGAGATAATGGGCTGCCAGTAGCCTCTTACCCTTATAGGGGACAAACTTGTATGCCACCTAATTTACTTAATGAATTTACAAGCTTTTCTTTTTACTTGTTTTATTTTATTTTAATATGTTCTATACCATTTTGTTCTTTTCATAGCAGAGTTAAATTTAGATAAGTAGTAATAAATACCAGGTACATTGCATGGCATCCTCTAAGAGTTTAACCTTATTGCGAGATATTAACACAAAGCCTTGTACACACTGACAACAACTCGGCTACACAATCACCTTACAAGGGGGTGGGCTGCACTCACCAGCAGTCACCATGGGGATATTTCTCTCGAGCAACTTACACACCAAAGCTTTGGCGAAAGCAAATAAAGAAACTGGAAACACAACAGGCGACACCCAAAACATCGTGCTGATTGAAAACGCTGCCACGAGAGGCAGGTGACATCAGACACCCAGACAGGTACGGCGACGTTACAGTGGCCTCCTTTAAACATCAATCTGCCGCAACAACCCTCTCCTGCAACGATCTGTGCTGCTGGCCACGCCGCTGCACATCAAACCCACCTCTGCCGAGCCCCAGCAGCTGTGCAGAAGCCACTCTCAGGTCGGGCTCAATGATCTGAAGGGTCTTTGCCAGCCTAGAGGATTCGAAGGCTTTCCCCAGGCACCCTGCTCCCCTCGACAGCCAACTACAGCGGGGTGGGACTGCAGCACGAGACTGAATTCACAGTCACCTGGTGTATAGAAGAGGGGGGGGAAAAACCAACAACTAAGTGCGTCTGCATTTTACGAGGAGAACGACCAGAAACCCTTCCGCTCACTGCGTGCACCGAGCTGCCCGGGAAGGTGCTGCCCATTGCGCGGAGCGGCCCGGCACCGCTGCGTGCTGCCCCAGGGGTGCGGCTCGCTCCTCACCCCGGGCCCCGAGGGGTGCCCGGCCCGGCCCGGCCCGGCCCCGCCACGGGGGCAGAAACCGCTCTCCCCCCGCCGCGGCCACAGGGGCCGGGCCCCAGCACGAGGCACTCCGCCCCCCCTCGCGCTTTTGCATACCCCTTCCCGCCCCTTCCCGCCCGCCACCAATCACCGCCTCCGCTCGCAGGGCGCCGGCACGTGCGCACCGCCCCGCCGGCCAATGGGAGGCGGCAAAACGGCGGCAGCACCGCCCCCTCCCAGAGGCCGGGTCCCGGGGGAGGGGGCGGTGAAGGGCGCGGGGCCCCGCCCACCCCCCCGCGCCCGCGGGGCGCTGAGGAGGGGGCGGCCCCCCCCCCCCCCCCCCCCCCTCCCCCCCCCCCCCCCCCCCCCCCCCCCGCCCGAGCCCCCCG
>WUAM01000107.1:11726047-11736952 GCA_024336885.1 Actenoides hombroni
GCAGGGAACAACTCAACACCTTTTGTTCAAAGGCTGCTGTTGAGTTTTAGCCTGGAAATATCTCTGAGCTGTCACAGGTTCAAATTTAGGCAGCTCCAGGTCTGTATTCCCTCAGGGGTACTGAGTGGCTCAAGGTTCCCCCGTTTCACAGCTTGTCGCAATGGGATAAGCGCAGCGCCGAGCCCCGAAAACACCCCGGCAGGTTGAGCTAAAGCAGCTGCTCCCACCCCGCTCCGGGGCGGCTCCGGTGCGCGGTGCTCCCCGGGCGGCTGCTTCCAGCCGGCCCTTCCCTTCCTGCAGAAATCACCCAGGTGTAACGCCCACAGCTGCTCCCAGCCCTGCTCCCAGCTTCTCCAGAACCAGCACTGGTGGCAACAGCCTCCAGTAAGCAGAAGGTCGCTTTTGGTTTAATAAAGGAATTCATAGTAAAATAGGTCCCCTGATGCTGGAAGTGAGGTGGTTACTTTTACAAAGGTGCTCAGCATAGCGGATGCCAGAGATGAGATGTGTTTTCCTGGGTGTAACCAGGCGAATGTTTTAGCTGGCATCACCGTGATTGCTAGCCTTTAAAGTCAGGTTCTGTGTGGTAAATGTGGATAGAAAGTTTTCCATTCAAAGGGAAACGCTGCGTTCCAACGTTTGTTCCAAATTAAGAAAGCTGCTGATAAAAATAGCTAGTTTTTAAACCAAACTCTCATTTTTGTAAATATCAACAGATTGTTTACAGTGTGTAGGACTGTTATGACCTATATAAAACCCTTAATGATATTTTCGAAATGCCAACAGTGTGCGTTGAGAGTTGATGAAGAGCAGGCACCAAACACTACGCTTGCAAGTAAACCCCATTTGTAAAGGAAATGGAAGCAGGTTTAGTTGAAGGCATTCAGCTTCCTCCTCGTTGTGATAAATCGTGATAAACTGGGAGGTAAAGCTCAGAAGCTGTCAGCTGGGAAGGTCCCCGTGGGAACACCTTTGGGTGTTCCATCGCTGCCGAAACTCTGGGCTTGGTGCGAAACCTGCCCTTTGGCACCTGCTGACCAGCGTCCCCCAAACCACCTGGATGGTTTGCTCAAGATGTTGTGGCTCTCAGTGGATCCTCACCAGAGGTTAGCTGGATGGAACTGTTCTCATCGCTTGTGTTGTGGGAAAGGAGGTAGAAGCATTCTGCAGCGGCCCAAGGAAAAAAAAAACAAATGCACAACACCAACCAAACCAAACCCACAACAAATACACCCCACCCCTCAAAAAAACCTGCCCAAAACTCCAACCAGATCCAAAAAAACCACCCAAACCTTCCAAAAACCCAAATCTGCCACCTGCTTTCATCACCACGATTTGGCCCCACAGCACAGGGGTGATTCCCTTTTGCAGATCCTGCGCAAGGAGAGGGGTACCCTCTGGTGAAGGGCTGTAGCACGAGGGACACCAAGTCTTTCTAGGCAGGAAGCTCGGGACGCTCCCTTTACCGTCGGCATTTTTAGTGGCCAGCGTCACTCCACAAGCACTGTGTTGCTGTTGTCTTCCAGCTGTACCTCACTGAGCGCACAGCCCCTACCAGCCATTTCATACAGATGTAGATGTCCAAAAGTTACTCAAGCAAATGCTCCTGGAAGGCAGGAGGAGTTTTACTTGCCAAAGAAGGGCCACAAAGACAATCCAAGGGCTGGAACACCTCTCCTACAAAAACAGGCTGAGAGTTGAGGGTGTTCAGCCTGGAGAAGAGAAGGCTCCAGGGAGACCTCATAGCAGCTGCCCGTATCTGAAGGGAGGCTACAAGAAAGCTGAGGAGGGAGTGCTTACACGGGCTTGTAGTGACAGGGCAAGGAGTAATGGCTTCAAACTGGAAGAGGGGAGATTTAGATGAGAAATTAGGAAGAAGCTCTTCTGTCTGCAGGTGGTGAGACACTGAAACAGGTTGCCCAAGAACGCTGTGGATGCTCCATCCCAGGATATGTTCAAGACCAGGCTGGATGGGACTTTGAGCAACCTGCTCTAGTGGGAGGTGACCCTGCCCATGGCAGGGGGTTGGAACAAGATGATCTTGAAGGTCCCTTCCAACCCAAACCATTCTATGATTCTAAGAAATATAAGCTCATTACCAGGACATCACTCAGGAGCTGTGTCCAGACCCTTATCCTGCAGTCATGGACTGCTCCTGCTTGCAGAGAAGATGCCTTTTGGTTATGACAGCATCACATCAGCATCTATTGTGAGAGTCATACGTGGCAGCCGCTTCCCACTGGTAAGACCATAGTTGCCCTGGCCCCTTTGCTGCCATGTAGGTCCTCAGAAGAGTGGAAATTTGATACTTCTCCGGGGCAAGATTCTTCCCATTCTTCTGTATCTCTTTCTACCACCTGATCTAGCCACATGAGCTATGGGGCTGCATGAAGTTTAGGAGAGTTAACTTCAGTCGCGCTTGATAGGGAATAATGTTTACCCATTGTGGTTACGAGATGACTAACTGAAAAATGAGTTCCTTAAGGCTTCTAAATCCATCAGAGACATTCACTGGGTGTTGTAAATCAATGCTCAGACTAGAAATAACTTGTATGTTTTTAGTAGCTCGAGTAATTAACAACTGCAACATATTACCGTGGACCACAAGAATTTCCCCATCAGTTCAGAGCCTGGAAATTCAGGAACTTCCTTCTAAAGAAAACATCCAGCTTAACATGCAGCCTCTGTGGATTTTTACCAGCAGATTCCTGAACTGGCTGTTATATACAACATCTGACCAGTTAATCTTGATATTCTTTCTAGGTTTAAATTCAAAGGTCAAGTCTTCTGGCAGTAAATATTTTTCTGTGGATTCCTTAGTTTAAAGAATTTTCTATCGCTTTGCTTTTCCCTCTACTATGTAACCAGCTGGGCTTCAGCTAGAGATTGAAAAAGATTTTCATGAGACTACAAGGCAAGCAAAACATTTCTCTTAAATCTGGGAGCCAGAGTGTAAAATTTGAGACATTGTAAGAGAGGAGCTGAATTCAGAGAGTTATTTTTAGCACCATTAAAAAAAAAAAAAAGAAAAAAAAAGGAAAAAAAAAAGAAAAATTCCATTTCAAGCTCATACTCTTCTGAAGAGAAATTGAGACCAAGACATACAATTATTTTTTTTATCTTTTTTTTTTTACTTACTTATTAGTTTGGGGAATTATTCTGTTTCATCCCCAGAAACATGCATTATTCTCTTTAGCACTCACGAGCGCTAGGCTGTCTTTATCAGAAGGCTTTGTTTCACTACATGCAAGAAGTTACAAATATAACCTCCAGCTAAGTGTAGCATAGGGGATTTCAGTCAACTTGCCCTTGAAGTTTCTGTGGGTAAATCTAAATATCCTTGACATCTTCCATCTCACATCTGAGCGTCTAAAACGTTAGCGTGTGCCTGTTGAAACTACTGGAGTCCTTAAGATTTTGTGAAGGGGTGAAGGTGAACAGCAGAAACCAACCAGCCGTGCAGTGATCACCACAGACCTGCTTTTCCAGACACAAAACTGTCAAAATCCCTGCAAAAACTTCACGTGGAGGGGGTTCAAATCAAATCCCAGTTCTTCTCCCCAGTACTGCCTTATCTTTGCCCAGCACAGGATACGCACCTCGGCTTGTCGCTTTACCTGGTGTCCTGCCATCTCTTTCCCAAAGTGCTTTAACTTCAGGATTCACGTAGGTAGCCTTTGAAGAGGGGAAGTGCAGAGGGAAAGGAAGGAGGAAGCATCAACTTCTGAGAAGAAAAACAATGCAGAATTGTGTTGTCTTTGCTGTTTCGTGCAGAAGTCAGACTGCCATGTCTAGAATCTATCAGACCCCCTCGTAGTTCCTCACTGTGCACTCTGTCTTTGGTATGGTAAATAAAATCTTTTTCCTTCTCCCAGTTCATTTTTCTAATTGCAGCTCCCAAACCAGTATAGCTCCAGTACAGCCCAGGAGCAACAACGTGCTTTTCATATCAGAGAACAGTAGTGATGACAGACCAGAACAAGGCTACGTCGATCCATGGTTTTCCAGCACATGGCTCCAGATAAGCTTATTTCATGCTCCTTTACCAAATTTCCTTTGCACCAGTTGCCTGGATTCCTCTGCAGTTTTCTTTCACTAAGATTTTTCTCTGTTAAATAGGAAATAAGGACATATTGTATTTTTCCTTTGAACATGGTGCACATGATAAGGCTGATGAACACATGGGCAGTACAAATATTTAGCTAGTAAAAGCACAGGGTCTGTTTTCTCCTATCGTTTACTCCTCTGCCCACAGTTAAGGGTGTTCTAGGAAGTTCAGCAAGGAAGGATGTATTAGAATTTCTTGGCTCTCCCCTCCAGATCCTCCCAGAACGATGAGCTTAAACCAAGATTCTTCTATTACCATCATTTTTAATGACAATAGAAAGTCTACAGAGCGGGCAGGAATTCTGCACCGGTTTGTGTACTGTGACCCTTCAAAAGAAGGGGGAAGCATTTAAAAATAATTCAGCTTTTCTAACAGACAATTACAGGGACAGTAAATACACATTTTTCCAAAGATCAGGAGTAAAAAGAAGCCACTTTGAACAAAGCCAGCAAACCTGCGCGGCGAGATGCTTCAATGAGCACAGTAGTCAACGTGGACATGAAAAAAGCAACCGCGGCTGCTGAGTAATTATTCACGTCTCCAAAGGGTCGCTGCACTGGCAGGTTCGTACAGACGCTGCTGCATCAGCTCTTGTTTCCCAAATCTTCCTCCTGGCCAGGGCCTGGGTGTTGCTAAAATGAAAGCTGAGACAGTTGTGCACAAGATGGCAGAGTGGGAGCCGTGCCAGCCTCCCACCGCATGCTCCTGGGCTCGCTCCAGCCCAGCGCCGGGCTCGGACCGGCACTGCAAAGGGTTCCTTGCAGCAGGAGGGACAGAGAGAGCAAACATGAGATGCCATAGTTCAGATCTATCTAAATTAATTCAGCTGTATAATAAAATTCTTCGTGTAATGCAGAAGCTGGTGCTGGTGCCTCGTGAGCTCAGCCAATCCCTCCAATAAACTTACATTATTTTTTTGCTACTAGAAGGAAATTAGATTGTGAGTTTGCCAGCGATGTTTCATCATCCAAGAGAGGGGGGATGTTTTGTTTAGTTTGTTTTTTATTTTGGTTTTTCTCCCCCCCTTTATGCTCCCCACTAAGAAATCTTTGCCAGTGTAATTATGGAGCCTAGATCAAGCCGTTGACAAACAGACCAGCAATTTGGGCCCCTACGTGTATGGTACGAATCCCCACAAACACCAACGGCTGCAAAGAGATCCTTGTTTGCAATAGAAGATAACAGACACTTCAACTTGACCTACATTTCTAGGAGAAGGGAGTTTGGGAGCCTTTTTGCTTTACATTACAGAACAATTTCATTAGCAGCTAAACCGTAAAAAATGTCTTCATACAAAAGTGAAAAAAAAAAATTCAAACCCAATAAACATTTTTAGAGAATTGCCTGTGTTGAGGTTCTGGTTCCAGTCTGACCTTCCTAGACACTGTCCATCCCTTCCCCTCATGTACTCCTGCCTGTAGGAGCTGTGGGCGGGGTGGCCGGGGAACCTCTGCAGCAAGGAGGTGGCAGCAGGCTGGCTGCCTTGGGGATCATCCCCAACAGCTGGAAACTTTCAGTAGGGCTGCTCGAAACCTGACTGTCACCTGGATCCACTCACCTCCCCAGGGGCCAGCACAACTTCTCCTAAGGGGCCAAAAAGCCACCTGAAAGTGGTGGTGAAGGAATTTAAACTGAGCAGCAAGGAGTATCCCAGTGTTCCTAGCAGGGAACCAGAGACGTGGGAGCTCTCTGCTCATTTTGGTGGTGAGAAGTCAAAGCCAGATGCAGTTTTCCTCAGCTGCGGAGCTGGGTGGGTTTCTGTGCACACACACACACACATTCCTCGCCGAGGGAGAGCGTGTTTGTCCACGTCCATCACTGTCCTTCCTGGAGAGGTCCCTGGCAGCACGGTCACGGGCAGCACGTCAGCACTCTGTGCAGGAGCGTTCTCACACAGCAGTGCCATCCTCTGCAGAGCCTTCCCAAGGCAAACACTGGGCCACCTTTTTTATTTTTGGCTGAACACGGCTGGCTGTCACTATCACTTCTATGTCTGCAGACCTATTAGTGCTTCTAAATGTAATCAGCCTGTTGCACCCTTATCTCCAATTATACTGCACTCAGGTCTATCGACATTTCGGCATGAAGAAGAGGGTCTTTCTTTGTCCTGGTTACAACAGAAGACATTTACTGATGCAGACATCAGCAACATAACCAGCAGCTTAAGATGAGCCATTAATATCAGCCGAGCAACTGCAATGAAGCTTACTCCCACAGACAAGTCAGATTCACCTCTCTCCGAAGGTTTTTGTAATCCTTTGTAAGACTTTGAGCCTGCAGTCAGCTCTCCAGGGACAGAAACCAGCACTGTCAGAGTCTGTCCTAAAGCTGGAGGTTCCCAATCTGGCAAGCCAAGGGAACAGAGAAGAAATCCTGTGCCACTGCATAGCAAATGGTGCTACGTACGTGGTGGTTGTTTTCTTAGTTCTCCTCATCTGTTTGGAAATCAGTTGTGTTGATTTAGTCAGAGAAATCAGGAAAGTGTTTTGAAGGTTTTAAAGCAGGACAGGAGGAGAGATCATCACCACGGGCCACTCAGCTGCATCGACTTCTAGGGGCTTTCCCAGGATGGGCCATGCCCTGGGTGCAGTAGCACCTTCCTGGTGGGTGATGCTGGATTGCATCCAGGAATGGATGCTGGATTGCACACCCCCATGCAGGTGCCAGAAGCAATTCCTTGATGTTCACAAAACATAAGATCCATGAGAACAAGCCCAGTGGGTCCAAACCAGCTCAGGCATCTCAGATTGTGTTCAGCAGGACCAATGCCAAACCAGAGCTGAGAGGCATGACTGAAGGAGTCTTCATTTCTATCCCCAGCACAGGTCACCTGTGACCCACCCAACTCCTCCAAACCCCAGGAACAGATTTGCTGGGCAGATCTGCACATACCTTTACAGCTGTGTGTCCAGAGGACCAAGAAGAAGAGCAGGAAGTCTCCATGAAACATGCCTCCCTATGCAGAGCACTTCCCCAGAGTGAGCCCTGGGTTACACAGGCATGGCCACACTTGCTCAGGCTGCAGGGCTGGGTCACAGCACAGGTGGACACTACTGTGGCTGTGCACTGGTGGCCTGAGAAGGGAACAGCACAAGCACAGGCAATGCTTTCCCCAGGCACTCACCCAGAGCCCAGCTATTTTAGGGAGGCTCCCACACCCAGTGTGGTTTGCTGGCTTGGTAGCCCTCAACAAATCTTACTCCCAGGTTACTTCTCCAGCCTCACCCTGAGCCCACACAGACTTTCCATAGCATCCTTTAGCACAGAATTGCACAGATGCCTCCCTATTCCTTGACAAACCATCCCCAGCACCCTTCTCCTCCTCCCTTAAAAAACTCCTACCCAGGCCCTTCTCAGAGAGAATTTAATGTGCAGGTTAATGAGGAACCTCCTCATTAACCCTCCTGTGACCACACAGCTGCTACCTGGGGGGGGTTGCCCATCAGTCTTTTTCATTTACCATTAGCAGAGTAGGGTGAAGCAGCAGAGCTGCCTCCTCCCCGAGCCTGCTGCCGGCAGTGGCTGTGCAGTGGCCCTGCCCCTCCAGATCCCACAGGCAGCCCTGAAATCCCAGCCCCTGCCATCAAGACTACGAAGCCATTTTAGTAAGACAAATGGTCTTGCTGGGGACTTGGCCTGTCCCTCCTAGGAGTGCCCATCTCATAAGCTTATCAGGGAAAAAAATTGATAAATAACTTTAATGGTGGCTTATGGAGATTCATTCCACCTTAAACATCACCCCTCAAAAAACCCCACTCATGAAAAGACGTTAATCTTTGCATGAGAACACACCAGTTCAGTTCAGCTACATCAATCTGCCTTTATACTCCACAGACCTGTTAATCTGAGCCCGAGACAGCTGTTTAATACATTCATTTAACAAAACACTTAGATACTCCATCGGCAGTGTCTTCATGAATTACAGCACCACAGCTCCACCCCTCCGACTGACCCCAAAGCCTCCAGCATCACCGCTGCCCACCAGCTCTCCTGTCCAGCAGCACAGGAGCATCAATGGGGTTTTTTTCTCTGGATTAAGTAATCCTCATCAATAGGATTTCCAGTTAAAACTGAACTGGGTTTGAGACATTAACCGGAGAAAAAAATCCGAGAGACGGCAAAGCACAAGTTATATACAAGTAATATGGGGTTTATATATACAAAGATATATATATACAAGTTGTTTTATATATATAGACACACACAAGTTATATGGGGGAAGGAAAGCCATGGCTGAAGGTCCCACAATTTACAGAGACATGCAGTAAATAGCAGTGGTTGTGTTGTTGAGTAGCGGCCACTTCACTCACGGAAAGACTCCAGGTGTCCGCTTTGCCCACACAGAAACCTCTGCCTCCTTCTCACCTGGGACCACAGAAAAGTTTGGTCCAGAAAAGCATCCATGGGGCTGTCCAGCCCCTCACACCATCCTGCACAGAGGCATACGGTGGGCTTTAAATCCTGCTCTGGCCAGGCAGGGTTTGACCTGCAGGGAAGTGCTGAGCCCTGGCCAGAGCTGCCAGGAGCTCCTTGGGCAGTCAAGCCTTGGCACCAGCGGGACAGAGCCTCCCACGACACCTAAGCCCCCTTTTCATTCACTTCAACCTGTGAGAAGCAACAAGCTATAAGCTGTGCAGGCTGCAAGTACTATCTGTGGGCAAGTCACAGCGGGGAGGGGTGGGATGTAGCAGCTGCTGGAAAACAGCCTGAAACTTGATTGTATCGCAGATCCCCTCTTTGGCATCAGCTGAACTCTTCACAAATAAAAATTATAAAATACCCATAGAAGGGAGTGAGACCTCATGCTCGGCTGCATTATCCATTTCCCAGCCTGGCCGTGGCGGGGGGGGGGGGAGAAGGAGGTTTCTGCACACACGCAGCTGGCCCCTCGAGCTGCAGCCCACAGCCCACCATTGCTCCGAAAGGGTTTGCAAAGGGTTTCCTCACAAATGCACTTGGGCTTCTGAATAAAAGCCCAGATGCTGTTTATGCTGTTCTCTAGCATCCTGGTGCACTATATTTTTAAAAAATGATTTGAATCAAAGCTCTCATTCTTTAATTAAACTTCATTTAGCTGCCATCTGCCTGGGATCAAAATGGCTTCATGTTTTGCAACTCTTAATGAGGATTGTTATTTGATTTGTAAACATATAAACAACAACCCCCTTCCCCCCCACCAAAGTCTTTGAAAAGTAATAAATGAGGAACGTGGCTCAAGTGTTAAGATCTGCATCTTCACTCATCTAATTGTAATGGAGCGGATCCCATTCAGCAGATAATCATGTTATACACACACAAAAAAATGGGTATAAAAATACTCTGCAACTGCAGGATTGAGATTAGGGAAGCTGTGAGAATTCAGCTGAGGGAAAACAGTAATAAAGTGATATCTGTCATTTGTCCAAAGTGGTAAAAGGTCAGTGCTCCTGAGTCACAAGCAAACACAGGCACCGTTCCCACCCCTGCCACAGATAATGAAAGGTGGATGTTGTGGCTTTGAAAGTCCCCGAAATTACAGCAGGAATTACTGCTATTCACTCCCCAAAACATATCTGTTATCAGAACCCAACCTGGGGGCCCTGGAGGTGCCAGGCAGCTGTGAAGCTTCCCGGCTGAGCAGATTGGGCAGACCACAAGCTGCGCTTCAGTGAGTGGGGATGGGGGCACATGGAGCTCCAATTAATGGCTCGAGAAACTTAGGGAAGGAAACCTGAGCCTTTGGGTCAGCCCACGCCTTCCCCTGTCCCATCATGGTGTGACCTGATGTAGATGATCCTGCTCTGGCAGGGGGGGTTGGACTCGATCTTTCAAGGTCCCTTCCAATCCCTACCATTCTTTGATCCTGTGATCTTGCTTGTCAGGCTCCAAGCTGGGGGAGAGGGATGAGGCAGAGCAGGGAAACAACCCTATGCTGCCTCCTCACTCCGCTTCCATTCCCCCCCCCCCCCCTTTTTACAGCCTTTATGATTGCGTTCAGCTTTCTGAACTCAATCATTAGTCCCCAGCGTAGCTCCCATGCCCTAATTTAACTCCGCTGCCTGCACTCAGCCCTGCCTTTCAGCAGCAGTGATTATGGCCCCGGGCAGGATGCAGTGCCCCAGACTTTAGGCCCATGAGCAGCCTCCCCTCCACTGCTGGCACCTTCCTGGGACACTGGCACCGGCAGCAGACCCAGGGCAGCCTCGGACATCTCCGCTCATTACCGAACCGTGCTGCTGCCTTCAGTGCTACGGCATCAGACCTTTATTTTTTTAACAGGAAAAAAAAAAAAAAAGAAAGAAAAGAAAGAGAAAAGTCAAAATATAATGAGCATGCCCTCTTAGGAGAGAGCTACTCGGTGGGGCTTGATCTGGGAAGAAGCCCCTTTCAGACATCTGGGAAGAGCAAATTGTATTTTTACCTCTGGATCGTGTTTCTTTGTTTCCTAATTGGAGATGCCACAGGTTGAGCACCAGGCAGAAACATGAAAGACTTCAGATTTTGATGCCAACCACCCAGATGTCAAACTGTATTTCTAATTGGGGTCACTGATACAGATCTTTGCCCTTCTTTTGGCTGCTGCCTTTGTGCTGTCTCCTACATTTGTTTGGGCTTTTATTATCTCATGTGATCATTTGCATCTAACTCCACATCAAATGCGAGCCCAGAGCCAGGAAATCATAGAATCATTACGGTTGGAAACGACCTTCAAGATCATCAATTCCAACCCCCTACTAAATATTATCAGGACCACTAAACCATGTCCTGAAGTGCCACATCTGGATGTTCTTTGAACACCTCCAGGGATGGTGATTCCA
>WUAM01000107.1:11737052-11765950 GCA_024336885.1 Actenoides hombroni
GGAGGGGGATGGGGGATGCCGGGCCCGGCAGCCGGGCTCCCGCCCCCCCTCCGGCCGCCGCCGCCGCCTGCGGGGACGCGGCCGGGCCTTTCGGCCCGCGCGAACAAAGGGGCCGGCCCGGGGCCGCCCCGCGCCGAAATCCTCCTGGTTGTCTGTCCCCGGCGCGGCCGGAAGCCGGGCGGGAGGGTGGAAAGGCAGCGCGGAGGCTCCTCCTGGCTGCCCGCAGCTCTCAGCGCTCATCCCCTGAGGAATAAAAGGAATGGTCGTGAACTTCACCTTTCGCTGGGCTGAGATGCGGCCTCCCTTCCTCGCGGGTCTGGGTCTGGGCTCCGGGAAGGAGGAGCTCTCTCAGCACACCTGAATTGACGCGGTAGCAAATTCGATTGATCCGAGAAGGGCAGGTGGAGCCGGTGGAGCTTCCCGGAAAAAAGGAGAGTGCCCTAATTACCGGGGATTTGCTGGGGAATGCAGCAAAGAGAAAGCACCTGCAGCCTTGGAAACTCCTCCGTTGAAAGCCAGGGAGGGCAGGCTGGGCTGATAACTGGTGCCTCTGTGGAGAACTCCCAGAGCGGTACCTGAGCTGACATTAGCTGGAGAGCTAACGCTGCAGGGTCGTATCCAGCGCCCCTGCCATGAAATTGCAGCTTTAATTCAGACAGGAGCGGAACTGTTTTGTGTAAGGGCCACAGCTCCGTGCAACATACTTTACAGACACCCCACATCACCCCAGGGGCAGCACATGAGATTTTTGCACACCAGACACGATGGTGGAAAGCCCCAGGCCATGCGGGGACAGAGGAGGGTCCCACCTGGCAACAATCCCAAACCCAGTTGCTGCGACTCTGCTCCGTGAGCCCTGCGTGGGCCCGGGAAATCACAGCAGAGATGCAAGGAGCAAAGCACAGAAGAACAAAGCTGAGGTCAACTGTGCATCATCTGGAATATGAGATTTCACAGCCCTCAGCAAGACAATCCAGCCCCACAAGGCAGCCACGGGCATCCCCGTTTCCCATCTTGCAGAGGGGAAGCAAAAAGAAGGGAAATGTCTGGTCCAAGTCAAAAATAGGGCCTGAAGCACCCGACTCCAATGCCTCTGCTCCAACTGTTAGTTCAGTCTTTGCCTGATATTTTCCCTACATCTAAGCTCAAGTCCTTGCTTTGCAGTTCTGGATACAAGATTTTTTGTCTCCTCTCGAATCCGTAGTTGCCTAGGGAGACGGTGTGTCACCAGGAGAAGAGCTCGTCGAGAAGGTGCCCACGGAATCGGGCTCTGGACTCCAACGGGAGATCTCTCCTCACCCAGCTTCAGCCTGGGCTTGCCAGCTCTGCCAGTTCATATCCTTAGGTCCCAGTTTCTTTCCTTAAGCAAAATGGGAGCGATGATGGTGACCTCCCTTGGTGAGCTCCAGGGGGACTAAGGAGAAGCGCTACATGTAGCCATGAATTTTTTTGAGGAGGAGGAGTGTAAATTCAAAAACTGAGAGGAGAATCGAGCCCACTGGCTTCGATAGGATGAAGCTGGAAACATTTCACAGCTCTTGAGTCATTTCCTTGAATCATTCTGACAAAGCTGCCTCGCTTACTAAACTGTCTCAGGGGAATTTCCAGTGACAGAAGGAAAGATCATCCGAGGCCAGAGCGCTCGTGGTGATGCGGCCGAAATACCTGCAGATTTAAACTTGTGTCTGTGCCATCGAGTGCTCTGCCACCAAGCAATCCCTCAGCTTCTGGTGTTTCACAAACACAGCTTCAGGATGAAAATAAATGTTGAAAGCCCATCACTCCGCAGCGTGGCACCACTGCTTCCCAACAACCATGTATTTATTCCCAGGGGCTGGGTGCAGGCAAACAACCCTGTGCTGATGCTCCCAGACATGGAGAAGGACAGGAGACACTGAACTTTCAGCCTACGAGTATATCAGGACTTGTTAATTTTACACGGAGCCATGACTTTCAATTACACCAGTATGTGCAGAAAGCTCCTATGCAATCTCTGACATTTCTGGCCTATCACATTTGCCTGATAAACCTCCTACCCATTTTATGCATGTTATATATATAATATCCATATATTATCCGTAATTATCTGTGGATATTATCCATATATATTAATATTGTGTATATATATATATATAGTCTTGAAAAGTGGCATCTCACAGATAGTCAAAACTGCCTCCACCGGACTGAGCCATTATTCTGATGCAGTAAATTTTTGCATTAGCTGTTGGGATCACTAAAAACCTTCCCAGCTGTCTTCTTTCAAATTATCCCCACAAACTGAAGCATTATACAAAGTACTGTAAAAACCCAGGGAATACTCAGCGCGTGCACCTAGGGAAACAAAAAGAGCAAACGTTTCGTGTTTCGCTGTTCTCCATATTGTTTGAAATGGCCAAAGCATTCAAGCCTTTTTCCATTTCATTACCCAGCAGCAGCAGACGAAGCACCTCCCCGCAAAGAGCTGATGAGACACTCGATTTGTCACCTACCAAAAGGTCACACTCCCTAAAGGCCTGATCCTGCACTTTTTCCCCAAAAGCACCAACACCTGAAGGCTACAGAGAGCGTAAATAGGCCGCACAAAGTGGTGACATCAAGAAGTCAGCAAAAGCTTCAGAGTCGAATCCTTTCAGCCTTTTCCCTACCACATGCCTAGAGATCCCTGCCAGGTAGATCCTTTTGCCCTGCCCAGTGTGCTCTGGGGACTGAGTGGGGACAGAAACAACGACATATATTGGAAAATATTGTGCAACTTCATTACCGTCAACTTGCAGTTATGTGATTGCCATCGTCTCAAAGACGCAGCCGCAGCAAGACTGTGAAGTTCTTACTATTCATTCAAGCTGACACTATAAATAGGCTGCTGCATTTGGTGGCAGAGCACAAAATTCCAGCGTTTGTGGGAGAAACAAGATTAAAGCAGCGATTTAAAAAGCTGGGGCTTTTCCCCCTTCGATTACAGAGCTGCCAAAAGAACTTATCTTGAGGATCGGTGACTGCTTTAGGCCTTACCCATTCTAGGCCAAGACTAAAGTTCAGAAACTCCTTGTAAACAGCTTTTAAACTGTTAAGACCTTGCACAGTTGCAACGATTCAGCCAATTGGCACCATGTTTTCAGGCATTCTTTATCCAGCCAAGAGCCATCACAAAGCCTCTAATAGCCACCAGATTCTGTTGTATCTCCTTAGGTGAAAGAAACCTCTCATCTACCTTCAGACATCTAGATCTGAGCCAACTGTCTAGACTTCCTATACAATGAGAACTAAAGGAACAGGCACCCTTCATCATACTGCAGACATCTAAAATGGATTAATTGCTCTCTCACAATGCTCGTTTCCATCCATGAGTTGTAGGGGTAGTTGAGAATTAGCCCAAATGAGGTATTTAAAGTTAAGCGGTATGAATCCCACTCATCTTCCTTCCAGAAATGCTCAGCACAGGGGATGATGCTTATTTGGGTGCATGCAGATCAGACGTGTGTTGGGTGCGTTCCTGTCTGTAGACCTGACTTTGTTCTGTTTCACTGAAAGAAATTAGACTGTTGGCCAGGATTCAACACGAGCAAGTTCTGGCTCCAGGACCCTTCAGGGGAGAGCACGTGGCTTGTACAGGGTGATGGAACATGCTCTGAAAGAAGGCTTTCTACAGCAGGTTGGCTGCTGTACGTTCCTGCACGCCCCTTAACATAAAAGAAAGTGTGGGTGGAAATATGTTGAAGGATCATGGCAGTTCTCATTAATTATGAAGATCAAGAGGAGCTCTTACTGCTTTTTTACTGTATTTCCTATACTGAAATTAATGCATTAACTGTTAGTTAAACTTCAACCGTCCGTATAATTTACTCATTAGCACAGTCTGGTTCCTGTTGTTCTACATTTTGAAGGTAAACTACCTTGCTACAGTAGCAATAATTCTGAGGAATGTGGGAGAGGACTCCACACAAACGCCAAACAATAAAACAGACCACACTCCATGATGGAAGAAATAATGTAATTTTCATCACAAGGACTGTTTCCTGTCCATGAGCCCAAAGACAAACGGATTTTCAGAGAAATTCAGTATTCAGTAAGTGGAGGCCTTCTGAAATTCTCTCCTCTGATACCATGTTTGTCCAAATGACCTACATGAAATCACAGAGGCCGTGGAGAACTTGGGATAGTGCTTTTCTTTTTCAATTCAGTAGATTATCATCTATCTTTCACCTGAAGATGAAGCTGCTCTTTACAGGTGAAATAAATGGCTCATGAAGAGAAAAAATAATATACCTGTGATCATCCAGCTGAAACAGAAATATGTTGGTTGACATCGACACATCCATGTCGAACATCTACAGTTAATTATGACCAAAAGAAAGTAATACAGGAGGATCTGAACATGAAGAGAGTGAAGGGAGATTTGGCACTTAGGAGTATAACATCTTATTCATGGGCTGGTGCAGGGGGGAACAACACAGCAGAAAGCCAGAGGTTAAGTAATGGCTAAACCGTTCTCAGCAGCCCTCCCACCCCAGCACAGTACCACACATTTATTTTAATTTTCTTTGCTATTGCCCTAAAGCTTGTTGCTTGTCCGAGTAGATCAGGCTGGCCTTTGCTTAGTCCATTTTTTAAAGAGTGGGACACTTGACAATTGCACTTAGCCAGCCTGGCACAAATAAAGGGGCTTTTTATGCCTGCTGACCTCAAAGGTGAGCAAACAACCCCTACATTTTGTAGACTTGGGAACTGAAGCTGGGAAGGGTTAGTTTATCTTCCCAAGGTCCCGTCTAAGGCAGAAGCACAGCTGGGTCAAGACTTTGGTGGTCAGAATCTGGACTTGCTCATGTTCCATTTCACTCAGCCGATGCATTTCTTTTTACATGCATTCAAGGCAGAGAAGGAAGCCAGCCCTCCAGCTCCCAGCACACTCTCCTGTACTCCAGTCACTAGGTGAAACTGCAGCCTGTTTTCTAAAGCCCCTGGGAATTCTCTGTGTCACTCCGTGTAGCTCGGTGTATCCTCAGGAAAATACAAGGAGACAAAGATCACCCATAACGGGGCACCTCTGCATTTTTCCAGTTGCCAAAGCACCCCGTGTACCAGCACCAGTCATTTGCAAACCATCCGAGCTCTGTCTGTGTGCATTGAACATCAAAATTCCTTCTGGCTCGCTTACTATTTCTCATTGTAGGTCAAAAAATTATTCCCCTCTTCTTCTGCTGCTCCATGTATGTGCCACCAGCCCTTCCTCATTGTTGCTGGGGTGCGAGGATTTATTGTTTTCTCTGGCCTGGCTGAACAGGATCTGTAACAAATTGGAACCAGCCTGTACTTTATGAAAAAAACCCAAACCAGTTTATTTCCCTGTTGTGTGGGCCCTGACACAAATACTATTTCAGGCCAAATAGAAGCACCAGATGTTTTCTACCAGAGCTAAAGAACATACAGTGCTTGTGAGAGGCAAGACAGTCCAGTTTCCTTCACGTGAACTGGAGCATGTTAGAAGATCAAAGATGAGAGAGAGGTGGGAGCCAGGACCTATCTGTGCCTAGAACCAGGAGAACTATTTCAGTGACTGCAACTGAAGCTGTGTTTACTGGGGAAGGGAAGTGAGCCCCAGTTTTGACACTTAGAGAAAAGCCAGACTTTTAAAATGTCTTCAGCAAGCAATGTGTGGAGGTGTTTTGGACAGCTGGCCTGACTGTGGGCACTGGCCACTGAAACATCCAGTCCAGCCACTTTAATTTAACACAGAGCACCATTTTTCTGAAGATCCCAAAGCACACGAGAAACAACCTTTGTAATGATTTTGCAGATGAGAAAATTGAAGCATAAAGACATTGACATGACTTACAGTCCCATGCAGGATCACCTACAGCCCACTCGTTTCCAGTCATTAAAGTAACCAATAAGCTGGTTGTTCCCAGCCAGCTTTGCATACTGGGTGAGCTGGAAGCCTACGTTAACGAGCTCTGCTAGAGCTGTGCTGGATCCACACCGAGGTGTGGAATATTAGCAGTTTTCTTGTGAAAGGCAGAAGGAGCATGGAAAAGGTAGGAGGCCCTCGACAGCACAACAAACTGCTCTCTACTTCCTGCAAAAATATGTATGTTTTTAATTAAGGAGAGTTTTCAACCAAAGACCCTGACTGACCTAACTTAAATACCATAATGCATAGCTCAACCCCCCCAGCACATCTTGTTTCAGCATTGATGTGGGAACAGGCTGCTATCCTGTCTCTGGGAGAATGCTGGGTGGTAATGGAACTGCATTTTGCTCTCTTTCCCCAGAAATGCCCGTTTTCAACAGAAGCAGGTGATTCTGGGACAGCTGAACCACCTACTGCGTGTTGGAACTTCAGGTTTCCCACCATAGTACGTTTCAACCCATCAGCCACCCACTGATCCCATTAAAAGGTTTCAAGAATCAGTGTGATGTCTTTTTCTAAAGAAGATTATTTCTTTACAGAGAAATACCGTGTCTTGTGACAGCAGAGTAACAAGATGCCCTAAATGACCTCGCTCGCTGCCTGGATATTGCTGCAGTGATTGCCAGGCATAAAGGGTCATGAATCCCCCAAATCCCAGCCTTACTAAAATGAACATAGCAAGGGTGACAAAGCTTGATCCTATGCCAGCTGCTTGTTTTCATTTTAGAGTATTTATTACAGAAAATCCTTTATAATGGGGATATTGTCTGTCAAATGTCATGCTATAACCCAGAGCCAGGAACTCACCCATATAGTTTTATGAATTGCACTACATAAATTGTGTAATATATTCCAATAAGGAAGAATGACCATGAGAATGCTGCCAGTGTGGGTTTCTGCAGAGCACTGTTCTGGGACACAGGACAACTGAACTCTGCTTACCAGTTTTACTGCTGGTGTAAAATGGAAACTCCCTCCACCTCAACAGCTGTTTTCACTAACAGTGAAAGAGGAACAATGACACCCACCTGATCTGTAAAGAGCTTTGAGATGACCAGACTGAATGTGGAAGGTGCAGGTTAAAATAGCTTCTGCTGCCTACTCTAACTCCATCCTAAGTGCTCACAGACAAGCTCGATGAAAGCTGCAAGTGCTTGGTTCTGCTCAGCCCTGTCAGCACTGACAACAAGGGCTGATTCCAGGGTGCTCTACAGCCACTAACCCAGCAGCCCTCACCATGCCCAGAATGCACACGCTTCTCCTCTGTTTCACACTGAAAGGCATGTTTAGAACCATTTAGAACACATAAAGAGCCCTGTTGAGAGACAGGAGATGTGGTAATCATGGCCAATATTCCTGACAAGGCTGCGCTACGTGTCCCTCTCTGTAGATGTGAGGGCTTGGTCACACCAGCGTGCACTGCTGTCCTGGCTTTGGACAATGCAAATATACTATACGTGGCTCAGAGCTGGCTGGTGGAAAATGCCAACTTCATTGTTGTTTCTGAAGACAGAAAAGAAAGAAATTGTGGTAAATTGTGTGTTCTTTTACCCTCTTTAGAAGAGCCAGAATCTGAGGAGGGTAGCAACAAATATAAAGCTGGCAACAAATATACAGTTGGCAAGTGGAAGAATACAATTAAGGTGAATTAACCTGTGGAACTCAATGCCAGAATATATTCAAGGTAATTAAGATAATTACATTGCAGCAGTAGCTATGTTAATTCTAATTAGAATTTTAAAAGTATGAGGCAACCCTTAACTCTTGATGACAAATAAACTTCTCTGAACAGACTCTATAACTGATACCACACTTGAGGTTTGCCTGTTTTCTTTGAGCATGTGATAGGAGTCAGCTTCTCAGAGGGGATGTCCACTTGAACAGGCCTCTAGTCTGCTCCAGTAGGTAATGCATTTGTACCTTTCCTTTTATCTATTTTGTAATCCATCTAAGAATGCTTGTGGCAGAAGAACAGAAATAATGGATTACTACCTGATATATTTATTGGAAAAAAAGGAAATAAGAAATAAATCTTTTTCTATGAAAAACACTTAGAAATATGAATTTTAATGTGAATATATATTTGTATATTTAATATGAAGCTATGTCAGACCCCTCTAGCATGTAAATAGTATGTGTAGCTAAAGAAAAAAGATGAAGATATTTTTAAACTTGGCTTAAAAATGTGATGGAAACAGCTGCCTTCCCAATAGGCTGAAAACTCATTTCCTTGTCTACAGACAAATATGGCAGAGGATCCCCCCCCATCCATAGCAAAAGCTCTGTTATTTAAGCAGACTATAAATACTGACTGAAAAAACTAACAAATGAGCAAATGTCATGGGTTTGGGTTAGTTTGGTTTTTTTTTGCAAGAGGGCTTAAGTGATTATTAATACTTTGTGACATCAAGGTTGTAAAACAAAGCCATGAGCATATTGCAATTCCAGTGAAAATTGCCTTGAGAATGACATACTGAGTGACCTTCAGGTCCCAGTAGTCAAGGGGCTGAAAGTCTGACAATTTCCCCCCTTACAACCCCCAGCTCACGCAGATCTCCCTTCACGGGGCTGACATGACTGATCTGGGGAAGAACAGCCAAGGAGATTTGTGATGCAGGGCTCTGTCCTGCTGTTCTTTCCATAGAAAATAAAGAGGATATTAGATGTTGACCCCTATAAACAGCATTTCAAACTGGCAGGGCAGTTTCACTCTCCCTATCCCAACATTGCAAAAAAACCTCACCCTGTATCTCTATATTTAAAGATCAGTTTGTGTACCTGGTAGATCTAGAAGTACACGAGCAGGTCAATCTGGGCAGCAGAAGAAAAGAAACTAGGACCTTGCTGGATTCACTCCATCATTGCCACCTTGAGACTGTAATCTTCTGAGAGTTGTGGAGTGCATTAAAAAACCTCCTGTAAGCCTGTACCACAAAAGCAGACAGAAGGGTGAAACACTTCTCCCGTACCAGTGTAGGCTTGAAGGAGGAGGGTGTCATTCCCAACACAAAATGAGACCTGTCCCACGATGCTTTTGGCACTTGTTTTCACACGAACTGTGCCAAAGCCATGGCCTTAGCTGGGACATGCTGCCACCCGGCTCTGCTGGAAGCCAGGCTCTGATCTCTGCAGCAGCAGATTATTTGCAATCCTTTTCCACCTCCGCAACGCTCTGGCCTCCATCAGCCTCTGTCGCTACATCAGGGAGAAAGAGGCTTTTATCCCCCATCGTGATGACACCGCACCCAAGCTACCCGGTGCTGAGCGTGCCATGCTCCCAGTCAGCTGATTTCAACAGGGGATTGAGGCCCCAGTTTAGCAAAAGCTGTAAGTGCTGGTTTAACTTCACGTGCAGGATCAATCCCTGTGAAATTAATTACATCAGTCACACCCTGAAAGGCAACTCCATACCAAGCATGCGCTGTTGTATTGTGGCTTGAAGGTGCACAGCCTCCTACCAGGATCAGGCCCTTTCCTGCATTATATTGTGCGAGGCAGCAGAAAAGAGGTGCACGGGGCTGCCATTAGAGACAGCATGAAGCTTTCAGTTCGTACACCCTTTATTTCTGCAAGAAAGATCCGTTTTGCTGCAGCATTTGATTTTCCAGTTATATTCTTGCCTTTTACCCTGTTTTCCAGCTGCATAAGGAAGTCAAATGCCTTGCTCAAGGTTACCCTGACTGATGTACCAGGAAAATAAAGACTGTTTCTGGCAGCTATGTCTTTTCAGTCATTCATTTCCGTAAAATTCCAGTTCTAATAAGCCAATTTATAACCTCCAGTCCTGCCAGATGGGGAGTGTCTAGTTCATCTGTACGGCTTCTGCTCGACGTGCACAGGTATGCACCCTACACTCTGCAGCACCTTTATCACGAGGTTCTTTTCAGCAAGTAATAATAACATTTCCATTCTGAGATGAGATTTACTAAGCACCGTTGTGTGTATTTCAACTCACTGCAACACGGGACATTCATAAAACGCATTTTGCTGTATTCTGGTGGTATTTTGTTACACCTTCACAGCCACTAACACTTCAGCTCAGCAAAGCAACTGACTGATAAACTGTACCAATGAAACCCGTTCATACAGCTGCTATATATTCACTTTACAACAAAGGTTGTGTGTGCAGCTCTGTCTTTCTCCATTTCACTCCAGCAAGTCTCCTAACTCGAAGTAACTTAGTGCAGGTGGCACTTGTATTATTGTATGATCTGCCTATAAATGATCAACTTCTGAAAGGCAGAGAAAAGCAGAAGCTCATATTCACCCTAATGACAGCAGGTAGGATTTTCTGGCCTTTCAGCACTGTTATCACCTGATGGCAGCATGCACTGAAGGAAGTGATCCACTAGGAATTCACCTGTCAGACAAAGATAGTTGTCTCTAAAGAACAGTATAGCCACAGAGGACTTATGGCACACTCAATTTATATGGCCCTATCTGCTTGGAAAGTAACTTACCTGATTAAGAATCCTCCTATAGTGCCACAGCAAAGAGTATCTTACATTAATGACAATAGAAATACTGAATAACTTGAACAATTACATTGGTTTCATTTTAGCACGCAGAGAAGTGAGTGAAATAACCAAACAATCATTGTAGGGATGGGGGAATCTGTGTTTCATGTTTAGGGGGTTAAAAGTAGTATTTTTCAACATCTAAGACCTCTTTCTGAGCTAACAGTCAAGCTGTATTTAACCAAGTAAACCTCTATAGTGTCATACACAAATATTCTGCCTGTACAAACATGCAAATGGTTGTAGATAGACACATTTAATAACATGCATACAACCTGCACAAATGTAATTATGTAAGTAACTAAAAGAAGAATTCAACTGCACTCAATATAGTGGACAAAGGCCACATTCTAGGCCAGAACTCTCTCTTCTTGGGCAAGACATTTCGAACTCTCCTGTTTCAGTTTCATCACCTGTATATTGGCAGCACCTTTCTTCCAACAAGTGAGCTGCCTGCATGAATGGAGTTTTTAGCCATTCAGTTAAAGATTCTATCAAAATATTACTAGCAAACATATATGAAGAACTGGAAAGGCAAATTCCTGAACACACTTTGAAACTATTATAAAAATATACTTATATCTAGCAAACTGGCCTGTTCTCAGCTGATACAAATACAGAATTCAGGAACTATGTTAAAAGAATGATCAAGAGAGGGAAGCAGTCATGGTGGAGGAATCAAACTGTTCTCAGACAAGAGGAACTGCAAGAAAAGCAGGAAAACAAAGCTAATGCAAAATAATCTTGATAAACTGTGGAAATAGATAGAAAAACCAAGCTGTGATTCTGTTAAGACAAGCAACTGTACAATTTTAGATTAATCTGGACAAATAATGAAAAAGGTGGGGAACAGCAAAGAAATGTCCACTGGATCCAGCAGACTGAAAACTGATGATGCACTGAGCAAATCATGGATCATTTCAGTTCAAACCGAACTGAATTTAAATTCCTCAGTTACAACCTGTTTGAAACAAGGTATTACCTCAGTATTGGCTCCAGAGAGCCCAGTTCACACTGGGAACTAAACCCTGGAGCTGTTTCCTCTCTCCTCTGGTCTCCCTGCCTGCGAGGGTGGAGGCACCAGCAAGCACAGCAGTAAAAAGCAGGGGCCACACCAGCTGGCAGTGGTTTCCTCCCTTCATGGCTCCAGAACAGCTCATATTTTATTCAGGAAAAATGAGGCCTCTGGAGGTCTAAGCAAAAAAACAGGAAGTAAATATTTCTTGGGGGCACTCGGTCACAAACTGGCCAGTGTCCAGGACATCAAGAAGACGAGGCGGGGGTGGAGGATGGAAGCATGGAAGCTCCCTTCCTGCCAAGGGGGATGACAAAGGTCACTCTGCACCCTCAGCATCCTCTGTGGTGACCCAGTGCAGCAGGGAATGAACTCAGCTGGTGTCCTGTGGTGGGGGTCCTGCAGGGAGTCACTGCTTCACCAGGGGAATGGGTGCACAGCAGGATGGGATCCCTCCAAGGCTTGGTTCAGAGAGGCTGGTATTTATCCCAGCTGTTTGCATAAGCCCTTGTTTTGAGTTCTCCAGGTAATAGCTCTCCCCACTTCGCCACTCTCCCCTTAGGTCCTAAGAGTCCATGACTGCAAAGGCTGTTTTGCAGGTGCCTTCAGAACATCTGACTGCAGAGTGCACCTTCCTGGGAAACGGGATCTTGCCTTCCCATCTCACCAGACACCCCTTTCCCATTTCCCTGGGCCCCCAATAACAAACACCACCCTTGGTATCAGAGAAAACCATCTTCTGCAATCCTTCCCTGCCCTGAGAAGACCAACCTGAAGCTGCAGATGTTATTTGTTGGCCACCACCCAGGGATGCAGAAGTGCCCTGGCAGCACCAACCACGTGCAGAGGAGCGCCCACCAGTCCCCTCGCAGCGCAAACCTGGCCCTCCCCATTTCATCAGCCTTGCCACCAGGGCTGCCTCTTTCTGAACTCCCAATTATTTTGTGCAGGACACTATAAAAGGACCTTCCTGAGAAGCTTTAACTCCTCCTTGCAGATTTGTGGAATCTTCAGGGAAAGACTGAAGCTACTTTCTGACAAATTCCTAAAAAGGGATACATGCAGGAGAAGATTTATTTCTTGAAAATTACAGAAGAAATATAGCATTTTACATTAACACCCATCCTTCATTGTTTTAATTACTGTCTAATGACTATTAACCCTCAGAATATCTCCCCTGCAGGGCTGAGTAAATGAGAAACGATTCATGGCAGGGCAGTCAGAATGAAAAGAAGGGAAAAAAATTGAGACAATAAAAACCCTCACACATCAGGAGAGACAGAAAAATGCGCCCTGGGATGCAGCAGCCAACATTCATTTAATAATGTCAGCATTTTATAGGCAAAGCCTTCCCGGGTGGCATAAAACATCTGGATTAATAATGGCATGTAGTGGGATTAGATAAAAAATAAATTAATATTTAGGGTACTCTTTATGGTATGGGGGGCAAGGGGAGGCAGAAGTAATTCTCTCTCAGTGCAAAGATCACCTGATATTGAGGGAAGAAATATTACAATCAACAAAACCCCCTAAAGACCACCCCTAAATTAAAACCTGGTTTTACTCGAGTCCGTGGGAGTTTTCTCCTGCACTGCCACAGGACCAGGACTATGCTCAGTTTTCATTAGTCAGCTTATTGTGAAAAATCCCACTCAAACACATCCAGCTGCCTCCACCACGCAAATGTGCAAAGCCCACGGGGAAACTGAACTTCAGGCAGCAAATTCTGAGCTGGTATCAGAAACTTCAGCCTTTAGAGCCAGGACACTGCCCTGCTCTTCAGTTATTGACAGTTTCTCCCTTGCCACTTTACACACCCAATTCCCCCCTCAACTGACTTAGCCATGGATGTCTACAGCAGAGTACAAAACAAACCCCAACGCTTGAAAAACTCTCAGAATAGAGAAATAGTTTAAGTGCTCTAATCAGAAGCCCATTTTAAAAGACTTTTTTTTTAAGCTCAAACCTCTTTAAAAGCTTTGCTAAAAAACCAAGCTATTAAGAAAACAAACTCTTATTTAAAAGGTGAGCAAAATTCTCACATCCCAAACGTTTCTGGTAGCTGCACTCTATTGTAGCATCTGGCTGGCTGCTGTGAGACTGGGAACCACTGCAGTGGTCTTACACTACCCCAGATGCCCAAAAAGCATTTTATAAAGTCTGACAATGAACCTGCACGTGTATAAGCAAATCTTTAAGTAAGCTGGGTAGATCCTAAAGACAGCCTGTCAATTCACCAAACAAAAACAGAATGAGCAAGTCCTAAGTAAGAAGGGGTTTCAGGCTTCTCCAAGCCAATTTGGACAGAAACTTTTTATCCTGTGACGTGCAGTGTGAAAGCTGGGCAACCAACCAAGGAAGATCAGCTCCTACACAACCCAAGTGCTGGTAGGTGCTTTGGATATGGGAAGCAAAGGAGACCAGTACAAGGACTTTCCCTTCCTGCCAGAGTTAAATATGCTTTGAGGAAGTGTAGGTTGAAAAAAAAGCTACAAAAGAAGGGATGTATCAGCTAATGTTTAACCTTAATTGATTAGATTAACTCGGTTGCTTTGACACACCACTAAAGCAACGTTTACTGGATGCCAACTAAGATGACCAAATCGTCTCTCTTTGTTTAAAACATCCTGCTCCTACATAGCACTCAAATGCAGTATCAGTGAAGTGACAAATGACTCTGCTGCTTAAACGGAGCTCTCGCACAGTGGAACTTGCTGCCCTTTCCTGTTGTAGTTGCATTTCAGAGGATCACCACCTTACAACAGGGCAGTAGAAAAAGAGCAACCTGGCTGCAGGTAAATCAGATGTTTCCAAGGAAGTCACTAAACACCAGGAGATACTCAAACCTGCCTGAGTCCCACTTACCAAGGTGCATTGCTCTTTGTTCACTTGGAAGGGGCAAAACCCAGGTGACTAATGCAGGAAAGAGAAGCTTTTTCTCTCCTCACCACCATTACTCAGACTTCTGTGATAACTTCACTACTGTCGCACTAGGAACAATGAACAACAAATGCCTTTAATCAGAGGATATATGGAACCTAATTACAGTAAGGGAAATGTAGGGACTTAGCCCAGCTGGAATGGAGCCTGGATCGCAGGATTAGTATCCAAAGGTTTATCTCCAGGAGAATGTCCTGTCACATCTCATTTGACAGGTGCTGCCTGGAGCTCTAGGGCTGACCCAGCACCACACTGGACTGTAGCCAGCTCTAACTGTACAGCACCCATGATTCACTGGACTTTAACCCCAGAAAACTCAACACGCCTTCACGCTGTCATGCAGGACTCTTTCCTTTCACCTTCTCTTCTCGGGCTAAGGAAAAGTTCACAAGCCAGTTTCTCTTGGGACAATCAAAGTCCGAGTGCATATTTTGGTATTATGCTCTAGATTTAATATAACAGTCCAAGTCACCACTTCAACCCCAAACTGATATGCAGCCACTGAAACAAACCGTAAGAGTACGAGTCCTGTTTTTCATTGCATAATTAGGCAAAACCACACCAAACACTTGCAGTAAAATTCACCCGTCAGAAGTCTGAAAATAACAACCACATTTTTATTTTTGACATATTTTTCTCACTTCCTCTATCATGAGTATTCTACAGCCAAGCCAGGCTTGACGCTTACCTTAATCTTTTGCTAATTTCTCCTTTATGCTTCAGGAACTTCCTGGTTTAGAATACTGCAGTTCTTCCTTCTGATAGTTCTAATTCCATGCTTTGCAGACTTGAAGGAATCCAGAGTGCTACAGCCTGGTAATTCCTGGGCTCCTAATAAACACCAATATTATTTCATTTTCATCTTCTAGATATGAAAAAAAAAACAAAAACGAACACAAATAAATGTTGCATTCAGCCAAACAAGGTCTCTGCTCGAGTTTTGCATTTAAGAGACTAGATCCAGCTGAAATGGATTGCACGACACCATGCAGTACCAGTTAGGGGCAGGCAGGGGAGAATATTACCAGCCTGCTGACGTAGGGGACAAACACAAGACAGTACAACTGCTGGATGCACTACACAGGAGTATTGTGCTGTGTGGTGGCTGGGCTGTCTCTGACCAGAAGCCAGGCAATACTGGAGCTATTGAAAAAAAAATAAAATTCACTTTGTATCAACTGCATTGCAGATTTCTTTTGAAGGTTTGGATAAACATCAGTCAAGTCAGTTCATATTCCCGTTATTATGGGAAATGGAGGCCACAGAGACCAAGTGTTACATCTAAAAACATAAACTAAGTGGCACACTGGTGAAAGAATGGGTGAACCCAGACTGCCTACCTCCATTTCAAACTACTGGCTGGCACCATTCATCAGAGCTTAGCTGACACAGCCCTCAAATCACTCATAGAATCATTATTGTTGGAAAGGACCTCCAGGGTCATCAACTCCTCTGGTTTCGCACCAGCTCAGGGCTGAGTCTTCAAGGAGAATGCTCACAGAGCCATCAGGTTGGTTCTTCTTCATCTAGATCCCTCCTGTTATGCAGAGGAGCCCCAGCAAGGCACTCCCTGCTGCAGGATGTTCTTTGCAACACCCGAATTCGGCCACAGAAGTGATGTACACCGTGGCCTTCACCGGGAAAAGAGGGAGTCCGTGTCCACCCCAAAAGAGAGCCCTGCTACAGTCACTAATGGTCACACGAGAGCCTGACGTGGAGGAGAAAAGGTCCTGCTCCACACCAGCCCCAAGCTGCAGGTGCAAGCAGCCGAGTGCTCACAGGGTGACCGCCCCAAGGAGAAAAGCATCTCAAGCGCCAAGGACCATTCTCCCCTCCTACACTTGTGGCTTTATCTGCTGTGTTTGCAGCCTACAGCTGCGCTTAGGAACCTAGGAAAATGTATTCAGGGATTTACCTTTTTGTTTTTTTACAGACAAAAGAGGGATTCCAGGAGAAAGTCTCGTCTCTTGGCTGTCACGGGTGACCCTCTGCAGCTTTCAATACAGGTGTCCGTACTCCCTCTGCTGACTACAGCTGTAACCACACGTCTGGCCTTGTACTGGACACTTGTCGTTCTCTATTACGTGCCTAAAAAAGAGAAAACCAACATAAAAAGGACACGTCAGTTCCATTGTCAGTCTTAAGCATCCAAAGAGCAGGAGAGTAGACCTGGCAGGTCACTGCTCCCGAATCCTTTTGTTGTAATGTAAAGCCCCAGACAGACTATAATTTGTCCCTCAACACACGCGTTAAAAATCACAATAAAACTCCCCTGGTTTCAAATTGCAGTGCTCTAAATCCACTCATTAAAGTCTTTTCAGGTGCTTACAGAAACACATTGTGAATAGATACAGCAGCAGAGTCTCCTGGTAGCAATAAGCTGAAACAGATCGTTCCAGTGACTCTGTCACCACGGTGTGTGACCCACCTCGCTTCCAGCAGGAGGAATTTCCTAACTGCAGACCAAGACAGCACACTGCTTGGATATTCTCTGTGACAGCCTTGGACAAAAAAAACAACATTGAAAGGTGCTTAATGGAAAAGTAAAAAGCAATGAGATGCTGCAAATGAAAGCACTGGGGTAGCGGGGTGGGCAGATGTCGTGCTGCACTTACCCAGACCTGCTGAGGCTGCACTGGAGATGTTAATGGAAGAGGAAAGACCAAGCAGTGAATGGGGAAATAAATGAGGAGGTGGTCCCGTGCTGGTGGAGAGCAAGGGTGTGACCTCAGCCCTGATTTGCTGGAGCGTTTCCAAGGAAGGGCAACAAAGCTAGAGAAGGGTCCTGAGTGTAAGTCTGGTGAGGAGCAGCTGAAGGACCTGGGGTTGCTCAGCCTGGAGAAAAGCAGGCTCAGGAGAGACCTCGTTCCCTGCAACTCCCTGACAGGAAGTTGGAGCCAGGTGGGACCAGTCTCTTCTCCCATAAAACAAGCAAAAGGACAAGAGTAAACGGCCTCAAGTTATGCCAGGGGAGGTTTAGGTTGGACAAGAGGAACAACTTCTTCTCCACAAGGGTTGTCAAGGGCTGGCCCAGGCTGCTTAGGGCAGGGGTGGAGTCCCCATCCCTGGAAGGGTTTCTAAGCTGTGGAGCTGTGGTGCTGAGGGACATGGTTTTGTGGTGCCCTGGCAGTGCTAGGGGAACAGCTGGACTCGATCTGAAAGGTCTTTTCCAACCAAAATGATTCAACGACCCAATGATTCTGTAGTTAGGAAGATATTTTCAATGGCACATGTAACGTTAGTTGAGATCAGCACAACTGTCCATCCCAGGGATGGTCTGTGGAGAAACACACAAAGACTGGCGGGCGATACGACGCTACGAGAACAAATTAATACCTTGCATACACTGACAATGTCACCCCCAATCTTGCTCCCAGAGCTGTAGCACAGCAGCTCTCCAGGAATGAGGGCCCCTGTCAGTCTGGGCGCAGACACGTCAGGCTCATGAAAACCTCTAATACAGCGATGCCCTATTTCATAAAGCACCAGCCCAGCCTCCCTCCCAACCACCCCATCACTCCTGTCACTCCTGGCATCGGTACCAGCCTCGCTTCGTGCTTTCAGCCTCGGCAAGACAGAAGGGTTGGTAGCATCAGAATTCATTCCACCGTCTCCAACCTAACGGCGCGAAAGGGAGAGGAGCGAGCGGGGTATCGCCGGGGAGGGGGCTGCAGACCCCCCCATTCCCCCGGCAGCCAGGCCAGCTCTGCTGCCTGACCTACTTGGGGCTGCTGAGCAGCAGCAGGCTGCGATCGGAGGTGACAGCTTTAACTGGGACCACGGGGCCGGGGGGATGGGGAATGGGCAGCCGCAGGAACTTTGCACTTCTCTTAACGCTGTAATTTAATATCTCAGCCCCTGGCCTTTCAGACCTGCTGGATAACCTACATTAGTGTTGGCCCCGACAGGGACAGCAAGCTGGACTCACAGATTTAACCCAAAAGCAAAATGACCTTGAATATTAAACAGTTCTCCCCTCCCTTCCAAAACCACTGTATAGAAGAAATTTTTTCTTATGTATCTCTACTGAATATGCAGCACAGGGACATCCTTTGCACTAACAATCGTCTACAGTTAGTTTCCTCTCTTACCTCCTATCCCCCATCATAACTTCACCAGTGTTGCTCTTCTCTGCCTTCAGCTACTGCTCCGTTTTAATGTCTTCACTAATTTCAACTTCTCATTCAAACTCAAACAGAGCTCTCCTCTGGTTCACCAACCACAGCATGCAAAGCAGCAACTCTTCTGCCACAGCTTCTGCATTTACCGACCCCCCTGACAAAACCCATTGCCTTGCGCTTCAGTTTCCCTCTATGGGCTAGAGAATGAGCTCTGGACTGGAGCTGAGTGGAGAAGAGTCCTTAAAGGACCTGTTCCTTAAATCAAGCACCTGCATCTGGGACTTCCTTGCTCCTGGGATGACCACAAGAGCACTATTTATTGCTCTGATGGTGATCTCCCTTACTAGTAGTAGATATCATTAGAATACACGCAAGAGGAGCATTCCCCTTGTCAACTAAATCATTAGCAAAAAGCCTTAATCTGTTCTCTATACTAATTACAAATACTTAGAAAGCTTTTTCTATAGGTTTTTTTGGAATGCAAGGGAGACAGGTCAGAAAGAATCATCTTAAATTCAGGGATATTCTCCTTTCAGGATAATGCAGCACACCCACCTCCGTGGTATTTGAACGCTGCTGATGAGACATCGCAAGAGTTCTGTCTTCTCAGCAATGAATTTGGAGCTCACTTTGTACTGTGGTTGTATCCTGTGATGCCAACAGGCAGACTACAACAAAAAACCAGTTCACGTTTTCAGACAGATGGGTTTTAAAACTCCTTTAGGCTCAGGTCTGCCACCCCACCCCACCACACTCCCCTGTCATAGAATCATAAAGGTTGGAAACAACCTTCAAGATCATCAAGTCCAACCATTTACTAAATATTATCAGGACCACTAAACCGTGTCCTGAAGTGTCACATCTGGATGTTCTTTGAACACCTCCAGGGATAGTGATTCCACCCCCTCCCTGGGCAGCCTGTTCCAAGGCCTCACCACTCTCTCAGTGAAAAAATCATTCCTAATATCCAACCTAAACCTCCCCTGGTGTAGCTTAAGCCCATTTCCTCTTGTCCTATCACTAGTTACCTGGGAGAAGAGACCAACACCCACCTCACTACAGCCTCCCTTCAGGTAGCTGTAGAGAGCAATAAGGTCTCCTCTCAGCCTCCTCTTCTCCAGACTAAACAACCCCAGCTCCCTCAGCTGCTCCTCATAAGGCATTTTCTCCAGACCCTTTACCAGCTTTGTTGCCCTTCTCTGGACTCGCTCCAGCACCTCAATGTCTTTTTTACACACTGCAGTGCCCCAAAAGAAATATAATAAAAAAAAAATTATTTGAAAAAGCCCCCAAACGGCAGCTGTCTTGAAACACTTCCACCCACCATCAAACCCCTGCAGTGGCTGACACAGCGAGGACATCACACAAATAAAGCAGCGCGTTGCACTCAGAAAAGCTGTCACGAGTGACTTTGGTCCCGTGTCTGCTACTGTCCACCCTCCAGCAGAGCCCAGCCGCTGCTTTTGGGGCAGGTTTGCTCCATGAAAAGGCTGTGACCCATCCTGCAGCCTGGAGGGACACTCGGCAATGGCCACCCCCACAAGGCCACTGCCTGTTGCTGCTTGGGACAAGACCAAAGGTAAAAGCCCCAGGGCATCTCGTTTCACTGGGGGTTGCTGCTGGGTGCCTTTACCTACACGCAAGCTGGGATGTTTCTTCTTCTTGGCTTCTTACTCCACCCTCCCGACAGCGTTAGGTCCCACCACGTCTCGCCCGTGCACGGCTCTCAGTGGACACAAGCCCAAGTTAACTGTGTGCAGGGGTCAGTGCCAGTAGCTCCCGCTGCCAGACTCCAGGAGTGGAAGTAAAACGGCAGGAATTTCAAATAATACCCTTCAATTTACTGGGTTGCTCCTCATATGGGGTGAAGCAGCCCAGGGCACGGGATGCTCTCGGCAATGGCACTTGTAGCTTTATGGAACTTGTGGAACAGCAGTGGGATCAGCCTGTACTTACTGCTGGAGCTTCCCCTACATTAGGCATCAAAGCCTCTTAGAAAATCCTAAATAGCGAAGGACTTCACCAGATGAAAACCTTTTCCTGGTTCAGAAGCCAGTTAAAACACACGCAACCAAAGTGGCTTCTGTGCCTTTCCAAATCCAGGGCAGCAGGAGGCCAAGCACGAGAGGGGTTAGGGAGGACCTTGCTTCTTGGGGGGCCTGAAACCTCCTTCATGCTTAACCCAGACCCACTCCTGCTCCAGAGCCAATGCGACTCGTGGGTGCTGGGCACTGATGCTTGGAAGGCCTGGTTCCCTCATCTGTCGTTGCTGTGGTTTGGTACCACTCCTCGGGCAGCTCTCTACATAAATTTTTACACCTTTGATCTGAATTAAATGAAGCATTAAAACATGTCAAACCTCTTGGTTTCAAGGACTGGTGACATCAAGGATTTTCTTGATCAGCCAAAGCACGGAGAGGTCTGTCTGGAGGTGCCCTCCTGCACTTACCCCTACCTATAAATGCTGTTTACCAATAATATACATAATAAAATACATACTTTTAAGAGCAAGGCAACACTTTTTATTTTTATTTAAAAAGGCCTTGATGGCAGGAATATAGTGTAAAAATCATTGGAAAAACTAAAAGGCATCGATACATATTGGAATATACACTTTTTACATAAATTACATTTATTTATTTATTCTTTCATTTGAGGTTCTTATTCGGTATTGAGGTCTAATAGTTAATAGGTCCTGGGATCTGGACGTTTAGACCACCATAGTCTAACATGTACATGTTCATGGGCCATTGCTGAAAGAGAGGGAGAGAAAAAGAAGGCAAAAAAGTCTCTGTTAGGACACAACACAAAACCATGCATACATCAAATCTCTGACGTGTTCTGACATGGGCTGTTACTCTAACTTTCCATATAAGAGGAAAGAACCAACCCCAAACCAAAACACCACCGGCAAACCTGACAAAAAACCCCAAACCTCCTAAGTTTATATTTCTCTTGTGGTTTTTTACATATATATTTTTTTTTATTTTTTTTTTTTTTAAAGCATTTGGTGCCATCCACAACTGAAGCCAAGCCCTGAGGGAGAGCAGTTGGATGCATCTCCCTGAATTTGTTTCCTATTTTTGTAGTTTTGCTGCACACTGGAGCTCCGCATTGCTCCGGGGATGGAGCTGGAGCACAGCTCAGACCACGGGGAACTGCTGGGTCCTGCTGAGAGGTGCCACGGGCCAGATGATGCTGCCTGCGCCACTCTTTTAATCCCGTGGGGTCAGGGGATTAGCTGGAGCCTGTCTCCCGTGGGGCTCCCGCTAACACCGAGCATCCCCCCCGAGGTGCTTGGCGGGACAACCCCAAGGGGCCGTGGGCGCTTTGCTCCTCTGACACCCCCCTAGGCAAACCCAGCAGGAAAAGGCAGCCCCAGAGCTGCCTCCCCTCCTTCGCCAAACCTGCTCGTGCCATTTTACGCCACACTTTATAGTGTTTGTCAGGTGGAGGGAGGTGATGACGTTCGAGGAGAGCAGAGAGCAGCATCCTGAAGCAGAAAGGTAGGCAGTAACCCCCCTAATATTTGGAAGGCTTTACCACAAGTGAGATCTGATTTGTTGATGATGTAGACTCCATATTGGAAGAGGAGGAAGAGGAAGATGAGGAAGAGGAAGATACTGAGTTCCCTTCGGAGATCCTCTTCCGCTTCCGTTTGGGAACGCTGGTGTCTTTCTCTGCAGGGAGAGAGGGGAGGCATGAGGCGTCCAAGCCCTGCAAGTGGTCCCTAAAGCGGACTCATCCTGATGTTCTGACCTCGCCTGCCACTGAGCATCCCCCTGCAGCGATCCCCTGAGCACCCTTTGGTGACACAGACTTGGCACCTGGCAGGGAGCTGCCAGCTTTCCTCAGGCACCAGCCAAGAAAAGCCCCAAAACAAACGAACCCTGAACTCCAGCCTTACAGAGCCTGATATCCCACAGACTTGTGCTGGATGCTTTAGGGCTAGGAAGGTGCCAGCTGTGACGATGACGTGCCCGTATATCACAAATGCATAGACAATACACCCATCTAGATCTGCATATATGAAGTTTCTCCTGTGTCTCTTTTTCCATCCCGTTGCAGGCACGCTCTTGCTTGCCAGATCTCTTTTCTCCAGCCACCTATTTTCATAAAACTAATAGGATCCTAATTATCTCTGGGGCTGCTAAATTCTGACACATTTGATTAAAACTGGCTGAGATTTATTGGGGAGGATGGGACAGAAATGCATTTCCAAGCGATCACAGAAACCTTGTTTCCTTAGAAGCTCAACTGCTAAATGATGGCTTAAATTAAGGGCTTTAACCAGTGAATAAATTGCTCATGGTGAGTAAATTGCTAATGGGAAAGGGATAATCATATCCTCCAGATTACCCTGAAACTTTCAGCCTAACAGCTCAGTCTCTCCCCAGCTCACCCGAGTGCAATCACCTATGAGGACGGTTTGCTCCTGAACAGATGCTGAGCCTGGCTTTTCTTTTTTCTAGGCAGGATCTTCTCCCCAGCCTCCCCGGGAGATGCTGGAGGTTTGAACAACACCCCACAACCCCCAACCGTCATGCCCGTATATCCCCTTGGCCACAGGGCAGGGAAAGCTGCAGTTATTTCTTAGCCCTCTGCTTACCTGTTTGTTTGGCCTCGGTGCAGATTTCGGCAAACGGCCTGCGTGAGAGACAGGGGTGAGAGCAGGTGGGTGATGCCGATCCCCCCCTACGCACCAGCCCATGCTGGGACGCAGCCCAGACCCCGACCTGCCTCCTCCAGCACCCCTTGGAGCAGGGATGGGACATGGAGCCTCCCCACTGCTCCCCAGGAAGAAGCAACCTGAAATAACTCATCTGGGTCTCTGAGCCATCCCATGATCTGCCTCCATGCCGTGGCCCTTCCCAGCATCATCATCTCAAACCAGGCGAGGAAGAGGTGACAAACCATCCCCGCTAACACTTTGCTGTGCCCACCCATGGCTGGGCACATCTCCGTGGAGCAAGACAGTGAGTGCTGGGGATGGAGCAGGTCCTCTGCGGGTACACAGTGGTGTGGCCCCGCTACAGTGACCCACAGTGACTTACCCCACTCATGGCTGGAGAAATAAGGGCAACACTTAACAAACTGAAACTTTCCCCGGTCACAGAGCCTGGGGAACTTACTGGAGCTGGTTTATAATCACCATCCGGATGTTCTCCCGTGCCTTCAGGATCTTCTCCAGACGATGGATGTCATAGGTATTGGGGTTTCTGAAAGGGATATCATCCGGCAGCCCCGTGACCTCCACAGCGTCAGGACTGTCCCTGATGAGTTTATAGGGCACCATGACGGGACGGTTCAAGCCCAGAGCCTCTCCTGTAACAGCAGAGCAGAGGACAATGCACTGGTTTTACCCCACAGGGCTCTGGATCCAACCAACCAAAGGACCAAGAGCCCTGGGAGCACTTTGGGAAGCCACGGCTGCTGTGATGCCCGACCCTTGCTGCAGCCACATTCCACCCAGCTGTTTTACAGCTGCCTGCCCAGTTTATTGCCTGCTCCATTAGTCTCCACTCAGGATTCTGCCAGGAGCCTCAGGTGAGGGCTGTTTTACAGCCCCAGCACGTACACCCCACCCTCTCCTTCACGCAGAGCACACCCATCGCCATGCTTGCACCAGCCCATCGCTGGGCCAACAGCGTGGGAGACAGCCCAGGAGGGAGGGAAAATGGGAGAGATGTGTCCATCTCCTCGTTCCTCTGACTGTCAGCAGGTTTGAGGATCACTGGAGTGGAGATCACATCCATTGCTCACCGTCACATCATATCACATCACACCACATCACATTGCTCCTGACCGTTTTTTGAATCACTTTATCCCTTTGGCCTCCACAATATCCTACAGCAGTGAAATACAACTGAATTCCTTGCTGCATTAGAACTACTTCCTTCTGCACAATTTAAACCTGCCCACCAATCTGGGTACCCCTTTAGTTCCTGCATGGTGGGAAGCAGCGAACATCCCCTCCCTCCTCTAACGGTCCTGATAGTAACAGCCTGTTCTCGGCTCATGTCTCTGCAGCCCCCAAACCTGAGGGTGGGAGCTGCCCCTCAGCCATGTTTCTGGTGTTCCTCATCCCTGGAACCTACTTGGCATCTTGTGCTCCATGAACGAATGGCCATAGGAATGCAGGGATCTGCTGTGGGCTCAGCTCCCAAGTAGGGCGAGTGCTGCTGAGCTGGAGTGAATGAGGATGCTCAAAGCATTGGCACCAGCCCTCCTGGGGAGCTGCACCCATACACTGCCACCTCCCATGGGGCAAATCCACCCCCCCAGCAGCACACAGCCCACGCTGCCAGCAGCTCCCCAAAACTATCATAGAATCACAGCATGGTTTGGGTGGAAAGGGACCTTTCAAGCTCATCTAGTCCAACCCCCTGCACTGAGCAGGGCCATCTGCAACTAGAGCAGGGTGCTCAGAGCCCTGTCCAACCTCCCCTGGAATGGTTCCAGGGATGGGGCAGTGACCACCTCTCTGGGAAACCTGGGCCAAGGTCTCATCATCCTCTGTGTAAAAATTTTCTTCCTTCTATCTACTCTAAATCTCCCTCTTGTAGTTTCAAACCATCACCCCTTGTCCTGTTCCAACAGGCCCTGCTAAAAAGTTTGTCCCCATCTTTCTGACAGGCCCCTTGAAGTCCTGAAAGGTCCCAAGAAGGTCTCCCCGGAGCCTTCTCTTCTCCAGGCTGAACACCCCCAAGTGTCCCAGCCTGGCCTCCTAGCAGAGGGGCTCCAGCCCTCAGATCATTTTTGTGGCCCTCAAGAGACAGGGTCTGCAGAAAGGACAAGTAGCCTTGAGAAGGAGAGACTTGGGAAATGACACTCCCCTCTGCTCTGCTCTAGTTTCTTTCCCCTTTCTCTTCCCAGCGGCGGGTGGCAGGAGGAGCGTTCCAGGCGGTGCAAGGAGCCTGCAAACAGCATTTTCACATCTTCTGCAATCTCCTCACCTCCTTCACCACTGTGGCTCCAGGAAGCTTCTCCCTCACCTCAGGCTGAAGCTCCGGCCTCGCTGGCAGAGCAGGCAGGGGCCACCCGCCAGCAGCCCGGCACGGGGCGGGCGGGCTCGGTGCGCGCCGCGGCTCGTGCCAGCCCGGGACGCGTTGGAAGCGTATCGAAGGCTGACACCAGACGGAACAAACCCTCGGCCGCCGTTTTCCACCCTCCCTCCCCTCCGCCGAGGATGAGCTGTCAACAAGAAGGTCAGGGTCCCACCTGCCGGGAGCGAGACACGGGGAGGTCCCTGGGGAGAGGCTGTGACGTGAGGCAGGGGGATGAAAGCCGCGCTGCAGCCGGCTGCCGTGCGCTCGGCCTATGAACAGAGGCCTTGGGTCGAATTAATTTTACCTCCGGCTGCCGTCAGCAAAGCCAAGGCGGCCCGGCGACACGCGCCGACGGGATGCTCACCGTATTTTTCGTTGAAAAGCTCTTTCACTTGCTCTCGGAGAATCACCTTCTCCCCGAGCCTGTTGGCATCGTCCTCATCTGCAAAGCAGAAAAAAACCCCAAAACAAAACAAAGGACCGGGAGTAACATACCCAGCTGCTTCCCGGGGCCCTGGCAAACCCACCCCACCGTCACAACGCGCGTCTCCATCCCCGTCCCTCTGCCCCGGTGCACCCCGGGGACACCTCGGAGGTGGCTGCTCTGGGTTTGCACCTCGAGTCCCCAGTTAGAGCCCTGCAAAATAGCTACAAAACGCTGCCGGATCTGCAGCTGCCACGGCTGGGAGCGTTTTACAGCCACTCTGCTGTGCTGGAAATGACGGCGAAATATGCAAAGCAAGGGAGACTCAGGCCCTCGGTGCCACGAACGCTCCCACAAGTGCTATCAGGGAATGAGATAGCGCTTTTATAGCTGCACTCCTAAGTACAGTATTGTTTTATAATATGCCATATAATCAGCTTGGCTTTACTGGCTTTTTTAATTAGCCTCGTCGCGCCAAAGAGTTTCTCCTTGGTTCTCTCATTTCAAACGACGTGTCTTTGTCAGTAGATTTTCCCCCCAGCTATTCAGCATCCTCAGGGGACTCCAGGAAAATGACTGAGGTCAGTACCAGCCCGCTTTCATATTTTTTCACCCCACAGGTATGAAGCACCAACTGCCTCTGGCAGAAACTCATTCACCTCTTGCCAGGGTCACCCCTCCAGCCCCAAGCCAGCTGGGCTGTGCAGTGCAGGGCTGGCTCCATGGGTCTCCTCCTGGAGAGGAGGCATCCCCACCATGAGCCTCACCACACCCAAAGCAGGCATCTTGGAATCACAGAATCATGGAATGGTTTGGGTCAGAAGGGACCTTTCAAGCTCATCTCATCCAACCCCCTGCACTGAGCAGGGCCATCTGCAACTAGAGCAGGTTGCTCAGAGCCCCAGTCAACCTCACCTGGGATGGTGCCAGAGATGGGGCAGCCACCGCCCCTCGGGGCACCCTGGGCCAGGCTCTCACTACCCAGCTGAGTACACGACAGGGTGGAATTCTGGGATGGCTATCTAAAACATCAAGGTGAGCACTGCAAACTTCAGCACGAGGGACTCAAGCATCCTCTGCCCTCCATCTGCAGCTATTCCATTTGATGTTGAGAAGTCACATGACTTTGATTCTGATTGTGAGCATCACATGACTATGTTTTTTTTGTTACTTTGAGCAATCCCATGACTTTGATTTTGGTTTTAAGCAATTGCCTGGCTTGAGGTTTTATTTGAAACAAGATGAAAACCTGACACGAGTCCCTGCCTCCCTGCACAGGGCCCCAAAGCCCCACACTCAGCACCCAGGAATCGCACGCCCTGGCCACCCTGCTGCTGAGGGTCCCGGGGAGAAACTGTCACCCTTAAATCTCCACAGCTGGCTACTGCAGGGTACGGCCTCAAAAAAGCCTCTTCTCCACCTGCAAAACAACAGTTCTGTCTGGATGTAACTAAGCAAAGAAAAAGGGAGAAGTTTCTGCGAAGGAACCACAGGGCCAAGTCGTGCTTCAAATCCAGAAATGGCAACAAAGCAGCTTGAAAGGGATGGAGCAAAAAAATAAACAAAATAGAAGGAAATCAAATCAATGTCGCCATGGAGTTTTGCTTTCAAGAACCAAGACCTTGCCTTGCGGTGCCGCTCCCGAGGCCACGGCAGGGGCAAACCCTGCGGGCTCCCTCTGTGACTTCCGTGTCATTGATGCTCAGTTTCTGGGCTGTATATACACACCCGTATGGATGTGTAGATGGTAGCAGACAAAGAAACACCAAAATTAAGTGTTCTCAACTAGTTTAATTCTCTGGGACTGAAAAACGCAGCAGCTCTTTCCTTTCCGCTCATGCCCCGAGCGCAAGAAATAAGATCCCGAGGGGGTATTTTCCACAGTGCAGTGGGCAGGGCTCCCAAATTCCCACCCAAGGACACAAACAAATGCCATAAAAAAACCTGGAACTGAGCATGCATAACAGAGAAGCCAGAGAGGAGACTCCAGCCAGCAGTGCTGCTTCCCAGGGTCCTGACTCTCCCTCCCCAGGCGCCTCCGGGCAAGGGGGATCCCCATCTACCTTTGACTTTATCCATTTGGGGTTGGGAAATAACTGATTCAGGGAAGCCACTGGCACCCCTGGCCTGTGAGTCCTTCCCAGAAAGCAGGTTTACGCAGGCTGCTGGCTTCAGCTCTGCGTTGGCTTTTATTTTTTTTTAACTAAAAAAAGTGTAGCCAGCTAATTGACTTATTTTTTTGCCCAGTCCTACTTGCCTGAAGCAAGGGCCCCCACACTCAATAGGCACTGGTGTACGAATGGTCACATTTTTAAAGCACCACTGGCTCTTTTCCAACAGGACTTGTCAGAGCTCGACATTTCTTTTTGGAAAACCAAGTCATATTTAGTAGTCATTAAAAATGGGGTTTAGGTGCCTGCTGTTGGTCAACGGGATCCAAACCACCACCTATTCTTCCAGCGACTTTAAAACATCACAACAAAACCAAATCCAAGGGATCCCAGGGATCAGTAAAAGTTCTGTCTGGGTTCACGACGCGGTGAAGCCCTGGCACGGCGGGCAGGGTACCCAGTGGAGCCTTCCTCCTCCCCGTGCCATCGCCAGCATCGCTGGGTGCTGCTCCAGGCGATGCACGTTCTCTACCCGGCCACCGCACTCAGAATAACACCCTCCCGTTATCGGAACAGCCGGTGCGAGGCCCGTTTTACCAGGGGAACAGCCTCCACCCCAACACATCCCACTGGGAAAGCAGCTCAGGTCCCTCCTTCACGCAATCCCGATGGCATCAGAGGAAAAGGCAGAGGGGGTAGGGGTGTGTGACAGCGAGAGGATCTGAAACCTGCCTGCAGTACTGTGGTAGAGAAGGACACCGCCTGCTTGGGGCAGGTACTAGTGGTGGAAGATACATTTTGGGTTGGTTAAGT
>WUAM01000107.1:11765960-11778844 GCA_024336885.1 Actenoides hombroni
AAAGGCAGAGGGGGTAGGCTGCTTCCAGAGGTCAGGACCTGGCCCTGAATCTTAAGAGGATAAATAAAACGTCTCTTCCCCCCTCCCAGCTTCAACGGGTGTAATTCAATTACACCCCTGTGTAAATCCGGAATAAACCCGCTGACTTTACTGAGGGTATTCCACAGTAAATCAGGTTTAAATACAGTTTGAATTAGCTCAACATATGCCTGTTTTCAAAGCGGAGCTATAAACTTGCGGGAGCAGGCAATTAACATCTAGACACGCTGCCAGAATCCCAGCTGATGGGACTAAGGGCGGATGTGCTGGAGATACGCCGTGCCCTGCCGCAGACACAACCACGCCAGCTCTTCTCTGCTCCAGGAAATCAGTACATACGTTAAAATCCCAGAGCCTACCTGACTACACACCAACCCCAGCCCAGAGGATGTGTTAAAGCGAAGCAAAAAAAATCCCAAACCCACATCCTGAATCTGTGCAAGCTCTCCTTGGGAACGGCAAGTGGGTTGCTTAACAAATTAACTGCGTGGACACGTGGATGAGCTGAGGATAACGTGGCAGGTTGGTTGGTCTGGAGCAGAACCAGCACCGATGCAGCAACGGTGCTTAGAAATGCAGAGAGGATTAATAACAACAATAAAATACTGTTAAACACATCCTGCATCATTCAGTTCTTGGGACAACAGGGAAACAGAGCAGAGAAGGGGGAAAAAAAAAAACAAAACCAAAAACAAACCTGAAATTTGGGGGTTTAAGACATTTTCATTCCCATATTAAAACGCAAGTGCATTTCTTGTCTGCTACCATCTACGATGCATCAACTGAGCTACGTACCATTCAAGGCAGCGTAGGCTTTTTCCAATGATGTTATCCGTCTAGGGGCTACAGCGCAAGTTAAAAGAAGACAAAAAAAAAAAAAAGGAGAGAGAAAGAAAAAGAGAGCCATGAGTGCTGCAGCTTGGTTTCTTGGTCACAAACAAAAGCAAAACCCAGGATGACACCGTCCCTAGCAGCTTAAAATTCCTCTGGTCCCGAGGCCCCTTGGCACAGAGATGCTTTCGGTAGCTAAATAACAGCCCAGTGAGCCGGGAGGGTGGGCTGGGCTTTCCCACCGCGCACCGGGGACCTGTTTTGGGATGTGCCTGAGCCCAGGAGACCATCCCATGAGCTACACCACGCTCCTGAGCAGCTCAAGGTCTACACGTGCCCAGGGACACACGGCTGCCTCGCAGCGCTTTCAGTACGTGCCAAAGCAGCGGCAGCAGTGGTTGTGCTGCGTGGCCGTGCTGGAGGAGGAAAAAAAAAAAAAGTAATATATCTGAGGTTAAAGCAGATGAAAAGCAAACAGGGAAACTATGTCACTTCTGCAGCAACCGTGGGGAACAGGAGAAAAAAGGATCCCTAAGGAAAGGCTGGTGCTCGCCACTGACTCCAAAGTGACGAGCGATATCAAAAAGAAATTAATTTCCTGGGGAAAAGCAGCAGCGACGGGGCCAGGGCCAGGATTTGCATGAGGGGCTAAAGGAGGAATGAAGTGGCTCATCACGCCAAGGCTGCAAGGAGAGGCAGTGGGGGGGGGACAGGGGATGTGGGTCACAGCACCAGGGAGGCTCTTGCCGCCAAATGGCAGCACAAGGGCACCGGCAAACTGGAGGGGGTACGGGGAGAGAACAGGGGTGCACGGCTGAATTTGCTGAGCAGAGGTACGAGCAAGCTGAAGTAGCTCAAAATACGCCTGAAACATTTCAGGCAGGCTCAGGAACGCAGCCACTGCAGCAGGCAGGAGATGAGCTCTGCTGATGCCTCTGGCCCGACCGCCTGTGCGGGGAAAGCCCTTCGGTTCAGCAGCACCAAAGGAACAGGGACACGTGGACTTTCGCACAGCGCTAACGTTTTGCTGCGGACCACGGCGCGCCAGGGTACCGAGCTGGACCTGGAGCCCTAATGGGCTGCAGCACCACTGCTCCCTGCCACTCAGCAGGACCCAGCTGGAAAATAAGCGATGCTGCCCATCGCCTGGTCCCCCGACTCGCGGGTGGACACCCTGCCTGTGCGGCACCCCCACAGGCAGCACCCACCGCCCCCAGCATTTAGGCAATGCAAAGGGGAGGAGATGCAGATGGGTCGCGCTGGCGGCTGGGAAAGCCAAGCTGGAGGCCAAGCCAAGAGGGAAGGAGGTCCTGGCAGAGGTCCCCTCAAGGAGGGAGGTGGGCAGGGGGACGGGCAGGAGCACGGGCTGACTGCAGGCAGCGCGGGCAAGCAGCGAGGAAAAGCGGCAAACAGCAGCACCTCGCCAGTACGAACCGGCAGCGGTTCAGGGAGGGCAGCGCGGTGTCTCACTTGGCTGACAGCAACTCAAAGGCAACTGCAGCCCTTCAGGTGAAGATTTCAAGGTGCTGTTATGGAGTCATGCTGATTAAGAAAGATAATGAACATTTCTCGTCCCGGTAACCCATGTGTGCTGCTCAGCCTTAGCCATGAGAGGCATCCCACCAGGCTGCAGCCCCAAGTGCCAGACCAGAGCCGGGATGGAGTGGCACCCATCTCCCCATGCAAGAAGCACCCTGAGAAAGAGGGGGTTGGGGGTCTCTGAGGGACAGAGCAGGATCTAAGGCTGGCAGGGAGCAGGATGGAGGCAAGAGCGAAGCAAACACGAGGGCTGGGATGAGCTGGGCGATGATGCTGCGTTCTCATTGGCATGAGGATGCCACACATGCAGGGAAAGGGAAAAGGAGGCGAAAAACAGGCAAAGAAAAAGGTGATTGGCATTGCAGAGATGCTTATAAACAGGCTTTGAAGCTCCACAGCTATTCACGCTACCTGCTTGAATTTTCACCTTCAGACTAGAAACACTGACCAGCTGAAAACTAAAAAACAATTCACCCACATAACAGGAAAGCAGATCAGAAGGAAAAATAACTCAGCTGTTCCCACGGGGGTTAAACTTCGGGGCTAGGGGGGTGAAGAGAGAGGGGCAGGGACCTCAAAAAGCAACCTGGTGACGGAGCAAGATGCGCTCAACCCCCATCACCATCCCATCAAGCGCTTTCCTCTTTGCTTTTTTTCTTGCTAGGAGTTTCCAATGCGAGGCACATCTCATCAAAGTCTTGAGGAGGATTGTGCTCTTGTGATTAAAAAAAAAAAAAAAAAAAAATTATATATAAAAAGGATGCCTGGATGTGTGGTTTTTTTAATTAAAGAACACTGCCTGCCCTACTTTATTAATTGGAGTAAGGGAAATAATCTATCAGGGTGGTAGGGAGTTTGGGGAATAGGACAGATGGAGCTGGTGTACATTTTCAATCAAAGCACATAAAAATTAACATACAGAAAGATTTTTGTGTGTGTGTGTGTGTGCTAGATTACTTATGCTTGATTTTTTTCTACTTTTTTTTTTTTCAAAGGCTCAAATTAAGCCTGTTTTGTATCTCTGTGCCTCAGGAAAGAAGAAAAGAAAGGACAAGTGCTGTGTTTATAGCACAGGAGCTTCACCCCTGCTCGCTTCACTGCTAGTTTAATGCCTAAAGACCATTCTGCTTCCAAAAAGGGGGTTTGAAGGGGTTTTTTTGCAGAGCTAAGACCAACAGTGAGGTGAAAAGAAACTGGAAATCAAAAGGAAAAATCTCAGGACACCAGGAGGGTTGAGGCCCTGGGTTAAAACCCCCAGGGAGCCACATGGGTCAAGTGCTGGCAGAGGCACCAAAGACTCTGGGGCCATCATTCCACCTTTGAAAAGCTGCAAATCCACACTGCAGAAGCAAGTTGCAGCCATGGACCTTCTCTGGGCACCGGGGAGCACCACTGGCTTTGTTTTTCCAAAACCCAGCCGCATTCTCCCCCAAAACCCCACCTTCTCCTGCTACCAGCATCCCTGCAGGCACACACCCCCCAGCCACCTCTGCGCCAGCAGCCACATCCCCCCCCATCACCACCCAATATGGGGAGAGACCATTACAGCAGAGAAATTACAGATTATCCTGAGAAAAAAAAAGTGCAGATGATATTGAAATCCTTTCATCTTATGTCACAGGTAAAAAAAAATGTGTTCCCCCCCCCCAAAAAAGAGATAAAGAGGCCGTCTCTCCGCAGTCCTGTGGTTATCTGGGGTGCTCTTTGCAATGTAGGAGGTGCACAACTTGTTTAAAGCAAATTAAACGCTGCAATTTAACCTAAAGACAACTAAAATCAGCCCCAGTGATTTATTTATTATCATGTTGAATTCCCTTCTTCCCTTAATACGTGTACTTTTCATGTAACTTTTGGCCGAAATGATTCACAAAACCCAAAACTTCCCTTATATTTGTGGTCATCTCCTGGACTTTCCAGCTTTTAGATACCTTGGCAATGCCAGTCCTGCCAGGGAGTAACTACTGCTTTCATTTTAACGCTCCTCTGTGAAATAAAAGTGATTTTTCACTGCTTTTAAGGCCAAGCATGCACTTCTGCTGCTACTCTTCATTTTACGTGGCAGGGTTTTACTACATGAGATTGAGGTAAAAAAGAACACTCTTAAAGTTAAATTTTTAATGATCTATGGCTAGCTGGAAATAATTAATTTTGTTAAGGCAGATGAAAAGCGATCAAAGCCAAGGCAGTGAATGCACCACTGTGTTGCCACCATCCACTTTGGCGTAATGGGGTGGAAAAGCAAACGAGAGGTTAATTGCTGTCAACAGGGATTTTGGGGGGGCAAAATACAAACAGCTTTTTCCTCCAGGAGACATTCTGGTGATAGTCAGTCTGGCTGCTAGAAAATAATTATAAATCCTGGAATTGTCTCCGAAGATTTAGCGAATATATGAAATAGCCCACAACAAATTGAGATGTCAAGGAAGAAAAGCCCTTCACCTGCCACTGCTCTTAGTTAAAACCCCCTGGGAGGAGAGGGCCTGAAGTCCTGAGCCTGGCAGGGATGCTGTGACCTCCTCCCAAACGCACTCGGGTACCACAAGACACAGAATAAAACATGTCTTTAGGTTTCTGCTCGCATCGGCCAGCCCATGGCGGGAGCGTTCAGCTGGAGAAGGAGGAAAAAAGATGTTGTGCATCGAAAAGAAAATCAATTTCCTCTACATCTCTATTTATCAGGCTGCATTTCCCAGCCAGCTGGCAGGTTGAAGTATTTGCCTTCTGATGTGCTCCTTTGTTAATGGTGTGATTTGTGTCAGATCAGCGTCTCTTAACGTAATTATACCGATTACGGCGGAGGAACGGGAAGACAAGATGCGGCTGGAGGAGCAGATACATCCCCAACTCACTTCCGCATCATAACCGTGTAATTCCCTGGAAAAACAGAGTTCTGCAGAACTTGAGCTTCACCGAGGGCTCGTTTACAGTCCAGCCGATGCGAGCTGGCACCGTGCTGCTTAGGAGCAAACGACTAGAAGCCTAAGGCCAAGGTCTGGAGAGGTCTCAGGGGACAACCCCCATCATCTTGGCTGGGCCATAGGTAGGGATGCAGAGAGTGGACACACAGACTGTGCCCTGGACTGAGTTTCTCAGCCAGCTCGCCTCTTGTTAGAGCCTTCTCAGGCGTCTAACACCTTTTTGCTCTTCCCAATAAAGGCATATAAATGTTTTCCTCTCTGTCATATTTGTCTTCCCTAAATTGTGCCATCCCCATGGAGGCTGGCCAAGGAAATGAGAAGCCATCAATAAAGACGACAACGTTTTTTGCACCCATCTGTGCACTTCCAACAGTTGTAATTACAGACATTTAAAACCGAGACAGGTTTTTACCCCTGTTTCTGACAGCAGCTCTCTTTCCTAGGCAGCTTAGAAGCAAGAGCCAGAAGCTACCGCAGCGATGCATGGGGAAAGACCCGGCTCCGGGATGGGGATTTCTGCAGCTGGTTACAGAACACACCCCAGACACCCCATGCTGCCCTCTCCCCCATCTCCCTCGGTGTATCTGCACATGGGATGCCCATGACCTGCAGTGGGCTTTCACTGCCACACTGCTGCAGCCCGAAGCGGACCTTGTGGTTAATCACCCTCTTCCCACGACCCTCCCTCGCCACCGAACCCACCAGCTCATTGCAACACATGTTTGTTTGAAGAAAACGCTTCATAAAGTGGTTGCTTGCTTAAATACAGAACACAGAGCTCTGCCCTAGATCAGCTCTTGACAAATGCCATCGTTTCAAGGCAACAGCAGCAGTACCGATGGGTGATGCTGAGGCCAGCTGTCCTGGTCAAGAGAACTTCAGCAACTGCTCCAAACAACAACAAAACCAAAGTGGGAAGCCCAGGAAAGTGAGGTCAGGGGTGACCTTCCTCCAGCTGATAAAGTTATTGCCTGCCATCACAGCTTACAGCTCCCCGATCACCAAAAAACACTTGGCCAACGCATTGCTCAGGCAAAAAGGCAGCATCTCTTACCGGGTTTGGGGATGAGTCCTTGAAAAGGCCTGTGAAAAATAAGAAAAAAAAAAAGGAGATGTAAAATGAAACGCCAGTGGGAAGCCGACACAGCTGCACTGAGCAGCCTCCCATGGCCCGGGGTGGGCTGGGGCTCAGCCTGTCCTTCGCACACTGTGCCACTACTGGTGTGGGACTGGCAGGAGCTCAGTGGGGACAGGATCCTCATGGTCCTGCCTGGAGCAGCACATCCCCTGTTGGTAAGAAGACCAGCAGCGTGGCCCAGCAACAGGCTGATGGAGCCACTCTTAAAACCATTTTTTCCCCTGTCTCACCTTAGAGCTATACACTGAAAAAGTGCTTTTTCCTTCCCATTTGTGTCCATCACCTTTGGCTGCAAAACCCATGGGACCCTGGCACAAACAGCCAGTGCCCGGGGCTGCCCTAAGCACTGTGGGACCCCAAACACCCCCTTGCACCAAGCAAAGTTTCTCCTGCCTCAGACTTCCTAGAAAATGGGCTGGGATCTCTGCTTGTGCACCCCTCACACTGAGCAGTGCTTTCCCCACTGCCTCCCTGGGGAGTGGACAGGAGGGAAGAGCAGGAGTCTCTATTTTATGGTCCCCTCCTTTCTGTCAAACCATTAGCTGCCAACTTAATTGCTGTCTTGGGGGCTACAGACATTTATGGTATTTAGAGCCCTGCCTCAATGGGGCTGGCAGAGCTGGGGGTGCACTGAGGTCAGCTCCCTACTCTCCCTCTCCTGCTCGGTGGGGTGGCTGACACCTCTCTCCACGTACCTCGTCACGGTGAACTTGATTTTATCGGCGACAGCCAATATCCTCTCCAGGTTCTGCGAGCCAAAGGTGCACGGCTTCCTGAAGGGGATCCCGGGGGGCAGCCCCTCTATAATCACCGACCCCGGATTGCTCTTGATCCGCTTGTATGGCACTTGCACGGGGTATTTAATCCCCAAGGCCTCACCTGGGAGAGAAGCGAGCGGTAAGCGAGCAGTAAGTGTGTGGGATGCAAGGGATGCCATTTCTACTACAGCGTTGCCTCCGTTCCCAGCTGGAGGGAATAGGTGTGGTGGGAGCAGGATGCTCGAGGCACCACGTCAAGTGTTAGATCAAGGATGAGCATTTTCAGGCTGCCTCCACAGCGGGAGCAGAGGGGTCCCAAGGAAGCCACGGGCACGCAGCAGAGATGGTGGGGCTGAGGAGAGGCACCATCCCGCGCAATGACACCCGTGCAGGGCAGTGGGAGGGCTGGAAAGCTGTGGCTCTTTGCTTCGGGATGTTATTTGGTGATAACTCCATAGGCAGGTTCCTTCTCTGAGGTCTGGCTGCAGGACAGAGGCTACGCGTGTCCTTGCAAGTAATGGCTCTTGTGGGTACCTGGGAACCTGCACAAGTTTCACCCCTGCCTAAAAGATGATGATAAAAGCATCTCCTTGCCTTGCTTGATAAAGAACAGTTGCTGGGGCAGGGAAGTCATGGGAGCACCCTGCAGAGCCTGGGTGGGTACCCCAAGGACAGGAGGAGCAGCATCTACTCGTCCCCCAACGCTCCTGAGAGTGCTTGCTACAGCCTCTCCTTATTCCCTTTCCAACCTCCCGCCAGCCCCGATGCTCACACAGCTCCGCAATTCTCTGCTAACGAATTTACCATCGCTGTTCTTCATGGGATGGGGAGCTTTAGAAGGATAAAAAGTCACCAAAAGTCACCAAATAGTGGCTGGGAAGGGCAGCAGCACACTCCCCATCCCAGGCTCCCCTGTGCTGCGTGGGAGCCAACTAAGCAGCAAGTGCCTGCAGCAAAGAGCACCGATTCCCAGAGCCACGGTTCCCTCCCCAGCCCTCCGAGGTGCCAGCCACTCGAGGAGGAGGGGTGAGAGAAAGCACCTGGCAAAGAGGAGAGGGGAGGGACAGGGAGCAAAAAAAAAATTAGGAGGGGGAAAGCGGGGAATAAACCCAACTCCCTCGTCCTGGTTTCTCACCGTATTTCTTATTGAACAGGTCCTGGACTTGTTCCCGCAGCGTGTTAGCGATGTCTATTCTGGAAAGCCTGGCATCATAATTTTCTGTAAAATAAAGAAACAATTATGGACTTCTGCTGGTAAATTAAAAGGCACTCTGTGACTTTTAAGTAATGCCATTTTCTAATTATAGGAAAGTCCTTATCTTGCAATTAGCTAATCTCTGGAGTGGGCCATTCAAAGTCCTTAAAAATAATCTAAACAGAAATATGTGTTTTTTTTCTCTCTGCCTGTTTGCTAAGAATAAAAGCCGCATGAAATCAAAGATTCAGTTGCGATAATTACCGGCGTTAAAATAAAAAGCACTCCAAAGCCTCTCTGGAAAGCCAAAGCCTTTGAAAAGCCTTCATCCCTCTCTGCAAACCCTCACAGGCCCCCATGGCCCAAGGAAAAAGGACGCTCGGGTGTTGCAGCACTTGTCCCCGAGCCCAGGAGCTTCCCACCATCGCTCCTTCCCCTGGTGCGCACCAGACGGGAGCGGTGTTTGTACAAACGTCACCCAGGTGGAAAAAGCCCCAGAAAAGGCAAACCCCGAGGCTTGCAAGACTTAATTATGCATCTCGCAAGGTCAGACAGCGAGATAAGCAAAGCCAGTTAATTAGGGCACCATCCAGAGCATTTCAAGCCTCTTCCTTGGACCTACGGGACCGCCCGCTGCGGCTGTGTCTTGTTTTCTGGTTGTCTGTCCTTCCCATCTCCTCACGCCACCTCCACTGCTCCTCTCCTCCCTCCCATCCTTGCCTCGCCCTGCTCCTCTGCCATCCCGCTGAGCCCTGATGCCCCGCGGCCGCTCCCTCCCCACATCTGTTTGCCCTACGCAGCCCCCGGCAAGGGGCCAGGGACTCTGCCTCAAGCCCCCTCAGATGCCTCCAGGCCCTCACCTTGAAAGCCCTGTCTCTTCACAGCATCCTCCAGCAGCGCCTCGCTCGAGTCCCTCTCGCTGGCGGCTGGGACAGGGGACATAAGAGGAATTAGGACTCGCGGTGCGGCTGAGGGGGATGACACGGGAGGGGGTTTCCAGCCGAAAAAAACGAGGTGGGGAGGGAAGGCAAGAGCCGTGCTGGAGGAAACCGCTCTCACTTCTCTCCTACCTCGTCCTTACCGGCCCGGCTGCCGGGCGCCTCGCAGCCTACCTTTGGCTGCCGGGCTGTCCGACGCCGGCTCCTTTACACCCTCCGCCAGCAGCTCCGGCCTGGAAAACAGTGAGAAGCAGAGAAGAGAGGTGTGAGCTCCCCGGCCAGCAGCCCCCCGCTGCTCCTGCATCCCCAGGACGATGCTCCTGCGGTCGCTAACCACCAACCGTGTCCAGCTAATGGAATTGCAAAGCTCCTGCAATGCAGTGGGGGAGCTCTGGAAGCGATTTTCATGCCGACAGACTCTTCAGTGAGCCGACATGGTGCTCCCCGGGATGAGATTAAGTTGGAGATGGCTGAGCAACTTAAATCAGCAGGCAGAGACTTTTAGGAGACATGGTGCTGCGTGTTTCTCAGGGATGGAAGAAGCTGTGCACAACTCCTTTTGACATCCACTTGGCCCCAAGAATCATCACTTGCCGTCTAATGCTAAAAGCACACAGGGAGGCAACAGCAGGGCTTGCCACAAATGTCACGGAGAAATAGGTCTGGGATGGGCACAGGAGAAACCCCAAAGCGTGGTCGGGCTGGCCTGGGAGCTGCTGGTCTTTTCTGTTTCAGCCACCAGATGCACTGGTTGTGTCAGTGCTCTCCTCTGCAAGGGAGCCCGAGTCAGCATTTGGGTGAGAAACCACCCAAAATACATAAGGACATTTTAAAATCCATCTCTGCTGGATCCACTCCCTCTTTCAAGGCAATGCTGTTATGTTGGTCATGGCATCTCACAGCACTCCCAGCTCCTGCGACACCCTCTGCTCCCCAGCACAAGGACCGCATCCCATGTGCACATCTGGACCTCAGCTGGAGCCATTTCCCATAGGAAAACCTTCCAGGTCTCCCAGTACCTCTCATTGCCCCACACCTGGGCACCCTGAAGGTTAAAAGCTCTGGCTCCTTCACCCACCCTTGGGTGCTCCCTGCTGCTGTGGCCAAACCTTTGCAAAAGCGGGTTAAAAACTCAAATGCCATGGAGACAGAGATGACACCACCACCACCACTGCCTCTCAAAGGATGGCTCCAACAAGGCAACAACCCTTGGTTGCTTCTAATCAAGCAAATTTATTGAAGGTGACCAACTGATGGATGTTCCTCAAGACACTGCACAGCAGCCGGAGCTCTGAGCAGGAGCATCCTGCCCAAGGGACAGCCACTCCACCAGCCTTACCTTTTAATGACAAACTGGATGTTGTTGCTCGCCTGCAGGATCTTCTTGAGCTTGGCAATCCCGAAGCAGTTGGGCCGCCGCAGCAGGATGCCCTCTGGCAAGCCCACGACGAACAGGTCCTCAGGGTACATCAGGAACTTGGAGTAGGGAACTTTGACCGGCTCTGATATTCCTATGGCTTTTGCTGCATGGGGACCAAATCTCATTAGTTTGCTGAACCTCCACGTTGGGTCAAAGCAGCAGTGACTCGATACGTCTGCGGGGGGGGTTGAAGAGGTGTTTGGAGAGTTTGTTGTCACTCTGTGTCTGGTGGGGATGCCCCTGACACTGGCGGACATGAGATGAGGGATGAAGCCAGGCAGACACCCAGAGCTGACTTTTGCATTTGCTGTGATGACACAGTCTGCCTTTTGGTGACACGTGTAAAGGGGCTTCCTATAAAGCCTGCAGGAATCTCTCCACAAGGCAACAGGACCCCACAACCAGATCTCCACGGACGTGCCTTTGCTAGATGAGGGGACAGGGAACGTGCCTGGGGGTGCCCTGCCAGCCTGTGCAGCCCGGCATGGCGAGGGCTCCCCTCGCTCTGCCACACAGCAACTGAGCAGCCAGTGCCACCCTGTGCTGCTTGGCCAGGGGGGAGAACCAGGACAAAACCCGGGCGAGGACTCCCATCCTGTGACTAAAGCTGGGGGTACACCGAGGGCCATGGCTCTGCATCCCCAGCACCCAGCCCTTCTCTGTCCCCAGGTCATGATGGGCTCTGGGAGCCACAGCTCAGCTCTGCCCCCCTGCTTGAGGGGACTGCTGAGCAGTCTCACATCTCCTGGTCCCACTACTGGCAAAAACTTTTTGCCAGCTCTCAAGATGCACATGTGACCTCACCTGTATTTCTTCCAGGTTAAGTAACCTTTATCATAAAGGGGTGAGCAGAGCATGCCGAGTGCCAGCCCCTGGTCCCACCGGCCTTACTGAGCCACACCATGACCATCTCAGGTGGGAAACCCTCTCTGATATTTCAAACAAGTGATTGGAGAACCACTTTGGTCCTTCCCTCTGTGGGAGGAAGGCTGAAGGTCACAGGGCAATTCCCGGGCTGCAGCCAGTGAAAAGGCAACGAGGAAACCAAGGGGAAGAGCTGCAATAACAAGGCCCGGGGAGATTTCAAATGAATTTGTAAGCCCAGCAGACAGCAAATGAACAAATTAGATTGCACCTTTATTCAGCTGCTGGTTTGGAAATGGTAGGTGACATTTCTGAGCAATTAAGAGCTCCCCACAGCAGAGGCCGGCACTCGGCATGATGAACATGTGCTAATGACCATCTTACCGTATCTCGTGTTGAACAAAATTTCAACTTGTTTCCTCAAATGACTTAAAACATCCCCTATACCATCTGCAAAAAAAAAAAAAAAAAAAGAAAAAAGAAAAGACAAAGAGAAATGCTCTGAGAAACCAGCTGCCTCCAGGGAAGCAACACACAGCATGGGTGAGCGGCCCCTGACCCTGGGCAGAGCTGGCCACACACACTCTCCACACCTCCCAGACCAGTGCTGGTTCTCTGGCAGGTGCCTCCAAGCTCATCCCCAAGAGAGGAAGGGCAGCGAGGCACCTACCACAGAGCTGTGCTAGCAGCAAGAAGGGAAAAAAAAAATAGGGGAAAAAGTAAACCAGGCAGGAGAGGGAAGGACAGGGCCCAGGAACATGGCAGTGCCCTTCTGTGCTGATCTTTTCAGAGGCCAAATGCTTTGCTGCTAAGGTAGGAAGCCCACAAAACCCAACTCAAAGTACATCTGTGTTCACCCAGCCTTCAAAAAATGTGCAATGATGGGGGATGTTTGGAGCTCATCGGACACTCACCTGATCCCTCCATCTGCTTTTCTTCGTGTCGCGACTCCTCGCTGGGCCCCTTCTCTGTCCCTGCCCGGAAAGAGGAGTGTGATCAGTGGCTGGCACCAGCAAAACCAGACCAGACGTGAGCAGGAGGTTCCAGGGTCCCCTGCAGCCACCCAACAGCCCCCTCCTCTCAGTAAGCTCTGAGCACACATCCCAGAGCAGGCTCGGGCTGGCAGCGTTGCACCAGGATCTGGCACGAATCCCCCAGGTAAATCCCAGTCATGAGCTGGGCAGATGAGCTGGGCTTTGCAGCCCGCTGGGGAAGTGCCAGAAAAGCCACCAGTTTGCCTATCG
>WUAM01000107.1:11778944-11793185 GCA_024336885.1 Actenoides hombroni
AGCTTCCAGTTGGCCCGATTGAGGCTGTGACTCTGGAAGTGGGTCCCACCCGCATCACCTGGGCTCATAAATGGTATCTACTGGTTTCTGACCCGTGCAGGAACACCCGTACCCCCGCGCAGTCTCCTGGATGCTTCATTTCTGGTACCTGCTACTGTTTCTAGGATGTAGTTGGACTCCTCCGAGGCCATGCGCGTGGGCGCTGGGTCATGCATCTCATCCGAGCCAGGCGACCGGTCTGCGGACAAAACCCCACGGACAGCTTTTGTTTCCATGCTGGAGGGGGGAGGCACCATCCCCAAGAGAGGGTTCAGAGGGTGCTGGCCCATCAGTGAGGGCTGTGCGAAGGGCCCCTTGCTGCTGGGAGTCCCACACACCATGGTCCTGCACTGGGAGCTGCTCTGGCTGTACATCAGTACTCCTCTAGCCCAAGACCACCTGAGCTTGCCCCAGAAACACACCCGACCCCTCAGCCCAAGAGAAAGGAGCAAACTTTTCTTCCTAAGCTCTGTGGAAAGTGAAGAGGAAAGATAGTTCATTCTTTACTTGGTTTAATTCCATCTAGAGACTTCATTTTTGGCTTAAAAAGTTAATGCTGCTTGACTCAGCTACTCCACCCTGGGAAAACCAGTCCACTAATGCTGCCTTCCTCCCCCAAATCACACCTCCTTGGGTTTCCCTTATGTAATCTGTATTGTAACCTGTCTCCCCTCATGCTGGGCTTTCCAATGCCCTCAAAGAGCTGTCCAAATTTAGCTTCAAATAAACCTTCAGCTACTTTAAATACTTCAATCAGGTCACTTCTTAATCATCACCTCGCAGGATAAATAATCCAAATTTCATCAATCCCTCCCTGTAGGTGAACACCTCTTTTCTATTAATCCTCCTCCCTGCCCTCAGCTGTTCTCCCTCCGATTGAACTCGATCTTCAAATAAGTAAGAAAAGGTGGACTCTGGACTTGAAGTATGATCTACCCAGCAGCAGAGAAGTGATAACACCTCCTCCCCCTTCTCCCATGCAGCACCAGCTCGCCACGTATTAGCTTTCTTCTCTTCCATTAGCTGCCAAGTTGAAAATTAAAATGCTTGACCTACCACTAAACCTCAGTCATTCTCCTTCCCCTATATTAGCCATACGTTCAGCCTGCTGTATGATAATCCTTGAGTGACTTCCTACATATCAGGGACTGCTACCATTTGGGTGCAACAGGGATGGCACCAGAGTGGTGCAGCCAGGCGCCAGTGCTGTCCCCAGCACCGCTCGCCCTCAGGGACGTTGGGAGTCCTGTTGCTGCCCTTATTCTGGTGAGATTACTAATTAATGTTTGTAAAGCACACTGAAAATGCAAAGTGCTAACTATCCACTCATTAAACCCTGAGGATCATCCTACCATTTGCCTACGCTGTCCAGGTCAGGGAAGTGGAAAATGACTCTCCCGGCTGCCCCTCGAGCACCCAACCGCTCACCTCCATCACCACCCACCGCCACTGACCTCTCCAGGCAGCAGTGTGGGGAAAGCACCAGTGTCCCTGATTCCAACACATTGTCAGCACGTGTTTAATATTAAACCTGTTCTTATGACCTCCTCATAACCAGGATGTTTTTCTAAGTTAAGGACCTCATCAAAAGCATCCCGCGCTCAATACCTGGGATCCTCCAAGCCCGCCAGTGAAGGAAAGCAGCAAACCAGGCTTGCTTTCTCCAGGGGAAAGGCAAGATAGAAAAGCAATGAACGAGAGAGAGAAACAACAAAAAGCCCTAAATCACTCTCCACTGCCCTCAGGAAACCAGCTCATTCCTGATACACCCCTTAAAATGACTTTCAGTAAAGGAAGACCACTGCATGGGCATGGGGCGGACCTTCTGTGTACCCTGCAAACGCCTCTTCTCACAGCAAAATGCCAAGCCAGGCCATGGCAACCCTGACTGCACGGAGGCCACTGCATGCAGCGGATGCCCCAGCACCTACCTGGCACGGTGATCTGGATGATGTCCAGCTCATCCGGCTCGATTTTGATCTGCCTGATCCCACCCAGGTCTCCTGAGGTACCTGCCGGGGGGAAAGGTAACGAAAGGCAATCGCCAACAGGAACCAGCAATGCCACGTCTGCCCACCAGTGCAGGCAGAGAACCTGCCACCTGCTGTGGCTTCAGTGCCAGCTCAGCATCCTGCAGCCATGAGGCTTCGGCCAAGTGGCCCAATGGCATCAAGCCCATGCTGTGGAGGTACCCAAAGGGCACCCGTGGGCACGGCCTCTGCAAAGTTCAGCTGGCATGAGCTGTAGGTGCCCTCAAACTGGCCACTGGCCCTTGTTACGTGCTCTTTTCCTGGCTTTCTTCACTTAAACAAACTGGGTCGCCAACAAGCGTGGTGGAGACACAGGAGGATTCTCCAGTGGGTGCTCCTGGCATTTTTAATGCTCCCAGACTCTTGCCTGGGACACACTCCCACTGCAGACTTCCTCTGGGAGCCCTGACTGCAGTCGCATCACACCAGGATGCAACCAGCTGAACCCCAACAAAATTCAGTGCAGTTTGAACCCTGGCAGATGGGAGCCAGCAGAGGCTGGCCCAGGGAGGAGGCTGACCCAGGTGCTCTGCCCAGCTGCCCCTTATCTCCGAGTAAGTGTGCTCACTTAGAATGGGGCTGATTCCCTACAAGGGCTGAGTCACAGCTTGCAGCTCAGGTGTGCAGGACAGCAAGGCTCTGTGTGTCTTTTCCACAGTTAGACCCCCTAAACCTGGGGAAAAGCATTTTCCTTCTCATTTTGTGGTGCTCCGAACACCAACACCACTAACTTCTAGGTGACCCAATCATGGTGGCTTCTAGGGGGACAGAACTCAGACTGAAGACTTCTCTTAGCTACACATTTAAGCACACACTTAAGTCTCATTATTTCAATGCACCCACTTTTGGGACTCCGCTGAAGGGTCAGACAGCATCCCCATCTTTGCAACCCCTCTCTGCATCTATCAAAGAGGGATAAGGACCCGAGAAAACTGCACCGTGGGGCAACCAGGAAACTGGAGCCACACATCCAAGTTACTCTGCAGGCAACTTTCTCTAGTTTCCGCCCTCATTCCCTAATATCACTATTTTGCAAGAGAAAATGAGAAGAGAAAATTAATTATTCCTCACCTGGTTCACAGCTTTCAGAAACACTGCACTTCTCGGACCTGGAAAGGAAAGGCAGACAAGGGAGGTGGTCATGGAGCAACCAAAGAGAGAGCTTAAAACCCAGCTGCATGTGTAGGACTGATCCTGGCAGGAGGGAGAAACGCTGCCCCCCCCTGTGACACCAGGCAAGGGCTGTAGAGGGGACCCAGGGGACAAGGCACCCACGATCCCAGCAGCAGCACAGCATCGGCAACTGCCTCGGTCTGTGGGTTTCCCTGCAAATAAGCTCTGTTCTCAAACTCTCCCCAGTCCTGCACCGCAGCACGTGGCATCCCCCAGTAGACACCGACGGATGGAACCGCAGCACAGAGCTCCCAAAAGCAAGAGGGGTTTTAAGCCCCAAACCTGGTTGACTCCATCCCTCTGCAGCAGAGCGCAGTGCAGAAAGCATCGTTACGATGTAGTTACTCACGGAGCGAAAGCAAACAGGAAGAAAGGGGGGGGGAAAAATAAAGTCAATTGATTTGGTAAATATTTATTCTGCTCAAAGCTTTTCTCCCCTGAAAACTGGGCGCGATCCCAAGCTCCTATCTACAGTTAACTTCACATGCTCTGGAATTGACACAATGTCTTCAGCATCCAAATGAGAGGACGCTGCTTCCTCGGGATGCATTCGCTTTTTGTATCCCTCTCTCTCTTAACCAAGAGCGACCACAGCTCTTTGGCAGACCCAAGGAACGGCACTGGAAAATACACTCCTCTGCAACACTGGTCCTTCAGGGAGAAGGAAAACCCTTCTAAGCCAGCACCACATCCCTGTTGGCTCAGGGGGGACGTTCAAAAGCACTTCTTGCCTAAAGCCACTCAGCAGCGTCAGCAGAATAAACAATGGGCATCTTGAAGGAAACCAGGAGTGCTCTTGACATCTCCCTCTTAAATGTGGCATGGATAAAAAGCACCTGTGGTCTAGAAAGTACTGTCTATATCACCTAGGAGCCTTGAGAAGGGTCTTAAACTCTCCCACTTTGGGTCAAAGTCAACTTTTCCCTACGGAAATTTGGGAGGAGGGCTTTGCTGGGGAATTTGTCACCCCTTGCAGTGTCTGTTCCTTTGCCCTAGAGTATTGGGCACTGCCCTTTCCCTGGATCTGACCCTGACCTGGGTCGACCACTGCTATGGAAATGCTCTGCTCCTACTAGGGAACAGAGGTTCCTCATCTGCAGGAAGAGCAATATGGGATTTGCATACCCACCTGTTTTCCTGCAGGTAGGTGTTATCTGTGCACTGGGAGGATTGGGGAGATTGAAGTTTACCCCTGTGGGGCACAGCAAGGTGCACACCACCATTCCCTTGGTGACCAGAGGTGCATGTGAACCTCAGGGTCCGTGGCCTGGTTCCATGTGCAGACATGCAGCGTAAATCAGGAACAAGGTATATACACACAACTCAGATAAATTCAAAAGGGACCCCGGGGTGAGCTTCAGCCTGTGCCCGATTTACAGCAGTGGAAGGTGGTCAGCCCAGCCCAGCCCACATCAGAGCACCACCACGGGGAGGGCTACCCCAATATGGCTGGGTACAAACCACCCCTAAAAACTCCTCTTTTTTCCTCATGGAGTCTTCTAAAGTGGTTTTATTGCTTTGTACAACCCCTGCCTCACCCACAGCTGGAGGGCAGCAGGCGAGATGGGGATGGTGCAGCATCAGTGAGGGCTGTACGGGGACCACGAACCTCCCGCTGCCCTGGGAGCTCTGCAGTGGCCAACCTCAACTCCTACCCCACCAGCACGCTCCCAGACACACAGCAGCTGGTTATCTACCTACTGCTTTACAGAAACCAGCTCAGCATCCCTAATATCCTGTCCTTCCACCTTCTCGTTGCCAGTCACGCCAATTTAGCCGCACAGTGGGATCTTCTGTTGCGAAAATTAAAAGTGTCCTAATTGCAAATGTTAACAAATGAACGGGAAAACGAGAAGCCTGGGGCCAGGATTCAGCCCCGCAGTGCGCTTTGAGGCCAGCGGTATCTGAAGCATCACCATATCCCCTGATGCTCTGCTCTCCCCAAGTCTAAATGCCTCCAGAGATGGAGCGATTCAGCGAGGTGCAGAGCGCAGGGAACAGCCAAAGAATGCTTTGGTGGCTAAGCCCTAACTGAGGATCCTGGAGATTGGAGTTTAATTCTCCAGTGAAGCACCTCAGGCCAGGACTCAGCCCAGTTGTGTTCTCCTCATAGACACCTCTGGCCGAGGCTCTCGTCTCAAGTCCCTTCATCATCGAGAAGGGAAACAGGCACGTGTGGGGTGTGACTCCTCCAACCCTTCTTAAATGGTTGGAAAGGGCCAACTCAGCCAGTGCACGGAGCTTGCTGCTGCTGCTGCAAGGTTCTGGAGTCACTCAGCCAGCCCTGCTCTGCCACAGACACCCAACAGCCGCTGCCACCAGGCTCCCTTGGGCAGAGCAGGCGAGTGGCCCGGCTGCCACGGCCCCGCTGCACCAGCACAGCACTTGGGGGTGACACCTGCACACTGAGCACCGACCATTTCAACCCACGTACTCCACCAACGCACACAGCAAACCAACGTCACCCACAGAGACCTGGTCCAGGCAAGCCAACCCCACCGCCTGTGCCCATGACTGACCCTGCCCTGCACCACAGCTCCAGCACGGCACAGCTTGTCCTGCACTCGTGGCCAGCGGTACCACGAAGTGGGGCCAGCCTCTGCAAAGTGCAGGAAATGTCACCGTGGCACAGCATGGGGCATGAATGACACCCATGGGTGCTCCCAGCACCCTGGCCCTGGTGGAGGAGAGGACAGGAAGAATTTGGCTTGTTCCATTTAGCAAAACGAAGTGGAGTCCACATGCCTGGAGGGGTTTCAAAGCCATGTAGATGTGGTGCTGAGGGACATGATTTAGTGGTGACTGGCAGCACTGGCTTAACCATTGGACTTGATGATCTTAAAGATCTCTTCCAGCCAAAACTATTCATTCATTTTATGCCAAACCCAAAACAGCACTGCGGAGAACCAGCAAGAGACTTCAACCAGTCACAGGTTCACATCAACAAAGAGCCAAGGAGGGAGAGGAACCCAACACACGCTAAAGGGGAGACAGAGGCAGGTTACCCCATCTCCCCAACCCCACTGCATGGTCCACAGCCCTGGCTGGTGGAGGGGTCAGCACTGGGCAGCGAGCCTCTGTGCTGGAGAGGCTGAGGAGCACTTGCTCCTACACCACTATTGCTGGGCCTTCCTGCAGTCAGTGGTCTCCAGCATGGGTGTGCTGATGGACATCCCAGAAAAGTTCATTTTGCTGCTTGTAAACCCATCCGTGACCGAAGCATCTGTGCAGGACAGGGCTGGGATGAGGCTCCTCTCCCTGCAGCACAGCCTTGCCCCTGAGCACCAGTTATAAACTGGTGTGAAGCTGTCCTGCTTCTCTTATTTAAAGGTAAATGTTTGGGCTAAATATAATTACCTTGCTTCGGACCAGCTGAAGTATTTTCCTCTGTGGGGCTATGCAGAGAAAAATACTTTCTGGATCTCCCAGCATGGGTTAGAAAGCCTGGCTCGTGGCACGGTTGTACCAGAAGCAGCTACTCTCGTAAAAAACGTCCTGCCCTGATGAACTCTCTAACCCCACTTTTATTAAAACATCTGTTAATCCCCTATTAGTCTCCCCGTGAGCTTTATAAACAAGTAATGCTTAATTAGCAGGATGTTGTGTTACGGTGCCGGCTGAGGGTGAATCCTTAGGCCATGCTTAACACCAGCGATTGCTCCTGTGGATAATCCCAGCCTGCCCAGGCACGGCCCCGATCTCAGCAGTTTTGTACCAGATCAAGAAGTCCAAACTTCGTTATTTTGGCTCGCAAAAGGCTGGGGGTGCTCGGTCTCCTCCAGTGCCAGGTAGCTGTAGCATCATCAGGGGGTTTAGGGAGGCAGGAAAGCTACACCCTGACAACAGCAGAGCAATAACCTGCTGGACATGCCAACGCCTGCAAACTAGCTCTCTGAGGGATGTCGCTTGGCAGTGGCCAGGGAACAGAAGTGCCACTTACCGGCTGTTGGCCTGAGAGGTCCCCACCAGGTCCAGCACGGCCCCACGGTGCGGCTCAGGGGAGATCTCCCCTGGGGGGCTGGAGGGTTCCAGCTTGGTTGGATCTTTGGTAAATTTGCTTCCTGGAGCCAGGTGCACAGGGTGGGTTTGGAAAGAAAACCAAAAGCAGAATTAGCAGCCAGAGATACAGGTGAGGCAGCTTTTCCACCTCCATTTCTCCCCCCTCCGGTCTCAGAGTTAAAGTTGGGATGGGTTATCAGGTGTCACCTCCTTGCAAAGGGAAGGGTACAGGTTTAATTAGGTTTACACATTAAAATAGCAGCAAAACTTTTGCTTAAACCTGTGCATAACTGTGTGCTGGGAAGCCCTGCCAAGGATGGAGCATCTCCAGAAAGGGCTGACTGCTGGGACAGGGTGCCGAGAGGTAGGGTCTGGGGTTGGGAAGCCCAGGCATGGCCAGGGCCAAGGCTCAGTGGTGCAGGAACAAGCCCCAAATTGGAGAGACAGAAGGGGATGGGAGCTTGGCAAAGCCCAGGGCAGCAGTGCCAAAAGGAGCTCTGTCCCTCAGCTCCAAGCCCTGCATGCAGCAGGAGATCTCTGCTGCAGGGATGCGGAGGGGGACAAAAGCATCCAGTCACCATGAAAAAACTCCTCTCTCCCCTCCTTGTTCCTCAGCAACCTGAAAGGAGCTGAAATGAAGCCTCAGCAATGACCTTGAGATGAAAAGAGTGATCTGAAGGCAGGGTAGGAAATGAAAATTGGCCAGGGAAGGTGAGCAAAGAGCTGAAGGATTAGTGCTGGGGGAAGGAGGGAATGAAATTATGCCACAAGGCTGCAGAAATCACGTAGGTGTCTTGTTAAATAGCTTCTGCCAAAGGCCCTTCACTGGTCTCAAAGTGCCATCGTGACATCCCCACCCTTCCAAAACACATCCCGTCTGTGGGAACATGAAGCTTTTTCCTTTCAGCTCCAGCCTGCAGGGAAGGGCAGGGCTCTGGTGATGGCACCAGCAGCAACACAGAGCCTTAAAGACACTATTTATCCACTGACAGGCCAAAAGGCTCCTTTTAATTTGTGCTTTCTATGGACCAAATCTTCTTGCAGCAGCGAAGTCTGCCTGAAGCTGCTACCCAGGGGAACAGCAAAAATAGGTTTCCTAGCAGTGGTGGGTATTTTAATTAAAGGGTGAGCGAAACTGTACAGGGAAGCTTTGGGATACTTTGCAGTTGGCAATTTAAAATACAGCTCCGCTCGGAAAAGAGTGTCTTTGCAAAAATGGCACCTCCTGACTCAGCAGATGCCTCTTTTTTTTTTTTTTTTTTTTTGCACAGTCAGATGTGCTGACGCGCATCACAAAAAGCCAGGTTTAATGTGTTTTGCTTCTGGTAGCCCTGCAGGGACCAGGCAGGGGAGGGGGGGAACCGCCACCCGCCCCAAGTCCTGCTGGGTTTGCTTCTTCATCTCCTGATTGCCACTTGCACCTCCCTGCTCTGTAACCCCCACGCTCCTAGCACGGGTGCTTTCCACCAGCAGCTCTCAGCTGAGGTACAGACGTATGCGCTGCCTCCCCACCCACGATGGATTTGCCAGGACAGTCCAAGCATCCATCCCAAGGCACAGCTCCATCCCTTGGGGGTGGGTTAGAGCTTAAAAAGTCCTTGTCTTGAGAAAAAAAGTCATTAATGGGGCTGGAGACAAAGAAATCCACACACACACACCACACACCCCCACGGAGGTGTGACCTCCTCCAGGCTCTGCTGCAGGTCTCCTTCAGATGGCTTCAGTGTCATTGTCCCCAGGGGCCAGGGCTGTCGTGGGGCCACAGGGGTTAATCTGGCCAGCAGAAATGTCAGTGGAGAAGGTGGTGTCTGGAAAGCTGCCAGAGTATGGGGTTGGCAGCTTGGGAAAAAAAAAAAACCACCCCAGCCACCCCAAAACAGGTCTTTACTTGTGAGCCAAGCCCAGGCGATCAGGAGCGGGGCTGGGCTGTGACAGAGGCGGTTGCAGTGCTGAGTTCTGGGCAGGTACCGGGGAGATGGGATGGGGGCAGCTGCTGCTGCGAGGGTCGGGTCAGACAGCACCAATACCTGTCTCCTTTTATTGGCCAAGCAGCACTTAGCCTGGCTTCTCCAGCTCAGGCTAAAAAGAGTAAAAACCACAGGGCAAAGAAAGACAAAGAAACCCCTTCCTGAAGGTTTTATCACTGAAAAAAATCCCCCAGATTCTTCTTGGTTTTCTTTGAAAACCAGTCAGTGGCTGGATGATGCTAGAGCTTCCCAGACAAAAAAAAAAAAAAAGACACAGACAAGGCTTCTCCTCACTGAGCATAACTGCACGTGTCCTGCACTTTTGCTGCTTACAAGTGACATCATTTCGACTCTGCTTCTCTGGATAATCTTTCTGTTTTGTGGGCAAGAAATCAAAGGGCGTGGAGAACGTACCTGTAAAAATTCTCTCGTCGAACATCCTAAGAGGAAAAGGAAAAAAAACAACAAAAGAAGGGATTAGAAATATGTGTTTCTCATGACTGAATTTTAGGGTTTATTAATGAGCAACATTAAACTAAGCCAAAATAGTAATTTTATTCATTCCCTAAAAAAAGGGAATGAATTTTTCAGCTGAAAATAAAATAAAAAAATAAGCCTGTTGTGCTACCAAGCAATCTTACACCATATGCTTTTTAACTAAAGCACCTTTAAATCTGCTTACAAGTCATTCTCCTAATTTAATTAACTTATTAAATGAGGCTGCTACAGGCTGGCTTTGCCAAAAGAGACAGTGGGACCAAAGTAGCTGTTGCTGGACCTTCACTTTATGACACAGACCATCGACCAGATGTCACCTGTCTCTTGAGTATCATATTTTGGTGCCACCCACAATTTTGCTCATGGGAGCAAAGTGTGTTCAGGGCCACATGCCAGGGCCTGATCCAGCCCAGCACAGCCCGAGTGGTGCAGGACAAAGCATCCCCTCCACCAGCTGACATCTGGAAGCTAATTCCTTTTCAGATGCCTGTGTGCAGTTGGTGTTGGTGATTTTAGCCCCCTTGGGAGCCTCAGGCAGGGTTTTTCTGTGCCATAGTCACACACCTCTAGCAGGGGAACCACACCAGTGCTGCACAGGCAGGTTCTGAATAAACAAATATAATATAAAACAGATTGTTCTGAGAGAGAAGCAAAGAGGGGTTGCATGGTGCAGAGATCATAAAACCACAGAGTTACAGAATGGTTTGGGTTGGAAGGGACCTCCAGTACCAACCCCCCATTGCCATGGGCAGGGACACCTCCCACTAGACCACATTGCTCAGAGCCCCATCCAGCCTGCTCTTGAACACATCTACAGATGGAGCAACCACAGCTTCCCTGGGCAACCTGTGCCAGTGTCTCACCACCCACAGAGTGAAGAACTTGATAACTGGGAGAACTTTCCAGGCTTGAGAACTTTCCAGAGAACTGGCAAAGCACCCACTCCTCTTACTTCAGTGCAAATGCAGACACCAACACACCATGTCCTGCTTATAGGCAAGACATCCTCATCATTGTATATATGGGATGTCCATGAGTGATCACCACAAGACAAGGTGGAAGGGAATCCCTGTGTGTCATGAATATGGATGTTCCTCCTCCCACAGGGAGGCAATGGTCCCCATCCAACAAGTGCCATAGGAAGTTGTGCCATAATTGGAGGGTCCTGTTACCACCCAAACAACTTAGGCTAGCACCAGCAATGTCTGCATGGACTTAACAACAGGGTGGTAGGGCTTGGGGGTGGCCGTGGTACAGCCAGCCCGGCCACATCCTTGCTAAAAGGGATGGAAAACAAATATTTGTTTAGCTCTTCTCCATAAAAAACAAAACCAAAACAGTAAAATGAGGTTTGGGTGTCAAAACAAACCCTGTGAGCATGGCAGGAACACAGCCTAAATCCTCAATCCCTCCCTTTGAGGCCCCTGCCTTCCTTGCCACCCACCTTTTGATGACAAAATGGATGTTGTGCCTCTCCTCCAGTATCCTCTTGAGTTTGGGGACACCGTAGGTGCAAGGTCTTTTGAAGGGTATTTTGTCCGGGATGCCGATGATTTCCACCGCCTCGGGGTCGCAGGCAATCTTCCGATATGGGACGGGGACCATGTGGTCTAACCCCAAGGCTTCGGCTAAAAGGTGAACGCATGGTTCTCACTTAAAACACATGCTTTTCCTTTTACAGATGATAAAATGAAGGTGTAGAGGCTTGAACTCAAGCAGAGAAAGTGCCTCCTGCCCTCTTCTCCTTCGCTTGTCTCAGAAGATGAGCCCCAGGAGCAGCCCACCCATCAGAGATGGGACAAGGGGGAGACAACGCAGCAGCAAACTCAGCTGATGGTGTCCTCCAAAACCCTCAAACGTGCCTGGCCTTGCTCAAACCAGGGGTGTGCTGACCCACGTGCCATCCCCACCCTCCCCATGAGCACAGCAGGTCGCTGAGCTATGTAATATATCCACTGCCTGGATGCGAGTTCTGGGTGACCCTGGGAGCAGGGCGGGTTGGACCAGATGAGCTCCAGAGGTCCCTTCCAACCCCCACCGTGCTGGGATTCTGTGATAACTCATGAGTTCCATAGCACATAAACAGTTTGTAAGGTACAGAGCTCACCTATAGAATCACAGAATGATTCTATAGCCCATATCTAACTCCGGAGTGGCACAGCACACACCTATAGCCCATCCTGAGCAAATTCCTGAGCTTAAAGCTGCCCAAACACCCAGGACCTAACCCAAAAGCAGTGCCCGTTGCAAGGGAAGCACCAGTGATGCCAGTAAGCTGTGAAGGTATTAAAAAGCAGCCACAATAAGGACAATCTTCTTCTGCCAGTCACGTTAGTTTAAAACAGCCACATGCCACCGCTCCCCATCACCCGCAAGCTCCGGTGGTGCCCGGGCGCTCCGACCCAGCGAGCCACGCTTCAAACCAGAGCTGGTTTACAGCCCAGTTATAAATTCCTCGACAGTGGGGAGGGCTCTGAATGGAAATATTGACATAACCTTCAGCAGACACCCAGAGACTGGGAGCTGCTGGGCTAAATGTGTTAGGAAGAGAAGGGAGCTCTAGCATATGGCTTCTGCTGCTGTGTTAGGGAACAAAAATGATTGCTATATAATGATATGCAAACCACAAGTGCTGCAGATGCATAATGGGATATTAACTCCTACTCACCATATCTGCTGTTAAACAGAATTTGCACGCACTCCCTAAGGGTGTTGATATCTTCGGTTTCTTTTATAAAACTGTCCCACTTATCTATCAAAACAAAATATAAGAAATAAGGAACTTCCATATGGTTCGTACGCAGCAGATGCACTTTTCTCGCGCGAGGCGCTGGGAAGCAGGAACAAGGCTTTGCTGCCTTAAAAATAATGATTTCCCTCTTGATGAGCAGATTTTGCCAGGCTGGTAGATAAGGTCTGGGCTTCCCCAGCCCCAGCCCCAGCCCCAGCCCCAGCCCCAGCCCCAGCCCCAGCCCCAGCCCCAAGCAACCTCCTCTTCAGCCGTGCACATGCAAAGCAGATTCCTGAGGAAAAAACCCATAAAACTTCTCAACCCTGAAAGGAAAGACCCTCTGGGACAGAATAAACTCAACCTGAAACAAACCTTTGAAAGGCTCGACCATTTCACAGAGGAGCTTTTTCATCTCCTCCTCTTTCCCAACTTTCCCACCCATATGGGTTTTTTTCCTTTCTTTTTAAAGCAGGCAGGTGAAGGTTTTGTTGTGAACACCTCAGCGTTTGGAGGTTGCAATTCCTTGGAGGTTGCAATTCCCTTGGGTGGGGTGGAGATGGGGAAATTGGCAGCGTCTCCTCCCCACCGCAGATCCCCCCTCAGGCATCGCTGCCAAATGACGACGGGGTGAGTGGGTTTCAGTTCTCCCAAACCAACGCCGAGCTCTCGGCAGGTATTTGCTGTCTGCAGCTCGAGCAGACGCCTCAGCGAGAGCTGTGTCTCGGTTCCCCCTGCACAGAGCAGGGATGGGATTTCCCAGCTGGCCGGCAGCACTTGAGGACCAAGTGTTGTGGAGATGGGAAGGAGGGACCCGAGTGGGAACAAAGGTCTTGGCTGCAATGCTGAGATGTTGCAGTAAGTAAAGGGAAAAAAAAAATAAAAAAATCCCCCTCTGCAGCATCTCCAGCACTGCCAGGTCCCTGCGGAGCTTGGGGCTGGCTGGGAGACTGCTGGGAAGAGACAGGGCTGGGCAGAAACGTCTCCCTGAGAGGTGGTTTTCAGCCACTTCTGATGCCACAGTAGGACACAGACCTGTCTTGTCGTGCACAATGGAGAACAGGATGCGTTTGGATGAGTGCACGTTCTGGATGAGGGGACCTCCAGACACCGACGATTTCTGTCCTGGACAAGAGGGGAGACAAGGAGAAAGGGCTGATGAGAGCCTGACCAATGCTCTGGGCACCCGAACAAGACCCTGGGTGCTGTTTCCCACTGATCACACCAACCCAATCGTGCTGGTTCTCCTCTGGGCACCCTGACCTGACAAGCCCGCAGGGTCCTGGCCAGACTAAGCCCCCGCTGTCCCTCCTGGCTGCCCCTCCAGCCTTGTGGTGCAACACCCAACGTTTCAGGGCAAAAATCATGGACTCATAGACTGGTTTGGGTTGGAAGGGACCTTTAAAGCTCATCTAGTTCAATCATCTGCAACTACAGCATGTTGCTCAGAGCCCCATCCAGGCTGCCCTGGAATGGTTCCAGGGATGGGGCATCAATTACCTCTCCGAGCAACCTGGGCCAGGGTGTCACCCTCAGCATAACAAATTTCCTCTTTGTATCAGGTCTAAACCTGAAGGGCTGGGGTGGCACAGCATGGTGGGAAGGGGGCCCACTCTTTTCCACATGGGCCAAGCTCTGGACTGATTTTCATCCGAGGACCACCCAGACACCCGGGCTGGTCCCCTGACAGCACCGGGGGGGGTGTGGGGGGGGGGGGGTGGGGCCTCAAACCAGGCCGCACGCTGAGAGCAAACCCACGGCTATTGCCACCGCAGGTGCTGCAGTCCCTTGGGTAGGCCCACTTCAG
>WUAM01000107.1:11793285-11807763 GCA_024336885.1 Actenoides hombroni
CCTGCCCTGCCCACACCAACCACACCACCCATGTTGCCCCTGTTGCCCACATGACCTGTGCCACCCACCCTGCCCACCCTGCCCACCCTGCCTACATCACCCCCACCACCACCCCGAGCCCCCCCCCCGGCCGGGGCAGCAGCACCTCGCCGGCCGCGTTCGGCCCGGCCAGCCCCGAGGACACCTCTTGCTTTAGGTCGACGGCGATCTGGGACGGCAGCGAGACGCCGTATAAGAAGTTGGTGACGGTGACGGCGGAGGGGGTGTCCTGGCTGGAGGGTTTGGCCATGGGGCCGTTGGCACCAGAGTCCCGGCCGCCCTTGGAGGCGAGGGAGGTACAAGTCAGCTCCACGCTGGGGTTCGGCTCTCGGCTGGGCTCGTCTGCTGGCCTACAGGGAAGGAAGGGAGGAGGGAAAAATAGGTTCCTTTGGGTCTGTGGCTAAGCTGGAGGAGGAAGGAGAATCGTGCCCAGGAGGGTCAGACATGCAGCACCTCCAGCTGCTTTCTTCCAGAAATTACAGCCATCACCCAACCTCTTCCAGCCTCTCTGGGCACCTGGACCATTTTTATCTTCTCTAAGAGGAGCAGGTTGGTCTTTTGGTAGTTCAAAGTGTTTATACTAGCTAGGGCAAAGTTGCCTAGCTCCCCAGCCCAGTATGTTTAAGGAGTAAAAAAATTTGTCTGACCATAACCCACTTGACTCCCTTGCCTGTCCCAGGCCCCAGGATGCATGGCACGTTCAAGGGGCACCTCAGTCAGCCCAGGTATGAGCTTCAGACTGAGGAAGCCCATGTGCTTCACATGAGACAGGCGGCCGCGAGCTCACAGACAGCTCCAATTCTGCGTGTCCTACTTTTAGCTGTCTCAGCCTGATTTTCCAGAAGTGCCAAGCCTTCAGAGGAGGTATTTGGTAGCGCTCAGCATTTCTCTGAATGGATCCGAGGTGCTGCCAGCCAGGCAAACGCAGAGGAAACGCATCCAAAACCGCTGAGCCCCTGGCAAAAACTTGGCCAAAAAACGGGGAGCTTGCCCCGCCGACGTCCCCCACCTCCCTCCTCGTCTGGCGTTAAAAATCCCATTTCAGGCTGGGAAGAAGCTTGCAGCATTTACACTGGAAACCTCTCTGGAGACAGCAAAGCACTTAGCTTACCGCAGCGGAAACCCTGCGGAGAGCCGTAAAGCGCTGCGGTTAACGTGCTCGTTTACACGTCGTTATAGGAACGGGTCCCAAATGCTCTTGAGCCACCCGACACTGATGACCCTTCACGCAAGGCTGCGTTTGGCAGGGCTGGACCCACGTGTCTGGGGCTGGGGGAGAAGCTGGGACATTGGGAGGCAGCCTCGTGCCTGCTCTGCGCTTCCCCGGGTGTTAGAAGAGCCACCATCCCGAGAGGATGGCTTGCAGCCCTCCTGTCCCTTGGGGATGCCCCCAGGTTACCTTTTTAGCCTGAAGCGGATGCTGTGGCTGTGCTCTAGGATGGCCATCAGGGACTTCACATCGTACTCCATGGGTTTCTTAAAGCTGATTCCCTCAGGCAAGCCGGCCACCGCCAGCGAGCCGGGTTCTTTCAGGAACCTCTCGTAGGGTAAAGGGACCACGCTGCTCTTCCCCACGGCTTCACCTGGGGAGGGGACAGAGTTACACACCGATGGACACCCCACGTCCTCGACCGTGGCCGAGCTGGGCTGGAGGAGTCAAAACAAGAGATCCTGATGGAAAAACCTTATGAGAAGATAACCGCTTCCTACCTCTGCTCTTAGCGCACCAGGCCCCACCAGCTCTTTCTAAACGCTAATTAATAAAAAGCTCACAAAAGCCAATCAGCAGATGTCTCATCTTTCGGGTTGCACAGTAAAAAATCCTCGGCTGGGGTCACTTGGCACAAGCCCAACCCCCGGGAGCACCCGGACCTGTGCCAGCGAGGGCTGTGGCTGCCGGCAAGCCAGGAGCGAGCCAGGAGCTGACAAAGGAGGCTGAAGAGCTCGCGCTGATTTTTATCTCACGTTTGCTGAGATATTCTGGGAACCTTATTTTCAGTCTGTTTTCTTATTTTATCTCCTGGAAGAATGGAAAATACTTTGATTGCTGTTGCTGTCAGGCAGCCTCAATGCACTTTGAAAGACAAGACAAAAAACAACCAACCCACCAAGCCTCCCTCCATCTCAACGTTCGCAGGCAGCACAAACACTGGTACATTTGAGGGCACCATTGCCTCCAGCAGCCCAGAAAGCTCACCCGCTCCCCTTGACGATGGCCACAAAGTCCCCCTGTGTCCCCACCACACGGGAATGGCTCTGTTGTACCTCTGACAACAAAATCTCAGGAGCAAACTGCTTTCCCTTCCCCAGCAGCAGAAGATGACCAAGGAGCATCACAGCTATACAGAGATTTCTAAATCAGCTAAAGAGCCCATGTGCCTAAACCAGGGATGCTAATGGTGCTCTCCAGGCAAGACACTGTCAGAAAACCAGCACCACTGAAAGGTTTCAAGGAATGGCCAAAAGCCCTTGAGCTGCTCTCTGTGGAAAAATTACTTTGGAAACCAATCCAAGTCACCGCGACCAATAAAGCTGGTGCTGAAAGCACGAAGAAGAGGAAACAGCCGCGCAGGAATGTTGACCTGTCTGGCAAAGCAGCGTCCAGATGCAGAACATCTGGCTGCGTGGCGAGGTGTCTGTGCCTTTGTCTCCAGGTTGAGGGGCCGGCAGAGATTATGGGACCTTTAAATAGCTTTGGGATTTTATACTTTTGATTCTTTTAAAAAAAAAACTTTTCTTTTTAATCTCTTCTTTACAAAAAAAAAGAAAAAGAAACCAACAACAAACCAAAACAAAAGATCTTACAGAAACCTCGGAAATCTTGCGACACTGTCAGCCAGTCCTTATTAAAAGTGATTTCTTCAACGTGTTCTTTGAAGGACCGCGTGATAACCAACGACGTGCGACTCGCACGAGCCATCAAGGTTCCTTATAGGCAGGAAGGGTAATGTTTTAATTAAGCCACTAACAGAAGTTTCAAAGCGAACCCCTGAACCACAGCACCGCGCGCACACTCTCTGCAAAGCCGATGCTTCCCCCGCCCCGATGCGCCGGCTCTCGCGGCTTTACACCCCCCTCCATCACCTCTCTTCACACTGTGGGGGGGGGGGGAGGCTCCCGATGCCCACAGCAGCTCCTTATCAACCTGACACTCAGCAACTCCCTGAACATATTTTTATGGGGAATGTGTTACTGTCAAAGTGACCTTCAGCAAGCCTCGCGCTGCCGTGCAGAGGCTCACGGTTTAGCTAAAGAGAGACAATAATCATCATTAATGCCTGTTTAATAGAAGGCAGCGGTAATCAGTCATCCTGTTGGTGCAGAGATTACCCGGCTCTGGGGGGAATACATGAGCTTTTTGACTGAGCATTTTCTAAGATTTCTTTTTTTTCTTGTTTGTTTCCAATCGCTGTTGATGGGAGGAGAGTGAAGGGATAAAAGGGAAAAAACCCAAACCAAACAAACTGAAAAACAACCAACCCAACAGAAAGATAACCGTTAATTTCTGACAGTCCTCTTGGTGCTGGAAACAGAATCACCCCGGGGGCTTCTGTTACCTCCTGGGGTACTTCTCCCCACTCAACCCAGAGAGGCTCTTCTGGGAGGGGAGCATGCATCCACAGGCTCAAGAAAGGAAACAGCCGATCCTACTGAACCAGTAGCAAAGCCAGAACTACACCCAAAGCCAGGGTCGAAACCACCAGCCCAGGAACACCCAACCTTCTCCTTGCCATGGCAATGCCAGCCACCCTGGACTGGGGACCCAGGCAGCTCGTCCCTGCGCACATCCGCACACCCTGTGGGCCCCTGGAGAGGCTGCCTGCTTCACACACCCCATGCAGATGCACCCTGTTCAAGCTTTTTTACTCAATTGTGTATTGATGGTGTGTCACGTACGACAATTCCCGTATTCCCAAGAGGCCTGCAAAGCCTGGTGCTCTCCCAGCAGCAGGACACCAAGACCTGCAGCTTGGAGTGGGGATCCAACCGGTGCCAAAATGCCCACCCCATCCCATTCCCTTGGCTTTTCTGTGCTGCCCCTTCCTTCCCACTCAGGCCCAGCCTTTTGAAGGCAACAAGAGGATTTGATTATGGCCACTAATGGGAATATCACCTCCAAGTCCTTTAAGTGGCTCCAGAAAACATCAGCAACTGTCTGTCCCCAGAGGAAGGGATGCCACCTCCCCTTCCAGTCTGTGAGGCCCAGGGCAGGCACTGAGCACCCAGTGACAGCCAGCAGCAGCAAATCCTGTGCGTGAGCTCAAGGCAGTTGGGGGGATCATCCCCCTCTCATCATGTGGGATGGGGACATTCCCATTCCCAGACCCAGCACACAAACAGGGGTCACACCTGCGCTTCGGGCTCCGGGAGACCCACGTGGCCCGGGGCAGGGCTCAGCAGCACACCCCAAATCCCAGCTGGTGATGGGGAGCGAGGAAAAACCAAACACCTGATTCTGCAGCTGGTCCAGCCACATGGCCTGAACTCCCCCAAAGCATCACGCTGGGCTAATGCAACCTGCTGAGCAGCACTGGGGAATACTGGGGCTCGACATCCTATTCTCCCAAGCCAACCTCACTGTCCCTGCCCGAGAGGTGCTGCTGGGGGCACGGCCACTACCTCCAGCCACCCCACAGGAGCTCCAGCGGGGACCTCCCGAGAGAAGCAGGAGCTACTGCTGCTCAAGCCTCTGCAGATTGGGCCCGGAGGGAGCTCTGCAACCCACTGGGTTACATATCAACAGCCATATGGTCATCTACATTTTAATTGCAGAAGCTTTATTGCCGGGGATGATGCATGTGCTGGAACGGCACCAGCTTGTCTCTCGGAGCTGGGGCTGTGGGGCCACCTGCTAGAAAAATCATCTTTTTTTTTTTTTTTCTTTCAAATAGACTTGCCAAGGAAAGGGGTGAGAGAGTCTCTGCAGAGCCCCGACACAGTGATGGTGAGAGAGATGCTGTAGACACGACGTCAGGGATAAAGGTGTGCTTGAAAAAAAATCACACTCGGGGCATAGGAGAGACTTCCCTTGGCCTGGGGGTCACAGGATGTTCCCCCCCCAGCATGGGGATATTTTTTTTTTTGCCCAATTTGGGGTACTGGAACGTGAAGAAGCAGTGAGCAGATCCCATTTCAATGCAACATTAGCCCTACACTAGAGTGTGTCATAGAATCATCCAGGCTGGAAAAGACCTTTAAGATCACTGAGTTCAACCAATAACCCCACTCTACCAAGTCCACCATTAAACCATATCCCCAAGCACCACATCTATACAGCTTTTAAACGCATCAGCCAGGGATGGTGACTCAACCACCTCCCTGGGCAGCCTGTTCCAGCGCCTGAGAACCCTCTCAGTGAAAAAAATTGTCCTAATGTCTAGTTTAAACCTCCCCTGGTGCAGCTTGAAGCCATTCCCTCTTGTTCCATCACTAGTTAGTTGTGAGAAGAGCCCAGCGAACCACAGGGATGTCCCACCACACTGCCCCTGCCAGGCACCAGCTCCTCACTGGGGAGCCAGGCTGGGGCCAAAAGCCGCATCCAGCAGCAGCACTGGGCAGCTCGGTGAGCCCCGGGGGCAATCCAAATCCCCAAATGGAAGCGTGAAGGTTCTTACTATAAAGCACATCAAACACTTCCTCTACCATCTTCCTGAGGAGGTACACGTCTGATCCCTGGTCCGGGGAGACCCTGAGCACGCTTCGCCCGCACTCCTTTGCCTTCTTCTGCGCCTCCGCGTCCTGCTCCTTCCTCTGCTGGACTCCTGCAAGGGGAGAGGAGAAAACGGGAGATGCTGTAGTGAGAAGAGTGCTCGTGGTGCCCACAGAACCCCGAGCAGCACGGGGTCCTGTGGGCATGGGGTCCCGTGGGCACTGGGTTCCTCGCTGTGCTCACGACATCAGCAAAGTCACAACCTCAGCCACACATCACAACATAGCCAAGTCACAACATCAGCGAAATCCTCTGGCTGGGCAAGCGGAGTCCCTGGGTCTCCCATTCACCCCAATCCCCCGTCTCGGATGGGACCACAGCCCCCAGCAGCCCCTGACGTGCAGGAGAAGGTGCTGGCACTAGCAGCGGTGCCAGCAGCACGGCCAGGAGCAGGGACAGTCATCCTGTGCACCCCCCCCCTCCCCTCTTCCCTGGTTTTACCCACTCGGCTGCCCTGGAAGTGTTGTGATTAATTGGGCAGCACATTTCTTTTCTCTGGTTTCAATCTGCTTAGCCTTCAATCTCTCAGGAAAAGAAAATCCGCCTTTCTTGGAGGCTTTTTTACCCTTCAGCGTCACGTAGCTCGGTAATACCAGCTATTTCCTGCTAATTTCCCCCATTAAACCTCAAATAAAGCATATCTTCAGCAATGACTTCCTTGCCTCTCTGAACGCACAAAAAATTAAACACTACAAGTGCATTATTGCCCTTCTATCCAAAGCGAGCCGCGAGGGATTTTTCGGTGGCGAAGGACTAATTCCTTCATCATCCTCGACAGGCTCCTGCCGGTGATCAGCCCTGGATGCTGCTCGTGGATCCCTCCCACGGAAACAGCCTGTGGCTGGGACATAACTGGGGTGGGGGTGTAAGGGGGGTACCCACACAACTAGACATAGGAAAGGGGGCAGACCCAGCACCACCCCACCCCTGGCAAGCTCACCGTGCCTCCCACAGCGCAGGGAAACGGACCCCGGGTAACTTTCCTGGGGTGTTTTGCCAAGGTGGTGAGATGCATCTGCATCCACACCCTCCCAGGACGGACTCTCTCTCCCGGCCGGGCGCTGCCTCTCCGCCGTTGACATTAATCCTGATCACTGTCAAGTCCCCCCCAGTGCCAGGAAAGGCTGAGCCAGAGGTTCAGATAAAGGAGGGCGTTCAAGCGAAGTCTGCGCGCCCGGAGAGATAAGAGGCTTCTTACATCTCCCAGTGATGTCTGCTTTAGATTATTTCAGACCCTTTCTAAGGGGGCAGCTAGACCATAAATCAGAGGCACTTCCAGGGATGCTTTCCACTGCGTGCCAGTTGTAAGAGCTTTATGGAGTGGAGTTGAGCCTGGGCCATTTATAATTCAAGACAGAGTTATCACGTTTCACCCTGTCTCCAGCATCAGCCGCTTCACCCAAACCCCCATCGTCAAGATTTTGTGCTTTCAACCAGATGTGACCATCTCTTTTTTGACAAAGGTATAAATGAATCCAAAGGAGAGGGGAATCAGGATCTCATGTTGGGTGCCTTGCCCCAGCACAGCAGTGGGTCACCGACCAGGATATATCTGTATATATATTTCTAAAAGTGGGACTTGCAGAAGCTCATCGATCCTGTGAGCTCTAGGAAGACATGGTTGGCATTTAATATAGGAGAGGGGGCTCCCTCCCGTTGGCCACCCCATTGCTGTTCACCACAGGGGCACCTCCCTGCCTCTCGTGGGTGGTGGGATGGGAAGGAAGTCACCCGTGAACGCAGGAAGGGTCCCTGCAAAGCCTCCTGTCCTGCAAAACACAACACACCAAAGCAGAGGTAACTAACGTCAGCATTCCCGGGTGCCAGGGGCATGGTGGAGGTGGCAGGCAGCTGCCCATGGTGGGCAGGATGGAAGGGTAGAGTGGAGTCTTGGCAGGGAGCGGCTCCTGTGAAGCCATAACCTGAGCAGACAGCGACCCTGGCAGCTTCACAGCGCTAATGTTTTCTTCAGAGCAAACCCTTCCTGAGCAATCTCTCCAAAGGATTAAGCATCAATATGGTTTCCATCAACACCATGCGTGTGCACACACAGCCAGACGGCTTCTCTCCATGGGCAGCGTGCGTGAGCAGATCCAGGTCTGAGGTCCCCAGCACCACCAAAGCCAGATCCTGTCCCAGCTCCTGCACGGAGTGGGGAAAGCAGCGGTTGGCACTGCAGGGACGATGCTGCCCGTGAAATGCAGGTCCCCCTTCACAGCACAGCTCCCAGGCTGGCTCTGAGGAGCTGGGACAGAGGGGTGGGTGCTGGCCCCATCATGTGCAGGGCTCCCTCCCACCAGTCACACACATCCATGTGATACACGGTGACTCTGACCTGAAACTTGGGTTCCACAGCTCCTGCTCACGTCATCCTTTCACCACTGTTAGCCTCTCAACAAAATAAGCAACTCCACAACCAACCCTCCCAGCTCCCAAAGCCAGCCTTGTATTTCCAAAATCAGGAAAAAAGCCTTGGTCCAAGAAAGACTCTCTGTCCTGGGGGATCACAAGGTCAAACTATTTCTGCTAAGTCCTCAAAAGCTGCTCCAGTGCACCAGCAGAGTTACAGAATCACAGAATGTCTTTGGTTGGAAGAGACCTTCGTGATCATTTAGCCCAACCTTTGACCCAATGCTGCAAGCTATCCCTGAGCACCAGGTCCACACAACATTTAAACGCCTCCAGAGATGGCAACTCCATCACTGCCCTGGGCAGACCATTCCAATGGTTGATAACCCTTTCAGTGAATAAATGTTTCCTAACATCCAGCCTACACCTCCCCTGGTGCAGCTTGCAGACATTCCCTCTGGTCCTGGCACAGAACCAACAGCGCTGGGAGAGCCGAACAACCATCCAGCCTCGTGCCACCTTAGGGTGCTTTTGGAGAGCAGAGCCAGGGCGCGTGGTGTCTTCCCTGGGCGGGGAGAGGCTCCAGCCGCTACTCCCACCCGGGTTCCAACCCACTCCATCAGTTCAAACACCGCTCAGCCCCACGGACAGACAACACCGTGGTGCCCCATCAAACCACCACCCTTCCCTGCGCAGCGAAGAGGTCCCGGTTGGCACAACCGGAGCACCAACCTCGGCGCAGGAGAAGACCGTGCCGGCGGGGGATACTCACTGCAGAACTTCTGGAAGTCAGCTTGCAGCTCCTTGCGGGCGCTGAGGAAGACCCGTCCCTTCTCGGTGCCCACGACGAAGGCGCTTTCCTCGTGGACGGCGATGCAGGCCACCTCTGCGTTCAGCTTGGACAGCGCCGAGCACTGCGGGGAGGCACCGGCTCAGCGGGAGCAGCCCCACTTGGCAGCCTCTGCCATTTTCCAATGGCCTTTCTTAACTCCCATCAAAAGATTCCACCCCCACCCTCATCAAAAGCAGTGCTCTGGTTTAGGTCAGAATTTCACGGGGTTTATGACATCTTCGAAACACTTCGGTGACTTTACAGCCCCAGAAAGGTATCTGGCTGAGAAATGCTGTGCTGGAAAACAAGAACTGTTTACCCATCATTTTGCTTCACTTTTTCTTATCCTAAAAGTGTTATTTTATAGTGTTTCTTTAAAAGAAAACATTCCCATTAAAAAAACAAAACAAAACCAAACCAAACCAAACCACAAAACAACAGAACAACAAACACCACCAATTTGTATTTTTCCACCAGCTCTAATGAAATAAGGAGCACGGGAATCTTATTTCAGCTGCAGAGCACTAATATGGTCAAAGTCTGGATTAGTTGAACGATTCTTCTTGTACAGTTATGCAAAACATTAAAGAGATGGAAAAGACTTCCTCCATTAATCCATTTTATGTAACGTGTGCTTCCTGCTCTACATAATACACACGTATATGCGTTTTTATTATTATTTTTTTATATTATAATAGCTACGCAGCGCCAGCAGCCTGAGTCATATTCCCATAGCTGCAGCACTGAGGCTATGAAGCTGCTGTCCCCAGGTCACGATTTAAATGGGTAAAACAGGAGGGATTTTCCCATTTTCCCATCGGCAGCCCCGGTCAGACACGTCGCCTGCCCCCGGCATCGCGGAGGGGCCGGAGGATGCCGGCAGCCAGGGAGGGAACAGGACAGGAGCTGCCCGTGGACCAGCTCTCTCCGAGCTACCTTCGGCTCCCTGCACCCTTTTCGAGCAAGCTTGATTTGTGTGGGCTTCAACCAGTCTCTATACTGGGTCATTTTACCTCCTGCTCACCTTCAAGAAGGAGGTATTGAATCACACCCCTAAAAATAGATATTTTAAAAAAAACCAACCTCTTTCAAAAACCCAGTAGCAAATATAAGTATTTTGCTCAAAAAGCCCAACACTCAAAAAATAAATCCAAAATCTAGGGGATGTGAGATTTGGCAGCAGACCAAATCCAAACCCCGAGCCCATGCGACGTGCACGTGGCCCCGTGGTTTATTTGTCTTGCAGGCAGGCAGCTTGGCTTCAGTGGGTGCAGAGCCTGGCCCTGGTGAAGCACTGGGATAAAGGCTGGATTTCAGGAGCAGCCTGGCCCCCTGGCCCCGGTGTCAGCACCTAACGAGGACTGTGGAATAATATCTATGCATTACGAAGCCAAGCTATGATAACATGATTTGCTGTACAGGATGGCATGTATATAAATCATCAGAGCTGCTTGGGGTGTGTCAGCTGCAGGGAACCTGCTCCTTAGTCGGGTGGTGATGGTCAAAGAGAAGGAAATTAGTATTAGTGAAAAAAACCCTACCTGTGCAGAGCAGACGCCACGTCCAAGATAAATACATTAAATACAACTTGGTTTTAAAAAGGGAGGGCTATTTAGCATGTTGCGTTGCATTAGATATTTGTTACTACACACTCACTTTCCCTTCTTGATCACATTCACAGTTAAAAATAAGATTAGCTCTGGTCCACGAGACTTAATCCAGACAGTTATCTTGTTTATGTAAGCACAGCTGACTTAAGCAAGGTTTCCACCGGGAATTCTACGTCAAAAGATATGAAAGTTATTTTCTTTGTTCTCGGAGATAAAAGCCATTGTTCTCCTGTTGTGTAAAAGCTCACGGTAACATTGGTAAAACATCAAGGAAAAAAAAAACCAACCACCCAACATTCAGTTGATACCAACATAAATATTAATGGGAAAACAATACACATCTGAGATTAACTTGGGCTGACTTTATGATCCTTACGGCTTTCAGAGCCAGAGAGGATTTTTACTTCCCAGCTCCGGCAGCTCCCTGGGCTTTCCAGCAGTGGAGGGGAGCAGGACGAGCTCGACAGCTCTCCTGCTTCAGCCCTGCTCCCAGCCAGCCCCGCTAAAGGCAGGCGAAAGGAGGGAGGGACGGGGACAGCACTGGCCTCTTACCATGGAGTCTAAGGCAGACACTAAGCTGGTGATGATTTCGTCTTTCTGGGGAAAAACCATATTCCACTGGTCAGCTCTGGAGGTGCTGAGAGTCACGTCTAAAGGTTTCCCTGCCAGGGCCATATTCACCTGAAAATATAACAAAAATAAAATATATATGAGGTATGCACCACTGTTACCAGTGGAGAGCCAGCGCTGAGCATCACCAGTACAGCCCCGCCACCAGCACGTGCCACGGGCTGCGGTGCAACGCTGGTGTGGATACACAGGGGAAACTGAGGCACTGCGAGAGGCCGGGGCCAGCCTGAGCCCCACGTTCCCCACGTCTCGTCTGCTAAAGGCAGATAATTTTGGACACTGATGAGCTGTAACCAAGCCGTGGTGCTGATGTTGTGTGTCCCAGCAGCAACCAGGTCACCTCTACCCTCAGGACTCACCCTGGGGAGATGCCACCACCACGTTGGGTGCGTCAGACCAACTGCGTGAGGGGACACCCCGGCTGAGCAGGCTGTGGCCATGCCCAGCCGAGCTGGAGGATGAGGCGCTGAAGGGGACAGGGAGCAGTCCCGTGCCTGAGCAGAGAGCGATGGACATGTCCCCGTAAGGACACTGTGCTGGTCACCCCTGTGTCTTCCTCCCCATACCCTGGGCAGGAGGAGACCCTGGCACCCAAAGGTGTCCCTGAAACAGAACAAAGCCACAGGGTGCTCTGCCTTCACCCCAGGGGACAGAGGCAGCTCATGGTGAGGGGCTCCATCATCAAATCATCCCACCCTGTAGCTCCTGTGGGACTGTGTCGGTGGAAGCAGCACTGGGCAGGGCACAGGGACCCCGTACCTGAGAAGGGGCTCAGCCCCAGGAGCTCCATCCCTCGCTGCAAAATGGCGAAAAAAGGGGAAAAAATGCTGGGGGCCTGGCCTGAAGTGCAGGAACTCTGCCAGGCCTCTGCACCCCAGCGCACGCGTCTCACCACGAGTCAGGACGATGCCGATGCTGCAGGGAAACTGAGGCAGGGGCTTGCCCCGCATACATCACCCCACTCCCACATTGGGGCACCCACACCTGCTATAGCAGCACCCCCCCAGCACCCAACACGGTCCCTCCCAGCCATCTCCCCCCAGCCTCAGGGCAGCGTTGCGTCGCCCGCCTCTAATCCCGCGAATAAAGGGCGGCAAATTAGCCAGCAGCGCTCCGGCCGCTCGAACTGGATCGTAAATCACGCGCTCGAAGCCGCAAGCAGATAAAAAGAGGCCAGAGAATTTCTAACGAGGCGAGACGGGAAGGAGCCGGGGAATAGGAATGAAGCTGCCCGCGCGTAACTCGATTTGCGGCGCGGCCGATAACCGCGGCCGCTCGGCCCTGCTGAAAACGAGGGTTAAAAGTCAGCAGCAAACCCCCAAATTTAGCATCCTGCCCCGGTTCACAGCCGTGTCCAAGCAGAAGGGATCTGCATGCGAAGCAGGGCTGTGCTGTGCCATGCCGGGCTGCCCCGTGCAACTGGGGCAACGGTGGATTTGGGCCTAAAATAACAAGTCACCTCCATGTCGGCCTCACTGCAGATGCCTGAGCAAGCACAAAACCTCGCCGCTCTGTGGGCATCCAACAAGCTAATGACGGTGGAGACAATTCCCCATCAAACAACAGCGACCATACTTCAGGAACGGCTCTCGAGACCTCCGGGCTGGTTTTCCCCGCGCTGCCGGCCGGCACTGAGCCCTCACGGGTGGTTTCGGATGGCAGAGCCGGAGCCGCAGCCATGCCAGCACTTCTGCTGTGCCACACACCCAGCAAAATCCTCCGACATCCAGCTCACGCTTCTTAACGAGGCTGACAGACAACTCTTCTCCCCAGGATGAGGGGGGAAAAAATTCCCAAACTAGGCGTCAACTTGGAAAATAAAGCAGGAAAATGATCACAGAGCACGACCACCCTCCAGCACCGACGTCCCCACGCTGGGGACAGGGCTCTGCCAGCCACCTCCAGCTTTCCCATCAATAAGGTTTGCAGCAACGCCAGGAAACGGCCCGCCTTGCTCCAGCCCTGCTGTTTGTGCGTGCATGGATGGACAGACTGATGGACGGACGAGGGACCATCTCACATGCAAGCTCCTGAGCAGCTCCCTGCGCACAGCCAGGATTCCTTCTTCAAATCGACGTTTTAATTGACGCTGCGTTAACACGAGGTGCCTGACTGCAGCTGGCAGGGAGCAGCGAGGCGCTGGCAGTGCCAGTGCCAGCCCCGAGCTGTGATCCTCAACCGCAGGAGACTGGGCAGCCCCAGCGCTGGGCTGGGGAGCAGCCACCACCCTGGGGGGGCTGCTGCCAGGAAAGGACTGGGTCCTGGGAGCATCACTCCCTTCTTAAACCCCCACAAGCACTCACTTGGAACACAGCCTTATTTTGATGCCCATTTGGATTTCTGAATGCCCTAATTATTATTAAATGAGCCTGCTACGACATGGGCGTTCTCCTTGCCTTCCGGCAGCATTTTGGAGAGCTGGTCCCTGTCTTGGTGGGACTGATCCTGACCCCCTCAGAGAGCTCGAGCTGCACTAACCTGCTCGGTCACAGCCTCCCACGAGAAGTGACACTTACAGGGAAGAGACGCTCCTCCCTCAGCTGCATAAAGCAAAGCCACGAGCCAGATCCAACCCCAGACCAGGAACCGAAGGGAAAGCCTGGGATAATGGCAGTGGGAAGTGGGGCAGGGGCCCTGCAGCCCCTCCCTACTCACTCCCTGCCCTGCAGGAGACTGGCACAAAAATAATCCCTTTCACCTGGATGATGGTTTAACAAGGAAAAGGGAGAGCCATTGAACAAGCAAAAAAAAAAAAAAAAAAATCATAAATAAAAATGTGACTGAAATAATACAACGGGATTTTAAAGGCTGGGGGACACACACACACAATATTCCTGTAAAGCTTGTAATCATTTACAGTCACGAAGAGCAATGACAGCAGATTTAGAAAAGGGGGGAATAAAAGGGAGGAAAAAAACCCCAACCACTTCACAGCAAGTACTAGGCTTATTCAAATCAAATTAAGACGTACGGCTTGCAGTTGTTTGGCTAATCAAAGGGAAAGTAGTTCTTAGGAAATCTGGGGTAAACCATTCTTACAGCAGCTCGGGCTGGCAGCAGGGAGCGAGGTGGGTGGGATGGGTGCAGAGCATCCTACCCACCTTCCCAGAGCTCCACACCCCCATCCTGCTGAAATCTCACCTCCGGGCACCCACTAAGGGGTTGATTTCCCCTTCCCGCTCTGTGGTGGGGGGGTCACCTCCAGCCCCAGCCCACCTCTGCATGCTGAGTCCTGTCCCCAGGGTGACTCGGGGACCACCATGCCGCTGTTGCGGGGGCAAAGCAAACTGTTGCAGATTGTTTTGGGG
>WUAM01000107.1:11809278-11826785 GCA_024336885.1 Actenoides hombroni
TAGTCCCGGAAGGACCAAGACACTTCCTGCATCCTCTGAGGCTTTTTTTTTTCTCTACCAATGGTTTTAAACTGAATTTAGTGATTTTTAATCTTCCCCCCCCCCCCCCCCCTCTGCAGCATTACTGTATCCTAAAAACATAAGCCTGGCGATTTTCACCCCGTGAAGCATCTCCTTTACCAAGGCCACCAGAGCACTCAAAACCAGTGCAGGGCAAAGCATCGGACAGCCAGTGCCCCAACCCAAACCCACGAGCACAGCGTGGGTGCTACCACCGCATCTTCCAGCTCAGTCCTTAAGCCACCAACAGCACACCCAAGGGTGACAAGCTGGAGGACACCGGCTCAGCTGCAGCACCAAGGAAACGCCACTGGCACAGAGCACATCGGGGTGTGATGACAGCAAGGGAGAGGTGAAAAGCTGGGGAGCAGTACTGACAGTCCCAAACAGATGCTCCAAGAGTTCCCAGCTGGCCCTTTGCACATTGCAGCATCACCTCGGAAACCCCCCCCGTGCACCCGCCCAGGATGTTTATAAAGCCTCCAACCACACGGGCTGGCTCCCAGTTCAGGGAGCCAAACTGGAATTTAAATGAAGGAGAGCTTTGACCACTCAGCACGTTGCAGGGGAAAAAGAAGAGGAAGAAAAAAAAAAGACAGACCATCGTGCCAGTCCTGCCTGCAGCTCCACACAAGAGGAGCTGGAAATCGGCCGCTTATTCATTTTTCCACAAAAATTCTGCCTGTTGCTTCAGTGGTGCCAGTGAGACCAGGGGCAGCTCAAGTGAGCCAGCGACAATTTCAGTAAAAGATAAGGAAACAGAAGGAAAAACTCCTTTGCTTTGAGGGTCCTGGATCACTGGCCCAGGCTGCCAAGAGAGGCTGTGGAGTCTCCTTCTCCAGAGAGATTCCCAACCCAGCTGGACACTGTGATGCTGGGCCCCCTGCTCTGGGTGACCCTGCTGGATGGAGCAGGGGGTGGCACCAGATGAACCCCAGAGGGCCCTTCCAACCCCCACCATGCTGGGATTCTGTGATTCAATATATATTGAAATATTATATTTTCATATTATATATGGTCTTATCTGGACTTACAAACCATTTCACCTCCCAGGGAGGGCAGGGGCAGCCTGGGGTGCACTAGAGCAAGGGAAGGCACTGCTGGGTGTGGGGCAATTAGACTGTCAAGCACAAAAAGGACCTCTGAAGGTGACACTTGGCCTTCTCAGCCACTCAAAACAATGATTTGCCACAGCACATCAGGTGCCACATTCGGCCACCTCACCCCCACTGGGACCTAGGGAGCAGGACCGGCACTCGCAGCCCACCCGGTAGGAGGGGGAGTGACACTGCACCCGGCACGTGGACATAACGATGACCCACACGGAATGATGAGACGGTGATTTTATTTGTAATTGCCTTTTACTCCAGGAGGGCATATTTAAAGGGTTGTTTTTTTTAAAGCTACACCAGCCCTGAAGAACATTTAAGCAATTAGCCCTGGCTATCATTAAGTAGGCTTTAAAATCCATCAGGAGCCATCCTGACAGAAGCCAGAGGGACAAACAATGTCCTCTGCTAGTGCTGGGACACAGTGCCCTACTCCAAGCGAGGGGCCCGTCCCTGTGTCCCTGCTGGGGACATTGCTTTGGGGCAGGACCCACACCAAGGATTATCTCACCAACTAGGAAGAGGCACCGACTTGGAATGGATTTCTCTGCCCCACCACATCTTGATGACTTTTAAGGTCCCCTTTTCGGCAGGGGGCTGTTAGCAGCGAGGTGCCCGGCGAGCTGGGGCCGCTTCAGCAAAAAGCCCTGGAAACCACACAACCCTCAGCGGGGTGAAAAGCAGGGGTAGGGACCAGGCTTGAATTTCTACTTGCGGGCAGTTTTTTTTCTAATTCCTTAAGCCAACACTGGTATCGGCAGAGCTGGTGGACTCAACCAAAGCCAACTGGGGCGCGGGAGCACCATGGCACAGCCCCACGCTTGCCGAGTCACCGGCCCCCGGGGTTTCGCCGCAGCGATGGAGATCTCAGCTCCGCGCGGGCGACTCGCTCGCAGCTCGATGGCTTTAACCCGCCCGGCTAAAGCCTAATCCCATACGCCTAATTCAGCACCAGCCTCCAGCACCCGCGGCCGCATCCTCTCCATCCCGAGCTGGCACGGGGCGAAGCCGCACAACTTGCGCTGGGGCGGTTTATCGCTGCGCTAACGATAGCAGGCGGTCGGTGAGCTGCGCAGTTGGCACCGATGTCAGCAGTACAGAGGGCAACCATGGTCTGGGGCACTCACAAAATGCCCAGAATACCCTCAAATGTCTAAAGACCCCAAAAAGCCTCCACGTTCCTAACCCGTGCCCCCTGCGGCACAGCTTTCTCAGGGCAGGCGGGGAGGCTCTGGGTTTTGGGGGACCTCAAGTGCCACCCTGCCAATGCACCCGCTGCGAAAAAGCATCTGGTGAGGACACATCTGCACCCCCCCAAAGGTGGGTGCTGCTGCACCCCCAGACCCATAACCTGATCCAATTGCTGTCCCATAACTGCTGTCCCATAACTGCTGCCACATCACTCCCCAAATCCTGCCTTATTTTTTTTCTTTTTTCCAAGCTGATACCTTTCTGGAAAAGCCTGAAGGCAGCAGAGTTGGGAGGCAAAGAGCATCCTGCACTGTCTGAGGCACCTCTTGTGCCCACACTGTGCCGGCAGCCCTTACCTGACCAGGTCTCCCAGCTTCCCCAAACCCCGAACTTTTCCCCCAAATCCTTCCAGCTGGGCAGTACCAGGCAGAATAAGCTCCCACCACCGGACACCTCCTCCCCTGGTTTATTTTACCAGCAAAATCCAAGGAACCTGCTGGAAAAGCTCTTCACGTACACGCTGGCACCACAACATCCACCGGCATCGCCGCCTCAGCTCCGCTTCCCCGGATAATCCGGCGCCTGCCGCGATTTAGTCCCACTTATAAAAGAAGCAAAGAGCAAACCAGGGGCTCCCGCGGGGGGATGTGTCTGCCACAGGAATTTAGCTTCCCCCCCCCGCCCCAACCAGGGTTTTGCATTCTGCTGCTGCCTTGATTTTCTTAAGCCTGGCCTAGGCGCACAAGCAAATATAATACAGTAAAATTATAGTAGGCTTGTGTCTAGTGCAAAGAGAGACGGATGAGGATCAAGTGCCCTTCAGAAGCTGCGTCTCATCTCCCCCAGGATAAACACTTTCATGTCATGCGGCTGCTGGGGGGAGAAATCGCTCTGCCCGCCAAGCTCGAGCAGCTTTCGGCTCTAGACAAGTTTCCACGCCGCAATCTCACGGCAGGCAGGCGCAGGAGCTCTCGCTTCAAGCAACTGCCTCTTCATTTATTAAAGAGAAAGGAAAAAAAAAGGCTGGGGAGGGAAAATAAGTGTTATTCGGAGCGTTCCCAGCGTGGCAGGGGAAGGACACTGCAAGCATCGTGTGTGGAAACCGGCCGTGGCTGAACTGGGTCCTGCCCTGCCAGCCTCACACAGGAGGTTGGGTGCAGCTTCATGGTGCCCGAAGGGCGAGCAAAGGCACCCAGCCTTGGGGACCTGGGTGCTTGCATGGCTCCCAGGATTGAGCCTCCCTCCCCAGGGGGATGCCCAGCCCCAAGACTGAGCACAACCCGCACAAAACCCATCCCTCTGCAATTCCTAGAAGGAGAGGCGAGCAGCGGGGGCACGGACCCGGCGTCCCCCGCGCCAGGGCTCGGGTTGCGATTCCCAGAAGCGGGTGACCGGGGGAAGCCAAAATTAGCAGGCGGCTAATTCTGCCCCTCGCTACATCCCCTCACACCGCAGCAACTGCTGACGGGGAACCGCGCGTCCTGGTTAGCACGAGACGACAGAGAGAAAAAACACGAGATGGAACGAGCCCAGAAGCCACCAGGCGACCTGCAAGGCAGGTCCCGGGCTTGCACCGACCTCGGCACCCAGCCCCGTACCACTTCACACTCCTCTATGGATAGCCGGGTCCCAAAGGGGCACCGGGGTGGGGGGAAGGAAGGGAGATACAGTTTCCAGGCGCTGGTTCGGCGGTGCGTAAACCAACGCTGGGGTTATTTAAAGCCCGAGTTTTAGCAGCGTTCAGCTACTGGTTGCGTGATCAGGATAAAAAAATCGCAATCCTAATTCCTGGCCCCCCGGTGCCTATGGCAACTGGTATCTGTCTCCTTGGAAACTAATCTCGTGGTATTTGAACAATGTACCAAGGGCCTTTAATCTCCCAAACACTGTAAATCTTTATTCTAGCCTGCTCTCCTCCTACCCCAAGAGCCAACATAAAAAGCCTGTTGTTTTCCATGCAGCCACCAAGAGCCTAACTTGAATTTTATATCACACAGGCACATGGGGTTTCGTGTTGGTTCCCCCGCTCCCCCCTCCCTTTTTTTTTTCCCTAATTTTTTTTTTCCCTAAATTAAAGACAAAATCCCATGTGTACAATGCCCAGAGGTGCTGCAGCACCAGCCCCACATCCCAGTACGAGGTTTGCTTTCTCCGAACGGCACCCGATGCCCTGTCCTGGCTGTTACCCCGATTTGCGTGCCCACCTTGCATCTGTCTAGCTGGGCACTGCTCCAGTTGTTAATCATAATGATAATAATGGTGATAATGATAATAATAATTCTCAATTACCTAGCAAAAAAAAAAATAAATCCCCAAACTGCAAATATACAAAGACACCGAGGGCTTTTTGCTCTTGCAAGGGCTCAGCTGGTTCATACTGGTCCCATCAGGGGTGTCAGTGCTGGTGGGCACCTCATCTTGCTCCTCAACGCTCAATCCCGAAGCTTTTTTATTTTTGCAAAGCTGCTGTTGATGACACCAACATCCCCCTCCAGCTCCGGACAGGGCTGGGGTGGTCTCGTCCCTTCCTGCATGATGACCCCAGCCCATGGACACCACTGCTCATCACTTGCTTTCTGCTCTGCCCAGGTAATTACCTCTGCGTAAGGAGGTCCCTGATAGAGAGCCGCCACCTAATCTCATTAGGGTTTAATTTTATCTCTAATATTTCTCTCTGGTTACTGGTGTCTCAGTATCACGTATTCCCTGTGTTACAGGATGGGCTATTTGCTAATCCCAGGTCTGGCTCTCTGCCACATAAATAAGCTCAATAAAAAACATAAAATGGCTTTCTAAAGGGATGAAAGGAGGTTGAGACGGGAGCATCCTGCACCCCAAGCTCCTGCCTCCTGCCTGCTCCCTTCTCCCTTCTTTTGTTTTAGGGGATGAGTGGGACAGGCGAGAGCAGGTCCCAGGTCACCCCAACGCTCACCCTCTGCTCTGGACCTGTGGCAGGGAGCACGTGTGCCAAGAGCCGGTGCTGGCTGTGCCTCCTCACCTCAGCTTCACCAAGACTCCTCCGTCGCCAGTGAGTCACCTACCGGCGCATGATGCCCCGTTCTGGGCAGAATCTGCCCAGGCTCAGGCAGGTGACTCACGGCTGGTGATGGAGTCTTGGTGAAGCCGAGCACACACACACACACACACCCCGGCGTGACCCTTCAAGGGAGCTGGGCTGCCCTGGGGAGGAGGGAGGCTGCCGGCAGCTGCCCACCACAGCTGGCCAGGATCCCCATTTCCTTCCCGCCAGCCTCTGGGCTGTGGCACCAGCCCCCAAACCTGCTGTTTCTCATGCCAACCCCGCCATTACCGCCCTGCTATCAGGGCTCGGCATCACCGTCGGCTGCCAGACACAAACAGCCGCGGGTGTCGCACGGCCCCCACCCTCCCCATCCAGACATCACCCTCCATGGGGAGAGGACACGCCAGGAGCTAGCCGAGGATGGCTCTGCCTTCCCCAGGCCCTGCCATCGTGGCTGGGGCTGCAATGCCGGGTCCTGCCGTGCTGCTCTAGCACACGGGGAGCAGCAGCTCTGCAACTGGGGGGATTCCCTGGGGGTCCCCAGCCCACGGTTGGGCTCGCTCACGGGTAGTACAACTGTGCACCTCCAGCCGAGGTGTCCCCACTGGTGTGACCCATCCTACAGTATCTGGGAGGAGATCGCCGGTGTCTAGTATACTTTGGGTGCACATCCCAAAATTTTCCCCCTCCATATTCACAGGGGCTGGGGTGGGGGTTTTTAAACACCCGAGCACTGCAAGTCGTGCTGCAGCCCTGCCACGCTGGGTGGCAGCCAGCCAGCAGGCAAGGGACAGGCAGACAGACGGACTGGGACAAACCCACACCCAGAGACGGTGGTGACACACCCATGGGTCCCACAGTGCCCGTTCCTGGGCCATGTCTCTGCTCCTCAGGGCTGTGAGGAGCTGCCACGTGCATCAGCGCCTTCACCCAGGAAGGGCAATGCAGCATCTTGGGGAGGGTACCAGGGGTGCCGGGGTCCTGCCTCACCCCCCAGCAGGGTTTGGGGTGCGGTGGGAATGGGCGGAGGCGGTGGGAGCGGTCTGATAGCCGGCGATTTGAGCCATGACTCAAAGGCTGCCAGGGCCAGCGTCGGGGCTGGCCCTGGGGAGCCCTGTGAGGACTGCCCGGGGCTGGCCAGGATCCGGCCCGAAAAGGCAGCAGGGGCCTCTCCCACATACTCCTTCTCAGAGTCATTCCAGGACAAGGTGACCTGGCCACTGCCACCTCCTCCCTCCTGGGACACACCAGCACTCTGGCTCCAACACGGTGCCCTACACCAGCATTTCCCTTCTCCCAGCATCTTGACTCCCCCCCAAGCACACAAGCTCCTTCTTTCCTAGGGGAAAACTGGTCCAGGATCAGGCCCAGTTCCTATAACCTCTGGTGGAGGGGGACACCAGTCCCCTCGCCAGCCTTCCCGGTGGGCCAGTTCAACTCACTGGTCCTGCAGCTGACCTGCCCTACTCTCGCGCCTCACTCACCCCAGTTCAGGACAGTTTAACAAGGGAAATCAGTTGGCAGAGGTGTCCCCCAACACCAGCAAGAAGGGTCCCTGCCAAGGACACCGAGCCCCAACCCCCACGGTGCCAACGCTGCCACAACCACGACGCAGCACACGGGCATGGCAGAGCCCGAGGTCTCGCAGAAACACATGTTCCCCCCTGCTAAATTCCAGCTTAATTCTCATTTCCATTGTGTTATGAAACACATTATCTGTTGAAACTAAGTCAACAGTTGTTTGCATTTACGTGTAAACACAGCGAATATTAGGAACCGGGCCAGCATTATATTTGCATACGAAATGCTGCCTGCACTGCCCTCTCTCCCTGGCTCCTCTCCATCCCTGCAGTTAAAGACATGGAACATGGGGAGAGGGTGAAACCCAAGACCAGACCAGCCCGAGAAGCAAAAAACCCCTTGTTTTTCCCTCTCTATTTTTGTGCGGCGGGAGAAAAAAAACCAAACCCTATCCCTTTAAACCCACATAATGCACTGACACACACTTCCCCCCTTCATCTCGGACCCAAACCGAAACCGCTTCCAATTCCCAATGATACGCATATCTTATCGGGCCTGCTTTGCATAGCGCATAAATATTTATTTGCTTTTAATCCTGCAAAGCAAACCTGCCCCGTGGCACATTTCCCTTAATCGGCAGCTCTGGCGCCCGACGAAGCGCCCAGAGAAGCGGCGTCCCAAATTCGGAGCCTGTTTCTGGTGGCGAGGGCAGGGAAATAAGCACCCGACGTCCAACACTCCGCCGCCTCTCCGGGTGCCTGGGGGGGAATTCTGGGGGTGCCAAGGAGGCTCTAAGGCACCTCGGTTCCTCGCCACTGGGGAAAGGGAGAGCCTGGCTCAGGCACCTCATAAATAACAGAAAACAAACACATGCGCGTTGTGGGGTGGAGGTGGGGGGTGGTTTGATGCCGATTTACCTCCAGGATGGTGATGCTTCCAAAGAGAGGTGAGACCAGGGGTGGGGACCGGCACCTCAGGAAAGTGATTTTTGGGGCTGTGTAAAGGGAGAGCACCTTGTCCCGGGGAAGGCAGAGGGCACACAGCTTAGATTTTGGCCCACAGCTTATTTTTTTATGTCAGCTTGAAAAAAATGGAAATCCTCTGATGTCTTCATCCATGAGATGGGAAAGGAGGAGCTGCAGCACTGAGGACCAGCTCAGACTCTCCATCAGCCCACTTCAGTGGGCCACCGAGAACAGACCCATGCCCCAAACCCCACCGTGACCCGCACAGCCTCATGCACCACTGAACTCGTAGAAACCAATTAAAAAAAAAGAAAACTTTCAGATACCATATCACCCCAACACTAAAAGCCCCCTGATTACCTCTTGCTTCATCCAGGATGGGAAGCAGCACTCTCATCCCCATCCATCCCCGCTCCGTGGCGATCAAAGCATTCAGACCAGGACCCGCGGAGCCTTGAGACTGTGAATTAATTACTTAATTGGTTCCCCTTAAATGGGTGGCAGGCAATTAGGCAAGGGGTGCCCGTCGCCTGGCAGCACGGGTGCCGAGCCCGGGGGGAGCCGGCGAGCCCTTGGCACGGCTCTTCCCACCGCACGCAGCCACAGAGCAGGTAAACACGGAGCTACTTTATAATGGGCGAGTAAATATTTCAGTAGGCGGGTTTATTTCGGCTGCTCTGCTGCCCTGCCTCGTCCCCTGCGAAGTTGCTGACCTGGGTGGAGCCCAAAAACCTGATTAGAAGCTAAATGTTGTTTTTCCCCTAAGGTGGGAGGAAGCGTCTTAACCTCTGTCTGAGGCCAGGGATCTGGAAGCAGGAGGAGAATTGGCCCCAGCTGCCCTACAAGAGGCTTTCCCCAGGCGCTGACTGTGATCCCACATCTCTCCAGCATCTTCAAGGAGCGATTCTTGCAGCCCAAAACTGTGACCCCCAAGATATCAGCACCTCCAAGAAGGGTACCGCTCCATCCCCACCAACACCTCCCCCAGCCCCCCGCTCATCGCCTCGCTGCCAGGGACACAAAGCCCCCCAGAGAGGCAGCCCAGCTCTCCCCAGCATCCTTCCAGCTACTCAAAACACTAAGGGCGATACTGAGAGACTCAAGCAGAAAGCAAAATCAATACCGAGAAGGAAGGTTCTGGGCTTAAACACCTTTCGTAGCATTGCTGGTGAAAAGCAGGCTAGTGAAGCAGGGAGGAAAGCACAGAAAAACCCTCAGCACATCCACAGCACGTGGGTTTAAGAGGAGCAGCGTTTGCTGTAAGGTTTTCCATAGGCACCACTGATGGTTTCTAGGCAGGTGCATACAGGGGGAGCACAGACCCAGTCCGGCATCCCCCAAACCCGATCCAACCACATGCAACGAGTTATAGGGAGGAGGAAGAGGAAGGAAGGTGAGCCCAGCACCACACCCTGGCTCCCACCCCAGCTGCTGTCATTTTGCTTTTGGGGGGTGCAGAGCCACAAGGATGGGACACATGGGGACAGGCAGCCATCAGTCAGTGCTGGGAGGGACAGTCACCCTCCCACCGCTCTCCTTGCCCGCAGCCCCAAGAGGAGCCATTTCCCTTCCTGCTCTTCTAGTCCTGCACCTTCTGCACCTCCAGCTGCCGACGGGCACCAGCTTCCTTGCCCCAGTGGGGACTGCAAACTGGGGGAGCTGGGCACGTGCTGTGGCAAAGCCCTCCTGGCCAGCCCGGGGATGAGACCCCCCTCATGGTGCATCCCGGAGCATCCTTGGCAATGGCCACTCACGGCAAAGACAACCCCGCGTTATTTTTCATTATCAGGTTTAAAATAAGCAAGGATGCCTACGTGCTCCAGCGCATCGACGGCAACCCAGCACAATCCCAGCTGGTAAAAATAGCCCTTTCCAGGAGCGTGGCTGCCAGCCACCCATGGGCACCCCCGGCCCCAGTGCTCTCCACTCCATCCATTGGCATCACCAGAAGGTCAGCGAGCATGGAAATACGCATCTTCCGTGCAGAAAAAGAATAAAATAAATCAATCAGAAGCCAAAAAGAACATTCAACGATACCTACGCTGCTAGAGGAGAAAGAACTAAATCAAGAGAAAGAGAATTTATCGGCGATGAAGCCACAGCCAGCCTGTTTTCAGGAAGCATTTAAAGATGAGAGGATTTGTGCACTACAAGGCACAGAAGGGAGGCAAGCACGGCCCTCGCCCGTGGCTGAAGTGAAGGAAACTTTTGCCTCACTGCAGCGATGCTGGAGTCAGCTTTTATCATGGAGAGCCCCGTGCGCAGGCAGCGATAGGGCTGGATTTCTGCAGGTGTATTTCCCACGGAGATAAAGACCTTGTTTTTCAACAAGCAGCGGCATCGTACATAAATTACAACAGCAAACATGGGGAAACAAAGAGGTTTTCAAGAGAGTGCATAATCCTCAGAGGGGCAGCTCGGGGAAAGCTGTCGGGCGGCTGCGGAAGACGAGGAGGGAGAGATGTGGGGCTGGTCTGGTGCTCTCCCATCTCCTCTAAAGGAATCAAGCTTTGGGCAGGTGGGGGTCAAAACTTAACCCACCTGCACGGTAAGTATTTGAGGGCCCCAGGATGGAGGTGGGATTGGATGCCGAGCTGCCCGCTCTTCCCTGCAGCAGGATCCAGTAAGGAGCTGTGGGAAGGGCACAGGCAGATGCTGGATCCATCCCAGAGCCAGGTCTTTGCTCCTGGAGCTCACACGGGGAGGGTTGTGGTTGCACCGCACGGGCTGATCCGCTCACAGGTCTCTCAGGTCACACTTGCCTCTCTTGTATGTCTTTTTTTTTTTCCCCTCCCTTCTCTTTTTAAATAAAATAAATAACTACAACCTGACACTAATGCTAACGGGTTTAATAAATGTTTCATGTCCTGCTAAAGGTCGCCCGCTGCAGATCTGTATTAACAGCACACGGGCCACTCAGTCTGAACTGCACTCTTTCTCCAGGGTTCCAAAGCCCAGCACACTCCTCTCCCCTGCCAAGTGGCCCCCAAGGAAGCTGTTGGGCAGCAGTGACAGGGGACCAGCATGAAACCTGCTGCCAAGCCCAACTAACCCCCCTGCTTTTGATGCCAGACCCTGGCCAAGTTTCATCTGGGACATGGGGTGAGGTGCTGGCATTTTTGAAGGTAAAACCACCAAGCTCCAACGCAGGGCAAAATGCTGTAATTTCACTTCGGGGGTTTCTAGGCATTCGTCCCCAGAAAGACAAGATGAAATTACATCCTGGTGATGCCCCTAAAGGGTGCAGAGCAATTTATTTTCAGTGATCCTCCTCTAATGAAGCTAATTTATAACCTTGTCAGAAGGCGCACACAGACCTGGGGCACCGGCACGGCTCCCTTCCCCCCGCCTGCCTTTCCTGGGATGAAAACCTCCAACCCAAACCCCAACCAGGATGTTTATTTAAGGCCCAAAACCCCAAAGGCACTTTAAACAAGCAGAGTTCCTCACATATTTTGCGGACCGAGCGCAATCCTTCCTGCTGTCGATTGCAAAAGGGCTTCCAGCTCCCGGGGGGGTGGGGGTCCCTGCTGCCACGAGGACAGGGCTGTCCCACTGCTCAGATGGGAGCAAGGATGATGCTGTGGGACCCAGGGACCTAGGGGCATCTCACAGTGTCTCTGTAGACCAGAGCATCCCCACGCATCGGGGGCTCCACAGCTCAGCAACGTGGTGACCCAGTTTTGGAGGGACTTGCCTATGACCCTACCACCATCCCAACAGCCCCGATGGGAATTGGTCCTCACCAGCTGGAAGGGCTCAAAAGCTCATCTCTTGACTGGTTAAAAGAGAGGAAACAATAAGGAAAAGCCCTTTCTCCATCCATACCAAGCCCTTCTGTTTCTCTTAGGACACGCAAGACCCACGGTGGACACCAGCAAGGAGGAGGGGCGAGGCAGCGTGGCAGGCAGCTCCCACCAGCCGCTCTTCAGCAGATGGGGGATCGTAACATCATTGTATTTACCTAACGAGATTGCTTCAGCAGAGCCCTCCAACAATAAAGCGAGAGTGTCTCGAGGCAGTAGCCAACTTTGACAACCCAGGTGCCAAAAAAAAAAAAAAAAAAAAAGTACACATTTTAAATCTATGTATAAATCACAATTTCAGAGATGATGTTCATCAGCTACATTGATTTATCCCCTCCCCTAAAACACGTGTGACTCGTATGCAACAAAAAAGACGTACAATTCAATGCTTTAAATCCTTCTAAGTGAGGTAGTAATTTGGGCGATGCCACGGGCACTCAGGGCTCAAACCCCAATCCCCCCAGCCCAGGACACGCGTCAAGTTGTCATTCCTCCAGGCAAAGCCCACAGTTCACTGTTTGCGCAGCAAATGGGGTCCCAGCCCCCTAAATACTAATGCAATACAAATAATAAAGATAATTCCCGCATATTTAATCATTGCCAGAGCTCTGGGTGGAAATGATAATCAGGTTCCTACTAATTAGGGAGACATAATCCTGCCTTTCCTACAGGTTTTTCCATCCCTGTCTCCTACCCTACAATGAAACAAGCACAAAACCAACCCAATGGGGAGCAGCGTTGGTTTGATGGGAGCCTCAAGTAGGTCCCAAAGCCTGACTGCAGCAGGCACAGCCCCATCCTACTGGTGCTGAAACACCCCCCATCCCATGGGGCTTGGCACAGGTACAGCCCTGAATGCAAACCAGCCTTTAGGGTACCTTCTGGGAAGGTCTGAGCAGCAGCACCCACCCAGGGAAAGCCATCCCCTTGCCACACACATCCCCCTGGGGTCTCTGCCCTGTGGCAGGGTACGGACCAGCAGCCCAGCAGCTCATCTCAAGACTTGTCCTAAATTTTTCAGCATCCTGGAGTCTCCTTGGCAGGCAGGCAGGGGAGGGGAGGGCACCACCTGCCTTACTGGTGTGGCTCCCCAGTACTGTCATCGATGTGACGTGGCACGTGTGCTCCCTGGCGCCAAGCACTTATGAAGTGGCCGGGCTTAATTTCAGGCACGAGGTTGCCACTAATTAGAAGCAGGGCTGGGTTTGCCTCTTTCATCCTTGCATGTGGGTGCAGGGGGGGGGGCTCTGCCCACCTCCAGGGAGCCACCTCCATCCCCGGCGCAAAAGCTGTCTCCACTGCCCAAGGCCATCCCTTTGGTGCCACCAGGCTGGAGCTCCAGCAGCAGCTGAGCAATCCAGTGGCTGGTGTTGCAAGACAAGGTCAATCCATGTAGGCACTGAAGAGTGGGTGGCTTCCCAGGCAGGAGACACATCCACGCAAACGTAGCCCGAGGTAAAGGCAAGCGCGAGCTGTCAAAACCTGGGCACAGAGATGGACTCATCCCTACGTGCCAGCTTTAAAGATGGGCAAAGCATCTTCTCGCACAACAACCTGATAAAACCAACGAGGTCGTCTTCACCCACTGCAGTGGTTTCATTTCCCCAGTGTTACCTTGCTCCAGAGGACTCCCTTTCCACTCACCATGAGTTTTCCCTAAGCCAGGCTGACCACCTCTGTTCTTCTAACCAGCAGGTACCAGAGGGAACGCTTTGACCTTTTTTTTGCTGTTTTTTTTTTAGCGAGGGAGAAGGAAGCCACAGGCTCCTCAATGGCCTCACCACTGGCACCACTCATGGCTGGGATCCTGTGTGTCCATCCCCTGCCTCAGACAGGGATGGAGCTCATCTCCATCATCTCTACCAAATGCCTCCTCTCGTGTAAAGGGAATTTTCAGCCCCACTTCAAACTATCCCATAAAGCTGCTGGTTTTCAGGGTCTGGGCACCACACATTTCTCTGAGAGGCAGACAAATCCCTCCAACCTCTGTATACCCATCACAGGGGGAAGTTTCTCCTCCACAATCATCCCGGCTAAGCAGAGCACGCAATCCCTCACCACGATCAGCACCCGCACACATCACCAAAAAGTGCAAGAACTGCTCCAAAAAAAAAAAAAAAAGATTACAAAACATCCTGCATGCCAGTTTTCCTCTCAGCCATCTCCAGCAGGATCCACACCCCAAAGCACCCTCTGAGCTCCCAGGTTTTACTCTGCCCACGGGGCTCTGGGAACAGAAAAGCAGCAGGTCCATGGTGCCCACCACAAGCCTTTGCACCCACCCACAGGTACCCACTTGGATGGCTCAGGGGCACAGCCAGACCCTGGCACACTCCATATGGGATGTCACTGATGGGCAGGGGCCAGCTGGGTTGTCCCCTGCAGTCTTCTGGGGCATAGGTCCCAGGCATGCAGGTGGGCACTGGATGGCACGTTTCCAGGACTCGTTCTGGGCGCAAACCAATCTCCCCACTGGCATTTGCTCCTTTTGATGTTGCAGGTTTAAAGAAAATTAAGACAGACACCTCATCCCTCACATGAGAGGTAGAGATCAGCTCTGAGGGGTGAAGTTCTGGTAAAGGATGACAACATCCATGTGGACACACAGCAGCAGAGTGATGCTCCTCGCTGGTCTCCTGCTCATCCCACTGAGGTTCATTATCTTCTTAAACCAGCCAGACCAGCATGGAGCAGAGGCAAGGTAACGGGAAGCCAGAAAACTCAAACAGAAGATATTTGTGTGCAGGAATGTAAATCTCACTCCAGCACAGCCCCGTCTCGAGGAGGGGACTCGTGTACCCAAGGCTTTTCTTGAGAGCATCCAACCTACAGAAAAGCCTCACTGCCCCCGGAGTCACATCCCTCAGAAATCACCTCCAAAGTCTTTGCAAGACAGTTTGGCAGCAGCTCCTGAATCAGGACGAGATGTGGAGATATTCCCATCACAGTGAAGCCCCAGATGCTTTGGGGGCTTTCTCTGGCAGCAAGCCCCCAGCCCAGCCCATTACTCCACCACCATGGGGACACCGCACAGTGGGGCTGAGTGCCACCCAGGCTCACTTGGCATTTTTCTCTTGGTCTCAAAGTAAATCCAACCAGTGGCACTGCACCAATTAATGAAGCATCAACTGAGCAAGCAAAAAAAAAAAACCCCAAACCCCCCATCCATAAAGTCCACCTGCACACCAGCCATCACGCAGCCCCAAGCCTCCCACAGCTTCCAACCAGGCCAAGGTCTCTTGACCTCTTTTTAAAGACAGTGCTTCAAGAGAGGTAAATAAAATGTGCTCTGTGAAGGGACAGGCTGCAACCTGCATCTGGGGACAGAGCAAGGTCCTGGGAAACCTTGCTCCAGCCTGCAAAGACCCACCACTTCTCCAGCAAATCTCTGGCCAGGCCTACTCACTGCCCCCAGCCCCACTGCCAGCATCCCAATGGACACCCTGCAGCTTCCAGCTGGGCTCTTTGCAATAAGTGAATCAATAAACACATTTTTAGCTCCTGGATGGATATCTCCAACCTCAGAAGGGGCTTGTAGGAGGTCCTTTCCTCTCTGCCTCCCTTCCTTAAGGGGAAGGCTTCCAATGGTGACAAACCCACCTCATGTGCCTTCAGCATCAGCCCCTGCTCCCCACTAAGTCCCGGAGGAGGTCTGTTGTTGCCAACGAGGTGCACCACAGGTAGATGTGGCCAGAGGGCCAGGAGAGGAGCACGTGTCTGCTCATCCCCTTCCCCAAACCATCACCCACCACCTACGCCCAAAGCCCAGCCATCCTAGGAGCAGCAGCCTCCATCCTACACCTCTTCTTCCGCGATGAACCACCACCACATCCACCTGCCACAGGCATCTTGCAAAGGGGTGCCGAAGGCAGGAGGAATAACCACGCCTGCCAGCCGAGGGGCAGGGCAGGGCGCTGCTGCCCAAGCCAGGGACAACTGGTGCTGGGCCCTGCACCCACCCCAGGGGTCAGCCCCGCAGCGAGTGACCAGCTGGGGACGAGCCCGGCCGGTGACCGGAGTCCCTCCGCATTCCTCCAGCCTGGCTGCTGGGGTGCAGCCGCTGCAATTCCCAAAGGAAGTGCAGGGCATCGATAATTGCCGAAAAAAATCCGAGCTATTTCCTGCGAGAGCAGCAGATGGGAATCCCCCATTAGCTCCAGCAGCGAGAGGTCGCTTCTTTCGGTCTGGGATTTTTGGGGTTTGGGTTTTTTTTTTTTCCTCCTTCCTTTAAGCAGAGCATCTCTCTAGCCGTACGTGATGCACATCGTGGGGGACAGCCAGACCTGTCCCCTCTGTGCTGGCCCCAAAACCCACTCTCCTTGTCACCTCCTGCCCCACTCAAGGTCCCACTGGAGGCCTGCTGGCACCACACGGGGCTGCCAGCAAAGGCATCACATCTCTCGCCCAGGCTGGTAGGGCAGGTTGCTAAATACGTCCCTGAGCAGGTTCCTTCCCTCCTCTCCTGGCTTCTCATTAGCAAACCTAAACGAGCAGCAAATCGCGCCAGCAGCTCCTCTGCCAAGACATGCAAGCCCTCCCGGGAGGGAAGTGGTGGTGGCCACTAGTATGTGTCCCCTTCATCACTACCCAGCTCCTGCAAGCCCCCTGCAAGGGCAGCTGCCCAACCCCTTCCCCTGCACCCAGCGATGATGCATCCCAGGCAAGGTTCACCCCAAAAACACAGTCTGGAGAGGCAACTTCACCTCAGCTAACAACAGTGCAGGGGAAAAGCAGCGGCACAGCCCCATCCAGGGCATCCCATTCCTTGTGGTCACCAGCACCCTGACAGCTCTGCAGAAGCCAGGACAGAGGAGCAGGGGACTCGTGGCTGGCTGCAGAGCCACACTGCACTGCCACGGCTCAAAGACCACCCTGACACCCAACTGGCTGATACCACCCCGACAGCGGCACACACCGCTGTGCCAGGGCTCCCTGGTCCAGCTGTGAGGCCCATGGGCATTTAGTACCCCAGCCCCTCAGCTGCCAGTGGGTCAGGTCCCTGCACTGCTTCCTTATTTCACAGCGAGCACTCAGCAGGAATAAGAAATTCCATGGGCTCAGACTGGCAACAGCCAACGTAGCAGCTCTGCCCATACTGGTGGGGACTGGAGACCCAGGATCCCGTGGACTAAAGGTGCTTGTGTCTGCAGGATTATTCCCCAGCTGCAGCACTTCCAGTAGCTCCTCCAGCAGGAGTGGCCTGGGGAGCAGACACCCCAAAGCCAGAGGCTCCTGTCACACGAGGCTCTGTGCCGATGTCCCCGGGCAGTTCCAATGTCCGGGGCTTGCACGTTGATGGGCGACGAATGCAGCAGGAGGCCGAGCAGCCAACCCCGAAGCACCCGCGACACCCGGCCCACGGCTCTGCAGCGATGCTGGGCAGCACCAACACCCCCGAAGCACCCTCGCCCAGGCGTGCCTGCCACAAGCACCCCGGATCACCTGCACAGCACCACCGGGTCCCAGACTTGCTCCGGTGCAAGACGCATTAACAGGATCGCTCCGATTTACAGCTTATCCTGGATAAAGCCACTGCCAGCCCCGTGCACTGGAAGGACAAGGGCACCGGCTCCCTGAGGAGCAACTTTCTCCCCATCGCAGTCATCCCCGCACATCGAGAAACCTCCGCTCATCCCCGCCAGCGCCGCGGAGCCGCAGAGGATGTCCATCCATCCGCGCATCCATCCGTCCATCCAGCCTGCCGCTCCACGGCCCGCGGTGCGGAGGCCGGGTTTCCAGCCTCGCCGAAGCCCCGAGCGCTTCGTCAGCTCAACCCTGCGTTTCTATTTCCAGCCGCGCTGCCGCCGTTCCCCGCGCCGGCGGGGAGGGGGGC
>WUAM01000107.1:11842868-11853509 GCA_024336885.1 Actenoides hombroni
CTAGCTGCAGATGGCCCTGCTCCCTGCAGGGGGGTTGGAGGAGATGAGCTTGGAAGGTCCCTCCCCACCCAAACCAGTCTGGGATACTATGACCCTGCTGGTGGGATGCTCCTGGCAGGTTCACCCGGCCTGTGACAACCTGCACACCAGCAAAACCCACAGCTGAACAATGGGGTAACTGGTCCAGTGGCATTAATGAGGAGAAACGATCACACAGCTCCCAGTCTCAGTGCTCCCATCCACTTACTGGTGAGGAATCAACAGCGATGGTGGTGCCTCCTCAACTGTCTCACCAGCAATTACACCAGAAAATGGTAAAACCCCGTCACACTTGATTCCCCCGGAGCCCTGCGCAGCCAGCACAGCCGGGCAGCAGCGAGACAGTCTAAGGCAGTAATTAGTGTCACGTACGGAACAAGGCAGCAGTTTAACTTAATCATAATGTCTGGACTCCGGGGAAGCAACAGTGAACCACACTGGGGGGGGGGTGTGTGTGAGGAAAAAAACCCCAAATATGCTGCATTTTAAAAATATTATGGAACTGTCGTGGGCACTCCGTAACTGTTCGATTCAAACCAGATGTTCAGATGGCGTTTGGAGGACGCTGAGCTGAAAGGAAGGTGCCCGTCAGGGTCGGGACCTCTGGTGCTTTGGGCAGGAAAGGAATTTTACAGGGGTGGCTGCAGAATAGCAATGCCTGTTTGGTGTCTGGGATGCTTTCTCAGGGGAGATCCTGGGCAGCGAGGTGGGAATGCCCAAGCTCATCGAGTCTGAGATGCTGCAGACCTGTCTTGTGGAGGAAGGAGGATTTCTGGACATCTTCACAGAAACCACGCTCCAGCCCCTCAATGTCCAACCTGCAGTGAGAGATGTACCTTTCCCATGGCTACAAACCCCCTTGCCCTGACACACCAAGGTTTCCAGTCCTGCCCGGGCTATGGCTGATGCTGGGGCCATGGGCAGCGAGTGGGGATCTCAGCGACCAGGGGGGTGCTGGGCTGGAAGCTGCGTGGGTTTGGAGCAGCTGCTTTGGGATGGGAACAGTGGGGCTGAGCTCCCCACGCTCAGGGTGGAGCTGGGAGCTGGGTGCCTCTGGGAAGGGTGGGGGATGCTGGGGGTGAGGATGAGGAGCTGGGATTGCAGAGGCTTGATAATGGGCTGAGGGTGCCAAATGGGGAAAAAAAAGGAGATGCTCTAGCACTGATGCTGAGCCAGAGGTGCTGAGCTCACGCCCCAGGCAGCACAGCCCAGTCCAGCCGGTGATGCAGGAGAGCTGAACTGGTGTAGTGATTCAGCTCCTCCAGCCCAGCAACCTCTTCAGCGATCCCAGGCTGCCAGCAAAGGGGACCCGCTGGCCCAGCTGGGCTCTTTCACCACAACTGTGTGATGCAGTTAAAAGCCCTGGGGGGGCGGGGGGGGCACAAAGCAGGCCCTGCTCTCAGCACACAGCTCTCCCATCCCACAGCCATCTGCCTGCGATGGGATGAGAAGGGCCTGGCGAGAGCTACGTGCAGTGACATCGACAGTCAATAAAAAGCATTTCCAGCAGAAAACTGAATTACCAGCCGGGGACACGTCGAGTGATGGACTCGCTCCGGCAGATTAATGCTTGCGGGTTTCTCAGACACGTTGCTGACCTTGTTACTGCCTCCAAATTACATCCTCTAGCAGAACATGAGCGGCCACTGCCTTTTAGAGCCGGCTGCGTGCAAAAACGCTTCCTTACGGCTCCCCGAAACGCTCTCTGGAAGGATTCCAGAGCACTCTGCACGCACCAGCCTGGCTGGGGCTGGGTTTGCAGGCTGGGAAGGGCTCCTGGCTCCAGCACACCCCAGGTACCACGGCCCTGACAGCACCAAAGCCCACGGGCAGGAGACAACGGCCACTCTTGGCACCCGTCACTGGTACCTCTGTGACATGGTACCGGCTGGAGCGAGGAATCACGGTCGGGAAGCTGGTTTACCTTGCAAGGGTGTGGGTCCACCCCATAGGTCTCCAGAGTCTGGGCTTTCCTGAGGAAATTCAGCTCTGAAGTAGCTGGTGTCTGCCCGCTGCAGGAGGGGAAGAAAGAGAATATTCCATGGGAGGAAATAAAGAGGGGGAAAAAAAAAAAGAATATTCCATGGGTTCACCAGAATATTCACCAGAGTGGGGTGAAGGCAGAAGGGGATTTATGGGGGGGGTTGGTCTCTGTCCCCATGCCACCAAAGAGGACCAGGGACCCTCCCCAAGGTTGTGCCAGTTGAGCCAACAGCTGGGAGCATGACAAACCCCTTGTTCCCCTGCCAGGGGCAGGAGGGATTTGGGCTGATTTTGCTGGTGTATTTTTTTTAACTTTCTGCACTTTTCTGCAGCTCATCTTTGGCCGTTCACCCCCCATTTTCCTTTCAGTGAGCAGAGGGCTGGAGGACAAGGGGCTCCTCTCACATGGTGGTTTGTTGGGCTGTCCCTGTGCCATCAAATGACCTGTTTTCCCAAAGCCCACTCTGCATTCCTGCTGCGGAGAGCACCGCTGGCTCAGCCGGATGGGACACAGCGGAGCGCTGAGCGCTCACCCCACGGTGCCACTCCAAATCCCAAGCAGAGATAAAAACCAGCCGAGCATCAGCAATCCCTGCAGCCGCTGATGAAGCCCCCGGGCTCTACCTCAGCTCTGACTTGTGGATCTCTGCAATTTTCCTCTCCAGCTTCTCCGAGTGCTTGGGGAAGAACTGAAACTTGGAGCTGTAGCCTTCCGGGTGCTTCCCTGGGTCGTAGTCCCCGATCTCAGCTGAGGGGAGACAGAACCCGTGAGGAACAGCACCACAAACCAGACCGCAGCGTCCATCCCCGTCCCAGCACCTCCAGCCTCAGCAGCGGAGCCGGCAGCGACCGGGAGCCGGGTCGGGGCTCAGAGCATCCCGGGAATGCCCCTCAGATCCGACCGTGCTCCCATCAGCAGGGATCGTTTGTAAGGCATTAATTGCATCCAATTAATTTCACCGTTTGCTTGGGAGTCAGCCGGCAGCAGATGGTCACTGTCCCGAATTTATTAATTCCTCAAGGTCTCTGCCAATAACCTCCCGGGAGCAACGCCGGGTCCGCGCAATGGCAGCCGTGGGGCGATGGGCCCCGAGCGCCCCAGGGGCACCCCCAGCACCCACCCTGAGCCCGGCCGGGAATGAGGCAGCGAGTGAATTCTGCTCACCCTACGCATGCAACCGCGCCTGGAAACCACAGAATCGGTTGGACATCTGTAAAGCGACGCCAAGAGAAACTCCTTGCCCTCTTTACCCACCCCGGGGAAGTGCTGGTGGGTGATCATGGGGACAGGGGGACCCCCTTGGCCGGGGGCAGGGACTGATCCCACTGCCTGGAAAACCTGCTGCCAGCCTGGGCCAGCTGCGGGTGCAGCGACAGGAGGTCTGGCCTCGGGACAATCCCGACCCCGAGTGCCAAGACACCCAAGATGAGGTCCCTCTCCCACCACCCCACCAGAGCCGACAGCGTCTTGCTGCGGCACAGCTCTGGAGCTGGTGTCTCCTGCCAGGATTTACAGCAATCCAGCAGCTTCCCACTGCTGGGGATGAAAGGACCTTGCTCTGATTTAATTCCCTCCAGCCTCAAGTCCTCAGAGAATGGAGATGTTACATTAAATTTTATGATTCCTGATGAAAATACTAAAAGGAGGAAAAAGCACCAGCAGCGGAACTAACTCAGAAATGCTGCCCAGCTGAAATCTGTCTTTTTTGATGCTGGGGCATCTCCCCAGCTCATCCTGGGGATGCAACCACAGGCACCTAAGGACTGCAGAGAGGAGCCCAGCAAGGTGCTGAGCACCCTTGGGTGGGGAAGCCCATTCTCATGCATCACAGTGTTAATGGCAGGTCAAGGGGCTTTTCCACCACGTGAGCACGACCCAGCTCTTCCAAACAGCCTGACAATCCTTGCTGAGACAGTTCAGACAGGAGGTTTTCAGAGGTTTTCCCACCTCCAAACTGTACCAACGCCTGTGCAACTTGCTGAGAAACATTCTCCCTTTGCCAAGGCGCTTGGGGGCAAGCCACAGGCTCACCCAAGGCTGTCTTTGTCTGTCCCAGCAATCATAGAAGGTCTCCCCGGAGCCTCCTTCTCTCCAGGCTGAATAAGCCCAGGTCCCTCAGCTGCTCCTCACCACCCTTGTGCTCCAGCCCCTTCCCCAGTTCTGTTGCCCTTCTCTGGCCACGCTCCAGCCCCTCAATGTCCTTCTGGGAGTGAGGGGCCCAAAACCAAACCCAATATTTGAGATGTGGCCTCCCCAGTGCCGAGTACAGGGGCATGAACAAAGCGGTGTAATTTGCTTGGAATGAAATAAAATAAATTGAAATTAAATAAAAAAAGCTCCCAGAGCAATGACTGCAAACTCCCCCAGAAAAGGCTCCAGTGCCAAACCCTTGTCATGTCCTGCAAAGCTGGGAGATCAGGGTCTCCCGAGACACGAAGAAGGCAAAGAGCCTCTTCCTCTATTACTGGAGGAACGCTTTGCAGCGGCAGGTGTGGAAGCAGCACAGTGGCAATCCCTCGACAAGGAGATGAAGACAGGGTGCCCTTCTGCTCCCCCTGCACCTCCCCGCCCAGCAGCGGGCCCAGCCGCGCGCGTCGGTGGCTGCAGAGCACGGTGGCCTGTGACGGGACAGCCGCGGTGGCAAGCGGGGATCTCCTCCCGGAGCGTGCTGTGAAGCGAAGGCTTTACAGACAAAGGGATGGCCATGCCAAGGTAGGTCCCTGGGCAGCAGCTGCTGCTGGCAGAGGAGAGGAGTGGTCAGAAGGTAGAGCAGAAGGGGTTACAGAAGACACGTGGCTTCTGGGGAGGAACCATCAATTCCCAAAAAGGCCAATTGCATCTTGGGCTGAATCAAAAGAAGCGTGGCCAGCAGACAGAGAGAGGGGATTCAGCCACTTTACTCTGCTCTGGTGAGACCTCACCTGGAACGCTGCGTCCAGTTCTGGAGCCCTCAGTACAGGAGGGACATGGACCTGCTGGAGCAGGTCCAGAGGAGGCCACAAAGATGCTCAGAGGGCTGGAACACCTCTGCTATAAGGCCAGGCTGAGGGAGCTGGGGTTGTTCAGCCTGCAGAAGAGAAGGCTCTGGGGAGGCCTACTAGCCACCTTCCAATACCTGAAGGGGGGCTGCAAGAAGGCGGGAATGGGCCTGTTTACAAAGGCCTGTAGTGACAGGATGAGGGGCAATGGTTTTAAACTAGTAAGAGTAGATTTAGATGGGATGTTAGAAACAAGTTCTTTACCATGAGGGTGGTGGAGCACTGGAACTAGTTGCCCAGGGAGGTAGTTGAGGCCCCATCCCTGGAGACATTCAAGGTCAGGCTTGACAAAGCTCTGAGCAGCCTGATCTAGTTGAGGATGTCTCAGCTCACTGCAGGGGGGTTGGACTAGATGACCTTTAGAGGTCCCTTCCAGCCCACACCATTCTATGATTCTAATTCCTTAACTACTGCAGCAGGATCCCCGTAAGCCAGCAATGTCCTCAAGCTCAGCCCGAAAGCCTCTGGTTAACAACTTAACAACTTCCCTTCCAGAGGGGAAGGACGAACAGATATCAGACAGAAAGCAGGGAGCTTTGATCCAGACTTCCTCGTAAGGAGGCACTTTAAAAAGCTGACATCCTGGCAGTTTGAAGGCTAGCTTCCCACAGTAATCCTCCCGCTGTCTCTTCGTACCACGCTTCGTAGTTGAAGCCATAATACTATCTGGTCATATCACTATGATTTCTTAAGCATGAAAGTACCAAAGTACTACCAGGGATTGATTAGCTGATCTCATAAGGTTCATTCCAACTCAGTTTATGTAAGATGAGTTACTTTCTACAGTTGGGGAAGAAATAATTCCCACCTGCACCACCTCTAGGGACAGGAATGCAAAAGGGAAGATTTCCTGTTCTCAAGGCACATGGCATTAAAGCACAGAGAATAACTTTCCCCACCCCTCCCACAGCTTCCAACACACGAGGTTGTCATGATGCAGTTTCACTTGACACATGGCAATTACAGCAGATGCTCAAGTCGCTCTGGAGGCACTGACAGGATTATAGCACTTCTTGGACTGCCACAAACTTGTCATCACGACTCCAGCTGTCCTGTCTGGTGCTGGCAGACGGCTGCTGCCACTGCATTGCGGGATGTCAAGAGCCTTGTCTGCAGCCCACAGCTGCTGGGCTGAGCCAGCAGAGCTGCCAGGGCTGCAGTTTTTACCGGGCACCCTCCTCCCAACTGCCTCCCTGTCCATACTGCTGCAATGCAAACAGCCACTCAGTGCAGCTGCAAGCTGTGCAGAAGACAGTGTCACGGGAGGAGAAGACCTGATACCCCCCAGCTTACCTACCACAACGTAACTGCACCTGTATCAGGGAAAACAAGCTCTCTGCCCATGCTCCGTGTCTAGTGGCTCGCATTCTGTACTGTCCTAAGGTGCCTGCTTGAATGTGAATTGCAGCTCATTAATGCAAGAGGAAGACATTTTTCAGCTAAGGATTTAAATGAGCAAGTCCGAGAGGAGCACTGCTGCATCTGGGCTCTCAAAGCCATGACCTGGCTGCAGAGAGAAAACAGTTACAAGAGCAATAAAGGACATGAGCCACAAAGCTTGGCACAAGGGGCATGGCACTTTGCAGGAGCCAGTCAGGGCTTAGACACCACAGGGGTGAGATGGGGAAAGCCAATGCAGAGAGTCAAGATATTTGCAGCCTTCACTTTCACAAGGAAGGATTCAAGACAAACAATAGAAGCAGATTTTCTTTTATCAGAAGAAACAAAAGGAGACTAAAGGAAGTTGGGCAAAGACTACAGTAACTGGAATGGGAACATTCACGGTCCATCAGCACACTCAGATTAGATGCAGAGATGCCTCCAGGCGCCGGTAAGAGAAACGGAAAACATTTTCCTAGAGTCACCTCTTAAGTTTCTACAGGGAAAAAAATCTCTCAAAGAAAAGTGATGGCAGAAACCCTCACCTTTCATATTATAAAGGGCCTGTAGCACAAGGATATGCAGCCACATGTCATTGTACGCAAAGCCCAGTTACACTGCGACCTTCCCCAAAACACCATGTTCAACAACCATTCTTGAAGAGCACTAAAGGACCTGCAATTACCAACTAGTAAGACTTTCCTTAAGTTTTAAAGCTCCATCTGACAGCACAAAGTCTTGCCAGGCTGTTTCCAGCAGAAAGCGACCTGGCTGACCACATCCTCCCCCAGCACAGATCCCAGGAGATCCCAAGATGGCTGAGGGACCCCGGGGGACAATTGCTGATGCCCTACCTGTGTTTTCTCCGAGGAGAGCCTCATCGCTTCCATGAGCTTCTCCATCTGAAGGCCCTGCTCCAGCGCGTTGCGCAGCACGTCCTCCGTGCTGACCAGCCGGTGCTGCAGCCGGATCACCTCCGACTCCGAGGAGGGGTCGATCAGGGAGTATCGCCGCTGATCCGTCACCGATTTTTCCTTGTCCTTTTACAGCAAAGGGGAAATAGGAGCGTGTGAGAGTAACCCCAGTAAGCACAGAAACGAAGCAGAGCAGAAATCCACAGTAACTCATACAACCGAGCTCCGATTTCGACAGTAGATGGGGTCAGAGCACAGCTCTAAAGGCAACTGTATGAAGAGCAACCGGCAGCTCCGGTTTGCTCCCAGCAGAGTTTGAATAAATTATTCACATTTCAACCGCTGGAGGACACTGAAGTACACAGGAATTAGAGGACATTGCTTGTTCCGAGATCAGAGAATGAGTACAACAACGTGGCCCAGCTGACCGACCTTCAGTTTCTCCCACAAACTGTAGCCCTATTTAGCCATGGACCTAAAACCCAAGGGAACAGAAAAACACTGGAGAAGGACACATGGACACCTTTGCTGCTTAATGGGGTGCTGCTAAGTCAGGCCACAGCTCGCAGGCGCTGTCAGGGAAGCTTCCCTCAGATGCTCAGCAGCACAAAACGAAAGCACAAAGACTTGAAACAAGGGTGATGGGCTAGGACCCCCCCACGAGCAGCACAGAGCCCTCCAGCCCCCAGGCCAAGGCCAGGAGGGGTTTTGGTGCCCTCACCAGCACAACCAGTTTCTCTCGCAGTCCCTTGATGTCATCTTTGAGCTTCTGTTCCTTCAGCCGCCACTCAGCTTTGTGCACTTCCCGGCTTAAGTCCCGCTCCGGCCCAGGCGAGTGCCGGTTTGCCTCCAGTAACAACACTCGCAGCTCGTTCAGGCTCCTGGAAGAAGCAGCGTGAAAAGGTGAAGATGTTCTGGAGCCCACACACCACGGGAGTCCTGCTGTTCTCCCTCCCACCTTTGCTGCAGATCCAAAAAAAAGCCAGTGAGCAAACCCGGCCCAAGTCCCATCGCTCTGGGGGCTTTGGGTCTCCTGCCCTCCCCACTGTGCCAGCTTTAAAGAGACCAGGACCTGCACAGGGTCTTCAGAGCACAGCAGCAACCATCTACATGGGCACTGAGCTGTCTTGCAGCTCCTGGCAAGCAGTGAAAGGGCAGTTCCTTTAATAATTCACAGCCCCTAATTTTAACCAAATCCCCCCATCTCTACCAAACAGGAAAGCTGGGGGTTGGACTTTTAACAATTCAACCTTCAGATCTCTTTTGGTGGCAAATGACAGCACCCTGAACGAACATGAATGTGCAGAAAGCCCCATCTCCAGCTCCATCCTTCAGCCCTGCTGACTGACCTTTCCTTCTTGAGGAGCTCCTGGCTGATCAGGACCAGTTGCCCCGAAGCATCGTGCGTTTTCTTGGTCAAGGCTTCCAGTTCACCTTCCAGCCTCTTCTTTTCTTTTAACACCGACTCAGTCTTCTTCTCTGCCGTTTTGCATTTGTTTTCCAAAGCTGAGAGAAGCAGAGGGTACAGGGGGAAGAAAGGTCACTTAGCTCTTTACTTATATCTCTGCTTTTTGACTCTCCCCAATTCCCATTACTAACGGCATAGACCCAGTTAGCCCTGGATCTGGCCCTGTTTAAGGGGAGATCTCAGCAACAACAAACACCTTCTGTTGAATTTGTGCTTAAACTCCTGAAAAAGAGACTGAAACTGCTGAACAAATTTTTACCAGTAATACCCATCAAAAGCCAGGCAGTGTCATGTTTTACACCAGCCCATTTCATCACTTGGGCCCTTGTTCAACACCAGTACAGAGGACGAGCAGGGAAACACTTCATTCCCACCAGTACTGGATTAGGGAAACTTACCACTTACTTGGGCCCTTAGAGTTTCAGTCTGGGACACCAGTGATGACACCTCCTTGTCTCTCTTACTCAGCTTGTCTTGGAGGTCTGTTGGAGAATGAAAAGGCAACAATTAGAAGCCTGGAAAACACTTTGTGCCAACCGGGAAGGTACTGAGTGTACGGCAGGGGCTGGGGTGTGACAGGGACATGGCAGTGGGACCCTCCATCAGCAGGGAAGTAGCAGGAGATGGGTAACGGGTGCTTCTTGCTGCATCTCACCACCAGCCAGGCATTAGGAGGCAGGATACCCAGCTGGGAAGCCATATCAGACAGGTTTAAGAAAGCAACCACAAGTAGGGGTGGGGAAAATAGGGACTACAACATTAATAAAAAGCACAGAAAGGAACTTTCAGCCCATTTGTGTTACCTCCTACACTGGAAGGCAGAGACCGTTTCAAAAGACATGTTTTCTGGAACAGATGCATTTCCACACTCAGAGCTGTAGGTTTGAAGTCTGATGCTTTTGTGACTCAAGTCTGAACTGGTTGGTTTTAGTACATCTATATATGGCTTATTCAGCAGAGAAACAACATGAACATGGACTGAGCAGCTGTTTTAAGAGCAGTGGCTGCTGGACCTATTAATGTTCAGTCCTCAAGAGGTGGGAATCACTTGTCAATCGGCACACAATTTAATACAGCACATATGTAAACCTGTACCTGCAAAGAGAGCGACGAGGCCGACTGACAGTGCCTAGCTAGCACTGAGGGCAGATGGAAATTGGATAAAACACCTCTCTCTGAATCTGCAAACAGCTGGAGGGAGGCTTAAACTAAATAAAGTTTCTATTAAGTGAAGTTTAAGTCAGTAAAAATCCCCAGTAACCTCTTCTGAGGTTGCTCCATCCTCAGCAGGACTTCACCAAGGGCTGTGCAGAGAACAGGCTCCTTAGAGGTGAATAATTATGAAAAAGCTATGCCACTATATGCCAAATGCCTTTTGAAAAGAGAAGTGACAAGTTAGGTCTGCAGAGAGCACCTCAGTGACCTACACTGATAACATTCTCTGCTAAAAGCCAAACAAACCAACCAACCCCAACAAAAAACCCTAAGGAAGAACAAAGAAATACGAGTCCCTGGGAATCGCAGAATGAGCAAGGGAAGATGTGGAAGCATCTTACATGTCTTGGAACAGCCCTGGGTCCTTCACAGACACTCAGAAGCATGTGACATGCACAGATCCTAATGGAGCCCCTCTGGGGGTTGCTCAGACCAGGGGTTACAGCTGACCCTCCTTGTGAGGGAGCTCGAATGCAATTCAGTTTCAAAGCTACTTTATATTAATTTTCCGAGTGTATAAATTCTACATTTTGTTAAAGGGATGGATTTGATTTATGGTAAACTTATTTATAAAAAAAATAATAAAATTACTTTAAGAATAAA
>WUAM01000107.1:11853854-11871305 GCA_024336885.1 Actenoides hombroni
AAATGAGTGTGCATGGAGTGAGTGTGCAAGAAGAGAGTGTGCAAAAAGTGAGCATGCAAGGAATAAGTGCGGTTAAGAATAAAAATAAAATTATTTTAAGACATTCACATTAATACCCACCATCAGTAGTCCTCTCCTATGAACAAATTACATTTAATGACTGGATTTTATCTGCTGTAAAAATCAGTGATGGGATGGAGTGCACCCATTTCCCCTGATCTGTCTCCAACCTGCACCATCTGCACGGTGAGTGTGCAGCACAAGTGAAAATATCCACCCTGCATATGCTCAGCCAGATTAGAAGGGGGGAAAAAAAAAAAGCCAGACAACAAATATCACCCAGCAAACCTTAAGAGATGTAAACGGCTTCCTAAGCCCCTTCCACACAGTCATCCTTACAGGAGCAGAAAGCTAGAGGAAAGGAAGGTACATGGGCCACTAGGACAGGGTGTTCCAAGAAAAAAACAGTAACATTTTATACCTTCCATAGTTTGCTTCATCTTTATCTTTTCTTCTGAGATATCATTAGTTTCAATCATCTGAAATAAAAGTAAAACACAAGATGTAAACCAGCCCTTTACCCAAAGCCTCAAAGCAAAGTTAAGAGCCACAAATCCCCATCCAAAGCAGGAGTGTATCCAGTACCCAAGTTATGATGTTTTATGTCCTTCCTGAGAGGGAAACAAAGGCTTTTGAGGAGTCACATCTATAGCTGGGTACTATTGTAGGCTAACTGGTACCATCTGAGAGTGCCCACACACAGCAGGCAGCCAAGCACAACAGCCAGATTCACTCAGCAGGGAAAAAAGAGATCAGTTTGCTTTCCCTGCCAGCTCTGGTCCCAGCTTTTATACGCTCGAGAGCTTGTGCAAAGCGATGGAAGAGCTGCTCTCCTTTGGACCAGCCTCTTGTGCTCAACCATGGTCAATATTCAGGTGCAAATGCTCTTTACCATTCAGCTTGAGACTATCAGACAAGGTCCTCAGCTTCTGAAGTACCTAATTGTGCCCAAAGTTATAAAAACATTAATAAATGTTGATAAATAAAATAAATATTAGGGAATGAACACATTAATAAAAATAATAAAAAGCAAACCCTGGTCCATTTGGAGGACTCTGCCTTTTCCCCATCCTCTGTTATCTATTCTGAAATGAAAAGCCAGAGCCCGCAGAGCTCATGGCCAAGCTTTCCATTGCAGAGGCCACACTTCAGCCCTTCAAGCCTCCGTGTCCAGCAGCCTTCTGGAGGACCTCAGCACATGGCCAAGATCAAGCAGTTGCTGTGGCCACCACTGAAAGCCCTGAGGCCAGTCCCCGGGAGCTTGAGTGGGCTGCAGGAGATGTCTAACAGAAGCAGGAGCACACCCAGAGGGGAAATACACCTCCTGATCTACTTTTGGTAAGGAAAAAAGCTTTTAAACTGCTCTTTGGAAGCACAGTTGTGGTTCTCACTTGAAGGTCTGGGAAAGACAGTCATAAGACACGTTTAAAATATTGATGTAGTTAATGCTGCAATCACATTAAATTAGCTAAGACACTGAAAAATAGAATTTGTCCTGTGATACTCCAAGGCTTTCACCCATGTGTTACTTGCCACATTTTCCTGATTTTAATCGACACATAATTAAAATAACTACTTCAAGACTCCCTGGTTCTGATCCAATATCAATATCCCCCAGAGCCCTCTCATTTACCCAAAGGGCTCTGGAACAAATCTCCAGCTGCTTCTTTTCCATTCATTCCCATTTGAATATTGGCTATAACATGTGACATGTTGTAATAACAATCCCCTGTTCCCAGGGCCCTGGCTGTACTTATTGTTCACAACTGTCTTTACTAGATAAAACACCCTGAGCCACCCTTGAAACACCATTAATGCTGTAGATTCCTCCTTGGGTTTCTGCCTCCCCTGCCTGGTTCAGTGTGCCTTTTTGGAGCTGTGAAGCTCTGACTTGGCCAGCTCACGGGCTCAACTTTGCTGCCTGGAGGTGCAACCGATTTCAGTGGGCTGTTCAGGTTGGCAAATTAAAGACAGGCATTGTAATCAACTGACTGGCACCTCAGGCTGCAACAGCGACTACATGGTGAGCGACAGATCTCAAACAAGGATTCTTAAACCCTGCACATTTCATGGCTTATTTCCCTTTTCTGCATCCCCACGGGGACGAGTTTTAAGTTGGGTGTTTGGCTCGTTTCTCAAACTAAATCCAAACACCTACCAGGGTGGACCCAGCCGAGAGCCACGAGAGGCAATCTCCCCCCTGGCTCCAGTGCAAAGCCAGCCACGTGTCCCAGTGCCATTCACAAAGGCAGGATGGCATCTCGTGGCAAATAATAAAAGAAGTGAGGATGACTTAAAAAGACACGAAGGCCACAGAAAATTGACCTCTTTATATTATTACTGCTCTTATTCTAACCTTCCCTGGGAGGCTTAGGAGACATATTCCATCAGGCATTATTTCCCCAGCCTGAAGCCATCCTGACCTTTGCTAGCAGCTCTTCCACTATAATCCTTAGAGTCAACATCTCCCTGTGTCTCCCAGATATGCTGTGAAGGCTCCAGGCTGTCTCTGCCATCTTGCTGGCACACACCTCCAGCTCAGCCCCCTAACCAAGGCTCCCAAACCATGCTCCACGTGCTGAGCAAGCTACACGCTCCATCTCAGCATGGGCAGTGATGACTCTTCCACCCTTTCCTCCACCTACCCCTAAAAGGACCTTGCTCAATAATACCCTAAGGCTGCTACAGCTCCCTGGAGGACAACCACTGTATTGTAGAACTGAGAAGTTTTTCAGCTAAGAACGCTGCTTGCTCAGGCTGAGAGCCCACCCTGCCAAACCATGACAGCTCTACTCTGCTGCCACAGGACTCGTGTGCTTTCAAGCCCAGATGTGGCCCACTTGCTTCTCTTGACTCATTGCTTCTAATTGTGCCACCACACTGGCTTTCAAGAGGGGGAAGACACATTCAGCATGGAGATGCGGTGCAGAAACCACGCTATCAACAGGAGCTAAAAACATCCAGATACTTTGAGGCTCAAAAGCCTCGGGAAACTGCACAGGGCAGGAGCTGAGGGCTACTCCTAGGAAGGGTTACCAACAACGACGATAAACAAAATGACCCAGTAGTCATACATTTGCATGCTGAGAAGGATGCAGGGCCTCCATGGACTGCAGCTTGTTCTCTAAGACAAGCACTTTTTCCTGCAATCTGTGGATCTCCTGTTTGCTGTGGGCTTCTGTTTTTTGCAGCGTTTCATAGTCCAACATCTTCTTCTCGGCCAAAGAAATCTGCTCTTTCAAGTAAGCTATCGCCTGTGTCTGATCTTTGTATTCACCATGAAGTTTCTCCAGTTCAAGCACCCTTAGCTCAGCATCTCGACACTTGTCCTTCACATCTTGGAGCTCAAGAAGGTGCTGATTGCTTTTCGTTTCCAGTTGCATTTTCCAGTTGCTGTTGTTTTTTTCCACTTCATCCAGAGCCTCCTGCAACTTCAGTTTGAGACTCTCCTTCTCCTTTATATGAATGGCCGTCTCAATGTCATGCTTTGCTTTCAGGTTCTCCAACTCAAGCTGGTGCTCCATTTTTATACTCTCCACCACTGCCTTCAGTTCCACGATCTCCTTGTGCTGAGTGTCAGGTCCTGTGTTCAACGTGGCTTTCAGGTCCTCCAGAGACTTCTGGTGGTCAGAAGCTAACGTGTCCAACTTGGACTTCCAGTTGTCCATGAGCCCCATGTTCTCATTAGTGGCTTGCTGAACTTTATGCTTTAGGTCAACGATTTCCTGCGAGTACTTCTCATTAACAGATTTCAGCTTCTCCATCTCCTGCTGGTACTTCTTTAACGTCTTCTCGTACTTCTCCTTCAGCTGGCTGCTCTCCTTCTGATGCTCCTTGTTGGCAGACAGCAGCTGATCTCGCAGACGAAGAGCCTCTGACTGCAAGCCGAGGTTATGCTCGGGGCTCTCTGCTTGGTGAGAGCTCCTGAGGCACTGCCGAAGCTCATCCACCTCGCTGCGCCTGAGGCTCAGCTCCTCCTCCAGCTGCAGGATTCGGGACTTCTCGGCTACCGTGGTTAACTGCAACACGACAGAGAAGACAAAGTCAGTCCCCACCTCTCATCGCTGCCTTTTTCCTTCTAGTAAGTGTGCTCCAGTGGAAGTAAATCCAAAGTACATTAGTGAAAATTCAAATAAACAGGAAAAGAATTCCCAGCACCCTCCGATCTGGGTACAGTTTTGCACCAGGGTAACCATCGCCGATAACCAACAGCTACATCTTTGTGCCAATTGCAATTTCTGTTCGGTTTTGTTGTTTGTGTTTGGTTGTTTTTTTTTTTCTAATACAAACCTCTCGTTTCCCACAGGAAAACACGCACCTTAGAAACAACCCTTGAAAGTCACTAGAGAGCAACAGTGGTTTAAGAAAAATAATGTCCTGAAAGGGCATTATATTTCCAGGCTCGGCACCGTGCCAGATGATGCACAGAGGAAATGTGACTGCACATGCAGGAACATCACAGGCATTGAAACCAGCATTAAGCACATCATGTTTCCTTTATTGCTCAGCAAGCCTCAGCCTACAGACCTCTCTCTTCTGCATCTTCATTTATTTACCCTGGTGTAAAAAGGAAAAGGTTGTTTTTTTTTTTACAGATGAGTACTTGTTAGAGTTTATTAGCAAAGTAAAAATAACGCAGAAGGCTAGAGGATGCAAGACAATGAATCTGGCCATGGTTAACGCTGAGCAAAAGGGCTATGGGTCAATGTCTTACGATCTGAATGCAACCTCACAGGGCTGAACTACCTGCTAGTCACAGGGAGCTCAGGGTGCTACAGTTATGGGTGGAGAAGAGGAGAATTGACTGGATGAAATATTAGAAGAAGGCAGAAGAACCAAGGAAACCAAGCGCAGACACAAGCGATCGATTGCACTTCACTTCAATTGCCATTTTCCCCGCTGACCTTCAACCCAGGAGGCTGGGTGGGTTTTATTTTAGGTGGCCACAGGGGTGTTCAAACCATCCAGCCTTTTTGGAGAACCTCACGTTTGTGTTTTCTACAGCTCGAAAATCCATTGACGAGAAGCAAGCTCGCTGTAGCAAGTTTGCCACTTCCCACACCACACCAGCATGAAAAAGCCCTTCCCACATCTGGCTGCTCTTAGGCTGGGCAGCCTGTCCCGCTGCAGGCACAGCCAAGGATCAGAGCTGGTCCACCTGCACTCACCAGTATCTTCCATTTCAGATGGTAGCTCCCACAGCTGGAGGGAGGGGACAAAGGGAATGCTGATTGCAATGTTATTTCCTATTGCAGCCTGGGGGAGCCTCAAGGCAGGAGGAATTGTGCAGGGTGCAGAGATTATTCGCGCATGTTAACTGAAGGATGAATTGTGAAGAGCTCATGTGTCAAATGGTGGCATGGGGCAGAGAAGCAAACTCAATCTGAGAAACAAGCCCCCACACAAGAAGCAAAGCTAGAAATTATATCGTACTACTATTTCCAGGAGAGAGAGCAAATAAAAACCAAACAAAAAACATCAGGGAAGCCTAAATTCAAGCCAAAAAAACTCCCAAAACCCAAACCAATCAATCAACCCCACAAAAACCAAAAGAAAGAAACCCAAAGCAAGGCGTCATGAGCATCAACGCAGGGGGCAAGCGCGCTGTTCTGCAGGCAGGGCAAGTGGGGGTCGATTACCCTGGTGTCCTCTAATTCTCTGAGGAGTTTCTCAGCCTGTGCCTTCTCGAACAGCAGGCTCTGCTCGAGCTCCCGTATTCGGGCATGCTCCAACTGCGTCTGAGTCTGGTCACACATAGGGAGAAAAAGAACAGTGGAGATGGGAAAAGGGGAAGGGAGAGGGAGAGAGAGAGAGAAAGAGAGGGAAAGAGAAGGCTGCAACATCATCTTCAGAGTACAAGACAAGGAAAGGCAGTTCACAACAGAGGGAGAAAAAAAGATCCACACAAGCAGGAAAAATCCAACCAAACAGAAAATGGTCTCTACAGGATTTTACATGGTACTTGTAGTGGCTGCTCACAAGAAAATGGAATCTGCGATGGGAAAACATCCCTCTGCATTAAAAAGCTGCCCGGGTGTTTTATTGCATCAAGATTACAGTGAAGACACTTCCTAAAGAGCAAAGCTCCCACTGCTGCAGACCACCAGTACAAGACCCTTGCACCACACAAGAGAATGCAAAGACCTTGCAATGATTCTCTGCATTTCTCCTCCAGAAGAATCACAAGGTAGGCTGAAAAGAGTTGGAACTTCCCATCCTCTTTTTGCTCTGGAAACAGCTTGAACCCTGCACTAACTGGGGAAGAAAAAAATAAAAAGGCAGGTCAGACTGTCCATAGCATGTTGCTAAAACCAAAAGTACACTGCACTGAAAGCAATTGGGAGACCTTTAGGTACCAAACTGTTATATAAACAAATGCTTTAGGTTTGAGTAGGGCTGCTATCAATTTCAAAGCGATTTTTGCACACCAAGGGTCTTGTACACAAGAAAAGGGATTTTTGTTTGTTTGCTTTTGCCTTTTGTTTGTTTGTTTTGTTGGGATTTTTTTTAGACAGAGGATTAACCTAAGCACAAGAAGTTTATGTCACCTGCCCAAATCCAAGAGCACTGACTCCAGGCATTGCTTTGGTGTCCTGCACTTTTAAAGCAGAAGTACCATATAGCTGCCTTTGGTGGGCAATTCAGGACTCCACAGTGACCACTGTAATATCATGTAAAATTTCCCATAAATAAAAAGAGAGGTGACACAGGAAACAAGCAGACTCCACCTTCACATTTTTTTTTTGCTTACAAACCAACATTTTCCTTTGGATTAAACTAGACCGACCAGAAAACAAATAAACCTGATCAGAACCATTTTTAACCCCTCACTTTCTGCCCTTCATTTTCCATACAAATATTTGCTTCCCTCCCTTTCAGTTTTAGGAATTTTCTGCCCTTTCCTACAATAAATCAAATATTGGTTAGTTGTGTACAAACAATGGAAACTGAAGTTCACAAAAGTGAACTTTATGGCTTGAAAGGGTTCATTATATCCATAGATAAGATCTCAACTGCCAGATGTATTCAGGCTACTCCATATTTTACGTGGTCTATTTCACCCCTGAAGGAAGGAAAAGAAAAAAAGATGTGGTCTCAAAAACCCAAACACTATCAAAACCTTCAAATAATAGCACTGAAGTGCAAAAGTTGGCCAAATGCATCCTAGTGAGAAAAAGAAAGGAATTTACTTTTGTTTTAAGTGGCTTCTCTTGCTCCCTGCAAAGCTGAAAGATCTGCATCTCCAGATGGAGCTCCAGGCTTGGTTTTATTTATAGGGATCATTATTCCACTGATCCTAATGAATTTTCCTCAATTTACACTAGCTCAAAATCCCCAAGTGAAACTTCAGCAACACAAGCTTTTGAAATTACCTAAATTGGTGGCAGCACATCAGACACTGGCTACCTGAAGATGCTGACCTGTTACAAAATTAATCTCAACCTCCCCAAGAAAACCCTCTCTCAAGACTCCTGAGGTTGACACTGAGCTTGGCTGGGAACTTGAGTATCTACCAATCCTGCTATTTTCCAAGTCTGGAAAAACACATGCAAATAGAGGAGAAAAATCATCAGGGAAGAAAGTCAGATCAACTGTTTCACAGCCCTCAGATACAGCTTCACCTAAGATTTGCATCAAGGCCTCTGCTATTTCTCATTTTATGGAAATTGGTTTGCCTAACCAGTGTGACTCCAAGCCTCAAGTCCAAAGGTTTCCTTCACCTTGAGGAAGTTCAGATCTGAATTTTGCATTTACTTTTTGCTATTAGCCTTAAATTACCATCTGCAAATTACAAACTGACTTCCCACTGGTGTCCAAGGTGATAAGCACAAGAGAGTTCCTTGAAGAGGTTAATATTTCCTAGAACAACACAGTCCTCCACCATAAAAAGCCTCTCTTAAAGGTTTTGTTTTCTTGCCCTCGCTTTTCCCCTTCCCAAGCACTACAGCATCAGCATCGCCAACCAGGATCAAAAATGGGTTGAATTCACAACTACATTTCAAGGTTAAATCTGCAGTTCCTCCTTTATCAGAGGTCCAAAAACAAGACTCCTATCTCCAGGCTTCAGCCACATTGATTTCTTTGGTCAAAGAGCTTCTAGGGATACTGTCTGCCACGCTCAGCACCCCAGAGTCCCAGCTTTGTTCAAAGACTACATGACATTATGAGAGATGCCATGGGATTTAGCTTACCCTTCAGTACAAAACCTAGATCCAGGGACCACAGAGGAGATCATCTTTTCTTACCATCATGTCTGTTACTGGCTGTTAAATGCAAGGTAAACATTCTCTGACTACTCAAAAGAGGGCTGCTGGTGTAAGAGGACAAGACGACCAGAGGAGGTGAGACAACTGCCATGGGGTTTTGCTTTTGGTGTTCAGGGGGGGGTTAGCTGAGCTCTAGCTAGGGATGCAAAGGGCTGGGCTTGCAGCCACTGGTTGGGTTCACTGTGATTGTACATGAAGGATACCAGGGGCCACCATTCCCCAGGAAACACACTGCAACATGGAGCACTCTCCCCCCTCCTTTCCAATGAGATTTGTTCGTTAAGTGAATTATTTCCTTCCTTGCTTTCACAGAAATATTTTCTTTTCCTTCCCCCACCCGGCCTCCCCCTAGAAAACCTCTCGCTCAAGGGCAAGCTCCCAATACCCCTTCCAGTCTATAGAATATTCACTGCAACAGCCCTTCCAAATGAAAGGGTTTCCTGGGGTCAACCTGTGAGCTCGTGGGCAGAGGACTCCAGAGGAGGTCAAACGATACACGGCATTTGGGCTGGAATGGAACCGCCTCTGACTGGGAGACCCTGTGTGCCCAGGAGCTGCTACTGACAGGACACTGCCTGGACAGGGGCTGAGCATCACTTCATTTCCACAGTGGAAAAACAGACGTTTGAGAGGCAATCAGATACAGGCAGATTTTAACATGGCTTGGCAACTCATGGGGACATTTAAAGCCAGGCTGGCTGCATGTGATTAATTTCCAGGCAGATTCTAGCATCATTACTCATTGGGCAACACACCAAAGAACAATCTTCACAGTTGATACCATGGTGTTTGCAGCAGGTCCAAAGCCATCAATAGAGATTTTCAGAGGTGAGCAAAAGGTGGCAGAAGTTACTCAAGCGAGGCACAACATGCAGTTTCAGGGTTTGAGCCCCCACTTTGGTTCAGGGTGTTAGGTATTACCTCCAGATCCCCCTTCGTGATGGATTCTTCCTCCACACGGAACTGCAGGTCCTCCACTTTCCTGGGGAGGGAAAAAAGACACAAAGAGCAATCGGTAACACCCCGATCAGCACCCCATTCCTAAGCAGCCGTGGCACAACCAAAGTCTGAGAGGAGACAGACACAGGCAACCTCTGTATGCAAACACCTCAGCAGAAGCTAAACAGCAAGAGCCATGGAGAAAGACAGCTAATACACAAGCTTTCCAAACAGCAACCATCTGCCTTCTTGCCAGGCACACGCTCATGGACACACTGCTTCTTCTGCACCACCTCTCTGCAAGCACAACTGCTGTTCACTGACACTGGGGTCCTGGAGACAGGACAACTACAACCAGGCTTCACTGGTTTTCTTAGACCTCGTTCTCCTGCAGCCGAGCACTGAGCAATTCCTATGCTGAATGCACAGGGACCACACAAAATATTCCAAGGGAATCAGAGCCTCTGACTCCTTGGTAGAGGTTTAGTGTTTCCACAGTGTGGAAATGGTGAGCAACTCTAACAGAAAAGCTTTCACCAGAGATTGTGTAGGCCAGTCATGCAGAAATGCACATAAAACCACATGAACAGACTCAGACAAGCCTAAGACTCCTGTGCAAAATCTGAAAAGAAAATCTAGTAACGATACAAAATTTGGTAATCTGCTAAACTCAGTCCTCTTTGTTCTCTTAAGGCAGTAATGAAGATGTTGGGCTGGTAGCCAGATGCAAGGACTCTGATTCCGTTGCAGATAAAAATAGCTGTGAGTGTACACATCTAACTTGATAAACAAGCTTCCTTGTCTAAACTGCCTCTAATTAGAGAAGGCATCTGTTGATATTTAGGAAAGAACTCAGCTGCCTTGGGTTAAAGGGCCTCCTGCAGCTGGGAAAGTGAGCTGCCTACCAGGAGAACGGGGAGACTTGGGCACAAAAGAACAATTTGTCCTCAGGAGGGGCATCATGCAATTGAAATCAACACTGTTTTCAGTGACTTAATACACAGAAATGTCTTCCTATCCTCACTGAAGAGCTTAATTATATGTATGGAACACTTGGACTCCAGGAATGACAAGCAGATAGATCTTCACTCTTATGCAGAGAGGAAATGGATGCATCATTATCTATGCAGGGATGGGGGCTCTGGGATGTGGGGAGATGATGCAGAATCACACTACAATAAGGCTATACTCCAGTTTGACTTCCCTTCCTCAGAAGGAATCACCTTAAGATCAGCACACAAGCATTAGAGAAGAAAGAAGTGGTCTTTAGCAAAGCCAGGTTGTACAGAAAGGCCTGGGGCGGCCCAACCTGCACAGTCCTGTTTATTATCCAGTACTGTTATTTTATACTGTATCCTTAGGTAGGGACATCTGAAAGGCAAGGCTATGCCACTGTCCACACCCTTGCCATAAGTTAATCCCACCTTTACTGGGGTCTACAAGAAAGCTGGGGAGGGACTTTTTACAAGGGGTTGTAGTGACAGGGCGAGGGGTAATGGCTTCAGACTGGAAGTGGGTAGATTTAGATTAGAAATTAGGAAGAAGTTCTTCTGTCTGCGGGTGGTGAGACACTGAAACAGGTTGCCCAGGGAAGCTGTGGCTGCTCCATCACTGGATGTGTTCAAGACCAGGCTGGATGGGGCTTTGAGCAACCTGGTCTAGTGGGAGGTGTCCCTGCCCATGGCAGGGGGTTGGAGTGAGATGATAAGGTCCCTTACAACTCAAACCTCCTCACTCAAACCAGGACAGATTCTATGATAGGTTCAGCTGAACATGTTCAAAAAACCTGAAACTGCTCACGTCACAAAAATTAGCTCACTGCAACCTCACTGAGTGATAGAGCATCCAGTCTCCCCTATAAGCCATAAGACAGGAACGTACAAAACTAATTGGAAATGCTTGTCTGTTCAGTTGTGATTAGCAGCAGTTTGTCAGCAAACAGAAGCAGTCACAGTACTGGATGCTCAGTCCTAGACAAGGGTCACATCGGATATGCAACTGCAGCAAAATTGCTCTAAATTCCCTATTACCTGAAGCAGCACAGCCCTTCCCTGCACGCAGGCAGACCACAGTGGCCAGGAGAGTGAAACACAGACTATTTGAAGTACTGGAAGACATTCAAACATGACCTTCCCTGTCACTTTCTTCTCCTCTGATCCAATGAATCATATTCTCTGGTAAAAGCCTCATCTCCCCCATGACTTCGTGTCCTCCACACCCATCCGTTTCTGCTTTACCTCTTCTCCTCTTCCAGCTGGTTCAACAACTCAATCTTCTCCTTCTGCATCCCATCCACCAGGGCTCGTGCTCGCTGAAGGTTCCCTTCTGCCTCCGTGACGTACTGCAGCAAAAAAAGAGCCCGAGCCACAGAGGTTAACAATGTTTGAACTACAGAGGCGTTAAAAAAAGGATCAGAACAAGGGAACAGAAGGTTCTGATGCCCCGTTTCAGAGGATGCTATGGTAAGAAGGTAGATTTTCCAAAAAGCCCAGTATGTCAGTATCAAAAATTTAAAAACCCTGCTAAATCTCCAGCAGCTGCAAATTTGATCCATGCTTGAGTGCCTCTGACTTGAGCCCTTTGGAGAATCCATCTCCAATTAAGAGTTAAGAACTTGAGGTCTGAACAGCTTTGAAAATTTGGTCTGAGGTTACCAGGTGCAATTCAGCCCTGGTCATGGAGTGAGACACATTTCAGTCTTGGGTTAATCCATTTGCTACTGGAAAATTAATTACTGGAAAATACTACGCACAAGGAAGGTGTCAGCTTTGCCCACTTCTCCTGCATTTCTGGTAGGCAGGTGTGGCCCACCACACAAGATACACAGCACTGTCCCCTGCTATAGTAGCTGCCTGGGTTTTATAAACATGAGCGAGGAATTTAGGACAACAGCAGTCACTGAAGAGCCACATATTGATGAATAGCACAAAACACAGCTCCTCCATTTAACCATTCAAGTGCATAAAATGTCAGGTTTACAAATGCTTGTGGAAAAGGAGAGAAAAAAAAAAGGCTAATATGATGAGCCTGTTTTCCTCTCTGGTAAAAAAAGCAGTGACATATGAATGGAGCTGATGTTTTCAGCAGTGTCTGACAGCATCAGGAAACCCACTGCAATGCAGTCACAGCCAAGGCCAGACTGGGTGTCCAAGGGGAACAAGTCTGCCCTCCACTTGCTTTTCAGCATTCAAAGGTATTGATACACCAGACACGAACTATCTACTATCTAGTTACTGGCACAGCCTTTTTCTGCTCCTGGCTGAGAGCAGACAAATGACATGTGACACTGGCAGGAGCAGAGAAAGAGCCTCAGCTTAACCCACCGAGCAGGAAGCTGGCTCTACATAAAAGAAACTCAGGACCCAGGTTTCACATCAGGAAGCTATAGAGGGGTCTGAAACTTTCAGAGGATGACAGAAATTTGAGTGCTAGTGATAAAGCCACATCACCTCCTACCTGCTCATGTTGGGCCTTCATGATGGCAATCTCTTTCTCCACCTCACAGATGTGGCTGGTGGCTTTGGCAACCTCAGCGCGCTCCAGGTCACGCTCTGCCAGTAGCTGTTCAATGTGCTGCTGCTTCTCCTTCAGTGCCTCCTGGAGAGCTGTGGTGCCAGAGATTTTTCGGGCATATCGAGAAGAGGTCTCTGTCAGCTGGAAAAAAAAGAGTTAAAAAGAGACAGGGATAGAGCTATACTGTTCCCAGTCTGGAATAGTGTGAAGTCCCCTATTACATCTGGAATGTAGCTCACCTACAGGTCGTGTACTAGGCTGTACAGAGCTGCAGATCCAGCTCTGGACCCTACACATGGGGTTACGAGCCTGCAAAACATCTGGACACTGCTCCCAAGCTCATTAGCTCCTCTAACACTGCAGTGAAAGGACCACTTCCCAAAGGACAGGATGTGGGCTGGGAACTGGGTCAGGGAAGCTTATCATATATGGTATCATCTACAGCCTTAATTATATTTTATTGATGGCCTGCACTGCTGCAGTCCCAACCAGTGAGCTCAGCTGGGAGGGCTGATCTCAGCCCACGGGTTGCTGTGATCCACTCCCAGGAACGGGGACTGCACCCTCGTCCCTTGCCAAGACCGCTGCAGGTTTCTATGCAGCACACACTACAGCAGAGCCAGAGCTGTTAACAATATTGCTGCGGGTGTCCACCCACCCCTCTGAGCACCAGCCAAAGCACAGGGCATGTGATCCAGGGCAGTGTCTCCCCATCCCCCTGCAGAGAAGCACAGGCACTGCAGCAGCTTTGGCGTGGCTGCTCCACACAGCACCAGGCTGCTGCACAACCACGCGGGACGAGCAGCAATGGCACTTATCTGCTGGGATCCTATAGAAAGCCTGCTCCTGACACTGGAGCTGAGATTCATCCCACTGCAAAATGGAGTTCAGGCTCTTTAATGGTCACAGTTGCTCTGTGTCTGTTATGACTCTGGTGTCCATGGAGGGAGCCTTATTTGTAAGGTGGGCAACAGTATCATAGAATGGTTTGGGTTGGAAGGGACCTTGAAGATCAACCAGTTTCAACCCCCCTGCCATGGGCAGGGACACCTCCTCCTAGACCATGTTGCTCAAAGCCCCATCAGTATCCCCCACACCACTCCCCTCATCTCATTGATGGTGAGGGAGCAGTTGCCCCAGTTCAGCTCCTGAAACAAAGCCCCAACCCTCCCAAGTGACTGCAGAAGTGGACTGAGGTTGCACAGCCCATGGAAAGAGCCACTTACCAGCCCGCTGCGGCTGGGCCTGCCCCCAACAGATGATGCCACTGAGCTGACAGAGCTGATGGAGGAGCTGCTGGGGCTGTGGGTTAAGGCAGACACTCCCATGGCCATTCGTTTGCTCTTCTTTGCCTTGGCAGGGCTGGTTGATGGGAACCCAATCCGGATCACTTTGTGGATGGGAGCAAAGAGGCCAAACTTGGGAGGGCACTGAAAATACCTGTAATACAGGAGATGCATCAAGTCAGAAGCAGTAGAACATCCATTTCACCCAAGCCTTGCAGAATGGCATTGCTAAGCAATACGCAACCCTGGCTCTCAGCTCATCTGGTGCTTTGCTGTTTTCTCTGTGCAAGTGGTTGGATTATTCTCCCTTCTGGCCACAAAGAGTAGGGGCAATCTCCATGTTTCCACTTGTGGTGCCTAAGTAAGGAAACCCAAGATAATTGCCATGAACTTTGATGAGATGCCAGGGAAGACCCATATGGTAGCCTAGATAACACAGAGATCCCAGTAAATATACAGCAAGGGCACACACACACTCCAGCCTTCCCAACAAACCAAGCTTCCCAAAACCTGTGTGTTCTCTACCCTGCCTTGCAAGAAAGCCATGTAATAAAGTGTGTCAAATAAAAAGATCTGAATCACACAGCTCTGTATAGATATTGTACAAGGTCTTTCCTCCCATAACAGAAGGGGAAAATGGCAACTCCTAACTTTGAAGCTAAAAATATCACCACAGGAAACTCCAGTGTGTCTCATCTCTGGGTGGCAGAGAGAAATGGGTTCCCATGCAAACAAACTTAGAAAGAAGCAAGCATAAAGAAGGGAGGATCAGATAATAACAGTGCAAACTGTCTCCCACAACTGCAGTGAGCCAAATGATTATGTCTCTCTGGAGCCCTTTTTCAGAATACCAATGAGCCAAAACCCACAGGGTCAACTCTTGGAAACTCCTTCAGAGCTTGGGCTGACTGGCTCAAGCCAGGGTTTATCTGTTGCTGGCCAGCTGTACTGCAGCAAGTAAAACCAGATCACCTCCAGCATCACACCCCCTTGGTTCAAGGGAGTAGCCAGCAGAAAGCTCTCTCCTTTAAGGGTTCTTGCTCACAGGCTTCATGGCAAGGTGAGGGCTAAATACTGGACAATACAATAGTCTGTCCTACATTAACATGAAAACCAGGTCCTCGTGAATAAATGACACACAGCCAGCTTGGCTAGCACAAGTCCTGACTCTCCAGATGTGAACAGCTGCTTCCCCAATTTGCTTTTAATTTTAAGTGCTGGCACCTGCATGGCTGTGTCACAGGCAGACCTCTGTGTGCTTGGGAGGCCAGAGAACAACCTGATCTCCAGCCAGATGAGAAAAAGATTCATTTTCAAACATCTGCTCAAGCTCAAATTCTTCTGTAACAATCTTTTTAAACAAACAAACCAACCAACCAACCAACCTCTGCAACTTAAAAATCCTTTACCCCCTTCTGCTTGCTGCCAAGACAGGCCCTTGGGTTTGGAAAGCAGCCACACCACAAGCTGACCTCACTGTGGAACAGGGAACCCAGGAAAGAAAATTAGCCTGACCTCTTGCAAACCGACCAAAGCCCTGCTCAGCATCATGTTCCCAAACTGCAGTAGGCACAGGCAGACCAACAGCATGGTTGGACTCGATGATTTTAAAGGCCTTTTCCAACCTAAACGATCCTATGGTACAGCCCTTTCCACAGGTCTGTCTGGACTAAGCCAAAGGCCAAGTCCCTCAAAAGTCCCAACAGCTCTATGCAAGTCCAAACTTGCATCACTGTGTCTGCTCATTTCTTTTAGTCCAGACTGGAAGTGGTTGCAATTAACTTTTATAGTTCAGAAGCCATAATTGGGTCCAGAACACTTGGCAGAGAGAAAAAAAAAAAGATCTGCTTGAAAACCAAACACTGCTCTTCCCGAGTGCTCAGGAGCTCTATACTCACATTGCAGAAAGGAAACAGGGAAGGGAAGGGAAGCAGTGGTTTTATGAGGGTAATGCAAACTGCTGGTGGGAAACAGCACAGGAAATGTTGAAATAGATTAAAACAAACAAACAGAAAAATCTTCAGTGTCCAAGGCTGAGATGTTTCAGACTATAAAAAAGCAAAGTTATGAGCTGTTTTGGGCAAAGACTCCCATAAAAGCAGAGGTAGAGAAGGAAGAACAGTAAAATCAGCAGATAAAGGATAATACCAGAGATGAGTAAGTGGATTTTGCTTGGCTTCTTGCATAAGAAACCAAAAAATACCCCACATCAGCACCTCTCTAGTCTCCTGTGCAGACAGGAAAGCAGATGCAGCAACCCTCAGTGTCTCAGCAGCACCCATGTAATGCACAGAGAGGGGCTCACCACTATGACACCCTGTCCTCCCAGGCACTGCTGCTGAAGCACAGCCTGCAGGCAGCCTCCACCAGAGAGCCACAAGCTGCTCGGGAAACCCTGACCCTTCAACCTTCCCTTGATGCACATCCAGACCTGGAGCCCCTTCCTGAACCTGAAGGAAAATGAGAGAGACCCTCCACAAATTTCAGCCAATGCCCCACCAACTCAACTGGAGCTGTCCACGGCGGAGAAGATGGTGACAATGTCCTTTGCTTGCTTGTTTGCCCACACTCTTGCTGTTTCTCCTTCTTCCACTGTCTCAGAGCCAGCTTTCTGGACTCAGCTCTCCTTTTGGAGCAGACTGTCCCTGCAGCAGCAAGCGTTGGTCTCGGCAGCCAGGCCGAGGATGCTCACTAGATGGCAACAGCTGCCAAAGCAGAGAGGCTCCAGAGTCCAGGACAGCCTCTGCCCAGACCGAATCTGGCAGGACAATCTCAGGAATCACACGTGGGCATGGCAAACATGGATGAGACTGTCTGAGGGATGCCCACCTGCACCAAGGGAATTGGCTTTACTATGTCAGCTTCTCCTCCAAAGCACTGCTGTTGAAATCAGCACATGCTGCAAGAAAACCAGAAGGTTGGATGAAGGCCCAAAGGACAAACAGGGACAGTGCTGCAACCTGCAGGCAGATCCTTGGTGCACAGAGCACCCTTCAGCTGGAGAGTCCCCGGTACCACTGCTGTGTTGGCTGGTATCCATTACTGCCAGAAGAACTGCAAGATCAGCTGGGATGTCTTACAAACTTCCCTCAATCTCCCCTGTACAATCCAAGCCTCTTAATTCACTCCTGCTTCCCCGTCCCTGCTGTGGAGCTCCATTTTTCCTGCTTTTGATCAAGAGAAGGCTCTGGGGAGACCTTCTTGTGGCCTTCCATTATCTGAAGGGGGCTACAAGAAAGCTGGGGAGGGACTTTTTAGGCTGTTGGGCAGTGACAGGACCAGACGGAATGAATTAAAAACTAGAGAGAGGTCGACTCAGGTCAGACATTAGGAGGAATTTCTTCCCCATGAGGGTGGTGAGACACTGGAACAGGTTGCCCAGAGAG
>WUAM01000107.1:11871405-11897493 GCA_024336885.1 Actenoides hombroni
CTGCTCTAGTGGGAGGTGTCCCTGCCCATGGCAGGGGGGTTGGAACTGGATGACCTTTAAGGTCCCTTCCAACCCTGACAATGCTATGATTCTAAATGTGAAACAGAGGAGAAGCCTTGCACGCAGGGCACACACCATAACCTCAGCCAAGATGTAGAGGTTTCAGGAGACAGATGACTTCCAAAAGTTGGATTATCAAAACGCAGCCATAGAGGTGTGAGGACAAGAGGCAGAGCACCCACCCTGACGCTCACACATCTGTCTTCCACACCTTTCACATGCACAGAGATGATAAATCGTTTCTGGGCACCCTGAAGATTAAGCTTAGAGCTAATTTGTAGTGTATGATCAAGAAAGCAGGGACTTGGATTCACTCCATGACTTATTTTCTACCATCCTGGCTATTTTCTTTTGAGAACAGGCTGGAACTCAGTCATCTGCTGTCAATCATTTGCTTGCCCTGACATTGAACAAGGCAGCATTTCTCTTATTTTAAATTAAAACACACGGACAATACATGGACAAAATGAGGCTGACCCAATACAAGAAGCCATTAGTACAGAACCTGAGATCTAACAAGAGAAGAACCCTCAGCTCCCCAGTTTCAAAGTTAGATCTCACCTCTAATGCAAGATTCCCTTAAGAAGCTCCAAGAAATCAACAGTATTTCCCACTAAAGGAACTTGAAGGACAAGGAGTCAATTCCACCTTTATTTGAGGCAGGGTCCAAGTGCTGCTGCATCACTCCAATGTGAACATGCCCAGGCTCAAGATCTGAGGCTGGGGGACATTCCCTTACCTAACTTCCACAGGAACAGAAAGAGCTTCCCCGTGAGCCTGCGAGATGTTCCTGCCTCATTTTATAAATACTAACAAGGACTTCTTTTGAAAAGAAAATAGTGGATGTGCCCCCAGAGGCAGAGCTAGTTTGAGATCCATCAGCAGACAGCTGTCACACTACAGAGTTAGTACAAGGACAGACAACAGACAGATGTTCTTTCAGATCCCTCAAAATTTGTCCTCAGAAGGAACAGAACAAATAGTATTAAGTTGAGGAAGGAAGAAAGAAAGTAGAATCCTTATCTTCTGTACTTCTGACAGGGTGAATTATACAGTGCAAGACAAAAGTTGATGAAGAGAATGTGTGGTGGAAAGCAGAGCTAATACAATCACAGAATCAATTTCTAGCAAAAACTAAATCCTACTATAAGATACCTTCTCTCCCTACTCTCTCCTGTTTCCTGAAGCCACTCAGGTTACTTCTTCACAGATGTTATCTGATCCTCCTTTAAAATGCTCCAGTGATGAGGCTTCTGTTGATCTCTGTGTGAGAAGCTATCCCAAAGCCTAAAAGGCTCAAAACTGGAGTCTTCTCCCAGCCCACTGTGTTCAACCAAACACGGCCCTAACTCTTCCTCCCAGGTCCCATGGCACTTGGCCCCCAGCCACGCTGGGAGGTGTGTAGGACCCTACATGCCCCAGGCTGGGTTTGAGAAGGCACAGTACCTTGTACCAGCAACTGCTCCATCGTTCTTCCCCAGGGGCTCATCCAGCTCCACACCACACCACTCTCCTTTGGCAAAGTCTGTCTCTCCCACGTAGCGCACAACTCCGGTCTTTGTCCCACCAACCTGGTGGAGATAAGATGTTGAGGGTTAGAAGTGGCACCACTGTCACTACCACAAGGGGATTGAAGCTGGGACAGTTATGGGGTGGGGGGGTGGAAGAAGACATCAATATTTTCTGTTTCGGAGCCAATGAAACTAGAACAGAGAGTTTTCATATCGAATTCTCCTAGCACTAAAGACTTCTCTCCAATAACTACAAGCAAGTTGGCAAACTCCTCATTTTGGACCTGCCTGCCTGGAAGATGTCAGAACAAATATAATGAAAATTATTTTGATGGCATCAACTAATTGCACAGAGTTATTTGTGAGGCTATGAAGGAGCTGAAGCCCTCCCAGTGCAGCTCATACCTGCCTTCTGTAAAGATCTGCACTCACAGGGTCTCAGTCCTCTGCTCTTTCAGCTGCCAGTTCTGAGCAATACTGGGACAGGACATCAAAGGGACAAGCTAAGCCAGGATTCAGTTTGTCCTCATGCAGGGTTAGCTATGATAGAGCCAACAGCCCTGCCCAGCAAACCTCTCAAAATAGAAGTGTTTTCTGCAGAAAAACAACTCCACTTTTATCTACACATTCCACATCAATTCACGCCATCAGCGAGCTGCACGGGAAAGGGACTCAGCTCACTGCGAGGCTTCACAGAATCACAGAATGGTAGGGGTTGGAAGGGACCTCGAAAGATCATCTAGTCCAAATCAGAATCAATCACACCTTTTGCTCCCACATGGACACTTAAGGCTTTCAGCGTGCCGAGTAGGCTCTAGGAGAGCTAAGTCAGGACTGTATGAAGCTGTGTTTTGATCACTGCTATGAGAGCACATCTCACTGAGCAGCAGCTGCCTCTGCCTTTGCCCTAGAAGCTCCTACTTAGGTATTCATGCTGAGAAAAGAAAGATGGAAAAGTAGGAGCGTGGTTCTAAAGGTTCGTACTTCAAGTAAATCAGCACAGGATTGCAACTCTTTTTTATCCTACCTTTTCTAAAGCCTAGTTTCATGGAAGAGTGCTTGAGAAAAAAAAAAAAATATTTGCAGCTTTGTCTTGAACAACTAGTGGTTAATTTTCTTTAATATTAAATTTTACTTAAATATGTACAACAGAGTAATGTTCTCCTACAGAAAAGTGATAGTCAAATGCAGAAATCTCCAGATCATGTATTCCAGGGGAAGGATGTTACAGATTTACCAATTCTGAATCCCTAAAAAAATCTGAACATAGCTTATGCAAAGGAGAAAGTTTTCCCAGTTTAAAAATAACTGCATCTGAATGGACTGGAAAACACAGCTCTGAAGTCTGGGTCCTACCTCAAGCCCTGGGCTTGAGGCTGCGTTTCAGCACGCAGCTTGAGTTAGTCTTCTGCAATTTCTCTCACTGGGGATTCAAAGTGGTGCTTATGGAAAACCCTTTGTTGATGTTGTTCTCTCCGCTATAGGAAGGAGGAAAACATTTGCCAGCAGGAACAGTATCACAAGAAAGCTTTCTGGCCCTACACTCCTGGTGTCCAGGCATGAAAAGATGATTCAATTTCTGTATTAGGCAAGCTACAGATTAGAATAGTTGGAGCAAAATTCTTCACCTATCACTTGCTGTCAAATCACAGTCCCCTTTTTGATTTATTTTTTACACAGATTTAGCCTCTTAATATTAATGCAATGATTTAATGCCATTCTAATACATTTCTTTAGCTGCAAGTTGAACTCAATATGGATGCAATTCATCTTAATGTCATTTATAGGAACTTGTCATTGCTGGTGAGGTCCTTCAATTTTATTTTTACTGAGTTTTAATTACACATATTGAGCCATATTTCATTTACCAAGCCCACAGAGCCCCATGTAAACACCTTAAAACCCTGATGAGGTCTCTCTATCATCATGACTGTAATCATGCCACACTCCTCCATCCACACAAACAACAGGATCATTCAGTTACATCCCCATAGGTATTAATTATTTTGAGAAAGCTGTTTCCACTCAAGAGAGAAAACAAATGGCCCTGTTGACCTTATACACACATTATCTAATTACACCAACACCCTAACTGCACAGTAAGAGAGCAGGTCATGTTCCTACCCCAAAGCATCAGTGAACATGCCCAGTGCAGATCAGGGCTCACACTCCCCCAAACAGCAACGTGATTCTCTGCTTCCAAAGCAACGTAGCTTATTTTCTCTTTCAGGCATTAATTATTCTGCCATCTCCCCCTTAAAACACGTGCTCGCCATACAGCATTATCTTCTCCCCCAAGCCAGGGTAGGCACATCTGCTCTCTGACAGCCTGGGCTCCCCGCATCCCGACGGGGCTGGCAGTACAGTCAGAAAGCAACATCGAGCTGTCATATTCACATGCCAATGCTCAACCCTCTTCTTGAGCTTCCCATCTTTTGGCAGGCACGTAGAAACACTTAGGGATGGCGAGCCCAGAAAATTCATCCACCTCAGACATGCAGATTTATTCAGCCCTGATAATCTGCTAATGCTGCTACAATAAGGAATGTGGTTTGGAAAAAGCCAGCTGGCAGGTCCAAACAGCCTCACTGAAACAGAAGTGCTTGTTTCTGTCAGAGCTTTCAATAAATCAGAGGTATCACCTTGGAAGGAGGAGAAAAGGCCGCTTGTGAGAGCCAGGGAGGTTAGCAAAGGCATAGCATAACCCATGGTAGCTCACAGCCACCCCTCCTGCCCACGCCTGCTCTGATACCACGTGAAAGACAGCCGAGCATGGATGGCTCCTGCTTCTCCACCACAACTGCATCATCACGCCAGAGAGCAGAGGATTCCCATCCCATGAACATCAGTGCCACCCCAAGTCACGAGTTTCTCTATGGAAGACTTGTCTGCAATCTCTCAGCCTGGCACATTACCCACACCTTCAGCTTGATGTGTCCGGAGCGAAGACAAACTGGACAGGGCAGGTCCTGTCTCTGCCAAAGCACAACGAGACAGCACAGAGCTAATGAGGCTGCTGTGAGCTCAGCTACAGCCTGGCACGTCAGGCATCCCACGGCTTTTAGAGCTGACAAGTGTTGTGCAGAAATGAACAAAACTCCCCAAGCTTTTCTGAGAAGCCTTTAATAGTTACTTTACCAAAACTATTGCTGAGATTATTTGTGTCCAAGAGAATAGGATCTTACCAATAATAGCTTAAATAGCTTGCTCTTGAAGCTCCAAAAACCAGAAACAATGTTGAAATAGTGATACAGGACTTATTGTTGGGGAAGGTATTTTGACCAGCATCAACATTCTTTGCTTCAGGTAAGAACACTTGTGATTAACTTCAAACAAGCTCATGGTGGTCCACCCTCCCCAGCTGGACTCAAGCAGCCTCAGAGCCACAGGCCTCTGAGCTCTTGGAACGTTCTCTTCTGCCTCAGCTCCAACGCCCTTTTCATGCCTTTGACTGAAGTCTGTCTTCCTGAGACCTGGCCTTTCCACAATGTAAGATCTCCAAGAGTCTCAAGAGACTGTCTTGGGCTTGACCTTCACAATGAAATGAATTCAGGAGTATTTAACATGCCTGGGTCCTAACTGGTGAGTCAGAAAAGCAACACATGCCCCTAGAAGAAGGGCATCCACGTGCCCTCTCTAACTGTGAGATATCACTGACATCATGTTTTACTATGGTTTTCTCATCAAACTGACAAACCTGGATCCAGACCAGTATCCCAGGGCTGAAAAGACAATGATGCTAATCCTTCCAGACACTGTCTTCATCAGAGCTGCTAATACATCATTTAAACAATTTACCGAATTAACACCAGGCCATATCTCAATCTGGCTGCTGCAAGCCAGGCTCCCTCCAGCCTACGTTTGCTCTTTTCCCTCCTGTCCTCCCTGCTCTCAGCAAGAATCTCTTAACAGCTGTCCTCAGCCTGGGTCCTGCAATACACGCTCAGGGAGAAAAGAAAAATGAAATGATAAGTGTCACTGGGGCCAACAGGGACTGTTCCCCACCATGTCATACATGGTTCAGGGGTCAGTGATGGCTGCAGACCTGCTGCTTGAGCAGATCCCCAGGTAGAAGCCACAGAGATGCCCTTGTGCTGTCTGCTTAAAATCCTAATTTATCCACCTAAATTTATTGTCTCAGCTGCTTTCCAAAGCATTCCCACAAGACAGGCTGAGATGAGAACAGTAAGTGCCCCAGTACAGCCCAGTGACATGCCTCCTCTGCAGGGTTCCCCTGTCCAATACCAGTACTGCTGGCCTGTAGGAAGAGAGAGGAAGGGGATGGTGCAGAAAGGGCAGACACAGGACATTTCCTATACTCTGAGGACCTTCAACTACTTGTAGTGTGCAGCACATAAGCTTTCCCTGCACTGTTACTGGATGATACTAACAAGAATCGGGAGCTCACCTTTACTGGACAAGTGCTGCTTGCTCCAGCTTGAGCTGCAGGCTGTATCAAGTATGTAAACTGAAGCAGGCATCTTTTCTCTTAAGAAAAAAGGATGTTTCTCTCCCCCCCACTCACCTGCCCTGGCAAAGAACCTATTTCTACCTGAGCTGAGAGTGGTAGAAGCTGTGATTACCCACTGCACGTGATTTAGCTCACGGGCCCTTCCAAGCACTGATGTGATTTAGCTCTCCCGAGCACTGACTGCAGCAGATTACCATACAAGATTTGATTTACAGAGGGGTGCTTTTTGCAGCAGCAGGGGGTGGGTCCAGCCAATTACAGATCACATAAAACAATGCTCTGTAAGTACCAGGGGTATATGTGCATACCTGTGGGAAACATGGGGCATTGCTTACTGGGGACGTGCCATCGCTGACAGCCAGGGACAGCATTCAGCAAGCTGGTGGTAAGGTGGAGAACTGGCTTGGGGTCAGGTTTGTGTGTAAACACAACTTACTTCAGGCAGCATCCGACTGTCAGTGGTTTCATCTGACCAGATACTCACTATATCATCTGTGAACGCCAGGACTGGCTTTTAGGGTGAAGGGTGAAAGAAACAACCAGGAATTAGAAGACAGTCCTCCCCCTTTGAAGTGACCGGAATTTTTATTGTTTCTTTTAATCCAATCACTTATCTTTGTGCCTTCCCATCCCCACAGCACAATTCAGCTCTGCACAGGGATGAATCTGACGGTGCTGCTGATGCAGGACATTCGTGCACATTTATCTTCCAGGCACCAGGGAGAAAATAACGTCCTAGGGATGTGGTGTAAGAGGAAAGCCTAGAATTACAGCATCCCCTCCCGAGGCTGTCTCTGATAGAATGTCCACCCACGTTAATAATAGTTTACTCCACCACAGGCACTTGCAACTCCTATTTAATGACAGATATTGTACACAAAGACAAGCGCTGGCTGACGCTTCGGCCCAAATGACTGGTAAGGAGGGGGTGTGTGTGCACAAAAAGCCTCAAAGGGTTAATGTGGCAGCAGGGCAGGGTTGTTTTGGGCTATTTCTTTCCTCTTGATTTGACTGCAGTGACAGGGAACGCTTGCTCCAGCAACAACAGCAGCCACGCTGCATTTCATACCACACAAGGGCAACAATCCTACGTGGGGAGGAAAGAGCTTGGACTAGGAGACCTATAGGTTTTCCTGTCTCCTGAATCTTGCAGACAGCTGTAAGACTGCTCTTCCCACTGCCTGTCACAAACCTCCACAGGGACACAGATCCATCATTCCCATGCTCCCGTGCAAGACCTTGGGCTCTGCTGTGGCTACACCCTCCAGTCACGACAGCACTTGCTGGTCTCCTTATGGACCGAGCTGAAAGCAGGCAGTGAAATGCAAAAAACACCTTCCCTGGAAATACTGCTGTGGTAGAACTACGGAATAGGATCCTTCCTTCCTTGCTGCCTGGTTTGCAATAAGGAAATAAGTCTCGTGACTATGCCTGCAAAGCCCACACAGGAGCACTGCTGCAGCTCTAAATCCCAGCAAGCTGGGAGAGCTCTGACAGTTAACCAGGAAAATCAAGAGCACGAATCCTTCCTTTGTAACACCTCGAGTGCCTTGCAGCAGCGAGGCTCCAGTCTCAGGCACTGAAATAGCTCAAAGCGAGCTGGCAGCAGCCGAGCAAGGATTTGTCTCTGCCCAAGGTGAAGGGCTTAGGCTGCAATTCTCCTTGCCAGGGAGCCTCTAATAAAAATGAACTTTCACTCGGGTGGTCAAAGGCTTTCTGCAGAGCAGGGTTGGGACAGGGGCGGGCAGAGGGGATGCTAAAGAACAGGACACGATTATTTCACTCATGAGAATTTTCTGTCATTTACCAGGAGCCAGAGGTTGCAACACACCACCGGCAGAAACACTCTGCAGCACAGAGAAGGGAAAATGATTAAAATCACATGCTCAGAGCCCAGAATCTATTTCCACCAGCCCAGCCAGCCCAGTACATCAGTCCTGCCCGGCAGCTGGGGCACCGCTCCCTCAGAGTCTCCCTGCTCGTGCTGCTTCTGCTGCTCCTGCATCTATTCTGGTCTTGCCCACCTACAACTTCTAGCAAAATCAGAAACCTAGAACCCATCAGAAGGTATCTGGGGCAACATCCCACAGCAACAGAGTCCATCAGCCACCAGGATAGAACCTGGCCCTTAAATAGTCTTGTTTCTTACTACACTTCAGTACTGAAGACTGCAGTCCCCACTGGGAGACAGAAGGCTGGCTGATGGGCTGAATACCTGTATTAAGAGGATTTCTGGTTTTCATTATTTTTTATTTAGACTGATATATAGAGAACAGCCACCTCCTACCCACCCTTCTTAAGAAAGCAATCACATCTAGAGTGGAATGAGTTCAGCTGCTGAGAAAACCTCCCCCCAAATCATGTAAAAACACATTTTCTTAGGCAAAATAACACAGTAGAGATTCCTTCCAAGCAGAAAATGCTCAACTGCTCCATTGCTGTGTTTCCATCTCTTCTTTCCCTGGAGAAAGGCAACAAACCAGCCTCACATTACCAGCAGCACTCCAGCAATGTCATACTTTGGGAAGCTCCATTTTTCCTAAAGCAAAGGTTAATTGTTCCACATTCATTTGCCAGACTTCAAGAAATGAGTTCTACAATATTAGGGTGGGGTTTTCAACTCTTTAATGCAATTTTTGCATCTCTGGGAAGAAGTCCGAGTCAGAAAGTGCCAAAGGCAAATATTATCTAATTCTTCTAATGGAAAGCTTCTAATGGAAAGCTAAAAGTCACTTTTTTGCAACTGCTAAGAGAGTCAGAAAGGGTCTCAGAGGAAAGTCACTGAAAAGCAAAAATGTCTTCAAGCTATAATGGACTTTAATGAAGTTAAAGAAAACCACTCGCAGGCAATGGCCAGAATGCAGAGCAGCCAGGTGTCTGTCTTACAGACCTGGAAGGGACCCCTGCAACCTCATGCTCCATCCACTGAGCAATGACAGAGAACACACGTCCTCCCTCACTTGAAAGGCCTTCGGTGGATCCTATCTGCCTAAAAGCCATTCTCAAACAAAAAGAGAATCTTTCAGAAAAGCACAGACTAAGAGCAATAAAGGCAACCAAAACACAATCAATCCCTAGAGGACAAGAGCAAAGATTTACTCAGGGAATTTGAGGCAACTCAGGTTAACCCAGAATTATTGTTTATGTATTTAAACACCAAACATGATTAGCTGACATCTCCATTACTTTAAAAAAAAAAAAAAAAAGCCATCTGCCAAGCCAAGCACATGTTACTGAACCATAACAGCAAATTATTGCTCCTTGTTGTCATTATCTGCTCTTTTCCTGGACCTCTACTACTGCATGCAAACAATTCCCACTTTCTGTAAGCTGAGCACTCCTGTTAGAGCCAGTGAGATGCTGAGCTCAGTCCAGATTTGCTCTTTTGGAGCTATTTACTACACTAACAAATCACAGAACAAGTTTTCTCTTATAACATCTGGAGTGGATAAATTAGCCAGCAGGAAGGGAGGGATTTTAAGGATGCACCTTCAATAAAGACAAAACAGAACCCCCAGCCAAAACTCCTGCCCCAACCCCTCCCCAAACAACCCAACAGAAGCCAAGGGGAAAGATGCTGACGGTCTGGATTGCACAGGCATGTACAGCACCAAGTATGAAGTGGATGGACCCAGCCTTGGTGAGCCCACAGACAGGAGAAGAGGGCAGTTAAGCCTGTCTGGAGAACACTATTCCATTGCCTGGCTGGTTCAGAAAGAACAGAGACAAGATTACTGTATGTTTTATATTTCCTGGTTTACTTTCTGCAACTGCTGCTCCTAAGGTGGCAAGTTCTCACCTGAGCACTCTGCCTGCTCCCTGCAACAGCTACAGGAGAAAATGGGAGCAAAAAACAAATGATCGAAGGAGGAGGGATTCCCCAGGTTCATTTTTCCCCATGTGTGACTGCTTTAACACAGCACCATGAAGCAGCAGTGCACGTGCACACAGAGAATGTTTCTGGCACCTTCCCCTGCCCAGCCCTGCCCCTGGGATCAGCAGGCAGTAGGCTGTAGGCAGTAGGGATGGGGAGGGAAGAGAGGAAGACTCTGGTGAAGTCAGAAAGACAACGGACAAGCGACAAACCCTTGAGCAGCTGCCAGCACCTGCTGTCACACAGAATGCAATGCACATTTGGGGGAAAGTTTGAGAATATGAAACTGTCCCACCTCTACAGCTGGGTCTGTGTGCTCACACTAGATTTACTAAGTGTCACCTCCAGTGGGCACAAGCAGAACCCATCTTCATCCCCCCCTCCCCCCAAAATGAACAAACTTTCAATTGTTTTAAAGTTTATTTAAACTATTGGACAACTCAACAACATTTGTGCATTGCTAGCTTCAAAAATGTAGCTGTAATGCCAGAGATACCCGATATTTGGACACAACAGATCCCCAAACCCTCAGAGCAGACTGTGCCACGTGAAGTTTTGACCCAGCAGACACGTGTGGTCTGCCACAGCCCCTCAGTGCTCCCCAGCCACCCAGGGCTGCTCTAATGTGGCCCAGCTGCCCATGGTCCCCGTGGAGCTGCAGAGAGCAAAGGAATCAACACCACCAGCTTGAGCCGCAGCCTGCCCAGGGTTGCTGCTGTCGCCAGCAGAAAAACTCACTCTCCCAAGACCACAAAGGACACTTGAGCCTGCCTCTGACACCCCCCGTACACACTCCTGATTCACATCGGCTGTGGAGCCAAGTTCTACCAACCCCCTGTTATCAACCAGATGACACCTTCCTACTACCACTACTGGTATTGGAACCAGGTGCCCCCAGAAAGAAATGCTCTACAGCTAACCCTAAATAGGAGCCAGCTTGCCCAGCATGTGCAAAGACTAACCCTCTGCAGCCTCTCATCACTGTCGGTCTGAGTCACGTTTGGCCTTTAGATCCAGGGATATTACCAGGGACAGTCACAACAGATCATCACTGTCAGTCTGAGTCACGTTTGGCTTTTAGATCCAGAGATATTACTAGGGACAGTCACAACAGATCTGTGCTCTTCCAGTATTTGATATCACACTATGCATCACACACAGTAAACTAAACTCTCTTTTACAGGATTGCAAAACTAAATGCAGTTTTTCCATGTTTCAATATCGTTCTTCTCCTTCTAACCCTCCACTGAAAGAGCTGCTCCTTCGCTAGGACACAAATGGTGACAAGCCTGATGGCAAATTTCTAGTAAACCACTGTTAGTGCAAGGGTGGCGTTTGGGATTAAAGTCATCAGGTGTTCTATTCTAGAGAATGAAAACACCAACAGAAATCCGACATGGAGCACACATCCCTCAGTACAGTGACCCCTCCCAAAGCCCTACCCTTTCTAAAAATCACTGCAAGTTCTTTTCTGTACAGGAAAGGAGTTGTGGACCACATGCAACAAGACGCTGTGCTGGAAATTCCTCAAAAGCCCCAGTACAGACCATTATGGGGGTACCACTAGGTTAGAAAATAATAACTGATGATTTTTCTTCTATTTCCCTCTCATGTTTGAGTTGCTCCCTCTGACCTTGTTCTACTGCCCAGGACTTGCACTACAAGAAACAGTCTGCAATATGTTCCTTGCATCAATGTGAAAGAGAGACAGTCATGTCCAGAAGACACAGCAACCTGAGCAGCAGTGAATGCAGAAGTTCAACGTCTGCTTGGTCCAGGCATCCCCTTCCAAGACCACGTTCTGTCCCACACCTCACCACCAACTCCGTCCTCCTTTTACCTCATCCTGAGCCTGACCAAAACACTTAGGGAGGGGACAAATTGTTGTCCTTTGCCTTTCCGGGGGTGGGGGGGGGGACCCCAGGATCAACTCACCAGCACTCGGTCTCCAAGCCGCAAGTCCTTCTCCCCTTTTTTCACAGACCCACTGTCCGAGAGGTTAGATCCAGATTCGTTGCCCGTCTTCATGGCGCTGTTCAGGACGCTCTCCCGCAGCGGGATGACGCGAGTGGAGAGAGGTGGCGTGGCCGTCCCCGAGTGCAGCGACAAGTTCTGAGCCGTCAGGGAGTCCACGGACGGGGCGTCGCTCCCCGAGCCCTCTGCCACCGGCTGCCGCGTCAGCTTGGACGGTCGCGTAAAAATCCCCTGCAGCGGCTGGCATTCAAAGTAACGTACTCCACCGACTGAGCCGTCATTCTTACCCACTGGGTCATCCAGAACGACCCCTGCCCACTGGCCCGGAGCGAACTGCGTCTCCCCAAGATACTGGATCACACCTGGCTTCACTCCATTTACCCAGACGCGTTCGCCCACCACAAAGTCTCCCAGGAAATCATCGCCCACCTCGGCAACCTTTGAACCCGACTTCTCGGCGCTGGCGGTGGAGGTGGTACCCTGCTTGTGTAAAGGTGAGCCTGTGAATCAAGGGAAAAGAGGTTTCGGTATGAGGAGAAATCCTAAAAGGCAGCCAAAACACCAGGAAAGGGCATTTACAAAAAGGAAACATCTGGGACCACAACTTGGGTCGCAGGTTAAAACCCGAGCGACCCCGTTACTTACACATCTTCCTGGGCAGGGAAGGAACCTGCACAGAAACCTCCGTCTGCTGCCCCGTTTCTGCAGGTCTTGCACACAACAGAAAGAACTGACCCCGTGTCTTCACCCCCCCCTTCACAACGCCCACTTACCCCCAGTCCCTCACAGCACCAAAGGGTATTTTGTGTGGCAGCACTAGTGTGAATAAACTCAAAAAAGGACAGAAGTGGTGGTAAGCAGATCAAAAGGAGACCGATGAACTGCTGCTTTGAAGAAAGAGGCCAAAGTCTTCCTTTGATCCAAAAATTTAAAATAAAATAAAATGAAAAAGCCAATAATAAAGTGAGGCACTAACATTTTAGTAGCTAGCACTGTGAGAACTCCGTGTGTTTGGATACAGCGAGCAGTCAGTCCAAGCACTGAGTCCCACCAAGGGCACTGATAGCTCCTGTGGGACCACTCAGCTGCCTCTGCAAAGGACTGGGTGTTCCCAGCTGCCACGATGGCCTTTGCTGGAGCAGAACCCAGCAGTGAGCAGACACCTGGGGCATGTTCAGTACAAACAGCACGTCTATAAACAGGAAGCATCGACCAGCCCCTGCATGCAGAGCCTTCCAGAGCTGACACACCATGCTCTGAGCTCCGCAAAACCTGCAGGAAAGAACGCTCTTATTCTGGCATCAGCCCATCAAGACAAAGCCAGACCTCCAGCAACACTGAGCTGGGAGAAGGAAAAGAGCAGGAGATGCTGGAAATTCACTGTCCCCCTCACACTCTCCAGCACAGCCTCGATTGGCCAAACTCTCAGTAATACACAAGGAGACGCTTACATACGTGACCGGTGTCTGAAGAGGAACAAAGACAACCTGGGGAAACGAGTTAGCAGTGACCCCACTCTTGGTGACCCCAGTGCCAAGCTCTCTATCATAAACTCTGGGCTTTCAGCCTAGGCCCCAGGGGAACAGAATTCAAGGACATAAGGACTTCATTAAAACTCCCTAAAGGTTAAAGCAGGAGGCTAAGTAAAGCCCTAAAGGAAACCACACAAGAAGTTGAGGCAATAAGATTGCAAAATAAGACCCAGCAAGTCATATCCATCCCTGGAAACATTCCAGGTCAGGTTGGACAGGGCTCTGAGCAGCCTGATCCAGCTGAAGATGTCCCTGCTCAGTGGAGTTGGACTAGGTGACCTTGAAAGGTTCCTTCCAACCAAAGCAGTCTGTGATTCTATGACTCTATACACTGTGGATCTCCAGTCACTCTCAGCTCTTGGTAGCACTGAGGTCCCAAGTGTGCTCCTCCCCCACAGCTGATGTAGGGGGGGGTGTGCATGAGATTTGGTCCCACACATCCTGCATTCAATGAAAGCTACCTGGATCCTTCATCCCAACTTTAATTTGAAATGTCTGGGTGCCACCAACCAGAAAAGCCCAAAGCACACCCAGGAAGAAATTTTTATTTGCTACCAGAGAAGGCTGACAGAGAAAGCTTAAAACAGCTGCAGAAACAAGTCAAGTTTGAGTGCTTAGCTGAAATGAACTGCGAAATTTGTGCAGCCTCAACCGTCACTATGGCTCAGCCTGCATCATTTCTACAGCTTTTTCAGAAGTAATGGCCCTGTCAGATCAGACTCAGCTCCTAGAAAGCCTGAAGAACATAAAAGCTCTCAAACCAAGATACTCCAAAGCTTTACTAAAGGTGTAATGTCAGGGGGAAAAAAAAAAAAGAGAGCACCAGTGCCTCAGTGCTAGCATAAAGAACTTATGGTTTCTGCTAAACCAGCTGTGTTAAGAGGGATGAATATTGACACTTGGGTTGTCATTAGACTCCAGAGTCACCGCTCCTGACAAATCTCTATGGCACAAGTTATTTGTGGCTCTTGGAAGTCAGCAGTACCTGTGCCTGGTCTGAACCCGATGTGAACAAGGACAGAGGAGCAGTTAAGGCACAATCATACAAACTCCTCTCATGAAGGGAATCGCCTCCAACCTGCTCACTATGGGCTGGAGCTGGAACAACCCTGGAGAAAATGCACCAAAAGGGGCATGCTCAACACAACACACGGGGCACGCTCAAGAAGCCCATCTTGTGATGGGCACAGGAAGGGCAGTAATGTAAACACTGTTCCCAACTGAAGAAGGTAGTGGCAACCAAAACCACAGTGCTCCTGGCAGAGCTCAGCCAGCTCCCTGTGAGAAGCCTTTTCTTGCCCTTTGGACAATATTTCCTCAATCTCATGATGTGTTGTTTTTTTGGGGGTTTTTTTAATATTTTTTTTTTTCCCCAAATGCCTGACACTCAAGCTGGTGTTACTCTCAATCTTGTAACAGGACATCGAAATGAGCTCCATTAGAGGGCTGGTGTTACATCCAAGAACCAGTTTCACCTTCAGAACTGAGAGACAAAGAGAGACAAAGAGTGCAAGGATACTTAGGGCTTTTGCTCTTTATAAAAGACTTTAAACAAGAAGGGATGGGGAAGAAACAGGGTTCCATCCACAAGAACCATAAAACAACCAGCCAGAAAATAAGGCCACTGTTTTCATTTCAGTGCTTGATGGTACAAGACAGTAAAGCAGTCACATTAGAAACCAGCAAGTTATATGTAAAAAAAAAAAAAAAAAAAAGACTCCTTCAGTTTAATAACCAGAGATGGCTACAGGGGTTTAATCACCAGCAAGGTCTGTGACTTGTATCTCTCTCCTTTCATGAGTCTGAGCCTCAATGAAATCAGAAACACAACTTACACCCTGGTTTCAGGCTCGGCAGAGTGCCAGAACTCACAGACCTCGTGCCGCTGACCCGTCTGTGACACACGCGTGCAACACGCCAAGCGGAACAGCTGAATTCAACTCCACTGGACAAGGCACCATAAGCACAGAAATTTGGAAGGGGTCTGCATATCTGTATTCACAAAAAGATCAAAGTTGTTTTTCCAGTCCTACCGGAGCCTGGGTTTCAGCACGCTGGGCTGGCAGCCTTTATTAACGATCAAGATAGAGGTTACATTAGCTCTCAAACAAACACCTCTGCACCCTGGCTGGGATAAGCAAACCCTTCAGCAGCGAAGCTCAAGCAAAGAAAGGCAGGAAGGCTGCCCCAGGCTGAACAAACAACACAGCAGGATTTAAAACCACATCTAGAATCACCGTATTTCACTGCAAGAGCAAACACCCTCAAAAACTAACCTGGACTGGGAAAAAAAACCCAAATCCCCAGTTCTTTGGACTCTTAGTGCAATGCTGTGTTCCCAAAAAAGCCAAAATTTTAGTGAGAATTTACACACTCCGTTCGGTTTAGGTGCCTGTCTGACAGACAGAGCTGCCAAACTACAGTAATTATAACATCTCGAGGAAATAATCTAATTGCAGGCTGGCGAGCAGAGCTGTGCAGTCAGAAGTATTATTATCCTTGAGCATGAGGTGAATTATTCCAAAAGACAGTATTTAAGTGAGGAGCTGCCAGAAGGTTCACCTTCTTCATTATAGCCATGTTGCAGAAACTTGGTATTTTACATGACCTTCATTACCCACAGAGAAAATAATTAACTAAGCCACCCATTTTCCTACAGTGCAGCTAACAGGCTTTTGAGCACTAGGTTTTCAGAGGAGACAAGAGTCACTGTGATCAAGATAAACTCAATCTTCTTGGCTTCATCTGATGGACCCATTAACTAAATGGCCAGGCAGCATCCAGAGTAGTCCAAGTAGACTAAGCTCTGACCCCCCCCAGGTAGATATCCAGTCACCAGCCCTTCAGAAGGCAAAATGTAGTGATGAGCAACTTGTCTTTGATCCATGATTATTTTAGGATAGTCCCAAACAGGCAGCAGTTGACAGGACTGCTCTCCAAGACCTGACATCTGGTGTCACCCACTCCCCAAGGGGCTCTTACAGCTTAGGAGAAAGACACCCACCCAAGAGTCCAGGTTTGTTTTTTTTTCCTGAGCTTTCTCCATCCTACAGGCACCTAAGGAGCTGGCCTATGTCTGTGTTATTTGGATTTGCTGTTTCTGGAGAAGAAAAATTTTCTTGTTCTAGTCAGACTCCCCAGTTAAACACCAACAAGTTCCAAGATCAGGTACAAAGTTGAGAACAGAGTTACAGAAGAGAAACAAACCCAACAAAACAGAGTATTTCCTACTCAAAGCCTGCCGTTACCTGGTGGTGCCAGTCAAGAAGCCACAGGAGCTCTTTGAATGTCACTATCAGGCATTTAACTCAGCAACTCACCTGGAAGCCGGTGATGGGGAAAAAGCTCTTTCCTCCTTAGTCCAGGAGGATCTCCCTCTGCTGCTCTGCCCAACACAAACCTTGCTTGTGAGACTGGACTAAGAGAGCAGCTTCTCCCTCCCTCTTGCTGGGACCGGGCTCCAAGACACACCAAGCAGTGAGCAGGATCTCTTCCACTTGGGCTTTCCAACTTTACAACCCTATTGTGTTCATTAGCCAGCTCATTCTTTTCAGTTTAAATGGTCTTCCTGTAGGTCACAGCTTTCAGGGCTGAACAACAACTTATAAATCAGTCATCCACAGCATCCGCTAAATGCACATCTTATCCACCTTGAGATCTCTGTTTTACCCTTTAGCTTCCATAAAGCCCACGCGTGACACATGAGCACCAACCAGGGCAGACCTGGTGCTTAGGGCCCCTTTAGCAAACTCACCCCATCAGTTTTAGGGGCCCACAGTGACGGGGTACCCCACGCTGACAGGGCACCAAGACTTCAGGAGACAAATTCCTCTCAGCCCAGAGCTGGAGAGGTTAAAGGTTTTATAACTGAAACCTCAGCCTGTTCACAGGGCTCTCCTTACCGTGTCAATAAAAGCCACGTGTCTGGAATCCCTGGAAGCATGACTTCTGCAAACAGGGGATGGACTCTTCCAGCTCTTGGAAGCATCTGCTGGCTCAAGGGGTGAAGAGACAGCTCTGTACAGTACAGGAGCAAGAAACCCCCCTTCACATAAGCTCTGAGAGTTGAAGCAGGAGGAACAGAGCACTTGCTCTGCAGGAATAGGGTCTTGAGAATAAGTCTTACGAGGAGCGACTGAGGGAGCTGGGCTTGTTTACTCTGAAGAAAAGGAGACTGAGGGGAGACCTTATTGCTCTCTACAACTACCTGAAAGGAAGTTGTAGAGAGGTGGGTGTCTCTTCTCACAAGACACAACTGATAGGACAAGAGGAAATAGCATCAAATTGTGCCAGGGGAGGTTTAGGTCGGACATGAGGAAAAACTTCTCTACCAACAGGGTTATCACAGACTGGAACAGGCTGCCCAGGGAGCTGGTTGAATCGTCATCCCTGAATATACATAAAAGCCATCTAGATATAGTGCTCAAGGATATGGTACAGTAGTGGCGCTGGTAGAGCTAGATAACAGTTGTACCTGATGATCTTAAAGGTCTTTTCCAACCATAGCCATTCTGTGTAATAACCTTCTTTGCAGGATCCCCAGTGAGATGCTCAGCCTCGTGCTATGTATAAGTGCCATCCACATCCAGGGAAACCATGCATCCCCTCTCTCCCTCCACAGCTTTCGACCTCCCACAGCACTTCAGTTGCTCCTTTCTTATCAGCAGGCAATTGAAACAAAGGGGCAAGGAAACTTGTTTCTAAAGGGAAGGAGGGAGAGGAAGAGAAGAACAGTTTAGCATGAGAAGCGGTGCATGGGGAGTGTTGCCCATGTATTTCCTACTCCCTGCAGAACCCTTTTGTAATCTCGCTGCTCCCGAGACACATGGCAGGCACCCCAACTGCCAAAGGAAACAGAAACGCAACAGCCTGTTGTGTTGCCATGGGAATCGGGAGACAGGCGGTTAATTGATAAAAATGGAAGCACATTAGATTTAAAAGAAAGCAAAAAAACCTCCAAAACTAAAAAAAAAAGACCTTACCAGAGTAGTGTGTCTTGCCAGGAAGGGAGAGAGAAATGAGAAGACACATGACACTTAGAAAAAAAGCTTTACAGTGTCCCCAGGAAAGGTCTTTTTCCTTCTCCATTTTTATTGTCACGGTTTTTACTCTCAAATCCCAGCACATCACGAGACAGCCTGACATGCAGCCTGTCCACTCCCAGGCTGTGTTGCCCCTCCATGGCCATCAAGAAGCTTCTCACCCACCAGACAGAAAGAAAAGCTGTACCAGCCTGGTAGAAGCCCTGAAAGCCCCACCTCCTCACCTCACCAGCCCACCCTATAGATGTCACTAACCCGTGACAGGGCAGCAGGTCTTGCACCTCAGGAGCATCTCACAGCGTTCAGCCCTGTGACCAAACTAACTAGTCAAAAAACTCTGATACCAGATCTGTTCCCTCCCAGCCTGGGCAGGGCTTCAGGACAGTCCTGTGACCAGTTCCTGTAAAGCCCATTTGAAGCCACTGCCAGCTGGAAAACCCCACTGCTGGCTGCAGGGGTGCCACCTAAAAGGAATAACATACGGCTTTACTGCCACAAAGATCAGGTAAGAGCCCAAGAGGCCTCTGAGCAGCCTGCCTCACTGCTTGGTTCCAGTGCTCAGGGGATGATGTGGGGATGGGGTCTCAGCTGGGACCTCAGACACTGCCCCTGTTCTCAGGGTACCAAACATTTCTGGTGGATGACACTTTCCCAGTCAACAGATCCCAGCCCTCCAATGTGAGCTGGAGGTGTACAACAGCAGCGTGTTGTCTTTACAACCAAGGACCTACCAGTGGTAGGTGGTGGTTGGAGGTCTTTACCCATCACTGTTAGGCTGTGATCACTGTGGGCCTCTCTGGGCCTGCGATACCATTTCATCCCCAAGCAGAACCCTACAGAAATTCAGTAACCGATGGAGAGCAGAGCTGAGCAGAGCTTCCCCTACAGAGAAGGGAAGCAAGAAGAACAGTCCAGAGCATCTGCCATCAAAGGACTCAAGCCTCAGTCTCTAACACCACTAGCTGCTCTACCAGGCAAGAGACAAGGAGGTGGAACCTGCTCCACCTCCAGAAGCTGCCGCCTTTGGAGGCAGGGAGAAAGGCCTTCCCTCGGCAGCGACAGCTACGCAGGGCGAGGGGCCTCCCGCACGAGCAGGGCCTGCTGCCCGCGGCCTTCGCAGCGCTCGGTGATGGCCAGGCCTCACCAGATGCAATTTCTAGGTTCCCACACAGGGATTGGAGCTTCTCACAGCAGCTTGGATTACATAAACGTGACGCCGTTGGCAGTCAAACGAAAGCCAGCCCGCTCTGCCGTACCCAAAGTCAAATTACCGAGCACAGTAACGAAGCAGCTGTTTTCTGCAATATTTATCAGGGCTCTTTTGAGCTTCAGGATAAGGCAGAAATAGAGAGGGAAGAGGTGACTGCGAGAGAAAGCAACGCCTCGCAGGCGATGGCTGAATGCCTGGCAGCACATTGTGGGAGGAAGCAGCCCGAGAAGATTTATAGCTAACTGGGAAACAACGACTGAAAGCTCTGCAAGTTCAAAGTTGGGGCTGTAATCTGGCACAGAGACGAGCTCTGCATCTGGCACCCGGGAAATCTATTGCCCCTGCTGTTCCCTGGAATAACCCCCACGACGTGGATATTAAGATCTGACACAGCTTTAGCATCACTGGCTTTAGCTCCTTTGAAGAGAGGAGACATAACTAGAAAAAAAACTTGCGAGGAGGAGGAAGGAAAAGACGACAACGAGAAAAGGAACAAGAATTATAAATGAGCAAGCAAAACCGAGTGAGAACCACTGCAAAGTTGCTTCGCACTGAATGCGAGGAGGTGCCCATTGAGGTAGATATTTGTCTTCACAAGGGCAGCTGGGAAGGGCACTGAAGCTCAAACAGACGTACTGAACAAAGGCTTTCTTATAAAGGTCTCATTCAAGAGGCTGGCTGGTAGGAAATCTGTTCTGCCACGGGCGAGCCATGCATTCTTGGTGCCCGCTGGCGACGGGAGGGATGGAGGACCCCGAGGTTTACCAGCTACACTAGAGCAGATCCAGTAAAACTCTTAAAAGAAGCAAATCAGCAAAGATAGGGATTTGTTAGGTGTGAGGACTAAGTTTTTCAAGATAACCAATGGTACTCAACAAAATATACAAAGCAGGCAGGTTTTGGCAGCACAGGGCCCTCGGGAGGCAAGTGACTAGTAGCAAATGCACAAGGTTTCTTTGACTGAGGGATAATTAACTTGCAGCATACGGATGGATCCATTCATCTCAAGATTAGTCTTATTTTTTTACATTATTATTATTTTTCAAACGGTTAAGTATATCCTTTCAGCATTCAGGCTTCAATACACTATTCAGCATTTTCCAGTCTGAAAACAGGGCCCATCTATCACACCTCTGAGGCAGCACCCTGTTTTCCCAGAAAATAATGAAAACAACAAATCCCACTGCTTTAAGGGTGTTTCATGTTTGACAAAAAGAAGGGAGCACCCACGCCTTCCTCCCCAGCTTCGTGCCACCCCCTGCCTCTAGAAATAACTCGCAGACACATCTGAAAAACCAGTGCTGAAGTAACCCCTGGTGTATTGCAGAATAACATGGGCTTCATTCTTCCGTAAATAAAGAATAAAATCACTTCAGCTAGAGAATATTCCACTTGGAAGCATTATTCACTTTATTCACCATAGCTTATTCTAACTAGAGGATACTGGTTTCCAGTTAAACAAGGCCTTAGCTGTAAAGATTCGATAAATCCTGTCCCCCCAGCCCCATATCCAAACTGGGTTACTTCGCCCGGACCATTGCAACTACAAAGATTCAAGGATAGAAAGGAGAGTTAGAAAGCAACCAGGGGCAGCCCAGGATGGTGGTAACTCCCGAGACAACTCGGGGGAGATACACTTACAGGGACGGCTCCTATCCCGGCACGGCAAGCTTCTTTCCAGCAGCCCAAGAGCCACGGCACACACCACCACCTCCCCTCGACTCCCCAGTACACACTCGCACGCCTCTCCAGTTGCGTAGCTGTAGTCACACCATATGTTCAGCTTCTTTATAAATCTAGCACAAAGCAAACTTCTTAAGAGTCTTTCTTTTTTTTTTTTTCCTTCTTTCTCCCCCCCAAAGCAGCACGGAAAAGCTTGGGAACGAGCTCAATCTAAACCCACCATGTCCGTGAGCCCGGCACATACCTACGTGCGCAGTTGTCCGCGGTCTCTTAGGCTGTGGGAATTTGTGAGGCACAAGCGTGGACTCGGGGCTGCTATTGCGGAAGTGAAGACAGCTGCTCTCAGTGAGCTGATCCGATGACAAAAAGAAAGAAAAGGAGGCAGACACTGGTCTTTAATGAGACATTTATAAACGATTTCCCAGGCAGAGCACTGGCACTAGCACAGAGAGAGGAGCAGTCTCAGGACACCTTCTGAACTGGAGAAATTTATCTTGAGTACCAAACATTGTAAAAAGCAGCCAAGCAAAGCACAGAGCTTTCTCTCCACCAGAAAAGCAATCAAGCAGCAGGGTTTGGAAATTTCACGGCCTTTTTAAGTGTAGGATTTTTTGCTCTGGCATCATTCCCACAGAAAGCCCACTCCGGTGCCATTCCTAACCACTGCAGCACTAACTGGAGGAGATGAGCAGCCAAGCAGGACATTGCTCAAGCAGGTGCACATAGAAAGCCTACTGACTTATTCACTCAGAAATGATAGAATTAGCTCACTATCAATATAATGTAGAAGATACTAAAAAAATAGCCCAACTTGGTCCATCAAGAGGGTAATTATTGCTTTATGACCAGACTGGAGCCACAACAGCCTGTACAGGGAACATGATGCAGAAGAAGTTGCCGTGTGTGTGTAACTCCAGATAGTTACTCAGGGGACATAATCTGAGCAGCCATGCACAAGCAGGGCAACTGTACCTCTAACAGTCCAGGGGAAAGGAAGGCTAAATGACCAGGACAGAGTTTAGTTCTGACTTTGGCATAGTCTGCCTTTGGGCAGAGCACTTACTCCAGCTTTGTACCAAGCATTATAGCTGCCTCTTACAGTGCTCAGATGATCTGCTTACCCCATTCAAGCCAGATTAGCTCTACTACAGTACAGCATTTTCCTTGCTGTGACAGCTGACAAGCCAGGCCACTCATACCTGTGCTCCTACTGCACTGCCAGCTTGGGACCAACAGCACTTGGGAGGCCCATGTGCCCCCAAGCTCAAGCTTGAAGCATTCTTTAATTCAAGCCAGGGTGCATTTGCACGGCTGGAAGCTGCAAGCTCAGGCAGCAAGTGCTCTGCTGGCACCTGGAAGGTCTTCCCCATGTGAAGGGCTCAACACGCAGCAACAGACCACATCAGTAAGATCTTCCTCTCTCGACTGGTAACAACTTCTCATTTCTACCTGCTGACCCTCAGAAACATCTCCCAGGTACAAGCACAAGCTTTTCTCCAAGTTTCTGCTATCATTTCATTCAACGTCCCTCTGGCAGAAGCTGGGCTAATCTTCACAGTGATTGCTCTTTGCAAGAGCTCAGAGGCTGCAGCCATGGAAGGTACTTTCTCACGCCCTGTCTGCAAGCAGTCTGGAGGAAAAAAGTACAAAAATGTAACACTTGACACGAATAACAACCGAGGAGGCTTGGTTAGCTCCTTACGCTTAGAGAGGCTTGTTTTCACTGTAACCAGCTATTGTGGAAGCCAGCAGAGAGTTAAGCCACCAGGATGGTACCAGCAGAAAGGCAAGCACCACACTTTGTTTTGTACGTTGTTATTTTCCCTTCTCAGTAGAAACACAGCACTACAACATCCATCCCTTTGAATCATCCATCCGACTTGCCTGAAAGAGGGATGCTTTAGTGGCCATCTGCAGCATCCCCAGGATCCCAGGGGGAACTGAAGGAGAGGTAAAGACCAACAGCTCTTAATTGCCAAATAAACTCGCACACAACCCGGGGGCTGCACTGTACTGAAACAGAGCTTGGATTCATTATTTCCTCGGCCATTTACTCTCTTGCAGCCATACATCCGTGCGTAGATCGCGCGGGCTGTAAGTCTCCCGCGAAGGTTACACAATGGACTGATTGTGCACAGATCCACGCTGTGCAGAATGCAGAGTTTGTTGGGCTGGTTTTGTTTTGCCTAATCTAATAAAAAGGATATTTGAGAGCAGATTAACATCAAGTCATCTACTTTATTCCAAATATCTGGCTTAAACAGCTAAGTATCCAATTCAAAAGGTAGTGAGCTGTATATGAACAGGCACTATCTGCAAAAGATCACCTATTTGCATGTCTAACTTCTTTCTTTTCGAGAAAAAAACATGACCATGATCCAGATCTGACCCTAAAAATTATCTGAGCTATAATATAAACGTAGAAACCCAAGCAGGTATCTCAAACCCAACAGCTGTAAGTCTTGGTGATCATCACACCCTTCTCCAGGGCGATGGTGGGTGATAGCATCCTGCCTGCATGCAATTCTCTGTAACGTGCTGTAGGCAAAACTGCTTGTGGGGTGGGGTGGGACTAGATGATCTCTAAAGGTCCCCTGCAACTCCAACAACTCTGTGAAGTGAGAAAGGGTGGTGGTGAGGAAATCCATAATGTGAAGTGAGAGATCATGGACGAAGCTGTGGGAAGCAACTAGCTGGGCTGTACAAAAATCTCAGCATATGGTCCCACCAGGTACCCTGACAACACTTGAGCACACTGTATGTTCCCAATCCCAGTACATCTTACTGGTTTGAAAGACTCACACGTGAACTATCCCTCTCTTTTATGCCACTTCTTCAGAACTTCATCAGATGACCAGTTTTATGCTTTTATCCTCTAAACACACCCAGCCAGAACAGCAGTCAGTCAGGGAGGATTATGTCCCCAAGCCCTTTTTAGGGGTGAGGATTTTCTCAACATCATACTACCCTTAGCTGAATTTTTTTATTCAAAGTCTGCATCAAGCTCTTCTAATTTCTGGCAGGGTTTATTCGAGCAAATACCTCTGAATAGAATACTCAGCAACAAGGAAATCTGTGAAATAAATTATACAGCAATACATAAGGCTCCCGCTGTCTTCAGGGATGTGAATCCTGAACCACTGTAGAGATTTAAGTGTGAACTAAGACAAGCACACCTCAAGTGCAGGCCCAAGACACCTGCCCTATATGCCAAATGACCGTGTACACCCAGCCAAATTAGAAATGTGCTCCTCTTGACAGACGCAGCACTTTAGTCAATGAAAAGGACTACGGGAAGCAGCATCAGAGAGAGATGCTGCTGCTTCTGGTGCCAGGACCAGGAGAAATGGCCAGAAAAACCTGTTGGACACAATAACTGTTTCATAGAATCAAATAATGGCTAGGGCTAGAAGGGTTCTCCAAAGGCCATCTAGTGCAGCCCCCCTGCAGTGAGCAGGGATACCCTCAACTAGACCAGGCTGCTTAGAGCCTTGTCCAACCTCACCTTGAATATCTCCAGGGACGGGGCCTCAACCACCTCCCTGGGCAGCCTATTCCACTGTTCTCAATGTGAAGAACTTCTTCCTGAGATCCAATCTAAATCTACTCCTCTCTAATTTAAACCCATTACCCCTCGTTCTTTCACTCCAGGCCCTCGTAACCAGCCCCTCTCCAGCCTTCCTGCAGCCCCCCTTCAGGTACTGGAAGGTGGCCAGTAGGTCTCCCCGGAGCCTTCTCTTCTCCAGGCTGAACAACCCCAGTTCCCTCAGAATCATAAGGGAAGTGCTTGGGTGACAGCATTGGTGGGTTCCTTCCCACTTCACTGGAGTATTCTGAGGAACAGCCAGTGACCTTTGTCAGAGGTGGTTTAGGCTTTTTAGTGGAACGTGTGTTCATCATTGGGCTTCCCCATGCTCCTCAGATCTGCATGAGGATTTCCTGACATTCTTCATGGAAGAGAGGTTCCGAGCTCTGCAGTGCATAGTAGCTGTTGATCTCTTGACACTATAGATGTGACAAAGGAGATGGTACAATTAGTCTGCATTGTCCTTTCTGAACAGATCTCCCTTCTTCTTAAGTTCTCTGTCCATTCTTATTTCTTGTCCTGCTGGAAAGTCAGTCCGGTGAGGAAGTTTCAGACTTGAGGACAGATCTTGCAGACATGGGAAACTGGAAGAATCATAGAATCATTAAATTTGGAAACAACCTTCAAGATCATCAAGTCCACCTGTCTACTAAATGTTATCAGGATCACTAAACCATGCCCTGATATGCCATGTCTAGATGTTTTCTGAACATCTCCAGGGCTGGTGATTCCACCCCCTCCCTGGGCAGCCTGTTCCAAGGGCTCACCACTCTCACAGTAAAAAAATTGTTCCTAATATCTAACCTAAACCTCCCCTGGTGCAACGTAAGCCATTTCCTCTTGTCCTAGTGCTAGTTACCTGGGAGAAGAGACCAACACCCACTTCACCGCAACCTCCCTTCAGGGAGCTGTAGAGAGCAGTAAGGTCTCCTCTCAGCCTCCTCTTCTCCAGACTAAACAACCCCAGGTCCCTCAGTTGCTCCTCATAACACATTTTCTCCAGACCCCTCACCAGCTTCGTTGCCCTTCTCTGGACTCGTTCCAGCACCTCAATGTCTTGTTTATCCTGAGGCACCCAAAAGTGAACCCAGTGCTCAAGCTGTGGCCTCACCAGTGCTGAGTACCGGGACACCATCACTTCTCTA
>WUAM01000107.1:11897593-11917518 GCA_024336885.1 Actenoides hombroni
CTGGAAGGTGGCCAGTAGGTCTCCCCGGAGCCTTCTCTTCTCCAGGCTGAACAACCCCAGCTCCCTCAGCCTGGCCTCGTAGGAGAGGTGCTCCAGCCCTCTGAGCATCTTTGTGGCCTCCTCTGGACCCACTCCAGCAAGTCCATGTCTTTCTTGTGTTGAGGGCTCCTGAGCTGGACACAGTACTCCAGGTGAGGTCTCACCAGAGCAGAGGGGCAGAATCCCCTCCCTCGACCTGCTGGCCACGCTTCTGTTGATGCAGCTCAGGATGCAATTGGCCTTCTTGGCTGCAAGCACACACTGTTGGCTCATGTCCAGCTTCTCACACACCAACACCCCCAAGTCCTTTTCCACAGAGCTCCTTTCTAGCACCTCGTCTCCCAGCCTGGATTGATAGTGAGGGTTCCACTTCCACCTCTGACTCGTAGGGCGACATGGGACAAGATCTAGTTCTAAACCTGTCTTGTGTGTAAAATACGGCTAACACTGACCTACCTCACAGCCCCAGGCTGGGGGCAAAGCATTCAGAGGGTCTAAAGAGAGAGGTTTGATGCGTGCATAGCAGGCCTATAATTACTGAAAGGGAGAATGACTTCCAGCTCGTGCTCGGTAGGAATTCACACGGCAGCTGGGGAACACTCCTGGAGCAGCAGTGAACTTGGGCGCAGCGCTGCCTGCAAACGAGAGCACCAGCAGCGCGCTAGATCACACATTAATTCCTGGATTCTCAGCCCATGGCTGGTTTTTCAAGAGCTACTCTTGGAGAAAGTTCATTGCTCCCTTCCTCTGCAACCGTTTCAAATCCCCTTGCACAAATATTTCCTGGCTCACAAAGAATTCTGTAAATAAGCCCCGGAGAACAAATCGCTTTGCTGCATCCTCCGGGCCATCCAGGACCCAGATGTAGCACACGGGACACAAATTTACTGGGCTGGAAAACAGTGCTGCTGAAATGGTCATGTTTTGTAGTAGGGAGATCATCAGCCGTGCTCTGAGCGCGTTCTTAACTCACAGGCAGTCGAATTTTGACAAGGCTTGTCATTTTATAATGAATATTGTGATGCATGAAGTATTCTTACAGATCTCACTACCACACAACCCCTAATTTATTTCTTTTAAGGGGCTATTGCTTTCTAGCATCTTTACAGAAAAAGCAAATATCCTACTGAACTGAAAATAAATAAACCCAGCAGTATTTAAATATTTTAAGGTTTTGGGGGAGAACTATTCACCTATTTAACTGCTTGCAAGAAGGATGCTCACACGCAGGGTCCGTGTGATGGTAAAATCTGACCAATAGCCAATGCTACGTAGCAACAGCCCGATGCCACTGTAATCCTAGGGATTCCCATCCCAAACCCATCTATGCCAAAGGGAATCTTTCCTTTGATTTCAATTAATATTGGCTCAGGCCTCTACTGATTAAACTGCTCTTGCAGGATTAGCTTGATTGTTCAAGGCAGAACATGCAGGAGCAGATTCTGCACCCTTACTCTGATGGGTGTAACTGCAAGCGTACCGTTATCACCGCAGACTTACACCAGCCCAGTTGAATAGGATTTGGTTCATTATCTTCAAACCACCATAAGCTGAACATCTGTGGGAAGCAGATTTTCTTCCCCTGCTGTTCTGTGAGGAGCTACAGACAGAGAGAGCAGGAGGGCATCTGACCTCCCTATGCCTTCAGCGTGTGCTCACATCTCAGTCCACAATGAGCATGCTGAATATTGAGAATTAACTATACCAAATCCTTCTAAGAGCATCTAATGATTAAGACAATTAAAACCAGACTCCCAGTTGCCTCTAGAAGTCACCTGTAAAGCCGATTAAATCAAGACTGAGTCAACACCCTTTTATATTGGCTTGGAGTGCACCAAACTGCCTCTCCTTGGGAGAGGAACGCTGCCAAAGGTCCTTTGGAGGAACCAGGAGGGGTGGGGGAGCCACCACCTCCAAAAACCCCCTAGAAACCCCAGTACAAAATGTGTTTCAGACTGCAGGGTGGCAGAGTGACTTGTGAAAGGGACGTGTGAGCTGAATCCAAGCGCTGTGCAAATAGTCCGATGGTCTGTTCACAATCATGCCAGAAAACATTTGGCTCTTGGATACGCAGAGAGGATTAGCAGCAAACACACAGGGTCTCACGAGAGCATCAGCGTCCATCAGGATCTGTACAGAGTGATGTGACCTACACACAGTCACCCCACAGTAACGAGGGACAAACACGCTCAAGCTCTAACGACCGCGCAGCAAAGCTTCTCTGGTGGTTGCTGCAGTCCCTACACCTCAGCTGCACTGACCATCAGCCCCCCGTTCCCCTCCCAGCCTCACATCTCCATCTGAGCCATCCATCAATCCTAAATCCCAAACCAACAACTCTGACTTACAGTTTTCCCTCTGCAGCCCTTGAAAATACTTGTTTTCTTTCTTTCAGATACCAGATAACTTCTTGACCAGATGACTTGCCCATGTGTAGGTGGATACTGTAGCTCTTGCTACTAATTGATAGATAATCTACTGATGTTCTAGCTGTCAGAGGCACCCGACCTTAAAACGTCCTCCTTGTGACAGCTCGTCCTCCCAATTCCCCTAGGAACCGAAGATGCTGCGTACACAGACCCATTAAGATAAAGCAAGACCTAATCAAACTTCCCAGCCAGGATGAAGTGTTTCCAGCAAGGGTCACTAATCTGACTGGAAGAATATCCACTCCCGCTTGCAGCGGGGATTTAACTGAGGGCAGTCGACAACAGTGATCGCTCCGCGAGGCCCGAAGCAAAACAGCAAAAACAAATGTTTGCTGGAAATAATAGCAGCCTCTGGCCCCATGAGGTGGGGTCTTTTCTCTCAATTCCCCAGGGCACAACACCCCAAGTTAATAGTAATCAAGAGCCACAAAGCCTTTGAATAGACAAGAATTAGCTCCCTATGTCTGTGCCAGTCAATCAGCTGCTCTGGACATTACAATCCCATTTCTTTTGTTTCAGACAAAACAGTAGTTTAGTGTCTTCCATATTAATTTGGGAATGAGAATTAACAGATTGATACAAACCCAGACAGCCCCTGCACTCTGTCTTGCAGCTTTATAAAATAGCCTGTGTGAAGACACTGCCAACCCATCAATGACTAGCTGAGAATAACCTGCCCAAGGTCTCTTATTACCAAGGCATGAATTCCTCACCAAGGACACCCTCCCTCCCTCTGTTTTACTGCAAAATAATCCCAGAGGCAAGAAAAATTTCTTCTTATTGCTATGCATCCAGACAATTTATGCCAACAAAATCCTGAGAAACTTGAGGGGGCGAAGACTGATTCCCAAGTTAATTTACCAAGATGTTGCTGTTAACCCTGTTGCAGATAAATAAAAAGGAATGAAGATTTCCCACTGAGGAAGGTAAGAGCAAGGCTCTTGTTCTACAGAGAAGTTAAGGTGGAGGTGAGATTTAGACTCCTCCAGCAGAGCTGATGCAGGTATAGCTCATGAATGATGGAGCCTAGGAGTGTAGATATGCCTAGATCTAGAAACAGTTATGTGCATTTCCTTTTTAACCAAAAATAAGATATGTACACTTGTATGAAAATGAGAAGGCATGCCCAGGCTCCCAGCAACACCGTACAATTTAACTACTAAATAATTTACAGTTAAATGAGGCATCCAGTGAAAACCATTTTTCATACCCCTGGCCGTGCCTTAACACAATATTCAGGTCACAGATACTTGCACCTGCCCGTTCAGAAAGACAGGACCCACCTATACACCAAGATCTAGGCTGGATTTGGACTGAATGTGTTTAATTCTCACAGAAAATCAGATAGGTTTGGGCTTTTTCGCCTCCAGCACTGAAGTCCTGGTGCTGCCCAGCTCCATCTGCAAATACTAATTTTCTCTTTTCCTTCCCTCTTTTGCCAGAATTCTTTAATTGCAGCAGAGATTTAAGAGCCATAAAAGGCACTGTAAATGAACACCAGAGCCAGCTGAGGGCAAAATGCAGCATGAAAGGCAAGACGTTCTCCTCTAACCAAGTTACTGCAAGGCTGCTCAGAGCAAACAAAACCACTCTGAAATGTGAACACTTCCCTTCCCAGTGGCTTTCACCTGTTCCACCAGCTGGGAGGGCTCTGTGGACCCATTCATCACAGCTTCCATTCTCCCTCCATCTCACAACCCCAGGCAAAAGCAGGCTTCTCCAGGAGGAGGGTGGGAAGGAAACCGAGACAGATGAGCTTTGTAAGCAACAAGAAATGCGAACATTACATGGAGCCCTTTAGCAGTGACCCCACACCTTTTGGGCAGAAACATCTCTTGCACACAGGGTTGAGAGCAGTAACTTTTTTTACTGGAAGCACGGGAAATAAGCCAATGCATTTGTGGGAAATCCTCTCCTGAGACAGCTAGAAACAGCTTTTCAATCTGGTTTTAAGGAGAACAGTTACCACAAAGCAGCAGAACTTATTTCTTCCAGCTTTACAGGAGGAAAGGGACAGGGATAGTCAATGTGGACACCACTCATCGAGGTTAATGGTTTCCAAGAATCCACATCAGGTGTCAGTCCCCCACTGACTTGCCACAGCAACGACCGTTTCAGCTCTTCTGCACAAAAATAAATAAATAAATAAAATAAAGGAGCCCTCCCCCACAAGCCCATGCACATAACCCAGAACATCACCACAAAAAGTCCTCATGGGTCTTTGAAAGTGCCAGCTCAGGTAGGAGACACGGTAACTCTCCACTCTAGGAAAGGTCAAAGAGGACACTCCACAGGCTGGTAGGAAATAGGGGTTCCCAAATAAATTTTCAGGAGAAATAACTGTGAAATCCTGAGCCAGCTTGTTGCATATGCTACAACTACATCATATTAGGTCTCTAAAGACACTTAGAGCCATGAGTTGTGAAATCACATATCCAGGCACACACAGCATCTTACATCTGCATCATTCCTCTGCTCTGTTACATTAGATGTGAATTGTCAGGAGCACACAGAATTGTTTAGCAGGGTACATCTCCATTTCTGAGGAAACCATGAGAGAGGAGAGATGGAGGAGAGACACTTGACTTTCTACAAAAGAGTATGAACAGTGCTGGGGAAAAGAGAAAGAAGAAATCAAAGCATCTTTGTGAATTCCTGCCTAAGAAGAAAGGTGAAGTTGCACTTTTGCAGACAAGACTGATCAGCTTATGGGAAGGTAGGAGGAAGAAAGTGTGAAGCTTTTCAAAATCCATTTACATCTAATGGCTCTCTGACAACTCCCAGATACAACTGGAGATCAGCTCCCTCTTCTGACACCCAATCTGGAAAATACGACCTCGCTGTGGGGTCTTTGAGCCAGCCCCAGGCAACCAGAGCCAACAGACTGTACATTGTTACAGTTTAATTCTGCACTTTACTGAATTTATGGGTTTCTTTAGCAACTCTGCTTCAAACGTTTGAGATTACTGTCTTCCCCCGAGGCAGCAAATTCATAGAGACCAACACTGCAGGTCTGTATTTTGTAATCCAGACCACACTGGTTTACTTCCACCAAGCCGCAGGGCCCAGGTGGTTCACCAAATGCCTAAGAAAAAATGAAGAATTCTCTTTCGGTATTTCTGGCAAGAGACGTAAATGCAGAGGCAACACATGTGTTGAGAAAACCCCAGTACACTCAGATCCCCCCAGAGCCCAGCAAACCCCGAAAGTCTCGCAGGAAGGACTCTCAGTGGGTAGACAGTTCACAGAGCTCACGCAAACGTTCCAAGACAGCACAGAGCCGATGGTTTCTGCAAGGCTTCTCAAACGCCTCTGTAGAGGTTCTTTCCATCCCGGCAGACACCCAATTGCTGCATAAAAAGCAAAGTAATTTAGCAGAAAATAGGCCCCTGTTGCATTCCAGCTTGTCCTCAGATAGCAGAGGGGCTGGGGATGGCTGGGCTTAGATCCCCAGTGATAGTGAATTTGGTGCTGTGTTCAATATATTGAACCACCACAGTTTCAGAGGCACAAATAATGCACTGCACCTTCCATCTACTCGCACTCCATGGACTCACACGGCCAGACTTCAGGAGGTTGGACATGTCCAGTGAGAAACTTTTACAGCTTAATGAACAGTGCAGTCTATTGAAGCAACAGGAGTACAGGTTCTTATGGATTGCCAGTGATACACTGCCTTCAAAGCACCTGTAAGTATCAAGATCATGAATAATACAGCCTGGCTACAAACATGATAAGAAAAACAACTCTAGAGAGATTGCTAAGTTTCCCCAGGAATTGCTCAGGATAATCTGGATCTTACCCAAAGGCATCCCTATGGGAGGGAAGAGAGACTCAGCCCCTTGACTGATCCCAGGAGTCAGGGATGGTCTGCCATGGTACCTTCCCTGACCTCCTCCCTCTCTTAAGCCATTTTATACTTTTTTTTTTTTTTCAACCTTTCAGGTGGAGCTTGGAGTGACTCTAGTCATACAGACCTTTATTATGATTGGTGTAAAATTCTCTCGCTTCACTTTTAAAGGTATAGATTAGGAATAAATCAGGGCACAAGCTCAGCGAGGACTGGTCGCACTTTGAAAGTGGGTACCCTTTAGGACGGAGGTGTGGTTTGGTATTATAATAAGATTATAATGAGTACAATTCACACCAAGGACAGCACTTTGTCAGAAAATGACAGACTATTGGCCCAGGGTGGCAAATATGCATCTTATCGGTTCCATAGTATCATCAAGTTCCCACCCCTGCAGTGATAACAGACAGCCTGGCCAGTGGTGTCTTCACTCTGCTCGACCCTCCATGATGTTTCTAGGGTTGCAGGTCATGCTGCTCAGGGAACCACCATGGAATGGATTCCTTGCATACAAGCTCCACTCCACCCCGGAAGCTTCTTCAATATTGTACCTTTCCTTTATGTGTGAACAATGCCATACCCTTAATGTAGGTTTAATTTCTAAGTCACCTCCAGTAATCATTTCACACCAATATATCACACAAAGGCACTTCCCTGGACTGTGACAGAAGAGGGAAGAAAGGCAGAAAAAGCCCTTTGCAGTATTCACATTAAACGCACGAAAGAAAATTGTTTTCAGCCTCTCCACCTCTGCTATTGTCCCTCTGTATGTTAGAAAGGCTCCCACGCCGTGATGCTGGGGAAAGCACAGGGTGCTGACTGCTCACTACCACACCCAACAGCCCTTGGGCTGGCACACAGCTACCTCCTCTTGCCCAAGGTGGGCTATCAGCACTGCCAGGGACACACTTAGAGGCCAGAGGTTGAGAGATGCAGGTTAGCAAGACAGAAGAGTAAGGACTGAGCAAAGCTCCATCACCCTCCTGTGTCCCAGACCCGATTAAACCCAGGAAGGGTAATGAAACCCAGTCTCCATGGCCACCTTACCACCAGTTCCTCTGGCTGCTTCAAAGTTGACGTCAGTGCCTGCTGTGGTTAGGATTTTAGTCATGCGCACACTTGGCAGTGAAACAGAATTAAACTACTTTGACGGGAAAAAAAAGGGATATTTTCTCTGGGAGTTTTCCCCCAGCGAAGGCACGTCTGGCAGAGCTGCCCCGCTCCCCGAGAGGGGCACGCAGGAGAGCCCATGGCATGTGGGATGCACACTGGGCTCACCACTTCACATTACCCTTGGAGGAGAGAGGAGCAAGAAGCAGAGCGGGTCTGGCTGGGCCTCTGGAGAGATCTGCAGGAGGAAGAGCAGGTAGAGGCCACGCGCAGACACAGCGGCAGCCCTTGTGCAGGACACAGTGACAGGACGCTGCTAGTGATGACGTCGGAGATGATGCTACAGGGCGGGTTGGAGCCATCCACCAGCACACAGCCCCACTGTGCTCTGACCTCACCCTCCAGGTAGGGGGGGCTCAGCGCTGTGTTTGCTCCACAGCCCCCCAAACGCCCCAATGCCATCCCGAGAGGCCGAGCGGCAGCAGCATGACTTGTGGCACAACCCACCCCCCCCACACGTGCCTCCCTTTCTCCGTACACACATTTTCACCAGGAATAAACTCCTTTTAGAACGTCTCAGGCCACGGTCATTCTCCGTTGGGTGCAGTTCGGGGCCGGACCTGCTGCACGTCGCTGACGGTGACAGATGGCCCGAGCAGAACAAGGCACAAAGACAGCCCAGCCAACAAGAGCTGCATTCAGCTGACAGGCTGGACCCCGGTGCTGACCGACCGACTCTTTCAGCCCACAGCACACACGCCCTGACTGTCTTTGCCAAGATGTCTCTGTGCAAAACCTCCGAGGGAAAGACAGGCCTCGGATCTTTCCCCTCATTTTGGTGCTTTGGGGTTTTTTGGTTGTGTTTTTTTGTGTTTGGTTTTTTTTAAGTGATAAAAATCGACTGAAAATAACTCCACGCCACACTGCAATTATAAATCCAGCACGAAGCACCTTGAGAGATCCCTAAGTGGTAGCTAAACAGTCACTTCACTGGAGTCCTTCAAGTTCATTTCTCAGTCAGGCACTCAAAGAAACAAGAGGGAAAGACAGAAACAGGTCTGAGGGAGGACTTCTAAATAAACAGCCAAACATAGAATCCTTATTCTAAGAATTCCCTTTGTCAGCTTGAAATTCCCCCTAGCAAATAGATATAAGGAGACTTCGGTGTCTTTCATCTGGATACTAAATTAAGAAATTATTCTTTCTCATATTCAAATCCAAACACAGAGAAGTGCAATTGGAACGTTTTATCTCCACACCCAGGGCCAAGCCCTGAGCCGAGGATGAGCAGTGCTGCTCTGCTCCCCACAATGCTGTATTACACTGAAGGATCTGGAACTGAGCCCGTGATCTCATGCAATGACTGGCCCCTCAAACAAGACCTTGCACATGTGCAAAAAACCAAGTTAAAACTATGGCTTTGCCAATACTGTTTGAATAAAGAATTTACCAAGTGGAAGAGATGATGTACACACTATCAGTCACTGAAAGAAGAGAAAGCTCAGCTGAAGACATCCATGAGGAAAGCAGAGCCCCTGATGTGAAATAGGGGAGCAGAGCCAGAGCTGCTCCGCAGCAAGCAGGGTCTGTGCATGAACCACCCTCTCAATGGAGGGTGTTCAAGAGACAAGGACACATGCCTCAGCACTACAGAAACTTCAGAGAAGGGGGTTTTTGCTTTGTTTAGATAACTAACACTTCTGCAATACTCCATATATATATATATAAAATATGTAGTCTGACAGGTACAGAGCTTTCCAGTTTCTGCCAAACACTGTATATTTTGGGGATCAAAACAAATCACAAAGTAATCAGACATGTGGGGCAGTGGCCTGAATTATTATGGGACAAAAGGTTGACAGAGCTCAAGAAGCAACCGCTGACATTCTCAAATGAAACTGTAATAGTCCAAGTGATAGTCCAAGTGATTGACAGGATATATGTCATCCTGATGCTTTTCCCAGAACCAAGAGTAAAGCCTTTGTTAACAAAGCAAATGAAAAACATTACATACAAAAACTCGCACCTTGAATATTTGCTAAATTATATCTAATAAAAAACCACCCCAGCAGTTAAAGAAGCCAGATAAATGAATCCTAAGCAAAACACATCTCAAACGCTTTTGAAGTGTTAATTATACTGTATAATGGCAGTCTGTACAGCTTATAATATACACTGGATATAGATCAACGAATAGTAGACTGTGTGTACATATGTCTAGGTAAGTCATTATTCAAATCCCAGTGCTTCAAGTGATTCCGTTCAAACAAAGGCACCAATGTGAGGTAATCAGTACAGGACACGTACACCTTAACTGCCTGGTTCTGACTCTTGCATTATCACAGGCCAGAAGCAATGGCTATAGGGTGGTGTTTAGGAAGGTCTTGGGTGAGGTTCCCATTTACCTAATTATTGGCAGCTCTTCAAACGTTAGTGTCTGTACAGGTAGGCATATGCAGACAAGCAAGACAGGAGGCAACAGCACCTCTCTGTCAGCCCTAAACACCAGAGGACCCATCTCGGTCCCCACTCACTCCACAACCAGTCTGGTTTGTGTGTTAGTTGGGAAAGCGAGGCCATTTACTCACCCCATGACACTTGTTTTGATCCATGCTCATGACCACTCTACGTACAGATGGGCAATTTCACATCCTACTGAACACTGGCACCACTAGGCCTTTACCTTTAAGCCAGGTAACCACCTGGGTCAGCTCATGCCCCAGCCAAACTGAGTCCTCACCTTCTTTTGAGCCAGTGGTGACAGCAGCTGCAGTGGTCCCCGATGCCCGTCCCACAGGGCTGGAGTGCTTCCCAGCCCTGCCAGGAATTTTAAGTCCACTTGGCTTCAGCATGTTTGCTGCCTCCTGTATCTCAGGCTGGTGTTGCCAGTGTCTCAAAGAGCTGTCCTGGTATCACCATTCAGGCTTCTCGATGAAGGACCTCTTCTTCCATTGTCACAGACCTGGGAGAGAAGAGCACAAAGAAATCAGACAGAAAATAGGTGGGAAAGCACCAAACAGGCTCCCAGAAAGCAGTGCCCAGCTCCTTCCTCACACCCCTACAAGAGTCAGGACCGTTCATTTCTTCTCCTGTAAAACAAGGGTGATAATCCCCTTCATCTCCCATCTTCACATTACACTCTCTTCCTCAATCTCAGTCTCCCTTTCACCCTGGAGTCTGGGGCCAAAGCTGAAACCTCCTACAGCCACCAAACAAGAATTCAAATTCAGTTTGGGATTTGAGTGACTGAAATCGTTGACTGGTTTTAAGTTCCAATGTTCTAGCTCACATACCACCCAAGCCCCAGTTCTGCTGTCAGCCCTTACCAAAGGCACACAAACAACCCTCAGCACCAGACCTTTGGTGCATTTGCACAAGACCTCAGGGCAGCCTCTCCAAATCAACAGGAGAAGGAAGGACGAGGCCAGTGTCCGAGATGAGGCTTTCAGCTCCTTTCCTTAAGAATAAATCTAAACCCTTGTTATAGAAAAAGAGCATCTGGCCCCAGGGGTTTGCAATAAGACTGGAGAAAAAGAAATAAAGGCCACTTTCTGAAATCTAAGCATGACTCTACCAGCTACTCATTACTGAAGTCACATAACCCTTCCTTATGCCGTTCCCTTCCCAGTGGGCAAATGGAATAAACCCTCCAAATTCCTTGCAAGGATGTTGCATTAACAAGCACACATCTCCTCAAGCAAAAAGTTTTGTGATGGGAAAAGAAACATAAAGGAAATGACTAAGTTGCTTAAAAAGAAAAAAAAAACCAAAACCAAAAGCATTCCTAATGGATCAAGAAAAACAATCAGACAAATTAAGATTATCAGTCAAAAGGAAGCTGAGGCTGGCTGCCTGCAGAGGGAAGAAGGCAACAGCAGCGTGACCAGGGACAACGCCAATATAATGAGGAAAGGAACTGCAAAGAGAGCAAACCACAGACCAGCCAGAAGCTGAGGGACACCCAGACCTGCTTCCTGGGCCAGGGAGGAAGCGGCCTGCTGCCGGGAGAGCTGCACAGAATTCCCCCGGCAAAGATCCACAGGCTCTGCGAGGGGGGAATTGCAATCGGGGACGGGAAGTGATTAAGGCGTGAGTAAGGATTTCAACACAGGCTGGGTCAGAGCGAGGGGAGGGCTGGCAGGGCTCCAGGGAAAGCTGCAGGCAGACACCGAGGAGGGAAAAAAAACCCACAAGGAGAATTCCAAAGCTGTATTCCTGAGGGCTCACAAATATCTCAGACACCAAAGAGGGTTTCAGCGGTAAGAGTCAGTTGTCCCACACCGGCTTCGAGACAAAGAAGGGAGGGATCAGCAGAGAGCTTTGGGAGGGAGCCAAAAAACACCCAAAGGAATAAAAGTCCCATCTTTCCCCACTTCCTCCACAAAGGGTGTTCAACACCTGGAGTGGCTTCAGACACCTGCAGACAGGACCAGCTAAGGAGTATTTAGCTTATACAAAGGTCAGGGCTGTTAATGAGAAGCAGGATGCTCAGATCACATCACCAGCATCAGGAACAATGGACAAGAGCAAGCAGCTCTTGTTAAGGAAGAGAGAAAACAGCCCTCCTGTGACAGAGCCAGTGAGGACCAGATGCTGTCAGAGCTGGACAGGAGGCTGCAGTTTCCAGCTCTGTTTAGCATGAAATAGGGAGACAAGTAACAGAATGTGGAGGTGAGAAGCGCTGATCAGCCTGGTTCCTCCTGTCAAGCCATCAGACATCTCTCTCCCACAACACACTGTGCCCAGAGCTAGCTTTGATTTTACAGAGCAATGTGATTCCCAGCACTTCTGCTGGGAGGTGATGTGCTCCACCAAGAGATCTCGCCCCATCTCCATCACCTTCAACCTGAGGGTTTGTTCTCTTCACAGTATGCCCTCACTCCCAGATTTACACACCTCCTTGCCCGGTCCTGCCTTTTGGCTACAAGGTTTGATGCTGTCCTTGTTATTAAGCAAAGTTGGGGATACTTGTTCTTCCAGATAAAACATGATGGCTGATTGAATCCACAGCCAGGAATGTGGACAGGGGAAGAATAAAGGGACACAGGAGAAGGATAAAGAACACTAGTAGGGAAGACTTTAAGCAGAAAAGGGTGACAGAAGAATTAAAATATTTTACAGTTTTTCAGGCTTCTTTTAGAGGGAGTCTCTGGGTCCCTAATTTTCCAGCCAGAACCACATAAACTTTAGGGAGACAGCCAATTTAGTCTGTTCCTCTACTTTTCTGCTCATCTATGAGGAGACAGCAAATTGCAGTTCATTCTCCCTCCACTACTCATTATCCCTGAGCTTCAGCTGGCCACACAACTCACAGGATATTGCGATATTCTGCTCCTTCTCAGGCTGACAGGATTTTATTTTTTATGCAGGGGGAGAGAAATAGGAGGAAGTGCATTCCCACTGCGTGAAAGAGTTCTGCCAGAGACCTTCATGCAAACACATTGGCTTTCAACATACTAACGCTGCAAAACAAATGAACTCCACAGGCTGCTAATTAAGCTGCCCTCTGCACAGATAGCTGCTTCTAGCCTGAAGCACAACCACCACGACTAGTTCATGGCCACACTCCCTGAGGTCTCCACGCCACACCCCGGATTCAAAAACCTCTGAAATCACGGGGTACCCTCCATCACAGCCAGGTACCCCCTGCCCAGCCACACTCGCGGCACGTCGGTCCCTGGGGAGCTCACTCATGTATCACGATGACTGTTCTCACCCCCACAAGCTGCAGAGTAACCAAAGCCTGGAAAGAGGGGTGACTGCATCAGTATGTACCTTCACATTCACTATCACCCGGGGAAATGAGGATGAACTTCAATAAATTCTATTATAAATGCAGCCTGTTAGAAATACATCGATAAAAATAAATGTCTGGGACCTTAAGGAAGTCTGTGCTTCCTCCTTCTCTGTCACCAGTTTCTCCCCGACTTCAGCATATAAACGTATGAGCAGATTTTTAGGAAGCTCTGAACGCCAAGAGCTCTTCTGAATGACACCATTAGGTCATCTTCACCACCCAGAGCAACCCTGCCTGGAGCCATCCAAGTCCCACGTTAGCTCCCAAGCGAGAGATGCAGCTTTTGTGCTGCAGAAATAGCCTCGGCTGGGACACAGGCCAGGATCTCCACAGGGCACTGACCTGCTCCATTAGAGATAACAACTTGCCCTCAGCTCCTGGGATGCCCTCAGCATCCCAACGGGCTCTATTAACAGTGCCCTTCTGAAAAATCTGGTTCCAGCAGGAGAAGCTGAACACAGGCAAGTATGATGCCACACATGGTGTAAGAAACACACAAGACATTTTCCTCTTTCCTACTCCCTATATTACCTGCCCAAGCTGTAAGCTTTGTCTTTATAACTTCATGGAGATGTGACTTTCTCCAGAAAACACTGCAGGAAAAAACCAAACCAACCAAAAAACCAACCAACCAAAGAACGAAACAACCATCTGCCCCATGGATACTCCAGGGCCACCACCTCTGCTTACTTTGTTTTTCTTCCTTTTCCAATACGAAACAGATTACGAGGGATTTTGAGATCTCCACTAGAGATTCTTCTTGCAATCTTTTATACTGGGATGAATCATTCTATCTGTTCCCAGAACCAAGAAAAGCATCCCAGGAACGCACAATATGAAAGCCTGCTTCAAATGACCAAAATATTCTGTTCTCCATCTTTCCATCAGAAAAGGGGGCAGCTGGATCTGAGTCACCTAGGCTCAGATTCAAAAAGGAGAATGGTTCTCAACTAAGTACAGATGTTTCACCAGGAGCTGTATGTCTGGATCCACAAGTATCCACTCCACTTGCCAGGCATCAGAACGGCACATGTTAAAAGCAGAGAAACAACTGGAGGTGCTTAGACTTCAATTATTTCTCAAACGTTGTAGGGGAGTAACACAAAACAAGGGCTGGAAGCAAAAGCCTTTTGTCACTCTAGGTAATAAAGCTTATCTGCAAGTTTCACCCACCCCTCCTACCCTCAACCAGACACAGGAGTACTTGCTTGCCACACGGAACACCGTCCCATTCAAGAAGGACACCAGCAACCAAGCAGACTCCCAGATTCAGCACAGTCCCCTTTGTGGCTAAATGCCAATCCAAGGATCTGTTCACCCCAACATACTGAATGAAACAACTGCAAGACACAGGAACAGGTTTCCAGACACCAGATTGAGTTGGCCTGAATCCCACCCTGTGCCTGGTGCTTCCTTCTGGATGGAGCTAGATGTAAGAAGTGTTTACTCCATACAAAACCCTAGGCAAGGCACAGGGATTTCCTTCTGAATGCAGACCCACGTGGAATTTCGACCAGCTGTAGCTGAACACTGCTCTAGCAGTTGGGTATATACAGTATTTTGTGGGGAAATAACTCCTTATTTCTTAAAATTAAATATAAAGCCCAAAAAAAGTGAGTACTGTAATTTAGGTTTCCAATTTTCAAGATTTGGAAATCCACAGTTAAGAAATTAAATGTGAAGTTTGTAGTCAGTCATGCACATACCTTTTCAGGACAAGGGCCCATAAAAAGAGGTAAAGAACAGCATCTAGTTATCAGACTGAGGGAAATCAAGGTTATCACACTGTATAGGAGGTTAATGATAAAGACAAGCCCTACCAGCAATGAAACATTTTGGGTTTCTTAAACAATCTTGACTCGTGCAAATCATCAGTGACTTCAAAGACAACTCTTTGGATATGGAAAGGTTTGCACAATAAAGTCTCTCTGGTTTTACCTACTCCCATCCAAGATAATCTTTTGAGAAGCAGCTGTTTGTGCCATCATTTAAACACTCTGCCAGCTTTCCTCGTGTTCACACTGAGGATGAGGAACACCAGGGCTCGGGAGGCAGCAAGGTAAGTTCCCATCCTCTCAGGGAAAGGGAAACAACCCACATGCTGCCACAAAAGGTGTAGCTGGGGAAGGTCCAAGAGCATTTTTGGTTTCAACGCATCCTTTGCGCACACATTCAGGGGAGTTAAACATAAAACCAGGAACTTAATTTTTTACCCATGTTCTGGCTTTGTATTTCAGAAAGAGCACAGAGCCTTGAAGAGGTTTCTGGGTTTGATCCCCTAGCCTCTGTCATTCAAGAACCTCCAGGACTCTGGACAAGAATGAACCTACCTTAACACAGCCCGAGAGCTACTCACAAGACCTACAACTGCCTGTGCCAGCAATGCATTCTCATGTGTCACAATCTCCCACTGAAAACAGCATTGCTGCTGGCAGAAACCTTCACCATCAGGCACTGGAAATGATGAAAACAACACCTGAAGCCCAACATCTCCCTGAAAACAAACTGCCAGGGAAGGATTTGGTCCACTGATTGCTGGAGGAGCTCTTCTCTCACTTCAACAATAAACACACAGAATAAAAGTAAAAAGCTCTCACTGCCAACTCAGGTAATCGTTTATTAAGCCTTATACAGAGCCTAAAATGGCCTAAATTTTTATTTTTTATTTTTAAGTTACATAAAATCAGTTCACTTCTTGTTTCTGACCATTCAGTTACATTCACTTCATATTTCCAAGCTTTTCTGCACCATCCCCATCCCCAGGAAAATGAGATTTTCAGGCAATAAGGCTCCATCTCCTAGAGCTGTTACTCTGGGACACATTAGTACTGCCCACTTGACCTCATGCCAGAGGCAAGGACAGGTAAAGATTTGGTGCCCCAGGCTCACGACCCCACAGCACTGGCCGTGCTGCAAAGGCAGGCTGGGGAGTTCAAGAACAGAATTTTGCCTTGGAATCAAAATCAGACTCTAACCACTCAGTCTTCTGCGAGAGGGACAGGAAATTAATCTGATCAATGGAGACAGGATCTGATAAAGCCAAACTGCAGCTTTGCTAACAGAGACTGAGAGTAGGCTGGGAAGAAAGGGCAATTTTATCTTTTAATTCCTTAAGATGTTCCATCTGATCCACGGCAATCGTACCATCGCCTTCTCACTTCTCTGATTAGTTACTCCTTCCACCAAGCAATCAGAAGCACATGGCAGATTAGGATTAAATCCTTTCACTTAATTGAAGAATAGAGGAAATAAGAGACACTCACTCTTAATTAAGGTCAGACTTCACTCCCAAGAAAACCTTTCCTTCTCACACAGAGGGAATGGAGGTAGAGTACTGCAGGAATGAAAGAAAGGAGCATATTGCTTTTGCTTACACACAGGGGAAAGGAGGGATCCCGGTATCCTCTGTCAGATATCAGGGGGTTTTCCACCTTGCAGCTTAAGAATTCACATCAGTTCTCCAGCCTGTTATTACTATGTAGTCTCCCTTACATGTCCTAAATGTTATTAACTTCTAAACAAGCCTGTGTTGAGCCTTCTTTCTCACTCTAGTTCTGTAATAATTAGCACAGAACGCACAGGGAAAGCCTAGAGGCCTTTTATTTAAAAACGGAGATATTTTTAAGCTAGTTCTAACCACTAGGATAGACTATTCACCCTGTGATTTAGTTATAAAACAATGGTGATTAAAAGGGGAATGTGCAAAAACATCCCCTCGCACTCGTAACTAAAAACCACAATGCAAAACTTGAGGCAAAGTGAGGGGGGAAAAAATCCACACAAAGGACATTCAAGGAAGTCATCATATACAAACTGGGGAGTAATTATAGGCTTGCTGATGAGCTCACACTCCCCATGCTGGCAAAACGCCTGCTGAACACTGACACAGTAGATAGCAACAATTCTGCATTAATTGCAGAGCAAAACTGTCTCTAATTGGTGGGAAAAATCCTGGGGATGGTCTTGGATCTACAGGAGTTTCTGCTCCCTGGAGTTAAGCCCTGAGGGCAGGGGATGGTGTCCCTGTAGGAATATATAGGAACATGACACCAAAAACTGCATCGCTCACATGGGAAGGGAGCCGAATATCCACGGAGCTTTCAGACTTGCTGTCCTCCAGGTCAATTCCGACTTGATCCAATGACTACTCAAGTCCATGGAAAGGTTTCTCTACAATTCAAGGGACTTTGATAAAAGCCAAGTTCCCAATTCACTGAAAGTGTTCGTTGTCATAAGCAGTAACTGGAAAAGAAACATGAGGAGAGCGGGCAGCGCGCAGGGAAGACAGTGACGCATGATAAAGAAATTCCATTGTAACAGCTTGGTGGTTTACTACTGGAGAAAGGATTTCTTTAATTAAATACAAGCTATCCAATAACTCAGCCACGCTATGCACCCTGCCCGGAGCTGCAGAAGGATCTGAACTTTTGGAATTTCCTGGCTTTTGACTGCTTGATTTAGTGCAGCATTAAAGCGCGCTCTGGAACTTCATCTGTTATTCGCTGGAGCTCAGGTTAAGGTGTAGGTTTTGATGTGTGCACTTCCATAATCTAACCTCTGCCCTGGACCCAGGTTGCTCTTGCTCTGATTTTCCCCCCCCCCCTTTTTACACAACCTGCAGCTGCAATGAAGACTTTTTTGCAGGTCAGTCTTGGTCTGTAGACTGTAACTGAAAGGCTGGAGCAACAAAGAGCTGAAAATAGGAAACAAGACCAGTGTCTGGCAAGTTTCTTCTCTTTCTCTTTGCACATTGAAGTTTTTTGAAACTAGGAATTTTGTTTTCATTCTCAGTGCAGTGTTGTGACAGCCTGTCTGATGGTAGTGAAGTTGTACCAGTTTAAACTTGCAGAGGACTTGGTTAAAAGGAAAGAAAATGGGTGTAGAATGCTGCATGTTTCTCATGTAATAGAAAATACCTTGGGACATGTTGGACTTGCTGCTGAAGCCTCCACTGTGCTCCACATCTACATACACCATGTTCATGCAATCACACATCTAATGCAGTGGAGACCTGGTCATTACAGCAGGAACAAGAGCAAAGCCAAAGTTACACAACCACCTTCCAAGACTTTCCACCCCTGCAGTTCAGCAGTGTTAGTTTCTGCTGGCTGGGAACCCCTGCACAAGTTGCCAGTCCAGATTTATTCACGCCAACCTTCTGCCCACGTCCCTGCTCTGCCCTTTGCACAACTCTGACACTCTCCCATTGTATCCAACCCTCACGAGATAGCTTTGCCCTTTCTCCACCTTCACTAAATCATTTCAAACAAGCGGTGCTCTCCTTCGACAGGTCCCGAGATATGAGACTTGCCATTCCCTGGCTCATCTTCAGGGTCCTTCCCTAAACCTCCATCACTTGAATTCAAATGTTTTAGACACAGGCAACCCAAAATGCACGCTGCATTCCAGACAACACCTCACCAGGTCTAGAACAAGCTATGCCTAATACTACGAGCTGTCATCTCATTCCTTTGCAAAGCAACTGTTCCCAAAAGCTGAAGGAGTAACTAACCCACCTTCACACTCTGACTGTTAAGATTAATCTGAGCTACAACAGGAAGTAACTGGAAAGGAAATACAGCCCATCATTTCACAGCTGAAATGCAGCACTGGCAGCCAGGACTTGTGCTTTCTTCTTTCACAGTGTCAGTAATCTCCTTGCCACGTAAAGGGGGACGATAACGGTACCGAGATGGCAAAGATGAGGGTGGTAGTCCCAGAAGGTTACACCACTGGTACCTACTGAAAGACCTGAGATCACCAAGGTGATGCTGGGGAGGAGCAAAGCCAGTCCCTCTCCAGAGCACCCAAGAGCTGTGAAAGTCCAATTCCCTCTACCCACACTTGAGCATCCTGCCTCCCACCGCTGTGCTGGCAGCAGCAGAGCAATGCTAGAGGCAGTTGTTCCTTGGAGCACCCTCCTCCTCCTCCCTGCTGATTCACCAGCCTGCACTCAGCCTCCCACTTCAGAATCTGACCTCTGGGCTACGTGCACTAATTGCTGCTTTCGCCTGCACCTCTTTACAAACGCTGCTGTTTCCCCAGACCTCAGCTAACACCAACATATCTACACAACTCCCACCATAACCAGTGCTGGAGGCAGGGAGGCCAGTAACCTAGACAGTCTGATTTTAGCCAGGATGAGTTAATCGTGGAGTTTCCTACTTTACCCCCTGCAGCCCCAGTACAAAGGTGCTTAGAAAAAACAGTTCAGACAGCTCATGAACCTTACAGCACAAGGAGGAACAGGTCTCTTATTCACATTACATCCCTATCAATGACGAAAGCCAGCATCATTTTGGCAAGTCGTATCAAATTGGACCTTTTCTGTCAAGGTTGTTATGTTATCCCCTCCTGCCCTGGGGTTCCTTTCACCCACACCTCACCATTTGCCTTGCAAAGGCTGTCGTTTGTACCACATAGAGAAGAAGGTCCCAGCTCTAAGCCTCTAGACACTAAGCCACACACCAAGACAACAATTTGTGCTTAGAGACATGGTTTAGTGGCTTTTGATATGGCTAGAAATAAGGTTGGACTTGATGATCTTGAAGGTCTCTTCCAGCCAAAACAATTCTATGAATAGCACCATAGGACAGGTACCCAGTATCATTGGTTGGAAGGGGCCTTAAAGATCATCTGGTTCCAACCCCCCTGCCATGGGCAGGGACACCTCCCACTAGAGCAGGTTGCTCAGAGCCCC
>WUAM01000107.1:11928301-11942428 GCA_024336885.1 Actenoides hombroni
ACAGAAAGAAACAGATATATGTATAACAACAGGAAAAAAAACCCTTTTTCTTTTTTTCCTGAAAGAAAAATATTTTCCTTGACAACTTAGTTTGTGACCACAGTATTTGTTAACAAAAAGCTTATACTGGCAAACACATAATAGATGCAAAGGAAAGGTGAGAGTTGTAAGGACCTGTAAGAATTAAGTGCTTTTAAGTTTTTCCATATTATTCTAGGGACCAACTTCTAACAGTTCAATTAAAAAAGAAACCACATGAAAGCAGCAAGGCTCAAAAACTGAAAGCATGAGGGAAGAAAAGAGCTTGTAGCTCTGTTCCTCATTATTAAAACAGAACTAAAAACTATTTTTTTCCCTGCTGTTTTGTATATTTTAAAAGATTTTATTCTTTCTTAGGTCTTTGCAAAAGAGGGGAACGTACCAAATATTATAATTGCTGTAAGTATTGTTGTGTTTTACTGTATTTCACTGTGTTGGTCTTGGCTTTGGAAATCTAGCCCAGATAGCCTCCCAGTATAGAGCTGCATTGTGCCTGAACGTACTGGTAAGAGAGATGTGGGTTGTATGGTCACAGAGCAGGGTTCTGGGCAGAAGACACAGGTGATGAAGGACTTGCTGTTAAAAACTGACCCGGCCCTCGGGTGCCTGTTGAAGTGTCTCTGGTGCTTCTCCCTTCAACATTTCCCTCCTCTGATGGAAGCAGGATCCTGAACTCAGGCAGCCTCTGCTCTGATGTTGTCTCTGCAGTTCCTGTGCTGCAGCTGTTTTTCCTGACTGGGGAGTGTTGTAGAGAGTACAGCTTAGAAAATGACATTACACTTACCAGCAATTGCTACATTTTGCATTTTTAGGGTCCCCCAGGAACAGGTAAAACCACCAGTATCCTCTGCCTGGCCCGTGCTCTGCTCGGTCCTGCGTTAAAGGATGCTGTTTTGGAGCTGAATGCCTCAAATGACAGGTGAGAATGGATAAACCTTATCAAATTGTAATGAAGCAGCAAGTATCCATTTTTATTAACTCAGGCCAGTGTGATAGACTGGATGCTCCAGGGAGGCCTCGAGGACTTACTTTAATGCAGCTTTTCCAACCAGAAATTAAGCAATCTTTGGTGTCCACCTACCAACACAGATATTATTCCTTGATAGTTTCCAAACTCAATAGAGACCTTCGTACACAAAAATATAAACAGATGGAGTGTGGAATCCACAATGTACTGTTTTCTTGAATTTACTTGAGTGAGTTAAGGTTCCTGCTTTCATGAAGATCCTCCTAAGAGTGAAAAGTGAACAAGTTGTTAATAATGGAACTCTTCGATGCTTAAGAAAAAAAGTGAAGTGATAGAAATCAGCACTGTAAGGGCAGCTGGGGATTAAAATGTAGGATAAGGGCATTGGGTATGTAGAGGACACTGACTCTACGCCAAGGATCAGGCACTAAGGGCTGATAGTATTTCCCAAGTTCTGTAGCAGACCCATCCTGAAGCATTCTGAGGACATTTCCTGGAGGGATGGTGATGAGAACAATAAATTTTACCTGCCTTTGTTAATATCAGTTATAGAAGAGCTATAGAACTGCAACATTCATTTTCTAAACAACAACAAAAAAAAACCAAAAAGCCTTTACTTTTAAAAATAAGTCTTAGTTGGAACCCCATGTAGGAAAGCAATGGTGTTGCACTAGAAAGATGCTGTTTCCAGCTGTTTCTCTGAAACTCCTGTGAGTTACAGGTGGGTCTGTGGGTGTAGCTGTGCAAAGCTCTGGCAAAGCAGCAAAGTGGCTGAAATGCTCCTGCCCTCAATCAGTTTTTACCCCAACCCTTTGCCAAACATAACCCACGTTGTGGCAGTGCTGCAAGCGAGGTTACCAATTGTATAGATATATACAGTGCTACAGTGAAATGATTTTCAACACCTCCAAAAATGAGGAGTATTGGTATTTAACTGAATCAGTTGGGCAGTCTGGTTTACACCATGGTGTCACAGCAGTGCTGCTGGCACAGCTGAAGGGGCAGGAACAACCAGCAGGAGAACAGGGAGCTCAGGAGCGCTTCAGCCGCTGCTGAATAAAATCTATGATGTCATTTCACCCAAGTGACTCTGAATTGCTTCTGTTGTTGTTTCAGAGGCATTGATGTGGTGAGAAACAAAATCAAAATGTTTGCCCAGCAAAAGGTCACGCTTCCAAAAGGTCGGCATAAAATAATCATCCTTGATGAGGCAGACAGGTATGTTGGTCTTTTCTTATCCTCAGCTGCTATCTGAAACGTGTTGCATCTCTCCTGGCTGCTGAGCTGCTGTCTTGGACAGTCTTAGGTGTTTTGATTGGCCTATCAAAAATAATTCATTAGGGAGTAAATAGGCATTGAACAGTGTTCTGATGAGATTACTCATATCAAGCAGAGACCATTGCTAAATATTGTGGTGAAACACTGTGATGTTACTGGATATGAACTAGCAGCTTCCAGTTTACTGTCTCTTTCCCTTGGAAAAGAGTCTGGCTTACGTAGGCAATCCCACTGGATTAAAACAGGACATTCTCCTCCATCTGCATGTAAGAAGTAGTATTCTTAGCAGTATTCTTCAGAGCATTAATGATTTATTTCTGCTTGTTAGTTTTTGAAGGTCTCAGTGACTACCTGCATTGTGGGGTGATTTGTTCACATGACTAGAAAGAGCTGCGTAGTTTATCAAGCCAGAATATCAAGTGATTTGCAAAGCACTGTTTAATAGCTGAACCTTGTACAAAAATAGTTATTAGCCTGCGCCTGTAAGTCAGTCAAGGGCAAAATCTGTCTTAACTCTTTTCTCCCCCAGCATGACAGATGGAGCCCAGCAAGCACTGAGAAGAACAATGGAAATTTATTCCAAAACCACGCGCTTCGCACTCGCCTGCAACGCCTCTGACAAAATCATAGGTAAAGTGCCACTGGTCCCTGGGAGCTTTTCTCATCTGTTCTCCGTGCCGTTGACTAACTTCCAAGGCAGTCTTCAGAAATACCTTGGGCCTGCTTCTTGCAGGAAACCATGGTATTTCTGACCAACCAAACCACCTGTACATCCAGCTAATAAAAAACACGAGCATAGGTGCGGAGCTGGTGAGGACTCTGAACAGCTGGTTTTGCTGGATAGTGCTCTGCCTGGCTGCAAAAGCAGATTTCTCCTACTTTGGTCTTAATCTCCACCCAACTCTGCTGCAGTTTAAAATGTCTGATGGATGGTTAATGGGTGTTGAACCCCTTTTGTTGTCCTGCTTTCTGAAACATAAAAGCTGGGCTATAAGCTAACGTATTGTAAAATAGTTTGGGATGGAAGGGACTTTAAAGATCATCTAGTAGACCTTTAGACTTTCCTTGTTCAGCAATGATAAACAGACATTCAGAAAACAGGTAAACAGAAGAAGCCAGACTTTGTATGTAGTTGCACATATCTGGGAAAACTCAAATAGCACGTTTGGGCTCAAGCAAAGGACTGTAACAGCTGAATATGCTTAAGGAGATGCTGTCCTCTGTCTGGAGCTGACATTTAAAAGAAGACAAATGAAGAATTGGAAGCTGAGATAACCTTCTTCCAAGATGAAAACAAATGTGGTTGGGGGTTTTTTTTGAGACAAGAGGGAAATACTAATGATGCATCTCTGTCCTCAGAACCCATTCAATCCCGCTGTGCAGTGCTGCGTTACACCAAGCTGACAGACTCACAAATCCTTGCAAGGCTGCTGAAAGTTGTTGAGAAAGAGGATGTACCATATACAGATGATGGACTGGAAGCCATTATCTTCACAGCCCAAGGAGATATGAGACAGGTAAAAGAAGAAGAAAGGCCATGATACAAAGGCTTTTGTTTAAAGCAAAAAACCCAACCCCTTTGAATTGTGGCTCTCAAGGATTTATCTTTGGAGAGGTAAAGCAAAGGGGATGTGACCTGTGGCAGAAGAGTAATGGAACCATTTGATTTTGTGAGGTTTTAAGGTTGATCTGCTCCTGAAAAGTGAATTGGTGGGAAGTGGGTACCAAATTTGTGTAAGGGAACAAAACCTTCGCCCATTTGCTGTTTCCTCTGTTGCTTAACTGGCATCATTTTCTGAAAAGTGTATTTCATCCTGAGGAGGGGAGTGAGAAGTAAAGCACTTCAAAAAAATAAACAAAGTCTTGTTTTTTCTTTCACAGGCATTAAACAACTTACAGTCCACTTATTCTGGGTTTGGCTTTATAAACAGTGAAAACGTCTTTAAGGTTAGTAATTGTGTGAACCAGGGGTGCTGTGAGTCAGCAGTGCAGCTGGGCGAGACCTTCGGTTGGATACGGCAGCCTCTCAAAGTGCTTTGTCACTTTGCATACAGTGCTGCACGTGGCAATTCCAGTTAGGCCCTAAAAAAAAGTGCCTTTTGAAAGGGGAGAGAGCACTGGCCAGCCCTGCAGGCATGGCCGAGACTTTCTGTGGTTTCCCAGCCCTCTCAAAGCCCACCACTTAACTGCTGGGAAATTTCAGTGACACCTTTTGAATGCCTTACTTGGGTGTTCTGATTCCCTGCTGTTGAGCCTGCCACGGTGGGACAGCTGAAAAATCAGATCACTTTAATCTGTATTGCAGAACACGCCTGATTCAGCACTTCAGCTGTACAGAAGCTTGGTGAAGATACCAGGCAGGGCTTTAATGCAGAGTCTTCTACTGTTTCTGTGTGATACAGGTGTGTGACGAGCCTCATCCTCTGCTGGTGAAAGAGATGATACAGCACTGCATAAATGCAAACATTGACGAAGCATACAAGGTTTGTTTTCGGGTGTGGTGTCTGTGTGGACAGACACTGTTCCTCTACAGAACGGCTTGTTTTGAAGAATTCTCAGTGTATGTTATGTTGCTACTTGTGTGTTGTTACAGATAAGGGCTATACCATGCAGATGAGGTGATGAATTAAATCCTTTTAATGCAGGGGTTTGTTCAGATGAAGGTGCCAACAGGCAAAGAAATTAAGTTAGATTGAAATTACCTGCTAAATAACTGAGGTTAAATCACTTGATCAATAGTACGTGCAGTTCCAAAAGTGTATATACTTGACTCACCTGCTAGGCTTGGCAGATAAATGAGGGATTATTTTTGCCTGCACAGATTCTTGCCCATCTGTGGCGACTTGGATACTCTCCAGAAGATGTGATTGGCAACATCTTCCGCGTGTGTAAAACCTTTCAAATGCCGGAATATCTGAAACTGGAATTTATCAAGGTTAGTACTAACCCCTGGTGGGGCCTTTTGAAGAAGAGGATGCAATCCCTATTACAAGGGCAGCCTCAGGGTTTATCTGTTTGAGATTTGCTATGTATTGGCACCCAAAAAAAGTGTTTCTTAACTTCTTACTCCTGCTTTCTTTCCCACTCTGCGTCAGAGGTTTGCCAGTAAGAATGGTTTGAAGTTTAAAGTAACCACCCACAGAAGTGGCAAATGTCACTTTAGTGATCAACTGGAGTTAATAACAAACATAATGCTGGCTGAATTTATTGTTTACATCAAAGCCTCAAATAACTCCTTGAGAATGTTCTTTTAAGTACATACTTGATTCTAGTCCAATAGATAGTAAAATAATATATTAGGAAAATTATATTAACTGCCAGTTGACAAGTGGTAAACTGGTGTAATGGAACCACTCTTCACATTTAAAACCTGCTCTCAGATACATGCACCTTCTTTTTACACAAAAGAAGTGGGGAAATACAGGCTTTAATTTAGAAAAATAAGAAAAAAAACCCCAAACCAAATCATTCTCATTGGTCTCCATGAGAAGATGTGCTTCTTTTAAGCTCAAGCGACTGGAGCTGGTCTCTTAGCAGTAAGGGGTACGTTCTGCTTAGTCATTAGTCACACTATACATCAACATGGGGAGAAAACAGAAGATGTGACAATGTCTTTATCCCCAGGAAATCGGGTACACTCATATGAAGATAGCAGAAGGTGTGAACTCACTCTTACAAATGGCTGGACTGCTGGCCAGGCTGTGTCAGAAGACCGCAGCCCCGACGGCGAATTAGAGGTTTCCTCGAGTTCTCGTTTCACCTGCATTCTGGACAGGGAGGGCCTGGCCTGCAAGAGCAGCAGCTCCCTGCTCGCACTCACAGAAAAATCACCAGGTTCTGTTGTAAAAAAGTTTTGTACTTTTTTTTATTTAGACAAATAAAGCTTTAAAATTTACTTTGACCCAAGAACTCTTACCTGCTGTGTAACTGAGGCAGAAGCGAGGACCGTGACAGCCCAGAGCACTAAGGCCTGTCTAGTGCTTATGGAAGTGGTACCAACACCTAATGGCAGGAGAAACAAAAATCGAACCCTGCTCTTCAAACCTGGTCACGAGGGGTGGTTTCACCAAGGAGGAAAAGCTTTTGCACAGAACAAGATATTTAATGAAGCTTTGGTCGAGGTGAGCTGAGCGGTGCCACGCCTGGGAGCTCCCCCTGTGCTGTGGGTAAGGAAGATATTTTCACCAAGCACCTAGAGGAGAAACATTACACATTTCCTAATGACACCAGCTATTTTGGATATTTCTTTTAAAAATTTACCAAATTCTGGGATGCGTTTGAGTTTCCTTTTCCATTCTGGCTTGTCCAGGTTAAGTGCAACGTCACTTGGCTATAGTTTCAGCACCCCAAAAAGCTACAGCATGGTGCTTTCCTGTCCTGTTGTGGAAACCACCTTGCCCATGCGGATGAGCGACAAAGTGTGAAACGCAGAGTGAAAACAAACGCGAGTTGAATTTGACCACCTCCATACCAGACACGAGATGTGTGTCTCCAAGCACAGCCACCTTCCTATAATTAAACACCTTCCAGTTATAGCAGCCACACGAAACAGAGCATAGCCCTGTCAAGACCTTCTGCAGCTCCTCTGACAGAGCCTGAAGACAGCCCGACGACAGGTAACGTGCAGACACGCTTTGCTCCCGCGTGGAGCAACGCAAACGGCTCTTGGAATAATGGCTGTAAGAATTTATTGGCCTTGCCTTTTGCTTCCTACCCCCTGCCTTGTATGTAAACAGTGTTTGCACAAGTAGTGACAACTCATCGTTTAGTATTAAGCTGCTGAGTTCTCTACGGACACAGCAGCTCAGCTTTTGTCCCCAACACCTTAAATAAGGCACATTTATAGAGCGGGTTGGTTTTCCTTTGGCTGTACATCACAGCCCAGCCTGCTCTGCCTCTGCTTTCCAGTTCAACATGTTTACTGGTGAACAGAGAAGGAAGAGGTGTTGCTGTGGAAGTTTCGTAACGTAGCAAACGGTATGTGGAGGACTCGTAAGGCTGATCCTTCCCCCACTGGAGGCACCTACCTGCACATTGCTGTGTTGGTACCAGTGGAAGGGTGAGAAATGCGGAGAGTCACCTTCCCATTCCTACCTGGTTTAAGTGGTTTTCTCTTGACTATATTCAGTGGCTGCTTTTCAGCTCCAGTTTGGAGCTGACTCTCTTCTGGGACTAATCATTTACAGCTCTGGGGAGACAGAATCATACTCAGTGTTCCTAAGAAGAGGAATAGTATCAATCTGAGGGGCCCCCAGTGCAGTTGGTTCTAGCAAAGGTGGTTGCTCACCCCCTCTGAGAGCAGAGCTCGCTAAGGCTCCCCAGCTCCATTTGAGAGCTGCACCAGCGGTGCCAAAGCTGCTCCTCTAACGTGTCTTAAACTGAAAACAGGAAGTGAATTGCTCACTTGGCTGCCTACCTAATGTGAGGAGAGAGAGACATGGACCCAGGGGAGGTGTTGTTTCTCCTTGCAGAGAGACATGGACCCAGGGGAGCTGTTGTTTCTCCTTGCATTATGCGCAGACAGCACAGGGTCTGGCAATCCTGGTGGAGCACCAGAAATCCTTGCACACCTAAAAATGAGTCCCGAGAGGACAGTGAACACACGTCCGTACTCACCCACCACAAACCATTTCAAAACCAGACTGTAATAACATCAATGAAAGTCCCTGGGTACCTTCTCATGTAATTAGATCACTGGCTGAAAAGTCCTTCAAGATCTTTACAAAGCTGAGAGGAGATTTACCCCTCGCTACAGCTGCCTCTTCTGGAGCACTGCAAGGGGAGGATTTGCTCAGGCTGCAGTAAGAGAAGGGAGGATGCTCAGCATCCAGCTCCTGCCCTGCCTGCTTCAGTTTCACAACTTTCAAATTTAGATTTTGGCAGTGGAGGAACCTTATACCAGGAAAATGCAATTAGTCTGATCCACCTCCCTGCTTAGCAAGAAAAGCAGTAAACATTCTGGTTTGGCACAGCTGGAACTTTCTGGGAGCACTCTGGCTGGGTCTGACACCGTGTGCCAAGGAGCTTTTACTGCTGCTAATCTTCTCGTAATCATTTAATGGCTCCCTCCCATTAAGAGATGAATCACCAGTAGGTGTAACGTCACTGCATGTCGCTGACAATGGAGCTCGCCCTTCCAAGTGGAGCTTCTTCAGGTGCTGAAGGAGTCACCAAGGACAACAATGTCCCAGCCCTGCCAGAGCCACGCGCTTCGCTTCAGTATCGAACGTGTCTCCTCGTGTCCTTGCCTGTCTGTGAGCCTGTGCAGAGCCAGCCTGGGCTGTGCTGTCACCATGTCTGCTCCAGGCTCCCTGGGACAGTGGTGTCCCACACCTGCACGTCCCTTTTGCATAGCATTTAAACATCAGGAACCCAGAGGGCTTGAGTGGGAGCTGGGACAAACGGAGAGCAGCTGTAGCTCCCTGCACACGCACACCCCTGAAGCATGCTGGATTCGCCCTGTTGTAACAGTCCCAGGGAAGCAGGAACAAATGCCTTTGTAGGAACGACAAGTAAATATTCTCCTGAGCCAAACACCAATCCCCTCGCTGTTTCAGCCACACGATCAGTGGCCTCCCGTGGTCTCAGAGATTCTGCTAAAAATACAGCCAAGTCACTTGCAGCAGGAAGCACCTGACACCCCCTTCTCCTGCTCCAGGGTTCACTCACCCTTAGCTCCACCTCTCTGCCCACTCTTACCCGTCCTGGAGCCGTTAGTGTGGGCTGCATCCCTTCTTGAAGCACAGTTTTCTATACTAGTTTTGAGGAAGAAGGCTTTAAGGACCTGCACTTTCTCCCCCTCAGAACCTGCACACCATTCTGGGTTCTCCCACGTGCTCCCATCCCAGTCTTGTCTCACCCAAGCATGCAGACAAGCTCAGTACCATTGCAAGCCGTAACAAAATGCCGCATTTTCTTTGAATGCTTTCCAATTTTAATAAATAACTGGTACAACGGTGCCAAATCTGTGCATCAGGGCCCAAGAGACAAGGGCTGTGTTGAAGGGCTGATGTTTCCTACGGTGATACGGCAAGACCGGGGCAATTTCTGCAGCTGGCAGCTGTGGATCAGACCTTCTCTGGTTATATCGTTGCAAAACGGACGCTGAAGCGCAAGGAGAAGGGCCACAGACAGATACTGTGAATTACAAGCTGTGGATAAGGTGGGGATTTAATCTTCTTCAGTCTTTAGCTTTTGTGAACGGGGTGGTATCTCTTGGCTCCAGAAAACCACTGCTGTTGTAAAAGCAACCTCTGCCTCACCAGCTCCTCTCTTACAGGAAACTGCTTCCGTAGGAGAGTGCAGGAACGAAACCAGAACACAATCCCTGTGTCTTCACACCATCATGCATGAGTCACCCTGACACGTTCAGTAGCTGGCTGCGTTACTGCTCAGCGACGTAAAGATTCATTTGGTGCTTGACAGGAGGAAGCATCACACAGACTGGCCATCCTCCCTCCAGTACATGTGCTGGGAAATGCAATGGGGTAAGGAGCTCTTGGCTTGCCTGTGGTCGCTGCTGGGCAGAGTGCTTTCTCCAGGGGCAGGTTTGCAGCTGGACTTCTGTGGGACTCCAAGGAGAGCATTTCTTCCTTTCAGTGGCACCCCTTCTTTCTTGGGCACAGTTTGGAGAAGAGATTTCAACAACGAATTGAACTCTCCCCTCTCCTTCTGCTTGCTGCATGTGCCCTTACAGCTCAGCAAAGGACTTCTTCAGACTTTATACAGAATGCTTGAAAGAAGAGGGGAAAAAATAGTGAGTCCATTGACTTTTAATCCCTGCTTTTAACTTCTTCACTCTGTTGCCTGTTACATTTTCTTTCCAGGGACACACGACATTTGTCCACTACAAAACATTCATGTCTAAGCAGAAGCCCCAGCCGTGCTCCCACACGATGACCCCTGAGCAGAGCAGAGAGCATAGAGGTGCCAGGAACCCATTTCTGAATTCACTCTCCCTTGGTGGAGAACTTCCACTGGCATTTGTTGGTTGGACACAGGGATTTTATAGCATCACTCTGCTAGCAAAGGCTGTAACAGCAGCATCGTTATAATGGCAAAAAGTGCATTGGCAATTTTAATCTACTTCGAGAGCTGCCAGAATTTATTTACACATACAGCCATGAGAGGTTTTCCCAGAAAAATATCACTAGTGCTTCACAGCACAGCTCTTCCTCTCCCTTCTACCTTCCCAGCATCATTTATCACTTGAGGGGGGTGGATTTACAGCAGCCCCTGCACTGCTTTATTTGCTTTCCACCAATTCACATTCAAACATGACAGCAGCTTCCCAAGATGTTTTGGGCCTCTGTTGTTCCTGATTGTTCCTCTCAGCTCTGAAGGAGGAGGGAACCCTTCCCATTACAATGGCAACCAGAGCCTGGTGGTGCCCAGTGTCACACTCTCAGAGCTAAGAGCGGGGCCATGCTGTGACTAATGCAGAAATGTACTCCCCTCCTCCTCAAAATTCCTCTGTGGAAGAGGAATAAATGCAGAATTGCCTATAAGAGTTACCATTAGAGTACTTTTCACGGATAGCGTGGCTTCCTTCCTCCAGACACTTGGCCAACACAACGCCATAAACACCTTCTACAAAGAAGTTTCTCTAAAAAAAAGCTAATTTTTCTACAACCCCATCCAAAACTGACCATTTATTTTTTATATTCTCTCTGTTTGCTCCAGCTGAAGCAGAGAGAGATGCCTGGCAGTGAGGTACCACTGAAGCAGGTTCCTCAGACCGGGGCTCCCACGTTCAGCTGCATCCCAGCAGAGGCTGGTGTCAGACCGTGGGGTACCAGCCAGACCACTGTCGGGCAGTGACTTGTGTGCCACGGGTGACACACACTCAATCCTGGACCAAAAAGCACAACCTGCCTTTGGTGCAGCTTCCCCCTCCAGCACAGGCTTTGCCAGAGCTAGCTGCTGTGGGGTGGGCTGCTGGAGTTCCAAGTGAACGCTGCGGAGTGGACAGTAGGGGGACTGTGGTTTGTGTGGTGGGGACCAATCTTAAATAATTCACACAGCTTCAGAAAGATCTGAACTTGGGGGGCCGCTCAGTTTGGGAATATCCACCCCTGTAACTGGAGCTGCCAGTATGTGGAGTAAGGATGATCCTGCTATGTGCTCAGAGGGCAAAAACCCGACAAAGAGTGTGATACTGGTCCCAGTCCCTCTCCCAGTTGGAGCTGTAGTCCAGTCTGAGCAGGGTGATCACTTCTACACTCCCTAACCAACATGTAGAGACACCACAGACCTGTGCACTAGCACAGCCCTAGTTTCTTCCCCCCTTTCCCATTCCTAGCAATCCACACACATTTGTCTGCTGTGGAGGAGGAGCCCGTTCTGAGCCACTACAGCTAATGCAGGACCTGTCACTGTGTTTGGGGTATCTGGAGCTGCTTTTCTGCCACACATTATCATCCATTTACTGCCAGTGTTCATCATCCCCATCACCCACTCATCCTGTGCCATGCAACCTTCCTGCAGCTTTATGCAGACCAATTTTCTTTTTTTTACTTTTTTTTTTTTTTAACTTTAACTGCCTTGAGTAACTCTCTGTCATCAGCATCAGGCTGCTGCTGATAACGGGACAGGATATGCAGTGGAAGCAGAGCAGGCAGGGCTCAGCTGAGCCCAGGGAATCCCTCACACTGCTCAGCCTCTGGGCTGCACAGACCAGAGGGGTTCTGGGGGGGGGGGTTCCCGTCTGCAGCACGTAGAGTTCTGCCCAAAGCTGCTTTGAAGTGGTTTTGAGTTCGTGTTGGAGGAAGGCAGGCCTGGGACACGGACTTAAGACAAATTTGCCTCCGTGGTCAGCATTAATCACCTCGGCATTGGCAGAGACGTGGCCCAGCACGGGGCAGGCTGCTCCAGCTTCCCGCGCTGCCCTGGGCTGCTGGGCACCAGCTGGCCCCGCCGGCGAGGGGCAAAGCTCCCGCCGAGCTCTCTGGCATAAAAGCGATCCTCCCGCCGATAGAAATACCTCAGCCATTTGCTCTCTTCTTACCTTTGCTTTGACAGAGGGGCAGGGCCTGGCGCGGGGGCTGCGTTGACATAATCTGGCTCATCATCCGGGCTTCCCGCCCGCAGGGCTGTGGGCGAGGGTGGGAAGCGCTGGTCAGGAATCAGGTCAAGCTGACAACGCGTACGCGCCGCTCACACGCCACGCGTCCCGCTAAGCTTTAGCCGTCCGTGCTGACACAGTTTTGTGCCCGGGCAAAGAAACCTCAGGTCGCAGTATCGAGGGCTCCTGGAAGGGGCCCTTCAAAATGGAGTCTGCCAGCTCCCCGCGAGCGTGGGCAGCTTTACAGAGCCCAGAAGAGACATAGACTTCATCTAGAGAGTGTGCAAACAGGGTGACAAGAACAGGTTGGCTTCGGCAGCTTCCGCACCAGAGACGGAAAGCCCTCAAATACATACGTGTACATTCAGCCCTATCTCCCAGGCCAGCCTGCCCCCTGACTTCACAGGAAGCCACACGCTAGATTCGGCTGCTGTTTAAAGGGTCACTTCAGAAACACGAAGCCCCACTGGCCGCAGGAGAGGTGTGGGCTGACCCCACGGGCTGTGCGTGCTGCTTTGTCCGAGGGGATTACAGGGCTGAGCTTGCACCAGGGCGACTTCAAAACGTAAGAGGATATAAGACACGAAGAAGGATGTTCTTCTGTAGCATCCTGTGGTCAGGGTTCAGACACAGCCACCTGCACGGTGGCCTTTTGAGTACTAGAAGCACCACGTCCCATCACAGCAGCACTGAATTACAGTTTGCACATGGCCTTCGATGTTTGGGGAAAAAAAAAAAGTAACTCAAGGAGGCAATGGCTGCGCTGTCCTGGTCTATACTGGTCTAGTGTAACGGGCACCCTGCCCACGAGCCCCATCTCTAAATAACAAACCACTGCTAAGAACTTACCTTCTGTGTGCTGGAGTTTCCAAACGTGTATGGCTGCGCTGTTCTCGTAGTCTACCGCATCATCTGTGACTAAGAAGAGGTTGGACAGGATGATGCTGAACAGCAAGTGGACTAAAAATGGACATCTGTGAAACCCCCCCCTCCTACCACCTCACTCTGACCGCCCCATGCACGTGGCTGAGTTTCCAGCTGCCGTCCTGCCACGGGTCTGCTGATGCTGCCTCATCGCTTCTCCAGCCCCAAGCACACGCCTGGATATCTGCTGGCATTGGTGGGGGGTCAGACTGGGCCCCACAGCTCCTGCCTCCTCTAACGGCTCTGTGCAAAGCCAGGCAGGAGCAGGGCAGGCTCTAGCAGCGCAGAAAGCAGCGAGTTAATTTGCCAAATGAAACTGATTTGACTTCCTATTTGGATTGCAACATCCCAGGGCAGCAGCTGGAAGCCCTTAAGCAGCCACTGTGGTCCAGTGCCACGCTCCAGCAGCTCGCTGGCTGCAGCCCTCTTGGGCTGGCCACAGTGAGAAACCTTAGCTGGAACCATGACCAATCCTGGCTGTAACACTGGGAGACCTAGAGAAGCAACACAGACCCCAAAGCTCCTGAACTGCTGCAGAAACCTCCTACTTAAAGGGATCATCCCAGAGGTGAGCTCTTGGCTGGTGAGATACCACCACGTGCACTTTCCTGCAGAAAAGGGAAACGCTCCAGGTCTGCTCTGTGCCTGGGGCAGCCCCTCCACCCCGGCTCAGAGGCACAGGAAGGGCTGGGCCCGTGAACAGGGGTGTTCTCCCTCAGCTGAGCAAGCCACCGTCCTTCCCTGCCCTTCCAGCCACCTTCGTGCAACACACATGGACCCAATCACAGAATCGTAGCACCATCTAGGTTAGAAAAGATCTTTAAGATCATTGAGTCCAAACATTAACCCTACTCTA
>WUAM01000107.1:11944749-12002580 GCA_024336885.1 Actenoides hombroni
CAGGGTGGGTCTTCCAACCCAACCTCTAAATTACCCAACCCGGACCTCTGCCGCCGGCGGCACCGCCCCCCTCCCCGCCCCCCCCCCCCCCTCCCAGTAACCTCCCATCACCTCAGCAGCCTTCCCTCCCCAAACCCTGGGACGTGTGGCCGCAGCATTTACCTGTCAGGAAGTTCTGATACCTGCACTCAGTCCTGCTCCCTGGGGAAAAGCAGAGGGACACGTTGTGCTCGGGCTCACGCTGAGCGATGGGAGCTGTTTGATGGTGGAGCTACCAACCTTGCCTGGCAAATGCCTGGTCTAGACAAGATGTCCCAGCACCCTGTCCCACCAAATATTAAGTGTCCAATGAGGTCAACTCCACCACTTCCTTGGGGAGATTGTTCCAGTGGATGATTGTCCTTGTTGTGAAAAATTTTCCTCTTCCTTTTAACTGGAATCTCCCCAGGAGTAACTGGTACCCATTGCCCGGCTTGTCTCCAGGCTAACCCCTGCCCCGTGCCCTGCCCATGGTCTGGCAGTGAGGAACCAGCCTCTCAGAGGCTCCATCTTCCCAAAACCACTGGGAGCTCCCAGGCAGCACCTACACAAATAAGCCGAGATTTACAACATTTCCATTTATGAATTTTGTGGTAGGTGCTTTCCCAGTGGCTGTGTGGATGAGGAGAGCATTGACCCGGTGCCCATCCCGGGGCCCACACTCACCGTAGCCAGCGTGGTGAAAGGAACTGAGCTTCTCAGGGGTTTTCCTGAGAGAGAGAAAAGGGAGCTCAAATCCCAGGTCTGAGCAAACCGTAGCAGGGGTTACAAACCACAGCAATGCCTAAGCCAGAAGGACCATCTGTGAAACCTCCCTGTGAGGTTATAGCAGGACACGCGTCGAATGATGAGATACGAAGATTTTTGGGTCAAATCCCAGAATGGGAATAACCATGCCTGGATACTGCAGCAGAGTTACTGTGGCTGTGTAATTCCTGGGGGTTTTGGTGATGGGTAGAAGGGGATTTCTCATGTCAAACTGGTTATAAGCAAAGAATAGCTGTTTCTTTTTAGTTATGTGCCTGTTATGGACAGTCACAGCTCATCTCCTTGGGTTCGATATCAACAGTTGCCAGTAGAATGCAGTCAGACTGAAGAAAAATCTAGGAAAAAACCCTCTAGCCCAACTATTGACTGTCAGTAAATTAAGCAACCTGCTGTAGTTGCAGGGGGTTTGGACTAGATGAGCTTTACAGGTCCCTTCCAACCCAAACCAGTCTGTGATTCTATGATTCTGGGTATTGCCCAAGCCACGTGTTACAGCAACCAGAACCCAACCCCAAACCCCGAACATTTCTGTATGTTGGATGAACTTCATCCAGCCTTGGCTCTACTGCTAGGTTTGGGTTGGGTTTTTTTACTTACCTTGCTATGGAATAGTTTCCAGATTCCTTAGTTTGTTCCAGCCTTCGGGTTGTAGCTAGAACCAAGAACAAAACAGATTCATAGAACAGTAGGGGACGGAAGGGACCTCTGGAGATCATCGAATCCAACCCCCCTGCCAGAGCAGAGTCACCCAGGGCAGGCCACACAGGAACAGAGCCAGGTGGGTCTGGAAAGTCTCCAGAGGAGACTCCACAACCTCTCTGGGCAGCCTGGGCCAGGCTCTGTCACTCTCACAGTGAAGAAGTATTTCCTCATGTTGGGGTTGGTCATTATGATGACAGCAGCAGATATTTCAATGAGCACAGAACATCCACCAGAGAGGATTCCCCAGTACCAACAAGTATTTTTCTAATGCATCCCAAAATAGCTTCCAAATCATTCCTTGAAAGCTCATAAATAGCCAAACCAGGAAACAAAGAGAGGAAAAGCTGGTGTCTGTGCAGACTGCAGAGCTGGCAGACACACACCGGGAGAAGCTACAACCCCAACTGCTGCTTTCTTGCTTATTCTTCCCCCAAACCACTTGATTTGAGGGCTTTTCCCACGCTCAGCACCTCTCCCTGCACACTGCCAGATGCATCAACAGGTTGTGGGCTTTGGCTGGGCTGGAGCAAAGACTCCTTAGGGGGCTTATGGGGCTCATGCCCAGCGATGTGCCAGGGAAAGGAGCTGCCCCACAGAGCCCATCTGTAGGCGGTGACATTTAATACAGACCCCGTCAGCAGCTTGTTTCAGGATAAAAATCAAAAGGCCAGCACTTCACCCAGCTCGCTGCAGGAAGCTGTAAGGGGTGATGACAGATGAGTCACTCCCGCGGGTTCGGGTTCACCCACCCCATCATCTGCGCAGGGTGAGCAGAGCCCTGCCTGTCAGGGACGTTGCTTTGGTGATTTGTCTCCAATGCCAAGGAAGGTTTTTCCTAGAGCTCAGAATTCCCATCCCTAGAAGTAACGGAGGTGGCTTTGACAATCCCAGCCTCATACCATTTCACCGCTCAGCTTCAGGGTGACCTTTTTAGCTTTACTCTCCCCAAACTCTATTCTGTGCACGCAGGAGCCCCGTGCGATGTTCGTACTCACTGGAGTGGGATCGAATCACCTCAAACCGCCGCTGGCTTTCGAGCCTGGAAAAAATAGAGGTACAACCTCAGCTGAATTTTGGGGTCTATGACAAGGAAAAGAGATGTAAGAACATCTTGTCGAGCAGAGTTAGAGAGCACAGCCTCCACCCTGGGCTTGGTGGAGCGCTGAGGTGCATCCCTTGGTGAGTTCTGCAGGATCCCTGTGAGCTGGGAGCAGTTCTCTTTGACACTTAAAGTCAAGATGTGCTTACGGAGCAGTGGCAGAACAGTCAACATCAGCTAAGGGAAGGACCCAGGGATGAGGAAAACATCATTTAGGGTAATTCCTACTCTGGCACTTTATGCAGGAGTTAAGGTCAAAAGAACATTTTCACCCACAAAAAAACCTGGGTGTTGACCCATGAAATGGCTTCAAACCCCACTGCTGCTGCCCCTGCCAACATCCCTGAACAGCAACCTGAAAAAAATAACCTACAGGGATCAGCAACAAAAATACCAAACATGCCCAGTAAACTCTTTTCTTTTTTAGTTAACAGGAGCACTGCTCTTTGCAGCACAACAGGATTCAACATCTCCCGCTGCAGGGGCTCACAGGCACCTAACAGCTCTGGGTTCGGGACCCTCAAAATGTCCCTTTCCCCATCCCAAGCTGGAATTCACCCCACGGGGCTGGTGGGAGCTGAGGTGTCGGGCAGATGAGCGCACGGCAAACTCTGCCAGTATACAGAAGTTAAACCCCCGCGCTCACAGAAAGCCCAAATGAACCCAAACCAGATCTCAAAGAAGAGCTCACAGTCCCACCAGCCTGAAGCCAAACCACCCAGCCCGGGTGTGACTTGCAAGAAGCGGGGACGATTCAGCAGGAGCCCGCGGGGGACGGATCCTGCGCCGGCTTTTCCATCAGTCTGCCACCGAGCACAGTGAAGCCTTTCCCCTGGCCCTGGGCAAGCAGGGCAGACTCCAGCCCCCCAAGCCCAGGGTGCCTTTGCAGAGCCCCTTTGCACCATGTTTGCTCTGATAGCAAAGCTTACAAGGCAGCTTTATTTTAACTTTTATTTCCCCCCCCCCTCCTTTATAAGTTTAGCTGTGGTTTGTCTGTCGGTGAGGGAAATCAGGGGGGGTGTGTGTGTGCACAGACACATTTCCTTCGCTGCTCGTGCTGCAGGTCAGTGGTTGCTCTGGAACAGGGTCCCACCAGCACCAGCCAAGGGCAGGGTCTTTTTTATGAAGTTACCAACTTCTCTACCTCACCTCAGGGCACAACGGGACAGGATAAGGACTTGCCCTGCCAATCTCCCAGAGCTTTTTCCAACTAATTAATGACTCAAAGGCATCACCGACAGAGCTTCAGCTTAATTTGGGTTTATTGTTTGTAAAGGCATCGCTCCTCCGGCAGCACCCCGGGCTGGCCATGCTGCCCTGCGTGCCCCATTCTGGGATTATTTTGGTTTATATTAATCCAGATTTGAGCTGTGAGGCAGGGAGTGGGTCTGGCTCTGGCCAGGGTCTCACCCTGGGTGAGCTCTTTAGGGGAGAAGCACAATTATGAAAGGCAACTTACTGGCTCCTCTGCTCTCTCAGCTGCTTCTCTCGCTTGGCAGCTGAAAGACATCGAAAAAAACACAAACAAAAAACCAAACAACATTATTTGGCAGTTAAAGATCAGAAAGACCAATAAAACACGTTCACAAAACAACAGGACAGTGGAGGCAGCGAGCAGCAGTTGCAAAAGGGTTTTAATTTATTTATTTAAAAAAAAAAACATGTCTCAAGTGTAGTATTTGTCTCAGCCACCGCAAAGCAAGCCAGCCATTGCTGTCCTCAAAACCCCAAACTGCAGCCTCTCTCCCCCAGTAAAACCCACCCAGTGCTCAAAGGTGGGCTCAAACCCCCCCGGGGTGGGTGCTTGCCCCACTGTCTTTGTATTTAATGTGTATGTGAATCTATCTCCCCGGCCCCCTTTCCAAGCCTGCCCTCCTCCTGCCTGTCTACCCTGCAGGATTTGTGCATTTGGATGGAGCTGGGTGCCACAAAACCCCTCACTGGGATCCCCATGGAGAGGGGTTTGCAGCCCGCAGACCTTCATCCACCCCAAGGAAGAGGTGCTGTAGGACTTGTAGGTCCTTCCCCCCAGCTGCTCCCCAGCCCCCAGCAGAGACCCTTCCCAGCTCAAGCTTGTGGAGCTGGCACGTGGCCGAGCAGAGCCAAATCCCTCTGGGGGGGGACATCCCAAGAGGGAAAGGGTCTGGCCAGCATGACCCCTGCAGCTCAACCCAGGGCCATAGGCAGGACCCCAAAACACAAAGGAGGGGCAGGACCCCAAAGCACAAAGGAGGGGGCAGGACCTTACCGGAGAGCTGGCACTTGACGCAGAGGCTGACAGTAGCCCCGAGCAGCATCAGCGCGGCAGCCGCCAACAGCAGCTCCAGCTGGGCCATGGCCCGGCCACATCCAGCCTGAAACACAGCGGTGAGGGGAACCCCGTGAGCACAGGGGGCACGTGGGGCTGTGCAGTGGCTGCTCCTCAGAAAACTTTCACCCCCCTGCATCCCCAAAACACGCCAGGCGTTTGCCTCCACCACCCCAAGGTGATGGAACCCTAAAGTCTCTTCTGCATCCTCAGCAGTGCCCCCTCCCTGCGTAGCTCCCATCCGAGCAGCTGCCAACACACTTTCCACCCACCCCAGAGCCAAATCTCCATTTCACCATGGGGAGGAAGAAGAGCTTCAGGGGGTTCCCCTCTGCCCACTGAACAGGACACCAGCATCGAGAGTAAACCCCCCCATGGATTTACTCATTCCCAAACCCACAACCCACGTTGCCACCACCAAACGTTGTCAGCAGGAACCATTTTTTAAGCACCCAGAAGACAGGGCAAAAAGGGAGGCACTTGGAAATATTCAGAGGTGCCAAGACCTCTGTATGAGGCGTGCCAGCCATCTCCCTAGGGTGCAGAATTGCTTTAAACGTTGACTTCCCCAAGCGTTTTTTTTTCCTGCGTTGAGCTGGCTCAGACACCAGCTCTTCCCCTCCTCTCCCTGACAGGCTCTTCCACAAACAGCAGCTAACATTTTGTAATAATCAGCGCAATTTGGCTTTGATTTCTTCCTTTAAAACACAAACCATCCTATAAATATCACAGAAAAGAGCCTGCTGCATCTGGGACAGCTCGTTTAGCCCATTCCTATTCCCAGGGGTCAGAGTTCCTTTACTTACAGATTATTTTCATTTATTTTTGTTTTTGAATAAACTTCTTCTTTGTCCCCTCAGGATGGAGATGCTGACACTTGCCAAAGGCTCTGCCTGGCAGGAAGCTTTTCTACCACCTACCCTCAATCTCCCCTATTACAACTTAAGCCTGGATTGTATTGATATAGCCACTGTGAATTGGGAAGGAGATACAGATACATAGATATGGGGGGGAAATATAGAGATAAATAATAATTAAAATAATTAACAATAGTTAAACAAATATCAGTAACAGATGATGGACAACAGCAGCCTGATTCTGCCCAGCTCAGCATTTTCTGCCTCCACTGAGCAAACAGCCTCCCACCCATGTGGCCAACGACACTGGCAGAAGGTTTTCAGTCCAGTTTGGCATCAGGGTCCCAGTTTGACACCAGTGTCCTAATTGCCAGGGCACGGTGTAAATGACTGTGGGGTGGGGGGAGGAGAGAAAAGACTCAGCATCTAGGAAAGACTCCTGCCCTAGACAGCCCCTCAAGCTGTGTCCCTGCAGGGAGGGAGCAATCACAGGGGGACAGGACAGGGTTTGGTGTCAGCATCCTCTGGGCTCTGCCTGGACATGACCTGGCTGCCCAGAAATGACCCTACACCCAGCAGGGTGACAATTTTTTCTTTGAGATCATCCTTTCTGCTTGTGACCAAATGGGGTTTATTTCTGGTCCCTTCAAGGTTTCCTGAGCTCACAAGGATGTAGCAGCTCCTGGCACTCACTCCACTCTGTCTTTGCTCTCCCTCTTCAGGGGTCTTTCCCTGCAAAATATCTTGTAGTACTTTCTGAAGAAGCTGGAATGAGTAGTTTTAGATTAGCAACATGCTCAGACCTCCATGGACTCACCCAAGAGGTGCAGGACCAGCACCCTCAGCTGCAGCTGAGATGTCTGGGGTTGGAGCCTACTCAAAATCATGTGGTTTCTCACATCATTTTTCCTTGGCTCAACATCCCCCATGGAAATCATGAGTTGTGGATCATCTCTAAAGCATCTGCAAGAGGCAGCTTAAGGGAAGTTGTCCCAATGCTGGTGACCAAAATTCATTATACAAAGGGCTGTAACTCTGCAGGTTGGTTTGGGGGGAATGGGGGGTTTTGTTCTTTATTTTCCGAGTAAAGGCAGAGCTGAAGGCACCTGATAACTCTGACCTAGTTTATACCATTGCAGGATGGGCCACCATCTCCCTTCTAGAGCAGGTTTTATTTCTGCATCAGGGCAGTAACACAGCAAACCCCAGCTGCTCCTGAGCCCCCCCTCCCACTCGACAAGACCACCCAAGGCAGTTATTTGCAGGGCTCTGCAGATCCCATCCCCATCACAGCGTCCTCCGCAGCAAAAGCTCTCACAGGCACCAGCTCACAAGCATACCACAAGCCAGGAGGCTGTTATTTGTGGTCACCCAAGTCCATGGAAATCCTTCCTTTTGGTATAAAAGCTCCTCTTGTAAGGAGCTGACGGAAGGAGGTGATGACCAGATTTCTGACAAGCAGAAGGCTGGAGGCACTTACCCACGGCTGGCAGGATATAAATAAAATATTTGGGAGGCTGACGGTGCTTTCCCTGCTCTCCACCTTGGGGAGATGGAGGAGAAGAATAAATAGACACGAGCCACTGAGGGCTGTGATAGGAGGAGTTAGAAGGATGTACGGAGTTAGACCTGCTGACCAGCTTTGCTTTCCAGATGCTTAATTCAAAGACTGAGAGAAAACAGATTCCCATCTAGTTTCAGGAGTGAGATTCAGCCAGCATCAGAATGCCCTGTTCTGTTTCTACACTTCTCTGTTCTCCTTTTGTACGTTTTTTGCCCCTTTTGGCACTGGCAGAGTTCTCTCCTCGCACGAGGAGGCTGCTGTGACCACGGCATGTGGCAGCCAGAACTGCCCGGGCACCTCAGCCCCCCAACCCTGGCAGCAGCCCCTTGGAATGAGCAATTCCAGGGAGAATAACCCTCTGGAGCCTGGAAAAAGCTGCTCTCTGCAGCACAGCACTGCTCCCGAGAGAGGGAAGAGGTGTCCCCAGACATGGGTGGCTCTTCCTACGGCCTCAGATATTTTTAGCAATCAAAGAGACAAACTTTCGGTTGATTTTTGTTTAGTTGGTTGGTTTTTTGTTTGGTGTGTTGGGTTTTGTCTTTGTTTGTTTGTTTTTGAATGGGAATGATTAACAGATTTGCAAAAGAGTATTTGCTCTGTACGTGCTGGGTCTTACCAGCCTGTCTGCTGGTGCAGAAGGTTTCTAGTCCTCAATTAAGGATTAAACCCAGTAACAGGGCTCCACTATAAACAGCCAAGGGAAGGAGAAGTTGTTTTATCAGGGAAGCCTGAAAGGTCTCTTGATTTTCAGTCTACTAAAGAGGAGAGAGAGAGTAAAATGGACACTCACTGTCAATCCGTCTGAGAGGGAAACACCAAAGCAAGAAAAACTGTTTAAAATTAAAGAAGACAACACTGGCTTATAAAACTGGTGACTTAAAGCTGGATACACGCAGGCTAGAAATAAAATGTCTAATGGATGGAAAGTCTGGAAGAAGTTTCCAAAAGCAGCAGAAGCAGCAAAAAGCTCACTTAGAAACCCTGTTTCAGAATAGTTAAAGCACACTTAAACTTTTTTTGCTGAAAAAGCCAGGGAGGGAGGAATGTGTCGGTGTGACATCGGCAAAAATGGCTGATTTTCTGCAAGATCATTTCTGATTACATCAGAAATAACCCTTAGAACAGAGTTTTTAAACAGAATTTTTAGACCCTTGCAGACATCAAGCTCACCCCTTGCATTCACATTGCAAGATAAAGACCAAAATTGCAAGTTTATGTCACACGTTCAACCTATTTGTTAAAAAAAAACCCACCCAAAAGGCAATTATAAACCAGTCTTTTTCTCTCCCCTCCAGAAAGTTTTGTGGCCTGCCCCAGTTTGCAATAAATTAAGACTAATTCAGCCTGATTGGATGAGTCACCAGCGTGAAATATAAAGCGGAGAATTTATTTAAAACCTCGCCGTATGAAACGTAGCGCGCAGACTTGTTGAGCAGATGCAATATTCAGCTTGACTCAATGTCTCTGGCGTTTCTAAGAAAAGAAACACTGCTTGCTGTTTGTCTGCCTTGCACAGATCGCCACAGAAAATCCCACCAATTTAGAACTTCAAGTTTCAGACCAAGGCAGCTCCTGGGGCTGGAAGCACTTGGATGACCAGCGTTGAGCCTCCAGAAAAGCTCCTTCCCAGAGGTCTGCACATCCCACTCCCTAACAGATTTGAATGCCAGTGGCAGTTTTCTTTGGAAAGCTGCTGCCATATAGACAAAAGTCTGGGTTTGTGCAGCTATTCAAGTAGACCAGGCTTTATTTTAAACCAGGGGAGCCGCAGATGCATTTTGATAGAACATAGGACAAGAGGGAAACACTGGAATTGATAAATCAACTTTCACGCAGATTATCAGGCTGTAAAATGCTTTAAAAAAAAAGCCCAAACAAACAAAAAACCTCAGGTGGAAAATACAGCACAGAATCACAACCAGCCTGCCAGCACAAGGAGGTACCTGGCAGAAATCTCTGGTATTTGTCTTTAACTTCCCCTGTCAGGCAGCAGCACAGCCAGGCAGCGCGCTGCAGGGTCGGGGGGGATGCCACATCAGCAACTGCAGACCCCGGCCCCCCGTGCGTCCGTAACCAAGTACTCCCGTGTACTCCAGAGCAAGGAAAACCAGCCAACATCACACTCGATTATCCCCAAATGATCCTGTCTTGCTAACGTGTCTACCTCACAGCCCACGTTACACCGAACATTGCTCACGAGAGAAAACTGGTGCAAAGAGAAAGCTCTTCCCATTCCAGGATCAGCGATTTCAAGCAGTTATATGCAGTAAAATAAATACATTCCCAAACGTGATACCAGTCAACCCTGAAACTGATGGGACACCCGGAAAGTGCAGCTCAGGTCGGCTGTTCTGGAGGACTGGGCTTTGGAGGGGGAAACACCGTGGGCTGCAGCAGCCCCTGAAGCTACAGGCAGGAGCCAGAAGCAGGACAGAACAGACTCGGGATGAGGGCAGCTCAGTTGATATTGCAGAATATTTTAGGAGATGTGAATGAAGAAATAACGTAATTAAAAAGCAATCCTGCTGCCATTGGCAGATAGGGTGGGGAGATAGAAAGAACAGTAGCGTAGAACGGGCAGCCCAGAGGATGTGGGACAGAATCTCCTCTGGGGTCCAGAGAGGTATAAATGCAGCGGAGAAGAGATATCTGGTAATTTTCATACCTCGGAGCTTGTCGGGTGGTGGCCATGAGCGGGAGAGAGGAGTAACATCCAGCATGGTGCTGTTTGGAGGGGTATTACAAGGGTGACCTTGAGCCCTCTTTAAAAGGGTCACCAAAGTCTAGCCTAAGATCTGAGCTCACCGATCTCCGTGGGACACCTCACCCACCCCAAAGCCTTCACTGGAACCCCCTGCACCCCCAAGGTGCCTTTCTGTCCCCATCCCTCCCTCTCCTACCTGACCCGCAGCCTCAGCCGCTCTGCCCCATCCGTCCCATCTCCTCCTGCATCTCACGGCCGCAGCCACCGGCGCTGGAGCTGGTTCCTCCCGGGCTCGTTAGCCAGCTTCTGGTTTCCTGTCATCATCTGAATCACTAACCCCAACATCCGCCTCTCGACCGGTCAGCCCCTCGCCAGCTCACGAGAGGGACCCAGGGGTGGTGGTTGTGCAACTCGTGCTGCTCACAGGAGCCTTTTGGGTTCTCCTCCGAGGGGAGAGGAAGAGGCTCGGACAGCGAGAGACCACACGCATCACCCAGATGCCTTCTGAAGCAGGCCTGGAGTTTTCAGATGGTGCTAATGCCCCCCCAAAAATTCAAGTTTCCTTTTATCAAAGAGCCTGGGGAGGATTTAACACGGCATGCTGGAAGGGGCAGATGCTGCCTGAAAAAACCTGTAGCAGTTAAAGAGCAAGTCCTCTCTCACTTTCTGCAGAGTAGATGATATCGAGTCTCAAAGGCAGCCTGGGGTCACCTCTGCTCACAGCCAAACCTGGAGCTCCTGTCCAGAGTTGCAAGAATGAAACTATTTCTTATACTTCAGCACTGGCAGTTTACAAGACATCAGCAGCAATTTCACTTTACTCTTAAGTAACTAGCTCCTTTTTTTTTTGATGCTTGAATAGAACATGGAAGGTTTATGAATAACAGGGAATTTATCAGCTGGCTTGGAGCCCTGTTACAGTACATGAAATATGTATCCTGCTCTTGGAGTGGGACAATCCACACGTGCAGGTAACAGTCCTGTAGAGCTGTAGCTACCGGAGTGGGACAGGCAGCCAGGCACATGCTGTACAGCTGAAGACAAAACAACATTTCACACTGCCTCTCACTAGGACACTCTAACACCTCTCTTACACACAGCAGTGTAAACTCACCCATAAAGGGGAATTTCATTCTAGCTAAATTAGGGCACTCTTGAGCTGCCACAGCCAGTCACGTACATCCACCTCTCTCTCTGACAGCAGCAGACCCTTCTATCACAAAGAAGATAAAATAGCCAACTGTTCACATCTCGTGCAACTCTGGGCCGGGAGCTCTGCTATCCAGCTTTCAGAGGAAACGTTGCCTCGGTAAGATAATTAACCACTGTACATGCAAATACATGTAGACTTTCTCTCTTCCAATTCTAACCCGAGGTGCAAAAAAATAATTGCTTTGATGCACCTTCCAGAGCCCTTCCCACACAAGATGGGGGTGCAGAAGCCCATCTTGAAATCAGTACATTCCATCTGAAGCAAAGAGTAGACGAGCGAGACCCAGCTTTGAATCGCTTGTGTGATTCCTGGCTGGCCTCTGGGTGAAGGATATTATATAATGTGAAATGCTTTTCCGACTGCTAAAAGAGCTGCTACAGAATTGGCATTTCTAGCAGAGGTCTTGGCTATGAAATAGTTTATTTGGGGCTTTCTATCAGGTTGGGGTTTTTAAAAATGATTTAAACGAGCTGATAACAGAAGAGCTCTTTACAGCAGAACTGATGCTCCGAGTGTGCTGGAGACAATGACAGTTTGTCTTTCATACCCAATCTCTCTTTCATTAGGAACAGCCACTGCTAAAAAGGTACCACGTATTTGCTTACGGGTTCCCTGACGGGTCTCACGGCTCCCGAGATGACTCAGTGCCGTGGTCCGGACGTTAGCGCAGTTGGCAGGGGCTGCAGCAAAGGCACCTTGTGTTAGTGCCCTCCTTGTCTCCTGGGCTGACACACACCACTGCTCAGAGCAGAGAGAAGCTGTTGCCGTGCCCGAGCAGCAGGGCCACCCACACTCCAGGGTGTTGCAACAGCTCTTGGGCAGAGGGATGCCCTTCAAAGGCATCAGTCCTCTTGAGAGGCAAACCACCCTGATCACTCGCTTCGATTAGCGGGTAATTACTGCAGGAACACACACTGCTGTATAGGCACTATCTCCCTTCTTTGTATGTCTCATGAGAGGGGGTTTAGGCTGAGAGCCCTCCCTCTGAGCACCCACCAACACAACCATGAGTTCTGCTCTTTGGGAGGTCGGACCAAGCCCTGCCTGTGAGATGGGCACAGTAACCCCTGAGACACCAAACCCAGCCTGGGGTGCCAGGCTCTGTGTCTGTCACCATCCTCCTAAAAACCTGGGCCTCACCAAGGACTACTGCTAGAAACCATTTCTGGTCTGATGAAAGGTCAAAGACACAGGAGAGTCATGCATTTAGCTGCTGCAAGAAGTTACGCAAAATGCCACGTTACCATTTCACCTTTCCATGTCCTTTTCAAAGCTTACCCACTTCAGCTTTGTTTCCCCACCCCCATAACAAACACACAGCATCTCCTCTTTCAGTCAATTTTACCAGTTAACCAAACCCTCTTTTTTCCCTTTTGATACATAACCAACCAGCTGTAGAGATCTCTTCGGACCCAGAGAGGTTGTGAGAATCCATCTTCCACCCCACACTGCTTACCTGCTGGGGCTAGGAGATCAAATGCCCTGGGGACCAGTTTACATCCTTTCAGATAAAGGTGGGGTCTGCTCAAAGACCAGCTGGGTTTGCTTGAACCAGGTGCTATGACTAATGCTGATGGGAAACTAGCAGTGAAACAACAATTAGAAATCAATGCAGCATCTGAACCTGACCTTTCTGCAGAAACACACCCACTGCCAAGAGCTTGGAGGAAACGTTTCCAAGCTCCCAAACAGGCTCCTTCTCCCAGAAGCTCTGCCAGTCAAGTGCTGCCCACTCTGCAGGAGACCAGCACTCCGATCCCTCTTGCTTGGGACTAGAATGAGAACGTGTCTCATCCCAACTACTAATTATTTGCTTTGCCAAATTTTCACGGCAGCTTTAATGAAAGCCACGTTTTAAGAGGCAATTTTCTGAGGCGCTCAAGTAGCGCGGTCACCTTCTGCTGTAGAGCAAGCAACAGCTTTCCTCTGAGCTGTAGCTGCCTGAGCGTTTCCCCAGCTAAAGGGGAAGTGCCACCTCCTCCCCTGCCCCAGCTGCACACCCCCCTGCAAACCGGATCTCCCTGAAACCGAAAGCAGCTCCCTTAGAGCTGAAGGAAATGCTGCTACCACCCAGTGGAAAGCCAGCTCACAGCCAGGGGGTTCTGGGTGCCTCCCACCCAAATCTGGCCAAGTAAGGCTTGCAAAGACTAAGCCCGTACACCCCCATGGCACTGTCAAGCTGCTTCCCATTCTTACCCTGCTTAGTCCATCCTTGCAGACACCATCATTCTGAAATTCGAACACAAAACCCAAGAAGGTTTGAATGCTTTTTTAAATGTATTTATTTTTTATACAGCAATACAAATTATACAGGTTCATTACAGTACAGATTTTGCAGGGGTTTAGAGAGGTACTTTGTGATTTTATTTTATTTTTATTTTTTTTTTGGTTTATTTAAAAGAAAGAGGCAGATCTGGGGAGCACGGTGACATGAACAGAACAATCTCCTAGTAGGAAGCAAATCCCTACCCCGGGGAACACGAACCTGGCTGAAACCTACCGGGCAGAAAGGTGGCGGCAGCGTTCCCAGAACTAACAAACCCAAAACATCAACCCTGGGATACTCGAGAGCTTTACAGAAGAGTTTGTGAGCTTACGGGTAAGCAGGTGGCTCCTGGGACAGCGCCGAAAGTCCTCAATGCCCTTGGATTCGCTTTGCTGCAAACGAGGGAAGCTGATGTTAAAAGGAACCTAACAGCCTCAGCGCAGCCGGGGAGAGGGGCAGGGTGAAAGGCTTTCGCTTTAGTCACCCAACAGCTACAGCAAGATGAGGAACGTGATCTCAGACGTCATAACAGCGACTCCGTACGCGCACCCTGACACCCCCCGTGCAGCCAGAACCCCGTCTCCCATTTCCCGCGCCCGTCTGAGCTTGGGGTTGAAGTGAGCGGACGTGGGGAGGCACCAGCAAAGCTCCCCCGCAGCCCCCAGTGCGCAGGGCAGGTGCAGGCCATACACCTATAGCTTTGGGAGCACCTTTGTCATACCAAAACATTGCTGTTACTAACGTGCATCGGGCTGGAGTCAAGTGTCTGGCGCTGAAGGATGAAATCCTGTCAGCAAGCAGGATGACAGATTATCATTACACCATTTCAAATGCTTCTAACTGATTCGGTTGGATACAGCTACAGCGAGTGGTGTCACAAATAACAGAGTAAGCTGCAGATTAGCTAGGTAAAATGAGTGCACCCAATAAAAGATGGCCCCTTGCCACTTCAGATATACTCGATTCCTTAAAATCCTGCAGTGGGTTAAGTGGCATTTGGGAGGAGGGATTCAGCTACCAGATTAGAAATTCCAATCTCAGCTGGAAATCAGATTCCTCTTCAGCTGCAGAAACTCCCCTTTCTGCAAACGCAAGAAAACGCAAGATAAGCATCACCTGCAAAATGTCACCCCAAGAATCCGGCGCCCTTGAGAACTACGAAGGGAACCGATTCTAGGCTAGAATATCCCAGGATATACAAACAGCCCCCTTCCTTCAGAGCCTTCACCCTCGGCTGGTAGGGAAACACAGCAACCATCAGAACGTAAAGCAGAACCTGAACACGAGTGTAAAGGTGGTGGCAGTTACCAGCTTATTGCCCGTGCTCCTGCCGAAAGCCAGCGTGAAGAACCGCGAGACACACAAGCTGAGAAGGAACGAGGTGGGTGCAGAGAACCAGTGATCTGTGCCTGATCTACGGCACTGCTGGGAGCAAACTGGCCCCTCGCAGCCCTTGTCCAGCACACGCTCCAGGTGAAGAGGGGGATTCCTGGCGAGCAGCCACTCCCACCAGCTCTGCTCAGAGCAGGCAGCAGGGCCAGGGCAGCTCGGCAGGTTGCTACACGCGAGTGCTCTGATCAAGGGGTCACACATGCTTTTACAAAAATCAATGGCTTTATTATTAAATCTTTTCTACAAAAGGAAGGGTTTGCAGTATCACGGGATTTGCTTTAAAATTCTCATGATTTTATCATCTTTTCTGAAGCCAAGTTAGCAGCTAGCACTACCAGTAGCAAAGTGCTCCTACTATACTGTGTGCTAAAGTCAGGAGTGAAACTATAGGAGAATTCCTATGACAAGGTGAAGAATATCAGCACCATCCCAAACAGGCCCAGGACGGTGAGGCTTGGCCACACTCACTGTCACAACCAGCCCTGGCACACCAACACAACTGCAGCAATTCACAGGCAGCATTGGAGACGCTGTTAGTGCCAGCACACCTCAGGAGTAGGTTAACATCTTGTCGCTGCTCTAGGAAGGCAAGTGAGCCACCTTTGAGGGCATGAACTTAGCTTGACTCTATCACCAGCCCATCATCTGAACAGAAGACTCCCCCACCTCTTTCTCCAGCCATCAGAGCAGTTCATCACCACGAGCACAAAGAGCCCCTCGGATGCTGTTACAGACTCGCACGGTCCAATGAGCTGGCAACACACCCGTGCCAGCACTGGGCTGCTGCCATCAGAGGACTGGGATTAGCTCTCCCAGGGACAGCTCCTGGGCTCAGAAGCTCAGTGGGGTTTATGTTTTGGTGGCTGCCACTGGAGTTCTGCAGCACGTTAGATACAAACTGCTTACTCCTGCATTGTCCCACAGCTCTTCCCGAGACACGGCACCGGCCTTCCCCCCTGGAGAAACACAACAAAGGGCTTCCTACAGTTGCAAAGGAAATTCAGTATCAGTTCCAAGAACTGCCTGCTATGTTCCTGACTTCAGTTCTGGTCATTTTTTAAGTTCAAGCTTGAAAAAAAGCTGTGCACAGCTACTAGGAATAACTTGGTGAGAATACAAGTAGCCACGGAGTGAATTATCTGTTTGTTACCACTGCTGGTAACCATCTTAGTCTAGGCTTTGCCATGCCAGGCTTAGCTTTAAGCTGCAGGTAAAATTAAGCATTACAGATTAAACCATAACTGCTTTTTGCTGGTGGGATAGGGAAAAAATAATCTTGCTTCCTCCCACAGAACTTAAATGCCACATCCATATATTAAATATAGTTTTGTCAACTGTTGACACAAGCTAGTTGGACATCCTGCTGCCTAGGAAAATGTCAATCCATTGGATTTTTTAAGGGGAGGAGGGGAAGAAAGGACTAGAGGAGTCTGATCCTAAGCCAGATGGGAAGCAGGATGGTCGGAAAAAAACCCAAACCCCAGACAATGTGTTAATGTTTGCATGCAAAAGAACTACTAAAGGAATAAAAAAGAAAAATAGTATCTATTAAGTGATATTGGGATAGGGCTGCATCCACTAGTGGGAAACCCTCAACCAAACAAGTATTAGCAGATACAAAAAAAGCTAAAAGGACTAAGATGAGCCCTTTTCCATCTCTGCCTTTCCCACAAACCAGCGTTAACTTTCCTCCTTGCAGCGGTGAAATTGTTGCTTCCACCATCAGGTTTGGAAGCCCAGCTTGAGCAAGCCTTGTGGTGGCAGCTGAAGGAAACCATCACACCCAGCTAGCCCTGCTCTGACATGAAACTGGGATCGCTATTCACACAGGACAATCAGGTGCCTCAGCAAGTGACTCATGAGCAGGATTTGGGTCCTCTGCTCAAGCTGTTGCAAGAGCAGGGTCTGAGGAGCGGCTGGAAGGTAGGAACGCTTTCCCTGCCTCATGCCATGGAGAGCAGTAAAAGCAGGAAGAAGGTCAGAGCTCATTTTTTTCAATAAAGCTGCCTCTCCTGCTTTCCACTTACCCTGCAGTAAGCACAAACTTCAAAGACAGAGGGCAAGAGCTCATTGACAGCTCTGTTTAGTGGGAAACAGGCCAGCTGAAAAAATTGGGAGAAAGCAGGCAAGGCAGCAGGGAGCTGAGCTGTTTAACTTTGACCACACAGACTCCCCATTAAACATCCCTACTGGAAGGGGAAGGACACACTTTCTACCCTGTACCAGGCAGGGGATTGTGGTCAGAGGGCAGCAGACCCCAGCTCTAGGAAATGGAACAAACTATGACCTGCAAGCCACAGCACTTCCAAACCCTGCCTGGCAGCCTCAGCCATGGAACTGGTTACACTGAAGCCACAGCACGAAGAACTGGGGCTTCCTTCTACTTGTGGTTTTTGCTTCAGTGTCCTGCACTGCTCAGATCAGATTCCTCCCCTTTATCTTTTCCTTCCCCCCGCCCCACATCTTTGTATCAGAATGGCTCTGGTACAGCTTCCCCATCAAATTTAAGGAAGCAAATTTCCAAATTCACACAACTTTTGAAAAATGAGGAGGGGGGGGAAGGGGAAAACCCCCCATGCTATAGCAGACTCAAATAAAGACCAATGTTAAATATTACTTAATGTTTTCTTTTATTTAAAAGATCATTCACAAAATACCATATCCATAAATTTATTTTGTTATGAAGCAGAATGTGTTAAGTGTTTGGAATTTTCTTTTCCTTTTTTTCTTTTCCTCTTTTTTTTTTCCTTTTTGTTTTTACATTTAAAAGTCAACTGTCTTGACTAGAAGTGAGGTTTTTTTATATGGGAATTTGTTCTTAAAATCTTTTCCACATTGAAGATGTAAATAGGTCAATTATTGGTTCGGAATACAACCACACAAATGCATGTCTGTCTTAAATTAAGTATTAGTGTTAGACAAATGGTTCTTATCTCAGAAGCAGATTAAGTGACAGGCAGCAGAAGGAAGGAAAGAGTAGTTCTGTAAGTTGCTGGGACTCTGACATTAAAGGGAACTTTGAGGAAGAAATTCATCGCTAAGAGGTGCGGGCAGCGAAGCAGCCCCGCTGCCAGCTCCTTGCGAGCACTCTGGTGTGCCAGCTGCTGGATCTGAAATGGGTCAGCAGGAGCAGTAGGGGCCCAAGCTTCTCTCATACACTGGAGAAACTCTCCTCACTATCCACACTTCAGTGTTGCAGATCCAGCTTTTAGATTTTTAAACATGATCTCTCCCCTTTTGCTCCAGCCTCCCCTCTTCTCCCACACAACACTGCCAGGAAATGTTTCACGTGAAGAGAGATGCAGCAATTAGAGATGCTTTTTACCCAAACTACTATGTGAAGAGAATCTACAGCAGGACAATTTCTAATCTGCCCATTTTCAAGGTATTCTGAAAGCAGAGGTCTTAATACACCACTGGGCAAAGAAATACAGGGGATAATGGTGATTACATACTGCATGGCAAAGTATACACTCCTTCAACAAAAATAAAAAAGTCCATTTTATTTGTAGAAACTTTGTTTAAAAATTTACCAAACATGTAAAACCCAAAAAAGTAAGCAGAAAGAGCCAGTGAGCAGATGTGCTCAAGCAGGCAGAGTTTTGCAGCACTAACCTTGAGCTCTGAGCTGTAGTATCATACCATTTTGAAATCAAGAGGCAGCCACCAGCCAGTCTGCTGGTAGATGCCTGATCCACACTGATTCCACCACCTATTCACCAGGTTTCCTATCAGCCAATTTTATTTGCACCTATTAAATTGGTATTTCCTGTTAACCTGTGTGAAAGGGAAGCTGACCTGCTTAGTTTTACAAGGGGCTCTGCTGCGTACAGCAACTCTACCACCAATTGTCACAAATGGTATCTCACTACTTGGTTAGAACTGTAAATGTCTCTGTTCAACTCATCTGGACTCTCCAGTTTTCCTCTTCAGAGCCACAGCAATACAGAACAAGACATGCAGGTCAGAAGAGGAGCACTGAGGAAGTAAAACGAAACAATACAGGGAAATAACTAAGTCTACCCTGTGCTTCTAAAGTAAAACAAACCCAGAAAGGAAGAAGTGAAGCAGCACCTGTGTCCAGAGACCTCCACACTCGTGGAAGCAGCTACACTGCCTCATCTACTGGCAAGTGTGCTGCTTGGAAGGAAACAGAAGAGGGAAACTCAGCACAAAGCAGGCACTAGATACAGCAAAGCCAAGAACGTACTAAAAACCACTTGTTAACAGCTGACATGCATTCACAAGCTCTGTATTTTCGGTTTCAAAGAGGACAAATACCAGATGGCAGGAATGGTAAACTGCAGGGTTGACATTCCAGCAGAGCTAGTCACTCTGTACTGTCTTGCTTTTTCTCCCGCCTCCCCATTCCCTCTCAACCCCAAACTCAGTCGTGCTCTTTTACTACTTCCTCTCGGGGCTTGGCTCCACCGAAGATAGCAGAGTTTGGGTTGGCTACTTGATTGAGGGGAGTAGCAACTGTTCGAGGTTTGAGCTGCAGTCGGGGTCGCTGTGCTCTTTCCTCTGAAAGAAAAATCATTTTGGTTTTAACATCTGTCCATCAAGGGTAGAAGCTTTAACTTGACAAAGCAAGCAAAGAGTCCCCTTCGTGAAGGAAGGCTGAATCACGGAAGGTATGAAGAGTTTACCTTCTGTTGGCTCTCTGAAGTCCATGGAAGATCCACGAAGGGGAGGCCCATCTCTGAAGCGACCGGTGCCGCCGCTTCCCATTGAGGCGCCCGGTGGTCGCCGGTCTCCAGGGCGGGTTCCTCTACCCCGGCCTCCCAAGAAGTCATCATCTTTGAATCCTGAAGACAGAAGACAGTGAATTTAAAGCGCATGTTTTGTGATGCTTTTAATCTAGATTTTTATCTGGATGACTGGAAAGCCTTGCAAGTCACTGCTGTCAGTCCAAGATGAGGCACTGAGAGCCTTTGTCCGTAGACAGTTTATTCACAGGTCTCCATCACGTTCTAGCAGAGTCCTACAGGTTCCATTTGAAACCAAGTAGACTATGCCAAGTTCAGAAACTGCTTTACCCTCCTCAAGGCTTATTGGAGTCTTGGAGAATGGCTCATCAAGTGATCTTTAAATATGAGCCTCAGCTGCAGCTTCAGACTGTTGACAACATTAGCCAAATTTAGGGCCACCACCAGAAGTACTTGGAGTACTTCTGTAGCCAGCTGATCACACTGGCTAGAGCCTGAGCATGAAATCTGCAAGAGCAGAGCAAGTGGGAAAACAGCTACTGAGTAGTGAAATACACAGTCCTTCTAAAACAGAGCCTTTGAAAAACACAGCAAAACCCCGAGGCTTTTTAGGTGCACTATAAAGTGACCAGGAATTTGGTTGACTAATTAGAGTTGAGGGGAAAAAAAAAAAGATTCAGACTTTAAATATGAAACCAACTGCAGTCTTCAGTTTATGTAGCAAAGGAATCAAGCACTGCCTGTCAGTGACCAGAGTTCCAGTCTGCACCGATGACTATCCTACAGTGTCTCTCCAAGCTCCCATCTTCTGCCTTCAATGGGAGGAGGATACTTCAAGCTAACAGCAAACCTAAGGGGAATATACTCTGTTTTTCAGAAGCCACCTGGAAGAGAAAGTTGGTTTGTTCCCATCTGAGATTTTCCTTCCCACTTCAGCATGTGGCAGACTTGCAGAACTGTCCTTTACTTCAGTGTCAAACAACCATCTTTAAAGACTTGATCCAAAGCAAGGCTGTACGACCTGAGAAGAAAAGCTCCTACAGCAACTGAGACTTAAATGCTGAACTTTTGGCTCACAAATCACTCATCCAGCAGATCTAACAAGCTGAAAGACATCCACACTTGCAGAAGCTGCCAAAGAAGGTACAAAGCTGTGACACCAGGATGCTTAGCTACGAAGCAGGTTAAGCGCAGCGCTGTAGCAAGCTTCCTCTCTCCAGCACCAGGCTTCAGTTTCATGCCAGTGGCAAGGGTACATTTTGTTACCACTCCTTCTCCTTTGTCCATTCCACTCACGCAGAGACCAGACATTGCAAAGTTGCACTTGCCAGCATCTCCCCATCAGAAAATGGACCAAACCCATGATTTTCAGAGGACAAAAGGAATTGTGTTAATGTCAATAGCTAGAAACTGACTGGAAGTCAAGTGCAAACCCAGTGGCTTCATCACTACCTTCCACTCAGCAAGCTCAGTCATTTGCCACAACTTGTGTTACTGTAAAAGGTCTATTGAGGAATGTTTAGAAGTGCTTTGGAACACTAACAAATCTTTGGAGAAGTCAGTTGCTTCAGGGACACATATACAATGATGTCACATTTCTGTAAGAAGGTAAAAACCTCTAGCTCTGAAAGAACAGAACATCAGCTTTTCCATGTGAGCTGTCTGTTTCTGCTACTATTCAGAAGTGTCCATGGCCACATGTTTGAGAAGTGCTTAAAACCTCGACACCACAGGCTACAATTGAACAAATACTCTGTCTTTTAGGATTGTTTCATAAAAATTTACAAGCAAGACTCTTTCCTCTGTTATAAGGCAATGGAAGATTCCCCCTGAAAGAATCCCACTGCAGCTGTAGGATGCCCACAGTTGGCACACAATAGATTCAATCAAAACAGTAATGGGGACAAATACAGCTGACAGGAAAATGAGAACATTTCTGAGCCTTTTAGGCTGCCTATCTGTATAAGTGTTAATACTGATACCAGAATTGAAGTCATCTCTGGAATCCCATCCACCTCCTCTGGATTCTCGGGAACCTCCTCCCATTCCTAGGAAAAAAGCCACAATTGTGTTCAGGTCTGAAGATGTGGGAAAGACTGATCAAGGGGATACCAACCCAAAGTTTCAGTCCTTCCATATCCAAAGTCATGCTGCTGGAAGATCTTTTTGTTTCATTACTACCACGTTCCATTGCACAGAAACCAAAGGTCAGTTTAAAGTTAAACAAGAATAAGCTGTCAGAAAAGTTTCTCTAATGGACATTCAGTGGAAACCTTCAGCGAGTCTCGTTCAGTTAAGCATCAACTGCAGCAAAGCCTGTTGTTTTTTATGCTGGGACAGGAGACAGAAAGTCCAAAATAAGTATTTGTCTATTTGCGTTTACTTGGCTTACTCACTTTTCTTACATCATAATAAAATAGTAGCAGACCAGACTGTTTGGCTTACAATTGTCCTCTGCAAGACACTGTACGTTACGAGGGGTATTGGTCTCACTTCCTGGGTTAGGAGTGACAACGTACTCAGCTTTCGGACACAACGCGCAGCTGTATTCCAGACATTTCAGAAGCAGCAGCAGCTAAGTTAGGCCTGTATATACACACACAATTTCTCCTTCCTATATAATCTTCGTGTTTACTTGCGTGCCTTGTCTTAGCATTAGTTAGCACCAGAAGTCATAACCACAGCTGTTATATCTAAGAAGATACATAGGAAAATGGAAGTCACCTCTGTCATCAGGCCCGCAACCTTTTCTGAAGCCAAAGCCACCTTTATCCTGTTTCCTGCCTTCTGCTATGTCCACTCGGAGTGACCGGTCACCCAAAAGCTGTTAAATAAAGGGGAGAATTTCTTCAGAATGTACCCTGTGGGCTGCCAAGAGGTTTGAGACTTGTGCTTAGCTTTTTTATTTCACAAATTAACTGCAAGTATACTTACTGCACCATCATACGTAAGAGCTTCCTTGAGTGACTCCACCTCATCGAACTCTACGTAACAAAACCCTGCAAGAAGAACCTCACAGTTTAATACCAGCACTTTCAAAACCCTTTGTAAGAAGCTACTCTTGCTGCATATCTGCTAATAGTCTCCCTTCTCTTTTTAATACAAGCTACAATAGGATAAGTGCAAGATACACACAGTTCAGGAGCCCAACATCATTAATGATGAACACATTTACCTGTGCCTGTTAATGATGGGGACAAATCCTGAAACAGAACTCCATGGGGGCAAATCCTGAAACAGAACTCCATGGGGGCACTACAAAAATGCCAGGACACTGATCAATTCCCTTTACTACAGGGTTCTCATTACAAATTACATTTGATCTATGCCTTTAGACAGTTATTTAGCTGAGTATTGATTGACATTTGGTTACTAGCAGTTTTAAATAAGAAGCTGAAGTACCTGCTTGGCCAACAGTTTGATTTTGTGTCATTGCATCATTTATTAAATTTACTCTTTTTCTAAGGCCCTCTGTTATCTGACAAGGGGTTTTTCCCCCTGAAAAGAGCATATTTGCAAGTTATTTCCCCAGGGCAATTCGAATAGAATCAGATTTCCAGCCTCTAAAGCAACTGTCTGAATGGCTTATCGACTTGATTTTTCTCCCTGTCTACTAAAAAACAACAACAAAGACGACAGAGCTGAAGCAGTGAGTGTCTTCTGAGCTAGAGAAAGACTGTGGAAGTACTTAACACTGAAGGTTACGGATCTTAAGAGGGTCAGATACTTCAGCTTTGTTAGAATTCACACAAAGCAAATAAGGTCTGAGAAAGTCCTTTTATGGCAGGGCAAATGCTGACTCTTGTCACTCAGGTTAGTCTGTATCTTAAGGTGATGGAAGTAACAGTGAATCCCATTCAAACGAACTGTTTACTTGTTAGTGAATGAGAAACCTGCGTAAGTCAACACAAAGAACACACACAGATCAACAAGCTAACTGTGCTTTGGAGTAGACTGAAATGCCCCATTGAAGTGACTTCAGCAGTACCTCTTTCTCCTACCAATTAGGCATCTGCAACTAACCCAACTCGGAACGCTCACCTTTAAATTTGTCTGTTTCCTTGTCTCTGACTAGTCGTACACTCCTTACGCTGAGATCCTTGAAGATGGCATCTATGTCTCCTTGAACAGTGTTGAAGGGTAGATTTCCCACATATGCTGTGAAAGGGGGTTCTGTTGGCAGCTCTTTCTGTTTGCGGGAACCAAGGCCACCACCACGAGACCTGCCAAAAGCAAGAACAGCGTCTCTGGAACTTGACCCCCAACACAAGAGGCAATACAGTGTATAGCTCTGCTCAGGTGCTGCTTGAATTTGTGGAAGTGGAGTTTTCCACAATTTTGGCTAGTTTTTCTGTTCCTGCACCTGTATCTGCCACCTCCTTTCTAATATCACCTGATACCTTCAGCAGGGGGGGGGAAGAAAAAAGAACAGTTAAACACATTGCAGGTGAATTTGGTTAACAAAATGATGAACCAACTTCTCTCATCCCAGAATCCATTAGGAAAAGCAACATAAGGTTATGTCTACTGTCCTCTACTGAAAAAACATTACTTAAAAATCACATTTTAGACCCGATTTCATTATTTCTTTATAGCGGCAAAGAAATTCTTGCATGGCACAGGCTTGTCAGCTTACCTTGAAATTAAGCTGGATCCATTGCTTTTAACTAAATAGTATATGATCAACATCCATTTTTACTTCAGCAGCACTTCCCCCAACAGAAATGTCTTCCCTGAACTCTGCAGTTACTGGCTTAACTGTCAGGAATGTTTTGAGTTTAATACACAATAAAATTACAGATGAGGTAAACTGGGTTGTCTTTTCCTATCTTTTCCCTTGGCCTCACTTAAGGCTTTTGGCACTGGTTGCTGAAAAGCTGGACTGTACCAGCTAAATTCTTTACTGTATCAATGTAGCCCATCTGTGTGTCAGTATTTCCCATGAGCCTAACCTTCTAAAGCTAACTGCAATCTCCTTTACAGGCAGCAAGATCTGTACTGGGGGCACAAGGCAACCTGAAGGTACAGCTCCTGGACTTCCAGACTACAGGATGCTCCTGTCACTGGTTCCAACAGGATCTGCCTGCCCTAAGCAATCTTTGCCTTTTCTCCCCGAGCTGTCCACATGCTGTGCCCGTGTTCTCTCCAGCCCCTTACGATTACTGGGCTTTGCCCACATCTGCTCCCTTTCCCAGAGGCTCACTGCCCGTTTCAAAGCGCAGTGGAACACAACCTGCACCAAGCCAGGACTTGCTAGTATGGCATGGACTGATTACATTTCTGCAGAGTTCTACCTAAAATACAGACAGATAAATAATTTATTTATTTTTATTCTGGCTGGTTGCACACAGCCAGAAAATCCATTGGGCAAGCAATATACTGTCTGCCTTTTTTTCCCCCCTTCATTCCAGAATAAGTATTTTATTACTTATGAATCAGATAATACAGAAATCTTGAATAAGATTCCTTCACTCTTCCTAGGTAATCTGTCATTCATGCCTTTTTATGGTAGCAGCTCTGTGCAGGAGTTATTTGTCACCAGCGTTATCAGCATGCTGGTAAATGTACTTGAATCACAACCTACATAGCTTTAATTAGCGTCCACCCAGGTTCACATTTTAGCATTTTTGACAATATTCCTCATATGCCTTTGTCTCATTAACAAGTCAGAGTCGAAAAGATCCTGGAGAACTAAAGCTGTTCTTGTTGGGTGCTGTGTGTGGATAAGCAAATTAACTTTAGTCACAAGATTCAAGTTTTAAGGAAGGACTCCAAGAAAGCTGCATTGCTCTTCTGAAGAATTCTGTAATATAAAGAATCAGTTCCATGTCTTTGTCCTTAATTCCCATCTAAGGCTTTATAAAAAGCTATTAAAAGACCACAGTTTAATTTGCAGCCCCAAAAAAATCTCCAATTTTATGTTCTATATGAACACCCAAATTGCTTTTGCTGAGTTTAAAAGGAGCATTCCCTCCTTCTACACATTCTTACCATGTTCCTCAGACTGTCAGTCACCTGGCTCAGTAAGCTGATTCACCAAAAACCTCACCCTAAAGTTGAATTCTCAGCCAGATCAACAAGGTGATCTTGACAGCTGCAAAGAGTTATTTATGCCAACATGGGAAGGAGAATCAAACAAGGGCTGGAACTACAGCTTTCAACAGCAACCTCCACTCAGATCCATTTAAGCTGCTGCTGAAACCACACCCTCAAGTTAGCAATCCCCAAAAGAATTTTTTGTGCTCCTGACAAACCTTGATTCTACCATAGAAAGCCAGAACTTCATGGGATGCATGTGTGGAAATCCATGCCCTGTTGTGCAATCCCTACTGATAATAAATCAGAAAATGAAGTGTTGGGTGGTTTTTTTTGGTTTGGGTTTTTTAGGAATTTGATCCATTAAGGCCTCAGTTATTAACTATGTTTTTATGTATTTGGTATTTTTGTCTCCATTTGAAGAACAGGAATTGTCAGTAACAAGGTTCTCAACTAAGTTTCCTACACAATTCAGGTATAGCAACACAAAAAGAAACTGTTTCTACACTTGCCTACATTTTTTCAATACTGAAACAGTGGAAAAAAAACCCGAAACAAACCAAACCAAAACCTGACTTCAGTCACCAAACAAGGAGACTGAAAGATGATGCTCTCATTTGTAACAAAATAGGACAAAAGTCAACTGTAATCACAAACATATCTGAACCAAGTGAACTGAGTCACACCAAAGTGCTAAATGAGTAGCTGCATTCCCACTTCACTTTTGCTCAGACACAATTAGGCAGTAATTATGTCATCTTAAGGTGGGAATCTGAAAGACAACTATTTGATGTATTTTTTTCCCCCCCTCCAGAAAACCAAACCAGCAAGCTGAAGAGGAAACTTTGCTTCTAGCAAATGCAGACACAAACAGCCCGACACAATTACTTTTATTTTTTGGTGAACTAAGTTAATGCCATTGTAAGGCCATATTGGCATGAAAGAACAACTAAATGATCATTCTGAAGCTATTCTTTTAGCAAGTTTAGTTCTTCTCTTCAGAAAATAAGATCTGACCAAAGTTCAAAACAAAGAATATTTGGAAAGCTAGTACTTGAGTTTAATAGCCTTTCACTAAGAATCTAAACAATAGCTCAGTATTTATCTTTTTGCACAGCAGAGACAACAGCTTGACTAGATTCCAACCTTAGTGCTTCACCAGAGGCAGCAAAGGACTCAGCAGGATGCAAGTTTTGTCTAGATTCTCCAAGACCACAGCTCTAGGTATGTACCAAATGAATTCAAGCAATCCAGTACAGTAAGCAGTAGATGGCTTCACCTATAAGCTTACCCAAGGCTAAAAACTAGGGGATGTTTATTAACACTAAATGAGTAAGACACAGGATCCAAAAATAAAGACTGGGTCTCCACTTTCATTTGCACAGCACTCCAGCAGAGGCATCCCAACTTCGGAGTGAGGTGCCCAGCACTAAGCCCAGCCCAATGCTTAAAGCCATGCCTAAATAAACAGCTTACCAGCAAGCCAGGACTGATAAATACTCCATTTCCTCCAGCTCTGAGAAGCTCTACAGATGTTCAGAGTTCCAGCTAGGTCTCAGTATGCTTAATTACAGGGTTTTGTGTTAAATTTTGAGCTCGAAAACACTTACCAAAAAGCTTTTATAGCAAGCCTTTTGTTATTACTGTCAGCAACATCTTCTCATGTGGAATAAAGTGACTTTTCCATCCCATAGTATTATGATCCAGCTCTTAATCAGTGCTCTACCAGACATCTCAGGTGTAGCAAAATCCTGTCTCATCACACCACAGTCACTTTCTGTTGCTCTTCCACCATCACTTGGGAGAGCAGGAGAGAAGCAGGTATCTTGCAGAGGTTAGAAGCTGGGCACTACTGTTTTCTATCGGTCACACTTAAATCCTGTGCTTGCTCTCTAGAGACCAAAGGCTATGCAGAATGCAATTTCCACAAAAAATATTGTATCTTAACTGACTTGACACCATTCTTACAGTCCTAGAGCAGCTAAAAATGAGTAGGAGTCACTTTAGGTTAACATGTGATTCTTTAATCAGAACCTTCAAGAACAGTCATGTTTTCATTACACTACACATATTACAGGGCATTATACAAAGCATAGAGACCTATTAAAGTCTGAAATGGTGAATTAGTTATTAGTATCTTACTAATAATGATAAATTAGATCCAAGTACAAGTTGCACTCTAATATTAGTAGCATCTGAGGCTTAAAGCTACAGCTAATTCAGTGTAAGTACATTTCCTCGTCTGCAATGGCATCTACTAATCAGCAGGATGCCTTTAGTTCACCAAAACGAGTATCCTCCACTTCCCTGAGAGCAAGTTGAAGTACTGAAATCTGAATATGAAAGTAACATTTTAACTTTAATTTAATTACTTCATAAAATGTGCCTACATGGACTAGGATAGGCCACATAGTAACATCTGAATTTCTTATGAGCGTCAAGTGCCACTCTAGGCTGTTAGCAAGGTTATTTGTTACAGAATTGAAAACAAACAAACAAAAAACCCCAACAGAATTGTAAGTGGCTACATCACCTGTTTGCTCTGGGACATTTTTTCATTAGACACAAGGGGTATCTACGTAAAAAGACAAGCTTAAGTGTCAGAGTGCTTCCAAAGACAAGAAAACTTCCTCTTGTTATAACCTCTGCAGTAGCTACTCCCTGCTGCCTAAGCACTCTGAAACAAAATGGATTTATTCCTCCAAGGACAGGAAAGGACTAGAACACTGTTGATCAGGAAACATATTTTGGAAGATTAGATCCATGCCTACTGTTTTAAGTGCACACAAAAACTTACATGGAACCAACCTTCAAAAAAGTCAATTGCTAACTACATCTTCCTAACCCGATTTAAGACCAACTTCGCAACTGCTGGTTATTGTTTTCGTGGCTCCTCCCCTACACGCACTCTCCAGAAAAAGAAAAAAAAACAAACCAGAAAAAGAAAAAAAAAAGGAGATGAGACGAGCCCTATTCCCAGAGATCAGAGAACTGGAGTCGGCACCGGGGCTCCGGATAACGCAGGACGGCAGCGCTCAGCCCTCCGCGACGGGAGGCACCACAAAGCCCTCCCCTTTCCTCCCCGCTGCAGGCATCACCACGCTGCCCGCTCTCGGGGCCGCCGCAAACCGCTCCCCCCCGCCGCCGGGCATCTCGCCGTGCTGAGCTCGTCCCGCCAGAAGAGGGGCCTCTCGCCCCCCTACAGTCCTTCACGGGAAGCTCCCTCCTCCCCCCTCCCGGTCTGTCCCCGCAGCAGCTCCTCACGGCCTACCTTGGCGCTGGCCCAGCACCTCCCTAAATCCGCCCCCCCTCCCTCCACTCGCCTCCGGGCCGGCGGGAACACAGCGACACCTTCCCCCCGCCCCTTGCCGGCGCTCCCAAGCCGCCAGGCCCTAAACCTTGCGGCACTCGCCCCGCGTAGCGAGGAGACGGCCGCTACCCCCCTCCTGGGGCACCACAGCCGCCTCCTCGCCTCACAAAGCGGGAGGGAAACGCGCCCCGCCAGGCTCATCCCCATCCCCCGGGGAAGCGAAGACGGCGAGGCGAGACGAGCCCGAAAGGTTCCTAGAGGCAGCGTCCCCCCGTCTCGCTCTCTTCGCCTGCCCCCCCGCCGCGCCCGCCCGCCATCTCCACGGGGAAAGGGGCAGGCTAGGCCCTGCCCGGCCGCGCCCCCTCTTCGCCCGGCCGGGGGGGCGCGGAGCGCCACTCCCTCCTTCCCTCCCCGCTCCGGGGCAAGCCCTCGGGGCGCCCCGGAGGCCCAGGCTCCTGGCTCACCCCCGGCCGCCGCCGAAGCTGCTGTAGGCCCGATCGTCGTAAGGATCAAAATCCGCCATCGCCACCTCAGCCTCCTCCCCGTGCGAGCGTGACAGGACCGCGCCCGCAGGACCCCGCGCCGCTTATATACGGCGGAGCCCGGGCCAGGGCTGCCCCTCGCGGTGCCTGTCTGCAGCTCCCCGCCCCGCCGGGGCCGTCTGCGCCACTGCCTGTCGGGAAGCCCCGGCTCTGGGGCGCTCCCCTGCCTTCGTCACAAGCGCGGCCCGGCCCGGCTCTGCCCTGCCCCGCCTGCGCCGCCCGGCTCCCGGAATAGCCTCCAGTACGGGCTGCGGGGGTCGGCGCCGGGTGACTCTTGGTGATAGCAGCCTAAGGCCTTCGGCCCCGCAGCGCGCTTTAGCCGGATATACGTCATATTCCTCATAAAGCTGAGGCATCAGAAGGATTAAGCGCTGTCAGTTCTGTCTTCAATGACCGTGAATCCAGTTGCAGAATCCAGCTCTTGGACCTGAATCTGGTTCCCAGCTGCTTCTGAGTCCAATCTGGGACTCTCCCAGTGCCTGCTCCACAGCATCTGTGACAGTGATGTAATTGCCATCAGGGGTCTTGGGATCGATATTGATTTTTTATATATTTGTATATATTTCACTTTGTTATTCATTAGACCTGATTTAGTTTTCTAAATCATAAGTCTCTCTCCCTTATTCCCTTTTTCTTCTCCTTTGGGAAGGGAGAGATGTTAGTCCAGTAGCCAGCCCAGCCCTAACCCTTGACAGAATGAAATGTCTGGTTGCTATTTGTAAACCAGAAAACCAGTCACCATTGCCTCAGTTGCAAGGTTTGCAGTAAAATACTTCCCTACCTCTCTGACATATTGGTGAACTACAGACTGCAAAGCTCTCAGACACAGTCAAGAGTCCAGACCTTGGACAGAAAAACACAAATCCTACAAAACAGGCATATTGTGTTCTGCTTCATCCCATCCCATGCTCTGTGTGCCTATCCCACAAAGAGGTAAGCTGTGAGTGCTCTAAGTGGAATCACTTAGCATTCATTCAACAAGGAGAGTAGAATTCTGTGTTCAGATGGCAATATCCTGGGATAAGAAATCCTATTTTCACTCTTCACAGTATTTACAGGATGCAACTGGCAGAAGATAAAATTTTTAATTTCACCAAGTTAATCTGATTCTGTGAGGAATTTGCCATATCAGATGTTGAGCATTTTGTTCCTGCTCAGGGAGAGTTTTGAAGGATATCCTTTAAAGATATTCAGTCACAGAGGTTGTAAGTGACAAACTCTAAGTAGAGAAGTACCTGGTAAACAGTTCTTAGTGTTAAATGATAGGTAGTCTGGCTTTCACCACAAGGGTAATTACTTATCTACTTTTTTGGCTACAAAAGCTCTTAGGCATCTCTTGATCTTTTTGTATGCTCTTAGTCTTCAGAAGACTCTTGCCTCCCAGCAGCTTCCTTGAATTATCCTAAATTAATTAATCGGTTCTATATTCCTAAGTCAGGAAAGACCAGCTCTTCTTCAAAGGCTACAGTTGCAGTGACTACTTCCATTTCCCCTAGGCTCTGACTAGATGAAGATTGTTTTTACATTTCTATCAAACATTAGTTTCATCAGATCTTGCATTGACAACAACCAGTAAGAAAATGAGAGATGTGCTAAAGACTTTGTACATTGCTGGGGAAATGACAGTGAGTTAAACAGATTTCGAGACACTACACAGCATACAATCATAGCTTAAGAACTGGCATTAGAGTTCTTTATTTTTGCAGTACACGTGCAACACACAATACACATCCTGTTCACAAAACCACTTGAGTAAATATACACAGTCATTTTAGCATACTGTGTACTCTGTAGGAATAGCCTTACTACTTACTACCACAGCTGCAGTAGACAGTGTTTTGCCTGCAAGCACCGAAGAAATAAGAACCTGTGATGCTAATTATGCCAAGGGATACTAAGCCATTAAACTATTTCTGGTAGACACAGCCTATACCATTCAGTGCAATTATGTAAAACAGTGAAATGGTAATTAGTGACAAAGCTTGGTACATGTGAGCCTTACAACATGACTCACATAACTGGAGATAAGATTTCATTAGTCTGTAATTGACCATTAAAGCATGAAATTTTTGCAACACTTTCACCTTACTGAGATTATTCTTGCCTCTTCACTATTGAAAGTCAGTTGCTGAAGCTCTAATGCTATAATGCTATGTCAGAAAAGCTGCGGTAAGAGTTTTCATAGCAGTCAACCAGACCGAGTTTGAGGTTAAAACAACATACAGTGACATTATATGCCTCCATTCAAATTTACATTTTTATGCAGTTTTATGGAATCGGTGATGGGGATGTTCACTTCAAACAAAAAGTAAACCCAACAAACAATTGAAAACCAAACAGTATGAGAAAAGAGCAGATGAATGAAAGAATAATAGCAAAAGGGAGAGAGAAAAAAAGGAAAGGAAGCAGGGAGGGAGAAGGAAAGAAGGAAGTGGGGAAGGCAATCAGGAAGGCAAGGAGGTCAGGAGGGAAGGCAGGCAGGCAAGAAGGCAGGAAGTCAGGAAGGAAGGAAGGAAAGGAGGAAGGAAGGGTTACATTTATGCCTATATCTGTATGGCAATTCAGAAGACTGAAGTCCTGAATTAATTCAGTGTCCCCAGTCAATGAACACTGCAACACCACGTCACTAACAAAACTGATCAATTTTATTTCACACATACGTGAAGGGGAAAAAATCAAAAGACATTGCACTTCTTGTATACAACATTTTAGCACAGTGCATATGCTATAAACACATTTTAAATAAAACCAACAATAATTTGACAAATATCCATATAAATTTTGATCATAACCATGTGCAAAGGGTGCCTACATGGTTATTTGTGTGTATTTAGTTGGAGGGACAAACAGTTCAAGTAGATGATACCAGGGCATTTTAGAACTGTTCTCCTTAGAACTTTTAGACAGAAATCTTACTCTGATAATAAAGCTGGATTTTACCACACATCTTCACACTAAGTAGTGCCTTGCCCTCTGCAAATTAAAACTGGTAAATCATTGGTCATGTTCTAATGGCTTTGAATGGGTTTTGGGTTTGGGCCTCTGCAAAAGTCTCACTAACATCGTTATGTTTTTTTGCATAGCAAGGTTTTACTCAGTATAAAAAATATTTAAATTTATCATTATCATACATTATTCTTAGCCTATTTTAAGTACAGTTTTAGTCTGAAATTACTAAGGTTAATAAGTATGTGCTATTCTTAATGGTACTTCCTCCCTCTGCCTCTGTGTCTTGTCTGTATCCTTCCTGCATACTATAAGGTCTGGTTTAAATGAGCTGGTGCTGTCATTCAGTGTGAGTTGTATTTCACACTGACTTTAATTCTATACTCGTGTAAAACGTGCCACAATAGGTGGCACACAAAAAGCCCTAGAAAAGAGGCCTGTGGCTTGAAGCTACCACCCATGCTAGAAAGAGTAAAGCTAGAAATAGTCTCAAGAGGAAGGGGTGCTTTCATTAGATGCAGAGTGAGTGCCTGAGAAACATCATGCTGCAGTTCTTACCTTGTTCTGATTCTGGTCAATGACTATTTGAGTATAGTATCAAAATCCTTCCAACATGTGTCTTTTGTAGATAACAATGCAAATAAGAATGCCCCTATGAGACAGTTTAACAAATTTTTCCAAATGGCTTGCAAAGTATTGCATGTGTAGAGGTTTTTTTCCCAAAACATAAGTATCCCACTACGCGGAGATTGAGGTTCACTTCCTCAGTTCCTTCTAAGTCTGTTCTGTACAGCTCAGCCACATCAATTTTAATGGGTTGACTTCTATGATCCAAGTAGAATTTTGTTTCATACCTAACTTCAGAGACATAAGTTGGATCCACATTTTGATTCTGTTCAACCTACACAACAGCAAAATCTGGTCCAGTCTTCTGCTGTGCTCAGAGCATATATGCTGTAAACAACAAACAAGCTACATCACAGTAGGATGAGTTGTTTTGCTTGTGGTCTTGCCTAGACTGGCTTTTTTATCAAAAGACAAAAATGTATAAAAAAAAATTTGACAACTGACTTGAATGTAAAGAGGAGACAGGTATTATAAAGAATCAAGAGATATTTATTAAGAAAAGGTGTTATAAATATTTGTGTAATTAATATACTTTTTTTTCCACTATGATTAATTTGGTTTTCAGGATAGACAAAATAGTCTTTTAAGGATGCTCTTCCAAAGAATAGACATAAATCTCTACTTGCTACAGGATATGGAAGTGTATATATATGTAGAAATAATAAAAAAACCCCAAGAACCAGATTTGCTTGGTGCTTTGGAAACAAAGCTGTGCAATATACAAGATGATTCATGTGTGCGATTGAAAAGAAAATGACAAATGACGGCCAATGAGAGGACGCTTTTTAGTGACACCTGGTAAGGACTGGTCTTAACTACTGTATCATAAAAAATGTTCAGTACTGCTCTCAAACAAAAAGAAAACAACATGTTGATAAATTCATGATTGATTTCACATTAGGAGGTACATGTTAGCACAAAGGAATGATGCGCAAGATCTACAGAGACTAACAAAATGGAGTGACTTTGATAAATACATGTTAGCATTTCTCAGGGAAAAGAACCAGAAACACATAATATTCAGTGGGAACAGAAATCTGGAAAATAACACTCTCAACAAGTTAGTGAACAGCAATTATATGCAAAATATCATTACAAAAAGTCATGGAAATGTTGCAGTTTGGCATGGCATGCACAGACATCTGATCACAGAATACAGCACTTCCATGTGGCTCCTGTCCAACCAAACATAAAGTTCTGTATTATACCCTCATCCCACCGTAACTAATGAAAAGTTGAAGTCTGTTGGTTTTTTCACTAACAAAAGGAAATTGCAGGTCAAAACAAAAGGAATATGCAGTGGTCCATATCACAGCCATAGCATCAGTGTTGTTTAAGATCTTCATCAATCACATAGTGGGATTGAGTGTACCCTCTGCAAGTTTGTAGGTGACACCAAGCTGAGTGGTGTAGTAGACACACCTGAGGGATGGGATGCCATCCAGAGGGACATGGACAAGTTTGAGAAGTGGGACCCTCTGAACTTCATGAGGTTCAACAAGGCCAAGTGCAAAGTCCTACACCTGAGTTAGGGCAATCCTCAGTATCAATACAGCCTGAGGGATGATGGGATTGAGAGCAGCTCTGAAGACGAGGACTTGTGGGTACTGGTGGATGAAAAGCTGAACATGAGCCTGCAATGTATGCCAACAATCCAGAAGGACAACTGTATCCCGGACTGCATCAAAAGAAGCATGACCAGCAGTTTGAGGGAGGTGATTCTGCTGCTCTACTCCACTCTGGCGAGACCCCACCTGAAGTACTGTGTCCAGCTCTTTGAGTTCTCAGCACAAGAAAGATATGAACCTATTGGAGTGGGTCCAGAGGAGAGACACAAAAACGATCAGAAGGCCAGAACACCCCTCCTATGAGGAAAGGCTGAGAGTTGGGGTTGTTCAGAGAAAAGAAAAGGCCACTCTGGGGAGACCTTATTGAGGCCATTCTGTACTTAAAGAGGGCCTATAAGAAATTTTAAAATCCAGTATTTCCAGTCACCATATCAAAGCAAATCCTATCCCAATCCCTTTAGAGTTATTCCTGTCTGTGCCTCATTTTCTTCTAACTATTGGGAGGGATAGGAGTGGGGGGCTGCTTCCCATGATCCCCTAGAGAATTCCTGCTGTTTTCTGCAGAGTTTCTTGGCTGTGTTAGGTCCAGAATAATTGGTTTTCACTCTGCAATGTTTTGCAAAATCACTTTGTCTGGAAAATGTATTAAACTTTAGCACTGTGGTATATAGATTATCTTTTTGCATAAACTCAATTGTATTTACAACACAAATCTTAAACCCAGCTTCATTAGCAAGGGGTTGTTATTATGGAGTCTACCTTTCAAATTTAAACAAGTTCTGAGCACTTAACTTACCTTGTCCAAGACAGCCTTATCAAACTAAGCATGTTTTAAAATTTTATAGTCTCAAATCACAAAGGCATTTTCATCTTAGAGAAGATTATACTAATTTTCTTTAATACCATACGATTTTTTTCCAGTTTAAGTTAATCACATGAGTCAGACTCTTCTGCTTCCTTTGGGGCACCACGGGAGAGGTTGCTACAAGTTTTTATCTTTTTCCCAAGTATAACTAATACTAAGTACTGTTTTACACCCTTTCTAATTGATATTCTAAACCCATTAAAATAAATGTTCGTTGGTTGTGTTCTTTTGAGACAATAAGTGGCTATCAATATTGTGGGTGCTTGTCCCAGAGCTGTTCCACAGAGCTGAGTCCTCAAAACCCAATCAAATCTTCCTATCATCCTGCCATCCAGGGTCTATGCTGGCCTCCTAAGTCTGGACAAAGCAACTTTAAAGCCTCATAAGCTTTCCCAAAATGTTTTGTGAGTTATTGCTGAGGATCTCTACAAATTTGGTATATGCATCCTTTTAAACTCAATTGGCATTTTAAATTCTCTTACTTCACAGAATCACAGAATCTCACAGAATCACAGAACGTTAGAGGTTGGAAGGGACCTTGAAAGATCATCCAGTCCAACCCCCCTGCCAGAGCAGGATCACCTAGATCAAGTCACACAGGAACACACCCAGGTGGGTTTTGAATGTCTTAGAGAAGGAGACTCCACAACCTCTCTGGGCAGCCTGTTCCAGTGTCTGCCACCCTCACTATGAAAAAGTTTTTCCTTGTGTTTACCCGAAACCCCCTATGCTCCAGCTTGTACCCATTACCCCTTGTCACTGGATGTCACTGAGAAGAGCATTCATTGCTATATGAATTTATTACTGTGTTTGAAAAAGGCATGAAGTCAAATAGTACTAAGATATTAATGACAAAACCTAATCACAGTCACTCTGGGAAAGAAGCTCTGTTTAGCTACACAGTTCCAGGGTATCTAGCAGATGTAGGTCTTGTACTTGCACCTGAGGACTTGGGTATACCACCACTCTGCAAATATTAAATATGGTAGTACTTTAATAGTGACAGTAGCAAATAGCACCAAAAGAACCTTTGAATAAAAAGGTTTGGTACCTTTCTGTATCTAACAGTAGTTGAATGCCATTAAGAAGATTTAGAAATTAATTTCAAGCTGACGTTTCCAAATGGAAGCAAATGTCATAGTGAAACCATGGTTTTAGTGAACAGCAATTGAGTGATTTTCTTACTGAAATAGACATACTAAACTTCTTCTTCCATGTTCTCTAGCATGGTTCATATATTATTTGATTCTCCTGCATTTTTGACCAATATTACTTGCTGAGGTACTTAGCATAGGAAGCAAAATTTGCAGCAGCTTTTACTTCAGTCCATCTGATTCACTATTAGCAGCCACAGCTACAGATTAAGATTCTGGACCACAACCTATTATTAATTCAAGCCTTACAGTCACCATTAAAATATGCAAAAAGTTACCATACTTTTACCAGAAAGATATGAGGTAAATGGTTGTATAGGGCTATTGGCCAAAAAATGTTAAAATTTTAAAAATGGATCTCTTTTAAAAATATATTTTGAAAAGAACATTGAGGTCCCTCAGGTCTTAAATCCCCTAGTCCCCCCTGTGTGGTCCTCCAGCATAAATTAATCACTTCTTATAAAAGCACCTATGAATTAAAGCAATTTTAAGCATAAAAACCAGGTTTGATTACTAGTTCTTGATATCTTAGTCACAGCAACAATGAAGTTAAAGTGTTGGTAAAGTTTTCTGAGACTAATTAAAGCCATGAATTATTTAGATGTCTAATAAATAAGCAGGTCACATTAGCTTTCTCTTATTATTACAACTTGTATCTATTATAAAAACTTTCCTCTCAAGAGTCTAATCACTGAGCAGAGCTCTTTCCTGTGGAAGTTGGTATATGATGGTATAGCTTTTGATCAGAATTCAGGAAACAAAGTACCTTACAAAACCCTGAAACACATGGGTAGCTCTTACATTGATAATTTCTGGATCTTCTTCTGAAAAAAACCAAACAAACAAACTCAGAAACATGCATTATAATTTACAAAAATGGCTGATCATTTTAGGTTGTCCTTTCTAAAATGGCATTACTTATTATCTGGAAATATAGAATTTCTTTTTAATTGAGTAGGTATTAATTTGTGAATTTTTATGAGCTATCAAGGAGCTTCATAGGAATTGTAATTTGTGGTCCTTTATGTCACTAGACTACTTTCTGAATCATGCATCTTGCATAGAGTATCTATCTAGGGAAGACATTAGAGTGCCTCATGCACAAGAAGTTTATCTATTTCAGACAAAAAAATATTTATTTTTTTTTACATCATCATGCCCTATTTAAAAGAATAGGATTTGGACATCTGTTGCTTTTGTGAAATAAAAGTAATTTCCTTGTGGCCAACAGGTTCTTCAGTGCTAGGAACAGAAGGCATTTGACAATTCTGCAATGCACTGGTTGTTTCTTATACAGCCTTTTTTTAAAGGTATATTTCTACTTCAGGAAGAAAATACCCAGCAGAAAAATGGCACAGAATCTAGGACCACTTTCCCAATCTGACATGAAAGGGGCATTTTTCTAAACAGAAAACTGTGCTTCAAGAAGAAAAAGGATGAATGTGCTTGGCTTGAGGAAAGGGACCTCTTCCACCAGGAATTAATTTATTCTTCCGCAGTACCATACTGTGATCTGAGTTCATGCCTTTGAAAAAAGCAGTCTGTACAAAATTTTGAGATATGACAACCTTTTTACAGATCTGCTGCAACATAGGAAGAAGTAAAAATCTAGCCTGGGAAAAGCCATCTATATGGGTGGGGAGGAACAGTTTTAAACACCATTACTGGTTTTAAATAATATTTGGAAACTCACCTATAAAAAATAGTAAAATACATCATCTTATACTAATTTTCAAATGTTCACAATTATTCATATTATTTTACTAATTCAGGGCCAGCCTATAGGCACGTTGTGACATGGATTTTTATTGTTTATCACACTTTTCCTACCTTACACATTCAAGAACTATAAGCCACAGGTCCTTGTTCTCTTGTTTTAATCCACTACCACCAGAAAAATATCTGCTAAGCAATCACTCTTCTTCCAGTTATCTTGTGGAGGCTATAAATGGCAGGGGGGGAGGGGACCTGAGCTACCCACTTTTGTCACAAATTCTCTAGTTTCTGAAGTCTGCTGGGCATACTGTCTCTGGCTCATCTCACCCTTCTCCTGCTTAAAACACTGCTTAAAAGGAATGAACCCTTATGAGAGGCTTTATAAAATTAGGGTGTCATTTCTGAAGGCATTGAAGGATTTGACTCAGTTCTGCTCCCACTGAAATGAAAGCTAAAACTTTTATTGAAATCAAGGGGAAACAATAACTTCTTTGGCAGCAGGTTTTAAAAATGCAGCTCCCCACAAGTTACACACATTACCGTAACACTACAGATTTGAGGCTTTTCTTTCAACACATTCATATTCTTCCATTCACATATATGTCTTGCAAATGGGAATACAGTCACTTATGCTTGTAGTTAAAACAGTGCCTATTTTGTCAGCTCAGCAGCTGAAGAGTAGGGCAATAACAGGTAAGATCAAAGGGCTTAAATAGCCTCTGCGGTCAGAATGACAAAATGCTTACAGCCTCGAATAGGATGTAGTCATTAGACTGGGGAAATGAACGATTTTGCTGAATGGGCACAATGGTAACTGATTTGGAGTGAAACAATGGGCCTTCACCTCATTGTAAGATCAGGAAGATTTGCTAGGTACACAGGAACACTGCAGCTTCGTTTTGAAGTTAATATGGGATGAATAAAACAATGGGAGAAATGATCCAAGCAGGGCAACATTAGAGCAAGAGCACTGATGGGGTCAGGGTATTTTGACCTTTAGGGTTAACCAGATCAAAGGGTTTGCTGATTAGCAAAGTTGCTTTTTTTTTCTTTTTTTTTTAATTACCGTAAAATTGGCGTCTCCATGGTTATTCTTTTAGTTACCTTTGCAGGTAGACATTGTCTATACAGAGCAGAAGAAATAATTCATGACAAGCTCTTTGTAACTTGAGAAGAGATGGTGCATCCACTACAGGAAAACAAATCCGTGGAATGTGTTTTCTTAAGGATGATACTAATTCCTCCTATAACATAAATGCCTGACCAAATGTCCACTGCAGTCAATGGAAAAGCTGCTTAATGGCTTCAGAGAAGTTTGTCTCAGCCTTTAAAAGAAGTTACCTAGCTTATTTTATCAAGTAACTAGGCCTCTCTTGATGTTTTCATTTCTTAATATTTAAAATATATGAGAACGTAAAGTCATTTTTTTGATTGCAAATATTGTGCCATAATAACAGGAGAGAGGAGGGATAGGAAAGTGCATTTTTATAAATGAATGTAGTGTTCTACCATATAAATAGATCATACTTTGGTCCTTTTTACTTCTGAATCACGAGGTAGACTCACTTTGTGGTCTGTTGGTTTTGCAAGACAGTGAGAAGGTAGAACTAAAAACTTCACTTACTAGAATTAGGCACCTCAATCCATATTTAGGCAAAGGGATTTAAAAGTGTGACCCTAAAAAACATGCCTATGGCCACCAAAATTTTCCATGTTACTCTGCTTCTTTAAAGTTGCTTTAATTATCTTACATGAGGAAATTGCCCCGGTATAAACTTCAGTTGTCTTTCAGACAAGGAAAATTAGTGCCACCAAGGCATTAAAAAAGCCATTCAGTTACCTCCAAGTATTGCATTTCCTTCTTGGAAGGTGTTTCAAGTTAGAAGCGGTTGTCAAGGAAAAGAGAGCAGATTTAGGCTAAGACTGGTGCTCTGCAGTCCTTCCTAAGCTGTCATCTTGTTTTATGGTAACTTGTGATCCTGAAACCTCATATAATTTCTGGATATTTCTGTGAATGGCCTAGAATCTCATCTTCTCTACATCTCCAAGTGACCTGTTCTCCTTCAGAAAATCCTGTCTATCAGTTAAAGATCCAGGTCCAAGGAATGTGGTTCAGGATCCTTGGCTTTCTAATGAAAAAACAACACTTTGTCATGTGAATATCAAAGATCTGAACAAATTTAATACATTTTTTGTCATTACTTGGTTGACAAACTCATAAGACAGATGAAAAAAAGATCTGTCAATTTCAAATGAGGATTGTATCCTCATATCTTCCAGATGTTGTTCAGCATATGTTTTGTGCACATTTTGCAGACAACTACATCTATGCTTGCCTACTGCAAGAGAGAAAGGTATTTTCCAAGTCATGTTTGTAATTGAAAAGTACCAGAGCATAAATTTTTCTTATCAGAAAAGGGGCATGATTTATTAGAGTGTAATAATGCATTCAGATTACCCTTGAACTGGTATTGTTAGAACCCCAACATACTTTTGCCTTTCATCTAGAAGTGATTGCTATTTAGAGGCAGTCTAGATACTTAGTTCAAAAGACTGATCTATTCTACCAATCCATTGCTTTCAGATCTATACAGGCTCAAATACAAGTAATGCCTATTAGTGGACATGTGCCCATGGGGTTTTTTGAAAGACTCCTTGTCAAAAATATCTTCCAAATAAATTAGTTGTATGGGCCAACGTATTATAAATACACATTTCAAATGGCATTTCTCAAGTAATTTGTCTTTAGGAATTACTGATTTAAAAATCAAAATGGAGGTTGGAGGGAAAATTATGGAATAGAGAGGAAGTGAAAATGTAATAAATCTTGAGTCAGATATTAAATGCATTTTAGATATGTCAAGAAAAATAATTTTCTGTTAACACAGTTTTCTTAGGATGTAGGAAAAGAGAGAAATACAGCTTTCTCCTGTATTTGTCAAAGATTTCCTACTAACCTCATTTTACGAAGCAGGTAGGCATACTTCAAGTATCTATGAATTCTAGAATATTTTGTGAACTCAGAGCAAGTCATCTCCAAGAAAAGTTGGTTTTACAGTATGCTTCCATTGGGAGAACTCTATCAAATACAACACCAAGATATGACATCAAAAGACGCTCTGAACTGGGAAGTGTTTATGCACACTAAGAATTACAATAGCCTTTGTACACTAAACCGAAAAAAACAAGCAGGCTTTTTTCCAAAGAAGTTAGGAGAGCACTAAGCTCTATAGGAGTATCTCATAAATGTTAACGCATCTGTTCTGAAGTAAAAAAATGTTATGTGTTTCTGCTTTAGAGAAAGAGAACTGAGAACAGAAGTAGAAATTCTAATGCTATAGCATAGTGGCCTCACTGACAAGTTTTCACTTAAGAGACATTGAACAGAAGCTTTCATTTATTTTAATGTCAATGTAAGTAATTTAATTTCTAAGTTCTAAGCCTCAAAGTTTAGCTACTAGTTCTAGATTTTACCAGTGACATAAAATTTTTGGGGAGCTGAGTCTTTACATTTTTATAGTATTTAATAATTTGTGATAAACATTTGCTTTAAAATAATTTCCACGTTAGCTCTCTGATATTTAACAAAGACATTGCAGTGGACCAAAGCAATTCAGATGTGCCATTATGGGGGAGTGCCCAGGAGGACACTCCTCCTGGACACTACTCCTAACCACTGTCCCTTTCCTGCTCAGGAGGACAGTGGTTAGGACATTTTTTGAGATCCTGTGATTGCTCTGAAAGATTTTGGAAAGCAGCCTATATGGAAAATATCTGGAACTCCCTCAGACTGGCATAATTTCAGACCTCATAGACCAAGAAGGCATTCAAAGCAAAACCCAGCTCCTGAAGGGATAATTTATATGGAAATTTTGCAGTGTTTGGTATTTAGGAACCTGGATTCTATCCATTGCTAACTTACTATTTTTTTCCTAATTTGCCCAGAAGGCTTATGAAATGCATTATAAATCCTACATTTAAGAAAAGAGATACTATTTTGTTCTCCCATAGTCATGTTGTCACTTAAGTATATGGCTCCCCAAAAGACCTCTGCAGTTGTACCCATCCTTGTTCCAGCCAGGATTTATAAAGTAGCCCTATACAAAAGGAACAACATGTTCAAAGAAAAAATCAAGTGAAATGTGTAACTCAGGCTCCAGCTTGGCATCCACTGTGTTAGATCTTAAGTCAGATGCTAGAACATATCTGGTGAGCAGCTGCAGACTGCTGCTGAATTACTGGAGACCTCCCACTTAGTTACTCTCTGTCTGATGGATCTACCTCTACACCCTAATTGCACACAAAGTGTCATGAAAGGGGAATTCCTGTGCTGAGAGAGGAGAGGTGGAGGTTTGCTTTGGGAAAGGATGATATGACTTCCTGTGCAAGCAGAATAGCTTAAGAAAGCACAACGACATGAGTGCTGGTCAAATGAAAATCCCTTGCACCAGGCAAATAAGAAAATTAAAGTATTGGTGAGGTCAGTGCATGTAAATATTTCAGGTTTATTTTGCTTTTTAAAGTTGCAATTATATGCAAGTGACAGACGATTTATTGATTTCAAAGGATGGACATGCCAACACAGTAATCAATCCTTGGCATGACATACAAAACTTGAGACAAAGTGTCTGAGACAGAAAATTTCTCCTTCCTTCCGGCAGTCCCATTTATGACTACAGTTTCCACTACTGCTCACTTTTGGAAGCCTTAAAGAAGTAATACATGTGACAAAAGTAGTATTGGGGGCAGCAATGCAAATCTCATGCCCCTAGCTACTGAAAGCATACTGGAGGAAATGATCACACCAGCCTCTGTGCTTCACTCCAGGAGAACCTGGTGCAGTGGAAAGGCTAAAGAAACACGTGCTACAAAGCCAAAAGGTGAGCGCAAGAGGAGGCAGGGAGGAAGCACCCACCCATGCAGTAATCAAAACTCTAGAAAAGCCTCTCCACAGCTGCCCTTTTCATCCTGCCCCAGACTTCAGCCCCACATTCTGGAGGAGACAAACAGCCCTGAAAATCAGGCCCTTTAAAGAGCTCATGCTAAGCAGTAAAAATCAATTAGCACTCTCAAAGTAGGATGAATGATAATGGATACAGAATTGCCTTGGTACTCAGGGGACTGGGATTCAATTCTTTCCTCTCTTAGACTTCCTCTGTGACCTTGAGCAAACCTATCTGTTGCTCTTTTCCTCTAAATCATGTTGTATGTATTTTTACCTCACAATGTTTTTGCAAGGTGTTTGAATCCTTTGATTGCAAAGGACTCAAATTCTATACTTCATGAATCTATATGGAGTTTTGAAAATATAAGCTGGTGTGATTTTGGCCTCTGGACACACAGAGCTAATTGCAGTATCTTTTGAAGCTGTATTACTGTTCTCTAAAATGACTTATAAAAAAACATTTAAAGGTGAAATGAAATAAGGTGGCAACAATAATTATATTTTCTTCAAGACTATCTGACAAGGGACAGGAAGAGAACGAATAGATTTTTACTTTTTCCTTTTTTTTTTTCTTTTTTTTTTTTTTTTTCATTGAGACAGTGAATGGCCCAGACAACTAATCCTCTTTTTTTTCGGAATCAGGAATTGATTCACAGGTATTGATCAAATCACCAGGGTGCAAATAGAAGGAAAAAAACCTCAACCATACACCTAGGAAAGTAAACTATTTTAAATGCAAAAATGACAGATATTTTAGAATCCATAAAGGATGAGCAGCTTTGAAAATTGCCTTCTATTCACATGCAATGTTTGTAAAGATACTTACTGTAGTATTAACTAAATATTGACACCTGCTATATGTGTTCTACATAAGGTAGCATCTTTCTGGATTTTGTGGTCAGGATGTCCCAGATGTGTTCTAGGAAAAAAAAAAAAAGCAAAAAAGCTGTTCCATAGATTCATAACAAACTCTTGTAACAATGTTTTGAAATTTAAGGTATCTAAATACATTAGAAGGCACCTACACATGTGTACATATACACAGATATCTACAGTTTCAGATCTACACATACCCAAAGGAACTGCACTAAATTCAGGGTTTGTGTCTTCACACTCTTAGTTAAAGGGAAATTTCTTGCTGCTTAACCTTTGAGTTTGTTTTATTTTAAGACAGTTACACTTTTCTTTATACTTTAAAAATTAGGGTGCTTTTTCTTCCCCCTATCCTTGTTTCATGCAGATGATGAACCCTTTGAAATGTGCTTGCTCTTGTTGCCCACTAGAAGGAGAGGGGTGAATGCCACATATCTAATTGTGTGTCTCCACAGAAACTTTCCTCTAATTCCTGGTTGCTAACCCACATTCTTTAAGTCCTCTGGCCTCTTTCCCAACACTCCTCCTCTGTCTCACAAAGAAAAGAATTTGCTTTTTTTCCCCCCTATCCAAGGTCTTTTCTCATTTCAAAGCAAGCTACTTGAATGACTATTCAGTGTGTGCAGAATGAGGTCTCTCCACAACACTATGCTATAGTAAAAGCCGTGTGTGCTTATAAAGGCTGCTTGAAGGCAGCCCTACCCCACAGTGGCCCAGGCGGCATACACAGCACCCTGACCTAGCCATCTGTATGCAAATCTCCACAGACTAAGTAAACTTTCATAAAAATGTTCTGGCCCCTTTTTCTGTGTGTTTAGCAATTATTAGTGCACATTGGTCCTTTGTGTTATATTATTATGCTTTGTGTGCAGAGGAGACTCCCTGGCACCTGCGCTTGTAGGTGGCAGATGGCAGTTCTTGGCAGCAATACGGAAGTTTTCCTGAATGCAGCTAAGCCACAAACTGGCATCTTTTATTTCTTTATGCATGTACTGAGGAGAAAGGATTAGTGGTAGATTACCAGTAGCCTATCAAGGTATTTAACAACAACAAAAAAAAACAACAAAAAACCCGCAACACACCCAAAAAAAAAAAAAAAAAAAAAAAACAAAGGAAAAGGGAGGGAGAATCCAGTGAATGTTTTGAAAAAGAAAAGGGGAGAACAAGAGGAGACTGTACAGCAATAACTTGCATTAAATTTTGCCAACAAATAGCTATGTATTAATTCGGTCTCTTACACACAGAGGTTACAATTTTTCTTTTCTTGCAAGGGTGAAAAACAGATAACTTGATGATGGTAAGTTATCATTTCTGTTTCTGGAATATTTACTATGTTCTGTTCCTGTGTACTTATATGGAGGTTTGATATGACTGCTACGTTATTGATAAAGTGTCTGTGATCCTGAAGGATCACAAGGTGTCCAACAATCAGATAACACAGAGAACAATCAAATTGCAGCAGGCTCTGAGATGTGGAGAGATGGGTGGAAAAGAGAAATGTTGACTAATAACATTTACTTGTGAATACTTAAAGGCAGAATTGGCTTCTGCCTCAAACTAGACACTGAAGAAATCAAGAAATTAATGAAGTGCATGTAAAACTTCTAGATGTTAAAAGAGGACATACATTATCGGTAAATATGAGCTAGGAATGGTGGGTCCAGTAAAGCAGAAGAGAGAATTATTCCTATGGAAAGAAATAACTGGAGGGATGAGGATCTGGAAAGTTGTTCTTGGTCTCTTTCTAACTCTGTCAGCTCCTGAGGTAGGCAGCCAGCTGTGATTTCTAAGAATGGGTGTTTCTATGGCTTATATCATCTTCCTCAGTAACCACGTTTCCAGGACTACAAACAGCATCTTAAAAGAGCCTTATTCTGTATGTTTCATTTTTATAGCATATTTCCATGGTACATGATTTCTGCCTTTTTAAACCATTTTTAATAAATTCTATCATTCTCTTTGACTACATCCAGTGTTAGGCTTCTCAGAAGGTCACAGAGAAGCATAATACTCAAGGGAGAAATAGTCTGCTATGGATAGAGCAGTTCTCACTCCATTAGGTGGGCAAAAGAGAGAGTGTTTGAACCACAGACCTCAGAGCACAGGGAGAATATTGTCTCATTCCAAGTAAGTCAGGGAGACTGTACCACAGCAGTGCAACCTTAGGTGGCCTTTTTAGAGTAAAGATGTAGGAAAAATATATGGAAAGGGAGCAAAGCACATAAAACAGGAAAAATGATGGGGAGAAGAAAGAAGGGAAACAGAATGAGGAGAAAAAATAATAATTCTAAGTGGCAAAAATAGTAAACCAAATCAAAGAAAATACATGCATACTCAAAAAAGCCCACACCACACAAACCAATCCAAACCAACCAAAAAAAAAAAAATCACCCAGACTCAACACGGATAAAAACATGTAGGCAAAATGAATTAAGGGAAAACCAACAGAGTGAAACATAGGCTGATAATATCGTACCCAGACATGGAAAAGAATAATGAGGCTTACCCAAAAAGAGTAGGAATAATTGTTGTTGGAATAGTAAAACCACAGACACAGTCTACCCATGCAAAACCCGCTTCAGGTGGACATAGTAACTCTTAACTAGACTGATGTTTGGAAGGGACAAGGAAGTCCAATTCCTTTTGGTATTAGTCAGTACAGAGCACACTACTATACGTTATGGGAAAAAAAAACATGGCTGTGCAGATGCCACCAAACCCCCATTCAGGAACACACCTATCCCTTGTTCCATATGTATTGTAACTGTCACTCAATGTGGTTAATACTGCCGCTGTATGTTTCTTACTACTTTTCTAAAGACACATGTAGTCCAGAAAATGAAGGGATGGAGACACAGCAAAGGCACAGCATCCACCTTTCTTTTACTTCTGTCCCTCCACAAAGCACATCTCTAATAGTACAGGTTAAGCCTGTTAATTCATCTTTCAAAATTTCTCTCTGACTGTGGAAAAATGACATGGTCTTGAAAACACCTGGGCAATATTTCAGTTATGTTAATTATAGTAAAGGTTGAGAAGTGAGACATAAATGAAGTTATTTTGCAATTAGGCTAAGAGGAGAATAATACATTCAGCCTACTTGCTACAGAGAGATATATTGTACAATAACTTGAACAATTACTTTGATTTCCCATGTACAGACAAAAAAAAAATGTATTTTAGAATGCTAAATATATTTTAAGAACATCAGATGGTAGCGTAAAGCGTACAAAAGGCTGAATAGATAGCTGTGGAAAGAAAGTGTTGATTTTATTGCAGTTCAGTTTATTCTTAAAGACAAGAGAATCCCCTCTGGGGTAGACAGGACAGTAACTACTGACACTGGCTTTCCTACTCAGAGAATTGCTTATCATTATTTTGGGGATAAAAGTTATTTTGGTTGTATTTTAGAACTACTGAACAAAAGACTCAGTAAGTATGCATACATATATACACATACATTCACATACACAAACACACACACACACATGTTTATAAAAAGGCGTTTTGGTATAACATTTAAAAGGAATTTAGCTGAAGAACTTTACAAATGACAGCCCTAAGGCACTAGTTGGGATTGAGGAGTTTGTGACCCCTGCTAGACTGAGCTATTATGAATGTAACATACTGCAAAGCAGATGTCCAGACTCAGAAGTGCCTCAGGTGCATCATTCTTCCTCAAATGTACACAGAGGTATTGAGCTTACCCCACCTGAAAACTTTCTGAGTTTAGTATTAATTCTCCCTCCCAATAACAATTGTCTTATGCAGCTGTCAAAAATTACAGCAGGACTGAAAGGAAGAGTTTTACTTCTGTTTCCACTTATTTTCTTTTCAGTGGTAAGAAGGTAAAGTGATTTTACAGAACACAGAACTGTACTGACTAAGGACCAGCACTCACCATTGTTATCTGAGTGTGATTCTCTAGAAGTTAATAAAAAAGCAGGCAGACAGTCTCCTTTGGAAGATTCAAAATGCATCTGCTTCTCTCCAGTGGATAACAGGGCACCTAACCTTACTTGAGTTTAGTAAGCATTTAAACTGTATGTTCAAGTAAGGTGTCAATTCAAAGCAAGCTCAAAGGCATTCAATGGATACTAATATGCCACTTCAACTTCAAATTTTTGTTTATCCAAAGATACAGAAACTGCAATTCTGCTAGTTCTCTTGGGAAAATTTCCAATATGTTGGTTAACATCACTATGGTACCTTTTCAGAAGATGCCTACAATTCCACTGCATCGCTGCTTCCTCCTCTGCTTTGATGTATCTGATGAAACTATGGTTTCTGTAACTTGCAGTTACAGAAGATAAAGTATCATCTTGCAAGGTACCAAGACCACGTGGCACTCACTTACAATTACCATTTGTAACAACACACAACGCTTGATGGCCCACACAGACCCATCCAAAGGGTCTGCTTTCTCCCTGCTCACCTCCCTCATCTACTTTGTGTAACAGATTGAGGAGGCATCTGAGTTGAATACTTACTCCTACGCAAAGTCAGGGGATAGTAGTGTCATCTGTGGGGATCAGTCAGCTTTGCAGTCTTGTTCCTGTATGAGGCCATCCTGAAAAGCACATTCATTTTTCTGAATTAATAGCTGGAAGCTTCTGGTACTACAGAAATCAGTTTTTTAATGCTGAATCGAAGTATAAATCAGTATGAAAAGTAATTCCGGGTAAAAAATACTGTTGCATCCAGATTATTAGATCAGTTTATATATACCACTACAAAGAGGAAAGTACTTTTTTTTTAAAACTGGAAATACGTAATTTTTTATAAACTGCCCTATATAAGCTACTTATCTTTTTGTCATGATTGTATTTTTACTGTTCCTCTAAAGGAAAAAAAGTTATAATGGCACCAGGAGAAATAAAACCCCAAACCCCTTGGTCCTATTTCGTATAATATTTGTACTCTGAAGCCAAGGAAATATTTTTTTCACATCATGAACACTGAAATCACAGCTGTGATCACTGAAATCAGGAAATGAATGGCAACAACCCTACTGATAAACTGAGCTGTGTGAGGGCTCATTCCTTGTCCCAGAGGCCAGCTGGTCTGGTTTGGTCAAGTCTGTGCTTTCAGACTTTCTTAGTTTCGAAAGAAAGATGACCACGTCCAAACTACCTACTGGGAGTGGTTCCTGGCCTGTTCAAACTCCTGAACTTTGTCTGTGAATTGTCTGGGAAACTGTTAATTGACCTTGATCAAAGTTGTGCCAGGGAATGTTTTTCTGCACAATAAATTCCTGAGTTTCAGTATTGGCTCTGGCTCCTCTTAGTTCACTAGTATAGATAGTACCAACAAGAATGGAATAAGGATTTATCTTTACATGCATTTATTTATTTTCCTTGCACAACATAAGGAAATTAAAACAGTATTTTATGCATTAGAGATCAGTGCTCACCAGAACAACCTAAATACAACCCTTTTAGATAAGTCAATATAGTATGTATATGTATATGTATACATATACATATCTATATATGGATACAGACACATTCATTTACATATATATTGATAACAAAAATTTTGGAGGAGCCATTTCATTTCACACTTGGAATCCAATCTTTTAGAGGCCAGAAAAAGATACCATATTCAGGCAGAGTGTCTTTGTATCTTCATCTGATATGGGCCATTGCTGAAGATAGGATCCTGGAGTTGATGGTCCTTAGATCTTACCCCATGCAACAATACTGGTGCCTAGAAAGTCTGTCCATGTTGTAGGAAACGTATTTATTCAGTCACCCAAGCATACATACACAACCCCATAATGTGAGAATATTCCTTTTTATGTTTTCAATTTTCTTTTCAATCCACTATCTTAGATATCCTTTACTGTGACCATCCCAAAAAACTGCATCCATAGAATAAGGCAAATGAAGTCTTGCCCCTTAGGTGTGATTGCAGAATTCTATTGCTAAATTATCTGTAGTTTGTAAGAGTTCAAGATCTGATCATTAAAGAAGATTTAACTCATTCTGTTTCTTAACTGTGAGGTGTGCATATGTACAATATTATTCAATTGAGTTATTTCAGACTTTCTCAGAAAATTACTTGAAATACTCCAGGCATGATGTCTAAGGTAGCTCTTCTTTTAAATGAATGAAGGCATCCTCATGAATTACTGTAGTAGTAGCCTCACCCAAATACCACTGAAAGCATTGGAATTTTTCCATTGACATTCTGAGGTTTGTTTCAGGCTCTATCTAATCTCTTCCAGATACTGTCTGATGAGAAAATGTGTGTGCTTCAAAATGCTCCCACACTTTTCAAACGGGATGGGAGTGAGATGAAAAAAACTACAGGAAAAAATAATAGGAACACTTATCTGGGCAAGTAACTTTTGAAACTGATCATCATAAGTTAAAAGACACTATCTCACCAAAAAGATGAAACTCATCCAAATCTTGATTGAATAAGTTTCGATCCAGGTTACCAAGATGCTTCATTTCTTTCATGAAATACTCAGCATTGTCAAGTCTTGCTGAATTCAAGAAATTCAGAAAGCATTCAGCACCTTGCAGAACGGAAGGAAACCACTTTTTGAGGGAAGACACCATCTCACGAGTATGCTTATGCAAAAGCTTATTATTTTTTTCACACATCCAGTTGAAATGGATAGGATTTGTCTTGTCTTAGTGTAACCACTGAGAAGTTAGGCATTATTCATACCTGCCTTAGTATGAGATGAATTGTCTTCTGGGGGTACCCATCTCTCATTTTTGGCTGCTAGAAGATCCTAGAAGATTTGCTTGGAATATGCATATAACTGAAGTTAATTGAAATGGATCACAGTTTGAGAATACTGATACTTTTCTGCACGTTATGTAAATCACTGCCTATTTTACCATGCAGATATGATCATCTGTATCCCAGCTTTACAAGGTCCATTTCCTTCCTGTTACCATTTGCAATTTTCACATGGGACTTGATGCACCTCTGTAAAATCAATGCGAGCTGTATCAAGTCTCGTGTCAAAAACAGAGCTCCAGACACTTTAAAGTCCTATCCTGGAAATCTCCCTCTCTGCCAGGGGAATTCCACTGGATAAATAAATGAAACACCACAAACAAGAAAACCCCAAGCCCACAACCATAAACATCAACTTCCTGTAGAACAGGAACTTCCTGTAGAAGTGAAAACATAATTATCCAGGACTTGCATATCCAAGAAGAAAATTTTAGCAACTAAAAGCAGTGAATGGTGAGGAAATTTCTAGGGAAAAGATCACGAAGGAGAATGAAATGAGGAATGTAACAGAAGTTTATCTTTAGAGAAAAAAAAATTAATGATTCACCTTACCCCATCTGCGCTGATCATGAACAAACCTTGTGCCACAACATGCTCCTAAGTATGTGTAGTGTGCAACACACTTAAAAGCTCTCCATTACAGGTAGAGCCATAGTGCTAACAAAATGAAAACCTGTAATGAAACTTGATAGGCTAGTTAAAACACAAGTAGCTTCAACTTCTACATAAATCATCCTGCATTATATCCATAAACTCGAGACATAATATGTGAGAGATTTTAAAATGTTGCTTGGCATTCATTCATTGGGAGGAATTGACTCTACTGGCCTTGAGATAGATTGAGGGCAACAGGAGGATGTAAAAGCCAAGGCTCATATTCATTGGAGGTTCACAGCATTTAAAGTGTTTTAAACAATCATGTTCTAAGGTTGATTTTGCAGGCTGTCTTAGTCACTATCTCCAGTCAAGGCTCTTGTGTAAATAGAGTTTGTTCTACCCTGACAGTGTAGCTATTGTAACTTAGGGCCACCTGTTAGACAGCATGAAGTGTTGCCTAAAAAAATACACAATAAGCAGATTGTTTGTTACAGTTGTGCACAGACAACTGTATTAGTGTTCTTCACACCATATGTCTATATAAACAGAGCTGCAGTGAGCTATTCACCAGAAACTCAAACACTGATGAAGAAGCTTCTCTTAAAAGACCCAGGGCTTACATGCATTGGTTCACCTGTTAGGCTTACATCAGGATTTCAGATGCTTGGCTTCAAAGGACAAATATTCCTTCAGCATTTTCTGCAGAGAGTTTCATGCTAGAAGAAAAAAAAAAAGAAAAAAAACATGTAAAAAAACCCACCCCCAAACCAATATAAACTCCACATTTGTTGCTTTTAGTAGCTCTGTGCAAAGGAAAAGGGAGCAAAATTGGCTTCAGAGAAGCAGTTTGACGACCTTCCAAAGTAAAAATAATATGATTTTATTATACATATGATAATTGCTGTTGTTGTTATTATGAAATACACCTTCATCCATGTATCAAGACTAAATATGAAGTTTCATAAGATGAATTTGTGAGCTTAGTCATATCCAGGGTTCTTGCAGTCTTGGTGAGATCACTTTGGACACCTTGTTTTATTCATTTCACTTTTTCACAAAGAGAGATTTTGAGGAAGGGCAAGGAATGAAAATATCTTGGTTGTGGACAAGGAAAAATGTTATAGTAAAGTAAGTAACAGACACCACTGATAGCCATGGTGTAAGAATAGAACGGCATAGCATGGCATGGCATGGCATGGCATAGCATAGCATAGCATAGCATAGCATAGCATAGCATAGCATAGCATAGCATAGCATAGCAATTACACAAGACTTTTAAAAAGGTCCAGCAAGGATAATCAATTCTATAAACCCAGATCTCAGTAGTTACTGTGTGTTGTGATCACAAAAGGCATATCAAGGTCTAACAAGCCCTGTTACACAACTGCCTGACAATACTGGAATATATGGGAGGAGGCATATATTAATGTCTATTCCTCCTGTAGCTCTGGTAGCAGAGAAGAGGCATGGAGCAAAAGTCTCTTCGGCTGCCATCCTCCTGCATCAGCTTGCCTCCTGGAGCTCATGCAGGTGTGGGACATAAACTCTTCCAGCAGAAAAGTCCATTGCAGCTAAGTCCTCCTGGAGCAAGGACACAGAACCAGAATGTGAAACGGAGGTCACCATCTTGTGCCTGCTCAGATCCTACAGCAGCCCCACTCTACATTATGCTCTTCAAGGCTAAATTATTACATGACTACCCAGTCCCTACAAAGAAGGATTTTGCAGAGGCTAGCAGCACTCCTCCTACACCGTAAAGCTGATCCTTAACATACAAAACAGCTATCAGAGGAAACAAAATTTTAAAATTATATTTTTATTCTCCAGCATAGAACACAAAAAACTGAAGCAATTGATTTTTTACTGACTGCTATAAAAGTTCACTTTACAGCTGAACTCCTCTAAGCAGCATAGATTGACTACTCTATTTCCGAATACATATTGGAATTATTGTAACCCTGTTTCCCATATATGAAGCGTTTACTCTGATACTGTTAAAAAGTAGTTGTGCAGATTTTGGCTCCATTCAAAACAAAAATATTATGAATCCATCTTCTGTCTTTTTTTTTTCTTTTTTTTTTTTTTTTCCTTCCAGAAAGGAGTGTTTGCTCTAAGGAGCAGCATTAAAGAGAAGATTTTTAAAAGGTTCTGCTTCAAGGTTTGTTAACTCACATTTTTTCACAAATTACCATGAAAGCTTTTTCCCCATGCTGGTTTCTTTCTATTAACACAAAGAATACAATGCCTCCCAGTTTTGCACATTATATTGGTCTCTGTTTGCAATAATATTTTACTTCATAATATAGGTGTCATTTAAGAAAATAAATCAAGTTATTGCAGCATTGTGTAATAATTCTGAATTTCTTTTTACTTCACTGTAGAAGCACTTTTTATATCCAAATGCATTTTAAAGTCTGAAGCTTCACATGTTTCATATTCTTCTTTCCCAAGTTAACTATCCAAATTAGTTCATGGTTAAGTAAGTCCAGTTTGGAAAGTTTTCCTAACTATGCATAAGTAGCACGTTGGATGGGTGCTGAAATTAGCTCATAATGGTAATACCTTGACACCCTTAGCTGAGATGTTGTTGTGCATTCAACAGTCTACAGCATGAAGAGCTACAGAATGAAAGATAAAGCTGCATAATAAATGGAAGAAGTATGATTGTAACTCAGGTACAGTTTTGGCCTACCTAATATAATTAAGCATACCATGTCATGATTTCTACTTTATTGCTAGCAACAGAGAGAGAGTTGTTGCTCCAAGTTTTACCACAACAGCAGGGAACTCTGCTTTGAAACAACGGAGCTCAGGCTCACAGCTAGGAAAATGGCAGGAGTGAAGGAGACTGGTAACAGGCTAGAGAGGGATACCTGTTTTCTTTACTCTCCCAAGATCCACTTCAATCATTCCAACTGATGTCCACTGAGCAATTTACGTTTCATATTCTCATTAAGATGATATGCTGGAGCCCATACTTCTGCTCTTTGTTTTGTAACTGCAGATTAAGACCACCATGTCTAGGAAAGCACACACCATAATCCCACATACAGCCCTTCCTAGGGAGACAAAAAGCTGATAGAAGTTTTATTAACCCTACTTTACAGAGCAGTCTAAAAAACTGTGGCCATGTCAGTACCAAACCACAGCTGGTCCCAGAAAGAAGAGGAGGCATGGGCAAGAGGAAGGGATGGAAAGTGGTGGGAGTCTACCAGATTGCCAGGAGTGTTAGCTGCATTGTTCCAAAACTGAATTGAAGGAGTTTATGCAAACAAGCAATGCAGATGGATGGCAAATTTGGCCTCAAAACCTAATCCAGGATTGACACTTGCACAAAGTCACTCAGACAGTTCATAGGACAACTCACAGTGAATCCAAATCTTTAATCAAGAGACCAGTCCTAGCAGAAAATCCAAAGTGAAAAAAAAGGAGAAATGAGCTTCTGTACAGTGGCCAGACTTGAGAATGGAGCAAAATGTGTTCATTTTCCTGGCAGAACAAACAAAAGAGAATCCCATTGCCTCCCAAATTCTGTCTTACGTTATATAACATCATTTTGTTATCAAAATGGTTTTCTTATATACTTGTGTTTGCTTTATTTTCTTATCTTTAATATCTAATTACATTTAACATAGCAACTTTGAAAATTAATATTTGAGGCATTTATTAGCAATATTGAAGTAAATGTTTGGGTTTTTCCTATAGTTTTGTTTTGGTGGATGAAAGGGAAATAAAGACGAGGAAGCAGGAAGTTTTCACAGTTTAATCTAGGAAAGAGATTAACTTTTTTTTACTCCAAAATCACATTTCTTGATGATTTTAAGAGGTGCTACTTATGGGATTCCTTTTTCATCACAAATCATTGCTAATACAGTGAAACTATTTTATTTCAGCTGCCGAATAAATGGAATTTTTCAATAGCAATTTTAAATTTTTCATCCTGCAATTGAAGGTTTCCTTGAAAATGAAGCAGCAACGTCAAGGCGTACAGCAGAATTACAAAATCTGGTTTTATTCAATGCTAAATATGACTACAGACATGTCTAATTCTACCTGGAAATCTTTGTAGAAAATGGCCAATAGGAAAGTTGCAAAGCTAAGCATGATACCCCAGTACATGTGGCCATGTCCTCCTTTGTTTCCTACGAAACTTTAGGCTACTTTCTCCACCAGTTCTTCAAGCAGCTTTGCTCTGAGAGAGATGGAGACAGGGAATAAATAAGAAAATCAAGGAATAGTGGCAAGGCAAAATATGAAGGAGTCTGGCAAAGACAGTTAGCACAGCTCCTATGGCACTGTGATAGCTGAGATGTCAAAAGCATGCATCAGAAATGGGGAAACCAATATGCTAGCATTAGAGGCACTATGTGTTAGCAGCAGCCAGCCTGACTTCATATTTGGCTAATGAATACATACACAGGTTTCAGGCCTGCTGGTGACATTCACACAAGATGATCAGTAGGAAAATAGGGAATTTTTTTACTGAAAACAAAGATTTTTATTGAAAATGTCAACTTTCAGTGAAAAAAAAATAAATCAGAGAAGTCAAAATATGCAGACTTATTTTGCTTAAATCTTTTAATTTGAGCATTTAGAGATTTTGACTAAAAAGAAAAAAGAAAAGCAAAAAGAAAAAAAAACCCAACCCATCACAAAAACAACCCCAAAACAAACTTTTGTAGTTTTGTAGAAAGGCAGAGGTTTTCTGGGATTTGTCTTTACTGGACAGAAATTTTATCAGCGTTTTCATTTCCCTGTACATTATTGGTTCAACACCAGTCCTTTCAAGTTGTTAAATGACACAGGTCTTCTGTTATGTAGGTTGTAAATGCCCTGAATCAAAGCCTGTGTCAATGGGGGCTTGCCAATATTCCTGGCATGCACATTATATTAAGAGCTTCCTGGCTGCTCCTTTAACATATATGTCCATCATTATTTGTTCAGCTTCTTCTGGGATCAGAGTTTATTAAACAAGAGAACAAAAAACAAGAAAAACAAAACAAGAAAATCTCAGACTAAGGCTGCACTTCCTTAAAACTGTCTACTTTCTTCTGTGTCATTAGGAATTAGTTTCTTAGAGGTAATGCAGAGATTTCTTAAGATACTGGCATATTGCTGGTAAAATGTGTTTTTCATCTCCCCTGCATTCAGCAATAGTCCTGCTGTTGCAGTAACTGGATTAATAGAAGACTATGAACTCTTTGACGGAACAAGAAGAAATTGCCTCAAGTTGCACCAGGGAAGGTTTAAATTTGACATTAGGAAAAACGTCTTCAGAAAAAGTATCATAAAGCGCTGGGACAGGCTGTCCAGGGAAGTGTTGGAGTCCCCATCCCTGGAGGTATTTAAAAGGCATGTAGATGCAGTGTTTAGGGACATGATTTAGTGATGGACTTGGCAGTGTTAGGATAACAGTTGGATTTGATGATCGTAAATGTCCTTTCCAACCTAAATGATTCTATGATGCAATGAATACTCTGTGATTTAGAAGAAACCACAGAAAATTAACTTTCTGGGAAAACCGAAGTAATTTATCTCTTACGGATTTAGGACCCCATCTGCAAAATGTAGACACATTGTTTTATTCTACTGTATTGCAAAAAAGGACTCAGTTTGAATTTTTAGTGGGAACTTGAAACCTTGGATAGTGACAACAAAATATTCCTACATTTTATCAAAGTGTGAATCATCTTGTCTAATGGTCTGTCTGGCCACTGGAGCAAACTGTGTGTATCACCAGACTGAGGTGATAGACAAGTGACTTCACATTCAAAATTTCATTTGAATTCACATTCACAACTAAAACAATACAAGTTTCCCCCAATAAGAGACAGAGGAAGTGGGGTTGGGGGTACAGGCCAGACAGTGTACAGTATTCCAGGTTTTCAGTTTTCCAGCTCTCACCTATTATTCCTGTCATGTTTCAAAAGTGTTTAATAACTGCTTACTAGAAATCCCAAAACTTAAAAAAAAAATGTTGCTGAAGACATTTCTTGGAATGACTCTTAGTATAATAGATTATAGTTACAAAAAATTACTATAATCTATCAGTTTAGGGATAGCGAGATGGGATGAATAATATAAATTTTTCATGAGACATTTCACTGAAGACTTGTCCTGGTTTGAGTGAGAACAGAGCTAATCCTGTTCACTGATTTTACTTTTCAGCTCAGTTCTTCTACCTAACTGCACTTCCTGAAGTTAGCAGCCTGTTTTCACAGACAGTGTCTGCTTCTAGCAGTGATAACACCTCATGTTTAGAGTTACTACCA
>WUAM01000107.1:12003181-12021860 GCA_024336885.1 Actenoides hombroni
GGCCGCGGCTCGGCGGGGCTGACAGGCCCGTCCCCGGCCAGGCCCCGCTGCCCCGGAAGAGGCGGGCCGGGCGGCAGCCCCACGTGCGGCAGCAGGCATGGCGGAGCTGCAGGGGCCGGGAGCCGGCGTGGTGTCCGACCCCCGCGGGGTGCTGCGGCAGGGCCGCGCCTTCCTCGACTTCTTCTGGGACATCGCCAAGCCGGAGCAGGAGGTGCGGCTGGCGGCCACCGAGAACCTCCTGCGGCACCTGCGAGAGGGCAGGAAGGTGAGGCGGGGGCCGGGGGGGGCTGTGGGTGCGGGCAGGCCCCGGGGGCGGCCCGCTCAGAAGCGGCTGTGCTCGGGCACGGACACGGCGGGGCTCCGGCCGGGGTTGCGGCGGACACCCCGGCAGCCCCGCCGGGCTGGGAGGAGTGCGGACACCGCCGGAGCTGGGTCTGTCTTTCAGGACGATGAGCTGAAGTACACCCTGAAGCGCTTGGTGGAAGGACTGGGAGCCACCCGCGAGGCCGCCCGGCCGGGCTTCAGCTTGGCCCTGGCACAGGTCAGTGTTTCCCAGAGCGGCCCCTCGCCGACCCCCCTGCTGGTGCCTGGGGTCCCGCTTTGCTGTTCGGGAGGAGGCTGGAGGGGTCCCTTCTGGCAGCTTCTGCGTGCAGGTGGTGGGGAAGGTGCTTGAAGTGAGAGTGGAACAGCTGTGTTGGTTCAAATGATGCTAGTCAGTTTTAGAAGCACGGATAAAGGTATAAGCCGTGCCCCTGTTGCACTCGTGCTACAGAATTCTGTCCTGCTTCAAGAACCATCCTTAATTTGCAAACTTTGACCAGGTTTTCAAATATGCTTCATTTAGAACTATTGTGACTTGGTAAAATTGACTTATTCCTGGTGTTGGACTGTTGATGTGGGAGATCTGAAAGGCAGCCCTTTAACACACACTTCAAGCTTTGGATTTGGTTTGGTTTTGTTTTTTTCCTCCATGTTGTTTGAGCCTGTAACATACCACAGAGTCTCAGCAACTGGGGATCACCAGTGAATTCTGACCTCATCTCACCTAAGAAGCTGGTAATTCAGAAGAGCTTGTGTTCTGCTCACTTCAGGACCTTGCCCATGCAGAAAAGTTTCATTGCTTCTGTTATAGGGCCATGCAGCTGCAGCAAAATGTTCTCGTTATTAATTCTACTATGTCACGTAGAGGGGGAAAAAGGGAATATCAGGAGGTATTTTTATGTCTGTGTTCATTATTATACTGGCACATCTTTTACTGATCTAGTTGTCTCTACTCTGGCCTAATAAAGCAGCACATCTGCTGCTATGCTGAACAACCATCCAGCTCTATTTTGGCTGAACTCAATAAAACTTCATAAAGTGGAAGAACTGCACACTGAGCTATCCCATCCACCTCCCCAGGTTTTGCAGGCTTTTGAGGAAATTTCAATCTGCAGTGTCCTGGAACAGATAAAAGAAAAACACAATCTGGAAAAAGTGAAAAAGGTGAGTTGGCTCATAGCAGCATTGGCCAGAAGATAGATTAAGTTAACTCTTCTCTGTTGTTTGAAGACTTGGGGCCTGGGGATCTTGCTAAAGTAAATGATTATAATGAAATAATGGAAATATTTGAGAAAACTGGGAGCTGATGACATTGTCCTCTGGCCCTGTTTTAGCTGAGATTTGTCCACGTGATGGAAAGATAATCTAGGACTGTTCTTAAACATAGTGCAGGGGGGTGCTTTTCAGGATGTTGTCTTCATATGGCAGGGTGTTCGAGGCTGGATCTTCCAGCCTTCTTCATCAGAGCTGTAGCTGAATGTGGAATCTTAACTGCTCAAGTGAAGTGAATTTATTATCCCCCCCTTAATTTCTTCTTTTTTTTTCCTTTTCAGAAACTTGTGAGAAATGCTGCTTTTGGAAACTTTTTTGGAGTTATGGCTCTGTTTCAGTCTGGCCGGCTTGTTAAGGTGACATCACTGTTGTTATGATGTTTGTCAGTGCTGGTTCTAGGGCTGTCTGGAGAGAGGATCTGGAGGAAAGGGCTGGGTCATTGGTCAGTCAATGAGATGGGACTTGAAGCACCAAGTTCAGTTCATTTCTTTTGCATTATCCATGGACCTTTTGTTCCTTCTAATGACTCTTCCTGACTAGAATGTAGGAACCATGTCAGATAGTACAGGAGGCTCCTACCTCTCCTGGAAGGAAGGGATCTGTTGTCATATACAGCCATAAGACACCATTTTGGGGAAAGCTGAGTGGCCTGTTAGGAAGCAGTTCTGTAGGTTTCTTATTACAAGTAGGTGTAAGGGTCTCAAGAGTGGTTTATTACCTGAGCCTTCAGCTTCATCTTTGATATATGTCCTTTGTTTTTGGCTTCTCTTTCCTTTCTAGGACCAAAAAGCTCTGCTGGAGAGCATCCAGCTCCTGCAGCAGCTGGCACATCACCAAGCACACCTCCGGGATCTCCCTCGCAAAGCTCTTATTGACATCATGTCTGAGGTACAGCCACAGCAGGTTGTGGGTGGGAGGGAGGAGGACACTGCTTCAGGGATGGCTTTTTCCTTAGTTTGTTCATAGTTTAAAGTTAAAGGGGGGATGTGGAAGAGGGGGTTTCAACTGTGAGAGGTATTCTCTGTATTGTCTAATGGGAAGATGCTTTTGTTCTGGGAAGGATGCTCTGGTTTAGCTTACTCTGATTTCCTTGTGGACAAACTTACAGCCTGTTTTTTCCCAGTTGACTTACTTGACTGGTATGTTAGACCCTCTGCTCTTTTAAATAGAAGTATGCTGAAAACTCTGGTCCTTCTTTTTTATGCACCAAGCTTGGGCCTGAGGTTGATTTTGGAGCTGTTGGGAGTGAAAGGATGTAGGCACTTGGAGTAAAGGAACTCTGAGTATGTAGTAACAGAAGAGTTCATTTCCTTCTTTTATGTGGCTGTTGTTTGTAGATGTGAAGGCTAACAGTGTTAAATCAAAATTAAGTTATGTTTTTTATGGAAGTGTTCTGTGTCATTTAGTCTTCATGTTAGGTTTAAATGTATTTTGAATCCAATCTTTAAAAAAAAACCACAACAAATTAACACAATTTTTGTGTAGTTTTTATTTTATTGATGAAAACGCCGGATCTGGTTTTCTCTAAAGCCGTGGGACACAGTTGTTTACCAGCAAATCTGATTGAAATGAGTAACTTATTTTTGGGAAATATAATTAAAAGCTAATACAGGGGTGTTTCCTCCTCCCTGGGCTGCATGACTGTGCAGACAGGAGCAGTCAGACAGCGAGAGAACAATTGGAACTGGAGTCAGTTGACCAGAATTGCTATCTGATGACAACATATTGTCCTACTCCACATGGTTAAGCACCTGGGGACTGTGTGGCAGTACTGGACACATCCATTATTTATTTTTGGTTGTGACACCATGAAGACTAATTCTAAAGTTTCCAGAATACTGCAAGCTTTTAGTAAAATGCCCAGCGATGCAGATATTTGAATATACTGTACAGCAAGGTAGTAAAATGACCTCACATGTTTCTCATGCTCTCACCTTCCTTCTTGTCAAGGTTCCTGAAACTGTGTTTGAGGAGGTTCTGTTTGGCATCTTGCAAGGTGACCTCGCTTCAGCCTTCACATCTCCAGAGAACCTGCACCTTTTGCTTGTGGGCATACAGAAATTCCCTGCTGTTCTGAAACCTAAAAATCTGAAGAAGCTGTTTGGCTCACCTACTGTTGTAAATGAGGAAAATATTCCCAGGTAAACTCTTAAATAAGGAACATTAAATGCAACATTCTCAGTCTCTTGGCTAGCAGGGAGAGAAATGTGGCTTTCACTCTGATACCTGCCCGTATTCGCCACTGCAGGTGCAGTTAGGGATGAGGCACTGACTGTTATGCAGGTTCCTAAATTATAGCTCTGGTGTTTCTCCCAAGAGGCACAGCCTGCAGTGCTCAGGAAATGTTCTGTGTCCTTCAGCAGGATGAACTTGGCCTTCAGCAATCCCCTTCCAGGCCAGATCTCTCATTACTTTCTTTCTTCTAGACTTGTAGAGCTTCTGCAAAGTGCTGCCAGGTCTGAGAAGAAGGAGAAGAAATTACCCAGTGTAGTGTTTGATTTGCTACAAGTTTCACTGAAGGAAGGTGCCTTTGAACTCTTCTGGAAAGAAGGTGTGGAGAATGGGCTGTTGAAGGAGAAATCAGGACCTGTGAGGTGTGTTTTAACATAACATTGTTTGCTGGTTTCCATATTACACTTCTGTTTCTTGCCCCTGTCCTTCTGCTGCTCTCTGGTGGGGTGGAGCATGTGGTTTCTCATGAACGATGTGAGGGTGCTTGTGTTAGGTTATTTAGGTATGAGAAACTTTACAGGGAGCCTAAATCCAAGTGTTACTAAGATTTCTCTTGCAACTGTGCCATATAACAAATCTGAGGTTAAATTTTACTGGTACAGCACATAAAGGTGATGCACCTCCTTGGGCATAAAGGTGTCTTAAGCCTGTAGCTTGCTCCTACAAGACTTCTCAGAGGAGCTGTGTTGTCCCTTTCTCTCCAAGTGGTGAGGTGTGGACTCCACTGGTGTGGACTCATCTGGTTCTAGCTAGCAGAGGATCTGCTACGGGAAGAGATCTTAGAGATCTGTGCTAGTCAGGAGAAAAGCTTTGGACAGTAGGACTTTTGAACACAGAATCCCTGATTTTTTTGACTTCTGCCTTCTTGCATGTGCCGTGTGGCCTGTCCCACCACTTCTCTGTCTTAGCCCACAGAGGCTTTACTGCTGTGCCTCTACCTGAGGGGATCTTCTCTGTCTCCCTTCAGTTACATGTGCTACCGGTTGCTGGGCAGTGCTCTCCCCTTGTTGTCTCTGGATCAGCTACAGATGGTTCTCAGAGGGAAGGTGATGCAGCACTATGGAGAACATGTCGTAACGACTCAGGTAGGTCTTCTTGAGAGCAGCCTTGTGGAGAAGGATTTGAGGGCACTGGGGTGAAAAGCTGGACGTGAGCCAGCACCGTGTGCTTGCAGCCCAGAAGGCCCGTGGTATCCTGGGCTGTATCCAAAGCAGGGTGGGCAGCAGGTTGAGGGAGGGGATTCTGCCCCTCTGCTCTGCTCTGCTCTGCTCTGGGGAGACCCCCTTGCAGTGCTGTGTCCAATCCTCAGCGCAGAAGACACAGGGACCTGTTGGAGCAGGGCCAGAGGAGCCCTAGCAATGCTGGGAGGGCTGGAACCCCTCTGCTGGGAGGCCAGGCTGGGAGAGTTGGGCTTGTTCAGCCTGGAGAAGGCTCCGGGGAGACCTTCTGGGGGCCTTTCAGGACTTCAAGGGGCCTGTCAGAAAGATGGGGACAGACTTTTCAGCAGGGCCTGTTGTGACAGGACAAGGGGTGATGGTTTGAAACTAAAAGAGGGAGATTTAGGCTGGAGAGAAGAAAGAAATTTTTGACACTGAGGGTGGTGAGAGCCTGGCAGAGGTTGCCCAGAGAGGTGGTCGCTGCCCCATCCCTGGCACCATCCCGGGTGAGGTTGGCCAGGGCTCTGAGCACCCTGCTGTAGTTGCAGATGTCCCTGCTCAGTGCAGGGGGGTTGGACCAGCTGAGCTTGAAAGGCCCCTTCCCACCCAAACCATTCTATGATTCTGTGATTCTCAAAGTACTCGTGCTCAGGACCAGAGACCCTGTCCTGAGCAAAATTCCTCTCCTTTCATATTGTCTTGAATAAAAAACGTTTATGTAATTTTAGACCTTGAACTTTTACTAAAAGCAGAGTTATTACATAACCACTGGTTGAGTATGGAGTGTGTTTAATTATCATTGCCTATTTGTGTACTTTTTGTTCAGAATTACTTTAAGAGCTTTGAAACTGTTCAGCACTGACCCACCTGCTTTCACTGGTGTTGCTGAGAAAGCTGTAATGATGAGGGAAGCAGAGGAAGGGCAGCCCTCAGCATATTGACAGTGTCATATGTCATCCTTTAACAGTCCTTTTGATTTTGCGTGTCCAGAAGCTCCTTTTTGTCTGTCATTGTGCTGGTTGTTGCATGAACATTAGAAGGCAAAGACAAAAAGGGACAACTCATGATTTTGTTTATGTTGGTGCTTGTTTCAATGAGCATGTCTGAGGTTTAAGCACAATTTGGGAATGGGGTTTTGGAACTCCTCTTCCCTGGGAGGCCATCAAACAGCACAGCCCTGTGATAAAGGGAGGAAGAATAAAAGGGGAATACTGATAAAAACAGGCTTTGCTTGAATTTTTGTGGTAACATAATCCTGAGCCTCCTCTTTTGGGCCCCCAAATCGTTGACCTCTCTTGGGAGGAAAAGGACTTTGCAGCCTTTCTGTTCTGGTACCAAAGCAGCAATAAATGGGTGGGTTTGCTCTGAAAATGATGCTTCCCGTGGTGCATCCCTGTATGGGCCAACTTTTTCCAGGTTTCTTCCCTGACTTAGTAATTTTTCTGTTTCTTTTTATATTTGTTGCACAGAGAGTTAGGCTGTGTTCTTCCCTGTGCATCCAAAAACTTGTTACTATCATTCCTGTCTGAAACACACAAATTCACCAAAGATAAGGATTGACTTCAGTACAAAGAGAAACCCTCGATATTGCTGATGAGGAGGAAGTAGAAAAGATCTTTTAAGTTGTTGGTGGTGGTTTTGTGGGTTTGTTTTGTGTTGTTCCTCGACAGGGTTGTTTGTTTTGGAAAGCAATTAGTGTTATCTTGTACTTTCTTAAGGGATTCTGCTTGTTGTTGGAGAGGGAGCTAGACAAAGCTTGAGCCTGACACTTACTGACAGTTATCTTCCTGAATCTATTTTTTTTTTTTTCAAGAGGGGAATAAATGTACTTGATTTGCTTTTGTTGCAAGGTGATTGATGAAACCCCTGTTGTGAGTTATTAGCCTGTTTACAGCAGTTTCCCCTGGAGCTTTTCTCCCAGTTTTCATACTGATGCACAAGTGTTCCGTTCTCCAACAGGAGCTTGCTAAGCTGTGTTTTGTGTGAGATTTCTTGCAGGGAGTTATGTAGTTCATTAGGAATTTATAGCCCCTCTGTTTAAAAGAACAGTGTTCTCTCGACTTTCCTTACTGTCTCAGCTCCTGCCAGGTCACTGTGTTGACCATGACACTGTACCAAACAAGTTGTTTTATTTACGAAAGCCACGTTGCATTTTTGGAACCAAACCCCAGCTTGCCCTCGTTGAAGTTTCTTCTCCTCATTTTGTTTATTTCTGGAACAAATGAGTGGGATTGAACACTGTGGGCTGTGGAAGAACATAAGGAAATGAGACTGGACGTGTCCTGGTGGTCTGCATGCTGCTGGACAGTGTTCCAGGGCCAGCAGCCCCCCAGCTGTCTGCCTTGCAGATCAGTGGCAGGACTGAGGATAGGACTTGGCACAAAGCAGCAACACCTCAGGGTATGGTTTTTAGGTTAAACGTGTCAACTCCCTCTCCTTTCACAAAGCTGCCACACTTCTGAGACACCAGGGAGAGGGAATGGGATTTGCTCTACCCACTATGGGTCAGCCTGTTCCAGGGCTGCTAGATGAGACTGGAATTGATGTGGGGGAGTTTCCAAGTTGAGGAAGGGTCTAAGGCAGGTGATATGAGAAACACCCTGGAGTTTTACCCAAAATAAGGGCTGATCAGCCTAGGAGCTTTGCTGCACTGGCCAGCTTGTTGCCCAGCCCGCTGAAGTCTGACTGTTTGGGAAGGTGGCAAATTAAAGTGTTGAAGTTGGTGTGTGACAGGATTCTGTGGTTGCTTACAGTGGTTACTTCTATATGAGGAAGACCACGAGGTGAATTGATGACCTGCTGAATGCCTTATGACAAACGTTCAGGCACGTGACTTTTAATTTACCTACGCAGTCCAATCTGTAAAGGGATTTGTACTTTCAAAGACATTTGGACTCAGTGTGAGGTTCCTAACCTGCTTGTTTGACTGTGTTTTTCAGCTCCCAGATCGATTTAAGTTTGCTCCAGAGATGGAAGGATATGTAGATGAATTTCTGAACGGCTGTGACAACCTGGAGAGGCAGCTGGCAGTGATCATTGGCTTTTCCACTCTCACCAATAAAGGCTATCCAGTGTTTTCCAGCTCTTCCAGGGTAGTCAGACACCTACAGCCAGTGGCATTGCAAAAATACGTTGACTGGCTCAAAGACATGTTCCTCAGGCCAGACCTTGACTGTTGTTTAGACTTCTCAAGTAATCGGCAGAAACAGAACCAGGAAAATGTAAACACGTGAGTGTACAGAGATGATGCACCTTCTTCTTTCTGCTTTGTGGTTAGAGTAGCTACCTGTGTGCAGTCTGGTTTGGACAGTGAGCACTTGCTGGTTCCCTTGCCATGATTTGACAGTCATTGCCTGTTTCCTCTGTCCCAGAAGGTTTAGCCCCAGCATGTGAGTCTTGCTGGGATGATATTAAATACTCTAAATAGGAGCAAGCACAGTGAAAACCAACCAGCCTGACCAGGGCAGACTGAGTCACCAGAGAAGCATTTTCTCTCATTCCTCTAGCCCTGACAGCTGCTTTGGCATAAATGTCCAGTGACTTCCATTTTTTGCTTCAGGTCTTTGTAGGAATTGTATGTCTCTTTGGCTATTAAACTGGCCTGAGTGCTCTTGTCTCCTTGGCCCACAGCACCAGCTTCCATGCCTCGAGTACCATGTAAATACTTGTAGCCTTTATAGGCAGCTGTAGCAATTTCTAACTAGGAAAACTTCCCAAGAGAAAGCGGGGCCTCTTCCACAGAAGATGTAAGCTGTTAAACAGTGTGGCTGTGTGGGACTTGTGCACCTATAACCTCAGTCTCCTGGCTGCTGCAGCTCTTGAAGTGCTTTTTGTTAAGCTGCAGTAAACTGCTAAACTCAGTGATGTAAACAGACTGTCTTTTTGCATAGTAAAAAGCAAACTTGGGAAGATTTTACCCCTTCTTATGTACCTGTTGCTTACTTACTACGTCAATTTGCCACCATAATGCTGCCTCTAAATATCTGGAAGCCACCTTTTGTTGCAGTGAATTGTGTGGTTTGTGTTTGTTTTGGGGTCGTGTTCGAGCTACTAATTGTGTCCAATTCCTTCTTGAAAGAGCACAACATAAGATTGCTCGATTAAGAAAATGGATCATCCACCGACTTGCTAACATCATTGAGAGTTCAGCAGAAAAAGAAGAGAGCCTTGTGATGGACATTTCCAGGTGAGAACAACTTAAAAGACTTAGTGTCATGTGCTTGGAATAATTCTGTTCAGCTCTGTAGCAGTATTCCAGGTAAGCTGTCCTCCTCATGATGCTAGGCAAATTCAGTAGTGGAAATACATCATCAGTTGTTTAGGAGACTAGGGTCTGTTTTCAGAATACCTTTGCAAACTTGGACAAACTCTTGTCATAAGTAGTTCAGGCACTTAAAATCTCTTTAGTCCCATTTATTGCCAGTAAGTTTTAGGTTCCTGATTATCTAGACTCCTTGAAGATTACTTCTAATCTTTACATCAGATCTTAGCAAGTATTTACCTGTTAGTTTAAAACCTTGGAGAATCTGACCCAAATCTAACAGTCTGAATATTGTATAGTGTGGCCTCAAGTGCTGGCACTTCACTTTTGTGAAGTCCTGAGCATCTTTCTCCATTCTTTACTGTGTGTACTTTGAGAAAAGGGTCTTATTGTAAATAATGACTTTTTTGAGTGCTTGGATATCCTGGAATAATAATATGGTGAATATGTGGTGCTGTTTGGTTTGCACACATGAGCTGGTTTTTTTTTTTTTATGACCAAGTTGCCTCTTAATTTCATTCTTGCTTCTGTCTGTTCTAGGTTTTGCTTCTTCCATGCTTTCTTTGAGACGAAGAAAAAGACTTCCCAAATACGTGAGACAACCATCCTTCCATCAGAGCCCCTAGATGAAGGGACTCATTTAGCAGTAGAAAACTACTTCTTTGGGTAAGGATTTTGCTTGCACGCTTTAAGCTTGGAAATTTCTCTTTTTTTTCCTGATCAGCCTGTGAATGGCAAGGCAAGAGGTTGGGATTGTGAGCTGCTGTTGGAGCATTTGCTTGACTCCAGGACCAGGAAACAGCTTTTTTAAAGCAGATCCTAAATGGATTTCCCAAATTGTCCAATAAAAACATCATTTTGCTTGGCAAACCTGCCGAGTACGTGTGTAATGATCAGATAGGCACAGAGTTGAGCTCAGACTGTTTTTTCTCTAAGGTTTCTGTTGCCTCTGTTGCAAGGTGGATGTGAAAGGACTCGAGAGAGGTGGTGAAGTTGTTTGGGTTGGTGTTGGTTTTCTGTCCGCTCTGCGTGCGAGCTTCTGATGTCTCCACAGTCCCCCCTGTACTAGGGCAGAGGGACTTGGCAATAATAGGTACTTCTAGGTGATTGCCAAAGCTGGTGATCTAACTTCAGTAGAGGAAAAGCAGAGGACATGGTGGGTTACAGAATGGGAAACAACTGAGAGTCATAGTCAGTGTCCTTGGGGGCTTCAGGTGTGCTTGGGAACACCAGCACCGTGAGCTATACATTCCTGTGCTCGGATCCATACGTGGGGTGAAACTTGGGCCCTGTGGATCTGGGTTGCAATGGGTGACCAGAGCTCTGGGATGAGAGTGTTCTACTGGTGGGTGTTATTTTGGAAAGTGTCTGGTTCCTCTGACAGGAACATGCTGGCTGCTTTTCTTTGCAGGTTACTTCAGACTTTAAACACCTTGACTGTTCTGGGGGATACAGCAAAGGCTGCAGCCTTGAGGGAGAAGCACATCCACGGTGTGACTGCAGATGGGAAGCTGTGGATCTTTCTCCTTGTTGAGTATGCCGACAAGCTGCTCTCCAGTGAGAATGTCAAAGCTCTGAAGCCTTTTACCAAGGGGCAGAGGGAATCCTGGGAGAGGTGAGAGGCTTGGGAAGCTGGGTGCTGGGTTGGTGAGATAAAGAAGGTGGAAAAGCCCTAGTCTTAGTCACTCTTTGGGCCAGTAAAAGAGAGATTACGTTCTTTCATCCTCCTGCTGTTGTTCTGGCTGCTGTAGCAGAGCTATTTCACAGACAGTGCCAGTTGTTTCTTCCCTTTGATGAGCCTGCATCTGTGGCTGGGTTTCAGGATGCCTTTCTGTGTTTCCTCACCCCATTCCTTTCTTCCTGTTCCTTCTGTGTGTTTAGCTACATGTAGGTGGCCGTGTACTTCTGTATTTTTCCTTGTAGTCTCCCAAACACGACTGTAACTCTGCTGATTGATCTTTTCTCCTAATAATGCCTGTGCTAACTTCTTAATGATTCTTTTCTGGTTCTTTTTTCTGAGCTTGATTTTCCATAAAGGCCTTGACCTGTAGTATTAGCAATTTACCTATGCCTAAGTGCAGTGTTTTATGAGCCAAACGTGGTGAGATACTATTGGTGGGTTAAGATTGTGTACATCCAATTTCAGTAAATTACATGTTAAGTACAGAAAATGGCACTATAGAGTTGGCCATGATTTTAATCTGATCATCGGAGGGGGTTTGCTGTTGTAGTTCTGGTAGACACAGAAAGGTTTCTTCTTTCAGAACACTTCAGTCTGTGAAGAATCTGCAGAAGAAGGAAAATAAATCGGACAGTGCCAAAGTTGTTGCTTTCCAGCAACTTCTGCTTTTAATGGCCATTCATCTTTTCAAGGTAAGACTTCTGAAGCATATTTCAGTGGTGTAAAATAAGCTGATAACTGGGCTTCCTGAACACTGAGTTGGAGAGTTTCTTTGTGTTCAGAGATCTAATCTTTCACAGCCTCTGGCTTCTAAAAATGGCTGACTGGCAGCTAATAAACTGTGATTCTTACGCTGACTGTGGACATCAACTTACAGGGGCAAAGCTTGGCCTGAGCATTAGTTTCACCCTTGATTTGCTGCTGAGTGGGGCAATTTCTATTTAGATTCATTACTTTCTTCTGCAAAGGGATTGTAGTGGCTGATTTTAATATCTGTACCTATTTAGAGAGGTCCTTAGATTTGGAGTATATTCCTTCTATTGCTGTCGGTGGCAGGGAATTCAGAGAGGGTATTTACTGTCTGCTTGTCATCAAACAGAACCAGTCTGAAACAATGGATGTTCTGAGTGACCTTCTGAACTGCACAGAGAGGGCATTCAGCAAAGAACCTAAGAAGAAAAAGACTGGTGAGTCCTTCCTACAGAAAAAAATGGAGTGGGATTGTTAATGGGCTGTCAGAAGATGTCAGTTCTGCATTGGGGAAGCCCTCTGTCTGCATTGGTTCTGGCTTGATGCACTTATCTCCAGGAGAATCCCCCTCTCATTCTCTTCCCTTGCCTTTCTGAATCTCTCATCTCTTGCTCCAGCTCTCTGTCCACATCCTCTGTGGGTTGCATTCCTGCGTGCCTCTTAAAGGACAGCTGGGCTTCAGAGCTGGCTGTCGTTCAGATGAGCAGTGTCCAAGGGAGTTTTCTCTCTTTGAGCCCCTGTTCTGTGCTGGCCAAGAGGTGGCCAGAGGTGGGCAAAGCTGTGAGCACACAGCCTGAAACTTGTACTTTTGGAGCTCAAGTTCTGGGCAAATTAAATGTGTCCTGTGTGTAGATACAGCCTGCCTGCTGACTGAGGCTGGTCCTCATTTAGGGCCTGTGGAGCTGGGCTGGGACTTTACCAGGAAAGAACCTGGCTTGGTCTTTTAACTTCCTCTCTAACTGTGGTCTTCTTGTTCTCCTTAAATCTCTGTGTAAATTTGAGGGTACTGTGAAAATAAAAGCTGTAGTTCTGTGGTGGATTGGTTGTATCTAGATCAGGGTTCCCAGGGTTTTGGACTAACGGATGCTTCAAATGTCAGCACTTTTCTTGGTCTGCTCTGACTCCTGATTGCATTGGAAGCACTGTAGAACGTATATACCTCTGCTGACTAGCTGCTGATTGCTTTAACGTGGCCAAGCAGGTGTTGCATGATTTGCAGAACTGCTAATCTAAGTAATGTTTTAATGAATAGGAGGTTTTTATTACCTGGTAAGGCTTTGCAGTGTTGTTTCTCCCCACAGTTATTAGCCTTCCAACACAGCTACAATCTTCAGCTTCGCACTTGATTATCTCAGCTCTGCGTTGCTGAATTGGTTCTTCTAATATCTTTTGTTCTCAGTGAATTTTTCTGTCGTAGATAGGCCAGTGCAGTGGTTTTCCTCCTTCCTCTCATCATTTGTTTGTTCCTGTGCAGACAACGCAGAGCCAGGATGGGTTGAGGTGATGGTGGAAATCCTTCTCTCGCTCCTTGCCCAGCCCAGCCTACTCATACGTCGCATTTCCAAGAGCGTGTTTGTTCGGATCTGCCCTAACCTGACCAAGAGGGGCTTGCACCTGATCCTGGATGTAAGTGAGGCACCAGTGGGGCACTGTACTCTTTGCCTGTCCTGTCCCTAACAGCCTGTCTCTATTTTGGGATTAAATAAAAGCCTGCTGAAAAGAAATAAAAGCTGCTGATTTTTAAATGTGGCTTACAGAGAGTTGGGGGTTGATTTTTTTATTTTATTTTATTTTATTTTATTTTTATTCTTATTTTTTTATGGGTGCCTGAGATCTGCTCACTTTAAGCTGTATTCTTGGGTAGTTTTAGGCTGAAGAAATTCCTGGGTCAGTTTTTATAGCTGGTAGATTATACGTTAGTATAAATGGTAACAACTTCTTTTTTCTAGAAAGGCTAAGCATAGAGGTGCTAAAAATGACACTGAAAATCTGAATTGATCGTACCACTGAGTAAGGTGGTGTCTTCTGAGGCAGTAATATGTGGATTGCAAAGATGAGCTGTCAGGTACTTTATATGGTGAACCTAATGCTTCATTTGGAACGTATCAAAACGTGTACTGTCACCAACCTCTTCATTTTCCTCCACTGTTTTTCTTTTTTAGAGAAAGTACTGAGCATATTAGTAAACATGATGTTGTAAGCCAGGAAGTTGAATGTCCTTACTATTTCATTATTCATCTGGCTTACTGTGCTGGAATTCCTGCCTGTTGTACACAAGAAATGCATCAAAGCGAAACCAAAAAACCCAGCAAGTCCCTCTTTTTTGCAGGTTCTTGACCCATACCAAGAGCAAAATGAAGAAAGTGCTGTTGTTGTGATGGAAGAATCAGACAAAAAGATCAAGTCTGCCCAGGACAAGGTAACTGATGTGCCATTGCCAGTGACAAATACTTTTCAGACCTTCACTGTTTAAGTCTCCTGATCTGTGGTATTGGACGTAATTGTGCTTCTCTGTCTTGAGTAAAATTGCTCTTGCTCCATTAAGGTTTGCTTTGGAAGTGCAACATACCAAGGCCTTGTTGGAAGTGTTTCTTAGTCCCTTTGCCTTGAAGACAATGCTGTCATAGGAATGGCCGTTTGGATAGATGATTTCCTGAGAACAAATGACTGCATCCTGAAATTAGCACATGTCTCTCTGTTTGGCAGCCACAGACTAAATTGTGGCTGTGAGGTGCAGCCACCTGAATTCAAGATTTCTGCTTTTAAGAACTGCAGAAATTTGAGTTGCAAAGCATTACAAGCACTAGCAGTAAAGAGAGTCAGATGGGGCTGTTACTTCAGATGTTCTGTGGAAGCTTCTTTCTGATACTCATTTAATATGACAGAGGGAAGTCTGTAGTCTGCTTTTAGTTCTTGTGCAGACCTTGTATCTTGTCATCTGAGGTGTCTACTTGAATCTGAGGGCTGGAAGTGAGACACTGGGGTGAGGGGAGGCTTGAGTTTCTATTTCTGAACAGTGATACACCTGAGAATTGAGTAGAATTGAAGAACGATGGGGTCACAGCTGAATTTTTCCTCCTCAGGATGAGGAAGGAAGCGAGGACTCCTCAGATGAAGATGACACTGAGGAGGAGAATGACAGTGGAGATGAGGAAGAGAATGAAGAAGTTGATGATGATTTTCGCAGTCAGCTGATGAATGTTCTTCAAGCAGGGAATTCACTGGTATGTTTTCACTGCCTGTCTTGGTACAGATACCAGGAGGTTTGGGATGGCAAAGGATTATCTAATGCCCACATCCTATCTGAGCCCACACAGAGATAACCCTGGCAGTCCTCTTTGTGTGGTGGTTGAAGCAGGTCAGGATTTTCAGAGCAAGCTGTTACTTGTTCCTTTATTTATTGTTACTGTGTCTTGGGTGCTTTTGATTCTCCAGTCTAGACTGATACAGCTTGAATTCCTGCCTATGATAAAGGAGATAGATGTGAACTAAAGCACTCAGTTACTGTTCCATGGTGACTGTATTGTCTGACCTTTGTGGAGCAGTGTGATCCTTGCAGGCTCCTCTGGAGACTTGGAGCAGGTCTGGAGTGTGGCTTCATGGTTCCTCTAAAGACTGCAGACATAGTAACATATTAACCTCTTCACTGAAGGAGCAGCAGCACAGAGGGAGCCCCTGTCAAAACCTCAGGCTCTTCCCTCTCCCAGTCTCTAGCTCTACATGTTTGTACTTTGTAGCCTGATGGGAAATATGAGCTGGATTCCTCATTGATCTGAGCATCTGCTTTCCTTCCACATGTTATTCTGGGTCTAGAGGAAGCTACATCCCTACTGTGATTGTGAGTCTGCTCTTGGCTGTGGTTCTCTTTTTGAAGTGCATGAAATGACGTGGTGTTTTCGCATTCTGAAAACAGAAGGGAGGAGATGAGAGTGATGAAGAGCTGGATGATGAGGCTATGATGGCTCTTGACAAGAACATCTCGGCCCTTTTTGCGGAGCAGCAGAAACGGATCCAGGCGAAGAAGGATGAGAAAGACAAGATGAGGAAAGAGAAGATCCTGCGGAGGGATTTCAAGATAAAGGTGGGAGATGAGTGTTTGGTGTGAAGAACTCTGGCTTATTAGCGTGTTAGCTGTCACCCACTGCATGCCATGGGCTAACTAACACTAAAGAGCTTGGACATTCATGTGTGTCATAACGTTTTGGAGGCTGGGGCTGGATTGTTCTGGCTTCGTACAGCACCTGGCACAGCAAGATCGTGGTCAGTGATTGAGAGCTTCACATGCCCACTTCAAAACAAAACCCAGGACTGGTCTATCAAAAAGTGAACAGTGCTTTCTGTTTGCTGGAAACTGAAATGATTCAGTTGATTAGATCCATCCCCACACCTACCCAAACGTGGGAGCCTGTCAGGTTTAGTACACTGACAAGCTTCATGTGCCCTAGTGTACCATACCCCCTCTGGTAATTCTGCAATGTAAGTAGTTATTTTAGCTTGTTATGCTAATAAAATCAGGAGGGTGATGGCGAAGGGCCCCTGGTCATTTGTGACTGTAATACTGACTGCAGGCCACGTGGTGTCAGCGTGGACTGTCCGGGGTACTCGAGCATCCAGGGACAGCTCCAGCTGCTCACACACACAAATGTCTGGTGTTAAATTAGCCAAGAGGAAGGCTGAATGGTGTAGTGAGCCCTTGGCTTGACTGCGTTTTCACTCTGGTGCTGTGCTAGAAGAGGCTGATTTTATGTTAATGCGCTGTCTGGAAGTCAAGGGGGGATTGCAGGAGTGAGAGCTATCAGTGAACGGTGCTAACAGAGACACGTGCCAAGTTACAGTGACAGCAGGGCTAGCGAGGTGGCAGTGGTTCTCATAACTGCTCTTTCTAAATGGTGTCACTGCACAAAATAGGCCAAAGTCAACAGACAGCCTTTAATCTTCAGTTCCAAATTTCTCATGCCCTGGCAGTACAAATGGTAGCAGAAGGTGTACAGATCTCAGCTGCAGATTGCTTTCTTCAGCCCACTGCAGCTGCTATGTAGCCCACTTCAGTCTGAAGGAGCTGCTCCATCATGTTTCCCTGTCTGCATTAGTTCTCACATCAGTAATTCTGTGTTTGCAGGTGCTGGATCTTGTTGAAGCATTCCTGATTAAGCAATCGGAGAACCCCTTGGTGTTTGACATCATTGAGCCCCTGCTTCGGGTGATTGAACACTGCATGGTCTCAGACTCTGACAAGCAGGAGGTTGACTTCCTCCAAAAAACAGCCAACATCTTCAGGTAAGTGTCCTTAGTCCTGAAGGTAACAGGTAATGGATTTTGATACACACGAGTGGTGTTGGTTGAATCCCAGAAGTTAGTCTTTCTAAGACTAAAGATAATTGCTATGCTTATAGTTTATGTAGAATTTGGTTACCAGCACCACATTCACACAATGCTTAGTCATACCCTGCAAGAAAGAAATTAGGATCTGGGTTTTGTAGTGTGAGAGTCTTCAAGTGTGAAATCCACGTGCAGGTGGGAACTTTAAGAACAAACATTGGTATTGCAGGCACAGTGCCGTGCCACTGAGTGTCTCCACAGGCCCCTGACCTCTGAGTCAGACCATGCAACAGTTCCCTAGACTTACAAGGTTGCTACTGCAGCTGGAACAAAACTCCCAACAAGTTTGCACTCTTCCTGTCCCAGTGACAGTTCTCCCTGTTCATGGCCAGAAGTCAGGCATGATGATCCAGGGGCTGGAGCACCTCTGCTGTGAGGACAGGCTGAGGGAACTGTGATTGTTCAGCCTGGAGAAGAGAAGACTCCAGGGGGACCTTGTAACTGCCTTCCAATACCTGAAGGGAACCTACAGGAAGGCTGGAGAGGGCCACTTCACAACAGTGTCCAGAGATAGGATGAGGGGAGATGGTTTTAAACTGAGGGAAAATAGGTTTAGATTGGATCTTAGGAAGAAGTTCTTCAGTAGGAGGGTGGTGAGACTCTGGAATAGATTGCCCAGAAGGGCTGTGGATGCCCCCTCCCTGGAGGTGTTCATGGCCAGGTTGGATGAGGCAAATAGTTGAGAGGAGTCCCTGCCCACAGTGGGGAGGTTGGATTAGATGATCTCTGTGGTCCCTTCCAGTCTAAGCTATTCTCTGATTCAATGATCCCAGCCACACCGATACCCAAAATTCAGTTATTCCACGGGGATGAGTTTGATCCTCCTGCTGGGGTGAATTTTTAGTCAGATAGTTGAGGGCAAAGGATACAACTCTGAGTCTCCTTCCTTTCACTTCTCTCACCAGCCTGCTCAGAAAAGCCGAGAATTGGTGAAAAACAGTCCATACTTCACCCCATGGGGAACTTTGTTTCTACTACCCATGCGAAGCCAGGAATTATCTACAATGAGGCATCCAAAATCTGCCAGGCCCTTGCAAGCTCATTTGGAAAGAATGAAGCACAAGATCATCTCGCCGAAGCTCATCTTGACCTTAAATCTAAAAAGAGGGTGGGGGGAAAGGTCTACTGTCCATCAAAACCAGCCGTGCTCCTGCGACAAGCTGCAGTTAATAACAGCCCCCAAAAAAACGCCAAACCCCAGCAGAAAGAATAAAGTCCTGCAAATTTATCATTGACAGCCCCAGTTCAGGCACCTGCTTTTTTGAACTGTGACTCACAGCTCATCTCATCTCCAAGCGTGAGCTCGCCAGGCCAAGAGACAAAGAGCAGCCTGACGAAATGACTCACGTGCCGAGTGACGGGCAAGTTGAATTTGATGCAAGCAAGAGGTCAGCTGGGAGTGAAGCGCACACCGAGACCTCTGCGAGATACAGAGCGACCTGGCAGGGCTCCCTGGGGACTGTATTCTGCAGGCACAGGAGAAAATCTGTGGGTTATTCAAGCAGTAACTTAATCGCAGAATCATGGAGTGGTAGGGTTTGGAAAAGGACCTCTGAAGATGATCTGGTGCCACCCCCCTGCTCCATCCAGCAGGGTCACCCAGAGCAGGGGGCCCAGCAGCACAGT
>WUAM01000107.1:12040379-12066786 GCA_024336885.1 Actenoides hombroni
GAGGTTGTGGAGTCTCCTTCTCTGGAGACTTTCCAGACCCTCCTGGATCTGTTCCTGTGTGGCCTGCTCTGACAGGGGGGTTGGACTCGATGATCTCCAGAGGTCCCTTCCAACCCCTGCCCTTCTATGGTTCTGTGATACTGGGATCATATGTTCCAACAGCCTAAGAGGACACACAAACAGACCTTTGTGTCGGCACACTCCTGTTTAGAAACTACCCAGAGAGAGGGATGTTGGCTGAATGAGAGATTTATAAATAAAAGTTAACATAAAAAAACCCAAAACCACAAACCCAACAGAGTTCATTGACAATTTTTTTTGCACTCGAGAAGGCCTGAAGAGATCATCTACATGATGATGATCAAATGAGCAAAATGTGTCTCACGTGTGACAGTTATTTTCAATGTGCTAATACTCAAGCTGTTGTGAGTTGTTTCAAGGTTCCTGGCTGGAAAGCATCCTGCCATAGCTCTGGGAATCTGGGTTGTTTGGGGTTTTTTTTTCCCTAGGAAGGAAGAACAGGTACAATCTGCATGAAAAATGGGTTGCAGTGCAGAGCTTGATGACCCAGGATATTTGGTGGGAGTGCACTGAGTAAGATTGCCTTCCTCATCCAAGGCTGTAAAATGTGATTTAGGTGTCACTTAAATGCTTTACATGTTGTAATTAACTAGGCTTGCAAAATTTGGTCTCGTTCATTTGCCGCGGGAACTTAAATTAAGCTGTAAAACATAATTTGTTTGGATCACTTTTTGGCAAGGAGATTTTTGTTCCTGGGCTCGTAAATCTCCTACCTGGTGCTTTTTTGGCAAGGCCAGACTGAGGGAGAACTAGGAGGGAGCTCCTGTCTGGCCCGGTGCACAGGGAGGGTGTGGGAGCAGGGGGTAGTGGTTGATGGGTGGGGGTTTCTGGTCAGTCTTTTCCTTCTCCTGGGCTATTGTGCCTTGGCTGTTCCTGGAGGCTGGAGGGCAGATTTGCAGACTTGGAAACTGGTGTCTGGTAGAACTTGTGTGCTGGCCAAATTGTATCCTGCTCACGTTCTGCCTGCCTCAGACAGCAATATTGGACCTTGTCAAGGCTGGCTGAGGGAACATCTTGAAAGAGCCGATTGATGAGTCTAACAGCACTGGATTGTGGCAGGAAATATTGAATTCAGCTCCTGAGCCAGATGCCGATGCGGAAGAGACTGTCATGGTCTTTCCTGGGCCAACTTGAGCACTCTCTGACTGCTTGCTGGCACCAGGAGTCCATCTCGTGCCAGATAACAGGGCTTTGGTGGTGCTGAGAGCCGGCCGCGCAGCCCGTGCACGGTGTGGTGGCAGTGCTGTCACTCAGGCCTGTCCTGCCCCTGTCCCTGTCCCTGTGTGCTGTGGGCCACGCAGACAGGAGCTCTGCACAGGAGGCTGCTGCAGCCTGGGGCACTGCAGGGCTTCGAGCTCTGCCTGAGCCTGGCTCAGCCTGGCCAGACAGGAACAGGGTGTTGGAAAGGCACTCCCCGGGTCCCTTAGTCAGAGGGGGCAGCGGGGTAAATCTGGGGTAAAACCATAGAACCACAGGATGGTTTGGGTTGGAAGGAACCTTCAAGACTATTTTGTTCCAACTCTGTGCCACAGGCAGGGACACCTCCCACTAGACCAGGTTCCTCAAAGCCACATCCCACCTGGTCTTGAAGACATCCAGGGATGGAGCAGCCACAGCCTCCCTGGGCAAGCTGTGTCAGTGTCTCACCACCCCCAGAGTGAAGAACTTCTTCCTAATTTCTCATCTAAATCTGCCCTCTTCCACTTCAAAGCCATTACCCCCAATCACTGCAAGCCCTTGTAAACAGCCCCTCCCCAGCTTTCTTACAGGCACCCTTCAGATACTGGAAGGCCACAAGAAGGTCTCCCTGGAACCTTCTCCAGACTGAACCACCCCAATTCTCTCAGCCTGGCCTCATAGGAGAGATGTTCCAGCCCTCGGATCATGTTCATGGCTTCCTCTAGACTTCCTCCAACAGGACTGTGTCCTTCTTGTGTTGGGGGCTTCGGAGGTGGATGCAGCATTCCAGATGGGGTCTCAGGAGAGCAGAGTACAGGGGGAGAATCCCCTCCCTTGACCTGCTGGCCATGCAGCCCAGGATATGTAGATCTTCACAGAAGTACATCTCATAAAGCAGTTGCCTAATTTAAAATGCTGCCCTGGAGCACTGGCAGCAGGTTTTTAAACCAAGAAATAAGTTCTGGAGATGCTCAGGTGCCCTGGCATGGGCAGTTCTGCATAACCAAAGCTGGGTTGTCCTACCAGCCCTATTACCCCAGAAGGCACTAGCATGTTGCACTCTGAAACATGTCAGATAGCTGCTGAATGAGAATCTTGGCTCCAGTGCTTGTGTGCACCCTGTTTCAGCGGTGGCGAGGAAGTTAAAAATTAATTTTTGTTCTCAAAAATAGTTTTCTTAAGCCACAGCCAAGGCTTTGCTTTTTCCTCCCTTCCCCTTGAATGGGAAACGTGTCTGGAGCATGTGTGTGTGTGTGCTCATGCCATGTGGGAAATGCTGCAGTTACAGCTCGTGGGCTGGGGAAAATTGAGCTGGCAAATGTCTCTTAATCACCTCTGGTTTTCACTTTTTACATCTAAAGCCTTCAAATAAGCTGTGTGTGTTTTAAGTGAATAACCGACGTTTGGTTCTTGTTCAGTGAGGATACTTGTTAAGGATCTTGAAGGAAATGCTTTGTTTGTCCTTTAACTTTGGGATTATTTTTTTCCCCACTCTTCTCACCTCCCCTAGAGAATTTGCAGCTCAATCCTATTGAGGCTACCAGGCTGTGTGAAAGTCCAGAGTTCCAAGTTAGTCACAAGTTTAAGTCCTCTGTTAAATATTGCCATGACAGTTCTCACACAAGGAGACTGTCTGGCCTGCAGTGTTCAGTCTTTCATCATTCTGATTATATTGTGTCAAGGAAGGTTAGGAAACTGAGCTCTGTAAATGTCTACCATACCAGAACCTGCGTATATAGCTACCATACATTGAACTGCCCTTGCTTCTGAACAGCCTGCTGTGAATTTGCCATACGGAACGAGGAGCCCCCTTGTCGTGCACCTTGTTCTCCTTTCCCTCTCATAATTTGCTCTTTTGAACAAGCTTCTAGGCTGTTCCTAACCTCGACTCTGCCTGCCAACCTGTTAGTTGTAGCTTGTAGGCTCAGAAATGCTCAAATGCAGGCAACAAACGGGGTAGAGAAATGAAAAGCAAGCCCTGAAACTCGACTGCTCTGCCGGAGCCTTTCTCTCCATCCCACACCCAATGTACATGTTAAAAAAACCCAAAAAGCAGTTTAACTGCAGGAGCAGGAACGGGGATGGATTGACACTTCTTCACGGCTTCGCGCGCCGTGGGTTTTCTTTGTACAAAAGCTTTGACAATAATTGGAAGAGACTTTTGCTGTGGTGCTCTGGGTGTGCTGCCCCGTAGTAATAAATGACAGGTTGTTCTCCTGTAAGCTGGAGCTTGCTGTGGATGGCTTTGGGTTTTGGTTTGGTTTTTGTTTTCTTTTGGGTTTTTTTTGGGGGGGTGTGTGTGTTTTGTATTTCTTTAAACATGTAACAAATTGCAGATACCTGAGGAATTCATCTCCTGGTTTGACTATTTCTTAAAAATCAAAGAAAGCTTATTTACAATTTCCAGTATTCTTCCCATATATTCTTTCACCCCAGCTTTCCTGGGAGCGTTTGTCACACATGGAGCTGGTGATTCATGCGATTGCAGCCTCAAAGGGCTGGTAGGTGACAATTTCTAGAAGTGCAATTATTTTTATTTTTATTTTTTTGGCCATATCCCTGTGGCTGTGGAACAGTCTGAACGCTGAGGATCGCACACAGAACGCTGCTGGTTTCTAACGTGTGCTGGCACTGAATCTGATGTGCTGGCAGGTCAGGTTATGCTGCAGCTTTGCTGCTGTAGCCAGGAGGGAGACATCAAGGCTCTAAAATATCAGTGTGGTGTGACACCACCTGTATATTTTTGTCTCTTGGACTTCCAAGAGCGGTGAAATGATGATAGCACTAAAGCTCCTGATACTTCTTCAGTTCTAAAAATACACTGGAGTTGCACAAATGTGTAATTTTCCAGGTAATATTTTCTTTATATATATATAAATACATACGTAAAGGGGAAAAGAAGCTGTTGCCATGCTGGTGACATGCTTCATGTTGATAAAACTCTGTCTGTGATATACAAATGATAGGTGGGGAAATCTTGCTGTCGTTGGTAAACATTTAACCTCCCCACTGCTTCTGTTACAGTGAGCAGGTTGGTCTGATGTAGCTCAGATCCTCTCCGGGGTCAGACCTACCCAGACGTTTCTGTCCTGCCACGTGCTTCAGGCAAGCCAGTTAAACTTCCCACCTCTGCCCTGTGAGCTGGAAGTGCCATGAGGGAATTGGGACTGGTTGATCAGCTGCAGTCTGCAAGCTGCTCTGAGATCTTCTGACAACATAGCTGTGTGGAGACTGCCTCTGTGTTTTATGTGGTACTGTGTGGGCACATCTTCAGTGTCTTGCTCCTCTGCTGGTGGCTGTGGGTGACTGCTGATTTCAGTGTCTTTCCTCGTGGGACTGTCCCCGTGTGCTGTCTTTCCTCGCTTGCAAAGCCACCTCCAACCAGCCTCCTAAACCCCCTGGGACTGAGAAAAGCATTTCTTTTGTGCATCAGAAACAAGTGTCTTCCATATTAACAGTGTGCTTGTCTTTGAAACACAACCCTGAATTTAGGTCACACCTTCATCTCTTCAACGCTGCAAACAGAATCTCTGCATCATTGCAAAGGCTCCTTTGGTTTTGGCTTTCCTCTCCCACAACTGCAGTGACTGGAAGACACCTTGATCTGTTCCCCTTCATCCAGTTCAGCTAAATGGGGACTGGGCAGAGGTGCTTTTCTGACCTACACAGCTCTGATACCCGTGCCAGATGTTTGCTTTACGGAACAAAACAGCGGCGGAGTTGGTGGGGGTTAATCCCTTGCTTGCCATTGTAACTAGTCGGGCTGTGAGTCTTGTCCTTTGCTGGGGAGGCTAAAGGCAGGTTGCCTAACCCAGCAACCCCCCCAAGCCCACGCTCCTTTTTAGCATCTACATAAGGTAGGTGAGCACATCTGGGGCTCACCAGCAGCTCTCGGTTGCCGCCGGGAGCACGGTTGCTATTTCAGGAAGAAATCTGGACCGTTTACACTGAATGGCATTTTGCGTAATCGTTGTAGATAAGAAAAGAAATAAAGCTGGCAGCAAATCACAGGGGCAGTGCTGCAGTTAGTTATTGTTTGCTCTCTTCTCCCACGTGGACTGATAATGAGCGTTTCTGCCTCATTTAGTCGCACGGTTGATAGATAGATGTGGGAGTGTATGTATCTGCTCTCCTTGCTTGGATAGACTTCACTTTTGTTTATTTTTGTACTATTTTATGGTCTTTCTTCTGGAAAACTGACATTAAGGAGAAAATGTTTTGATTAGGCAACTGGGTGGCTCCGAGGGTGCAGGATTCTCCTCCGCCCTCGATAAAAAGCTCTAACGTGGCTGTCAACTGCTTGTAACTACTTCTTATTTCAGAGGTTGTGTGTGTGTGGGATGACAACTTTCTCTTCTGAACGGGTCTGGGGTTGGGTAGCTGGGGCTCTTGGGTCTTCTGCTGGTTTTGCCCAGTTGTGAAGCGTTACCGATACTTGTCTCTCTGTAGGGCTGCCATGAACACAGCAGGCTTGGGTTGGCACTGCAAAAAAGCCAAGAATCCCCCGTGATATTCTTGGGAACAGTATTGTTCTGGCAGCCTCCCAAATTGCCAAATGCTTCTAAGAGGTTTGAAAATACTTGTGATGCTGGGGAGGGCAGGAGGGAGAGGGACGGGAGTTGGCAGTTGTTGAGTTCCAGGTCTGTGGTGAATTTTGTTGGGACTGCTTCCCAAACTTTGAATTGCTGCTGATGGTAACACATGCAAATGGTGCCTGCATCACCTGTAAAAGACACATCACAAACATGTTAAAGGGAAATTATGAACTGTGAGAAATTATGGGGGTTGACAGTGTTCTGAAACACAAGATTTGAACAGGCTGGTGTGACTTGGCTCCTCCTAAGGTGTTCTGTGCGAGGCCAGTTCCTCCTGTCCTATGGCTTATTCCTTGGGAGCAGAGCCTGACCCCCTCTCTGTCTCCAACCTCCTGTCAGGAGCTGTCAGAGCCAGGAGGTCTCCCCTCAGCCTCCTTTGCTCCAGGCTGAACAACCCCAGGTCCCTCAGCTGCTTCTCACCACACTTGTGCTCCAGCCCCTTCCCCAGCTCTGTTTTCTTTCTCTGGCCACGCTCCAGCCCCTCAATGTCCTTCTGGGAGTGAGGGGCCCAAAAGTGACCCCAGAATTTGAGGTGCAGCCTCCCCAGTGCAGGGGGACAATCCCTGCCCTAGTCCTGCTGGCCACACCAGTGCTGATACACATAAGCCAGGGTGCAGGTGGCCTTCTGGGCACACACACTGGCTCATATTCAGCTGGCTGTTGACCAAGGTAGATTTTGAGGTAGAAGATCCATTTTGTGACTCTTTTTTTCTTTCCAGAGGATCTCTTTGGATTACTAGTATTGTCACAGGAGCACCACTAAATGGTAGTGGAGTGTGTTTTCAGAGGGGCTAGTAATGGAAAGAGCTTCCAGGAGATTGCTTCAAAAATCTTCTCGAGCAGCCTCATTTTTTACTCTTTATTTTATTTTTTTATGTTGTTTTCATAAAAAAAAAAAAAGCATTGTCTGGGCTCCCAAAAATCAGGCTAGTGTAAATGTGTCAAGATGGGCAAGTAAGATGGCTTGTGGCATCTGGAAGCTCTGACCTCTAGAGCAGGTGCAAGATCTGACTCTCTTTGGGTCTCCCCTTACTTTTGCAAGGTGCTCATACTCTTAGCCCCTCTTATATAAGATGACAAAGTGTGTGTTCCCTGGTGAAGCTCCTGGAGGTCATGAAAGCGATTCCTCTTTGAGTGTTTAAAACCCTTTTTTACCAATTCTGCCAAGGATTCTGTGCAGAGCTGTTTCATGCCCTTCCAGCCAGTGGATTGATGTCTCTCAGCCCCAACAAATGAACTTGTGGCTGAAAAGCCATTGCTGAGGACTGTTACTTTCCAAGGTGTTGTGGCAGCTTTGTCATCCTGGTTGCTAGGTTGTTTTCTCTGAGTATATTTACTTGTTAAGCAATCTTCTGATGTCACCCAGGGTCCTTTTTGACATGCTGAGAGATGCTGTGAGCGAGGTCCGATGGTTGCACATCTTTCTGAAGAAAAAGCTTGGTGCCCCTCATGTTTTTGAACTTGCTGAGATGGGATGGCATCAGTGGAAGGAGTGGGAAGAGGTGTTTCTCATTGGGTTTATCCTTGGGCTGGGCTCGAAGAACTGGGTTTTAGTTTTGGTTCTGCAGAAGATTTTTCTGGCTGACTCCACTGGCATCATTTTCTCTCCCTGTAGTTTAACTTTCACTGTTTAACTGTGCAATTTGCTCTGGGGAAACAGGCTGTATGCAAGCTCTGTGTTAACAACTAGCTCTAGGAATAGGAGAGTCACTGCCTTGATGATGAATATGATAGCCCCCCAGTACAGCATGGCATGGTACTGAGCACTGAGGACCCTGTAATTATGAATGTCACGTTTGCTCTCTGACTGAGATGTTCTTAAGCCAAATTTTATTTCAGCCATCAAGTAAACCTTTTCTATAATTTTTATTCTTTCTTTCAGAAAAGTTGTTGATGCTTAGTATTAAATTATCTTTGGGTTAAAAATCAATCAGGAATCACAGGATTGTGTCGAGTGCAGCAATAGCAATGTTTTAATTAGGTGAAACTCAAAATGTATTTTCTCTTTGCTTGAATCTAACACACAGGCTGGAGGTGTGAGAGCCACGGGTGTGACAAAACTGCTGAAGAGTGATAGCACCAGCTGGAATTTTGAGTTGAAAACTGGGTGTTTTGACTTCCTCATTTCTGACACACAGAGGGGAATGTTCAGTGGGTCTTTTCCTTGCTTTAAAAATAATTCATAAGTTTAGTGCTTACTGAGGACTAGGTCCCAGTCAGGGTCTGTTCTCTGAGTCTCGGGTCTCCAGAGCAACTTGTTCCTTTGGATGGCTTTGATTTCTTTCCAGTTCTCGTCCTCGTGGACTTGACTTGCTGCTGTCTGGTGCAGTTCCTGAGCAGGCTGTTGCCTCTGGTCCTCTCCTCACCTCTGGAGTCAACCTGTAATCCTAAGACACGTTCCTGTGTGACCTGCTCTAGGTGATCCTGCTCTGGCAGCGGGGTTGGACTAGATATTTCCAGGTCCCTTCCAACCCCTAACATCCTGTGATTCTGTCAGGTACTATCAGGGTAGCTCCACAGGACCCTTCATCTGTGCTTTGCACCCACTTGCAGTATGAATGCTTTTGTGATTGTCAAAGAAGAGACAGTGCCTTGCAGTTTATGACCCTGCCCGAGCCTTTCTGAATGAATTATGGCCTTTTATCTGCTCCCTGGCTCACGTTCTCTTTGTAATTGCACTTGCAGTGACTTTCCACTACATTTGGTACATGCATGCAGACATGCTATGATTTGTTCTGTAAGACACGGCCTCCCCATAATTGCAAGGACTATGTAAGCTTGCCAGCCTCCAGTGTGGCATTAGGGTGCTCGCTCTCATTAAACCAACATCAATCTTTTGACCTAGGCTTGTTGATTCCCTGCCACGTTTTCTTCCTTGAGTGAAGAACAGAATTTCAGTTGAAGCGTAAGCTCACTCTGTTTGGCTAATTATCTTTGTTGGCCACACCAGTGCAAACTGGAGGTAAGCTTACATAGATGTGTGATGTTACTCTCTTGTAACACGACTCCGAGTGCTGGAATTACTGGTGGGGGATCTGTGTTCAGTGTCCTGTCCCTCCCAGAAGCCTGGAGTATGTTGTATAGGAACACAGACCTCCTCAAGCTCTTGAGGTGTTCTGTTCAACTGCCTACAGTTTTGGATGGTCTTATTGCCCTCAGGAGATCCAGGGATTTCTTCTCTTCCCTCACTTTGAATTCTTCAGGAAATTGTTCCCCAAAAATGTTCCAGTAGAAGTGTGGGTTTCATATGGCCAGTTTTTAACCTCCTCCTGCTTTTCCAGGTTGCTTCCTTTGGACCCAAGGGCTGTCTGGAGGCCAGGCTGGGTATCACCAGGCAGCATTTTCTTCTTGAGGCCTCTTAGCCTTTTGATCTGAAAGGTGTCTTTGATAAAAGAGTTTTACAAACCGCTCAGTTGTTTTCTGTTGGGCAGGTTCAGTTGCAACGTGGTGTTAAGAAGTGGCAGCTCTTGCTTTCTTTGGATGAGACTAACTCCTGGTGTAATTCCCAGTGATTTTTGGTATTTATACCTGTGTTAAGTTTCAGTCTGTGCGGTGGCAGTCGGAGGCAACGTTTTTTATTTGTATGTGGGTAGAATTTGCTCACTAACTCCACTCTGCTACAAACATTTTCAGTTGAAATCCTCTAAACTATTTGCACTAATCCTCATTAGTGTGTATTCCGTGCCTCTCTGCAATTTGCTTTTGTCTGTTGCTGTGTTTTTCTTGTGCCTCAAAACCCCTTAAACCAGGAATTCTGGAAGAAGGCTGCAGATTACTGTTGGTTTTCTAGTGGCTAATCTTTTCAGTGCTGTGTTAACCTAGAGGCTTAATGAGCGAGTTTGACTCCGGGGCAGGGCTGAGTACTGCTCTGAACAGCAGTTTCCATCTAGGGTTCCTTTGAAACGCAGCAGTTGCTAACCTGCCAGCTTTTATTTCTGTTTATTTGTGCCTCCTGCATTCATCAGGGTATGGGAAGGGTACAGTCACGCAAAGGGCTGCCCACAGACTTTGGGAGACCAAAAGTGATGGGCTCAGAGCAGCTACTAAAGCATGCTTTAGATCTTAATGCTTAAATCTAGAAGCAGCATGATCCCTCCCCTCTCCTTTGACCTTCTCTTTTAAGTGTGTGCATTCAACCAAACCCCACCACGCTGTCTCCTGAGGAGTGACTCTGTTAAGGGCCTAGAGAATGTTTTCTAACAGAGCAACATGTGTTGGTGAGGATATGCAGCATCTGTAAGGTGGCATTCCCTGGATGCTGTGCTTCCTGTTTGCTCCAGCAGGATATTTGCACTGCTCACACCTTCCCTAGAGTGTGGAGTTTCACATCTTCTCTCCTTTTCCTCTTTCAGGCCCAAGCCTGTTTGCTTCTCCAGAAGGTTCTGCTACTTCAAGAACTGAAGCTCTTCGTGACAAAGGACGAGTGGCAGGAATTGATCAGAGAAAGCATCAGCCAAGTGACAGAGGTAACAAGCTTCAAGGTGCTAACTGTATAGATAGCACCTACTGGGTGCTGCTTTTCCTAGTGTGGTGCTTGTTCTCAGAGCTGGAGGCTGCAGCTGCACTCAGCTTAACTGATCTGAGGAGGGTTGTGCCAACGTGCCCCAGGTCTGAGCAGCCTTTCCCTAGCACTGCTGCTCGGCTCTGTTTTCACAGAGGGCAGGAAGTGTGCCTGGTACAGCTCAGCACTGCCTGGCTACGGATCCAGGAGATAAGAGCCCGAGTTCTAGGGAATACTCTCCTACAGGTCAGTTTAAGGTGGTCTTAAAAAAGAAGTTTTGAATCAAAAGGTGTTGTGGACATTTACTTTATTTCAGAAAAGGTTATGGGAGTTTTGTATTTGAATGAACTTCAGGGCCAAAGAGGCAGACCTGAGGTGCACTGGACTTCAGACCCCTGGTGCGTTGCAGGACCAGACTCCCTTGCTAATATTGTTTGTCCTGGAAACCTTAAAATACGTTGGAAAACCATTTGTACAGAAAAACCAGTGAGAGAAGTGACAGGGCTCCTGATTCAGCGGCAAATCTGGATTGTACCTGAAGACAGCTTTTGGGTGCAGCTCTTGTGTAGCAGGTGAGCTGTGGAACAGGAGACTGAAGGAGTAAATGCCAGTCAAGTATAGTCTTGTGGATTGACATGGAGGGAACCAAGCAGCCAAATTAATGTTATGATGTGGTGAGTAAACTTGATGACATGGGAGATTCCAGTCTTGGTGTTCCTACGTCACTGTAGTATTGCCCTCTCTCTAAGTGTAGCTTCCATTCCTTGCTTACATCTTTACAAACACTGGTTACATGGTAATTTAGGCCATTCTATCATTTACTCTATTGGAACAGAATGATTAGCTCTGTTTTCTTTTGTCAAGGAGGGAAAAAATCTAAGCACATTTCTGTCAAGGAATTCAGAGGTGCTGTTCTTGAGGAAGTGGGTAATCCTGGGTTTCATTCAATAGCTTTTATTTAATGGTTACATCAAGAATCCAATGGGTGGAGTTGAGTACAATTTTATTTCCAGCTACATAAAACACACCACTCCTTCCAACCTGGCCAGCTCCATTTTCTCCTGGTTTCTCTCTAGCAGCTGAATACCTGCAGGACTCGGTGATTCACTGGGAAACCACACACACTTACAGTGCCTTTCTGTTTTTCTTGTCAGGGAAAGTTTAGCAACTTGCAACCCATCTAGTATTTTAATGAGTTTTGCTACCAAAGCTTCCCCAGTGCCTCTCGTTTCTGTGGTCATCTGCATTTAAAGAAGAATTCCTGGGAGATACTGTCAGTTTGTTTGGGCTGTCCAAGGTGTACCCTGTGGCTGGAGGCCTCCCATACTATTAACTGGCAGTGGCTTATAGGTGCTGGTTCTCTTTCTGGCCTGAAAAAGCCCTGATGTCACATTTTTGGAGGGTTCTTTGTTAGGTGCCATACAGGTATTGGGGTTTGTCCCATCCTGCTGCTCCCCCTTTGCACTGACCCAGTACCATAGAGTTCCATGGAGCTGGGGCAGCTGCACGTGTTGAAATGTTGCTGTCATTAGGAGGGATCAAGGACTTTGTATTCCACAGAACAGTTTCAATTCATAGCCAAAGGCTGACACTTGTGCTGCTAAAGGGATTCTGTGTCTTTTTGGTGGTGCAGAGATGCTCAGGTGTCTGAGGAATGGCTGTGAGAACATGCAGTGGCTTTGTGGTGTAGCAGAACAATACTCAGATCACAACTGATCTCTTTTAGGAGGTAGTGAAAAATCCCTTGTAGCAGAAGTCAGAGGCTGGAAACTGAGCAAATTTAGAATCTGTAGAAAGTATGTATGTGTCGATGACAGTAATCCACCATACAAAAATAACTTGTTGAAGGGTTTATTAGCTCTCAATTGCCAGGTGCAGATCGTGTCCTCGACTGAAAGAGAAGCTACAGGTCGGGTGGAAGTTGTGGGCATGTTGAAATTACAGGGTGAGTTTGCTTGGGCTTTGTCAGGCAAGAGCTTGGGCTGAAGGACAGCTCTGGCTGTCTCTGATGTCCACACATGCCCCTGCTCAGCTAGAGGGTAGGGAGAGTTTCTCCTGTAGCTCAGTCTTGGCCCACTTCATGCGAGGCTTGTTTCAGTGGGCCATTCCAGGTCAGCCATGATTTTGGAGCTGGGTAAGTAGGCAGATGTTGGTGTGTGAGTGCTCGAGACCCATGAGACTGTCAGCTGAGAGTGGTGGTTCATGATGCTGTGGAAAAGTATGAAGCTTTATTCATAGAATCACAGACTGGTAGGGGTTGGAAGGGACCTCTAGAGATCATTGAGTCCAACCCCCTCATCCAGGGCAGGCCACACAGGAACTCACCCAGGCAGGTTTGGAAAGTCTCCAGGGAAGGAGATTCCACAACCTCTCTGGGCAGCCTGGGCCGGGCTCTGTATCATTGCCCTGCCTCTAGTGGAAAGGTCTGCATTTCTTGCCATCATCCCTCAGAAAGAGCTATTTTAAGAGGAAAAAATGATAATGCAGAATTTAAGACCTTTCTTTGACCCAGGGAGAAGTCTGAAATAACCTGGGAGGGCCAGCTCTTTAACTGACTTTACTGCTGTGCCCGTGTAATTCAAGCAGAGCTGTTGTTCACAAGGGAGCTGGCACCTGAAGGCTTTGCTAGGCTCTCTGTGTCCCTGGTTAGACTGGCAGCTCTGGGGCTGGTGGCTCCTGAAGTGCACGATTGCCATTGCAGGGCTAAGGCTGCGAGAGGGTAGGATGCTATCTCCTGGTGCCTGCTTTCTCATCCTGTCTTGTCCCCATGGCTGCATTGCATACCTGTGGATCACTGGGGGAGGAGCAGGGAGCCAGGGGTGGTTTTAGGCAGTGGTATGTGCTGCAACTGGGAAAGAAGCAACATGAGAAAACTGCAGTCTTGGATATCATTGAATTATGCATGTAAAACTAAGAGGCAGATGAGGGAGAATCAATGGCCAGGAACTTTAAATGAAGAGACAGCTTCCTGAAATAGCTGCTCCGGCTGCTGCGAGGCAATGGCTCTTGTGCTTACATAAGCTGACTTGACCTTATTTGTTCCCCAAATGTTTAAGCAAGCTTATAAAACATATATCACAGTCACGAGGGATTCATCTTTGCCATCTCCTTGCTGTCAGCAGGGGAAGCCTTGATATCTTGGTGGGCGCTTTGGAGATGGCTTATTCTTGTAAGAGCTCTGCTCTTGGTGCTCTTGGCTTCTGCTGCTGGGTCACCTGGGCAGGAAGCCTTGTCCACAGCCCTGGGACTGCCCCGTGAGCTGTGGTTTAATGGGGGAGAGGTGAGGAAGTAGAGAAATAGCTCTGGCACAGTTTTAGCCTCCCTGGTCCTAGTTACTTTAAGCAAAGCAGACAGTTGTTGAAGTTGGTTCTCATGCTGGGAGTGCAGACAGCTCGGTTGTGTTTGCAGCATAAAGAAATAGAATTGCTTCATGTTGTAGGTGATGGAGTTCGCCTGAGACGCCGGAGCGTGACAGAGACTTCTGCTTCCTCTTTCAGAGCTTGGTTCTTTTATCAGTAGGTCTCAACCTGCTTCACAAAGGATCTTCAAGCCAGTGGGTTGTTGATGTAACGAAGAAAATATTTTGCAGAAACCCAAGAGCATTTTGTTTACTAACGAGTAACCCAAGAGTATTCTGTTTACTAAAGTCGTTCACCCTGTTTTACAGATGACACACTTGGCTGGGAGTTGAGCTGGGAATCAAACTCAGGTCTCCTGAGACATCCCAGAGACCCAATTTGGGCATGGACAATCTGGTTCTTAACTTGGCTCCAGAACATCCCAGTGTGGTGGATAGCAGTCCCCGTCCCCACGTTACCTAGGGAGGATGCTGGTGGCTGTGAGTTCAGAATGCCCAGTCATGCAAGTGGCAGAACCCCAGAGGCCCCAGTTCCCCATTTCATGCAGGGAGCTGTTGCACAGTCTGGGGGGATCTCTGGGGGGTTGCTGGTAGGGCACACACACGGTCTTTCTGACTCTATCAAGCACCTCTCCATTTGGTCTTCCAGCTCTCCCAAGTTGTCATTTTGAGCACAGTTTGATGTTTGTTCCCCTTGTTCGATACCTTTCTGGTATGTTACAAAATTGCTGTCTTGGCTTTAGAGTGATCTGGAAGCTTTGCCAACTTTTTATTAACTCACTGACAGATTTGGGGCAGGAAGCTCCAGGATCTGAATGCATAGTTTCATTACCTTTTTATATCAGCCCTTTCCCAACTTGCCCTCCTGAACTGAGGTGCTTTGGGTACCTCCCAACTCATGCTGAAACTCCCAGTTAGGATGTGAAAGTCAGGGGGGAGTGGGAAAGGATTTTGAGGGATATTCCAGCAAATGTGTATTTTTCACTGTTGAGCAGCTTCAAACCAAACCAGCCCTCTGAAAATGGTGGTTAAAACTGCTTTCTCTGCCTTGTGCACAGTGGTTTCCTGAGGGTTACCTTTGTCTTCTGTCATCATAGGAAGAGCCCAACTTTACTACTGTTTTTTCCTTTGCTTGTTTTCTCAGTGTCACAAGGGACGTGCGGAGCAGAGAGCGTTCAGATGGGCAGTTTGAAACCAAACTGGGATCAGGGCATCCTGGAATGTAAAAATGCTCACAGACTCCCATACCTAAGTTCAGTGCAAGACCAAAATGCTCCAGGTCACCAGTATTGGAGACTTCCAGATCAATATACACATAATCCTCATGAGATGCATGTGATGCCTGTTCTGATTAGGTGGCTACTTGGGCTTGGGCTGGGCAGGCAGCCTTGTTTCTGGTGCAAGCCATGAATGCAGACCAAAGGGGCATTGCAAGGCTGGTGGAAATAACCCCAGACCTCTTTTCCAAGATTCATGTCATTGGAAAGTTACTGTGTGCTCTCCAAACACTTTTATTTTATGGCCTTGGAGGGTTTGGTTGCTATTGTGTCATTCAGCTAGGGATTTAAGATAACTGGCTGGAGCCACTGGGGATGTGGTGGGAAGAGGAGGGTGTGCTCTATAGCCTCCCAGTGTAGACATGCCCTTCATTCCTGAAGGGCATCACATTTGATTATCGGGGTCTTCATTTGTAGGGAGATAAATTATTAACAGTGACTTCATCAAATCTCTAAAAAAGCTGTTCTTCAATTTTTATTTTTTTTTTCTTGCAGATTGCCTGAACTTTTATCTGTCCCTTTTCATAAATTCTTAATTCATTGCCCTTTCTCAGCCTCTTAGCTTGTAAAATGAGGCCAGGAGTGATTTAACTGATATCTTTGACGTGCTTTCAGAATGCTGGATGTCTCTGTGGAGAATTCATTCCCCTCTGTTCCCTCAGCTGTGTCCTGGGTGGTTTTCCCCTGCTGCCTTTTCATATGGTCTATGGAAAAAAAAAAAAAAAGAAAGGAAGAAAAGAAAATTCAGATCTTTAAACTTGGGAAAGCATTGACATTTTCTGTGAGAATGGCTTCTGGATTTTTGGGCTCCTCCCTCTGGTAACAGCCAAAATAAACACTGCACAAACTTGCCCTTTAGTTATACCCTTCAGCAGTGTGGGTCTGCTCAGCCCCTTTCTCTTGGTCAGGGACAAGCAGAAACTTGGTGGTTCCCTTCCCTTGGTGAGCATTTCTTGACCACTTGTTTCTTTTAGAGGTGCAAGGCAAAAATTCTGAACGTTTATCCTTTCAGGCTTAAGAAACTGAGGGAGGAAGGGCTGTCAGTGCTTTTTTCCCCTCCTTTAAGTGCTCTCAGCAGCAGCTGCCATGCTGTTTGGGTGGGTGGTGGGAGGACCTCTCCTTGTGAGCTTGTGCACCATGTGTACATGGAGATGGGAATGGATCTGGCTCTGTGGATTGATGGAGACTGGGGTGAAGAGGCATATGCTGCCCTCCTCCCTTCCTTGTCTTCCATGGGTTAGTCCTAAGTCCTACCTTGGGTGCTTCTGTTGCACGGTGGATGTTGTCATGAAAGGAAGTATTTGAGGGTGGCTTGTCTGGGGTTTGAGAAGCTCAGAGGTGATTCTTAGCTCTGTCATGGTCTGTGTGACTCAGTCATGTTCTTTGGCCTCTCTGAGCCTCAGTGAAGTGCAGGGATTGATGGTGGCTTACCTCTTGCCTCTCAGGAGAAAGGTGAACGTAATTACAGGTGAGGCGAGGGTGCTTACCTGGGGTAATAACATGAGCTGTGAGCATACAGCAACTAAAGCACTTCATTGGGTTGTCACTTTGTCATTAGCCTCTAAGTAGCAGGGGAAGGCTGTGCCCTTCCCATGTATCTTGACCTGGGAGGTGTTGTGCTTTGGCTCAGGGAACGGGCACGCACTTGTAGGGCCCCAGACCCGCTTGCCGGGGCCCCTCTGGGTGTGACTGCACCCCAGGGACACGAGCCACGGTGACAGAAAAAGGCCAGGTTGTGTCTTTGCTCGGGGACCCTGCGTGGAGCTACAGGGCAAGGGTTCAGCTTCGGCAGTCGGTGTGAAAGCTGCACACCGGGATCAGATCCCGCAAGCGCTTTCTCACCGTGACTCTTGGGCGCTCGGGAGGCTGGAAATTTTCAACAGTGTGCTGCTGGAGAAGAGATTTTTACCTCGGCAACCTTGAGCTGTGCCAGGGGGTGTAAGGTCGTGCAGGGTGGGTGGAGGTACGTGTTTTGCAGAAGGCACTTGGCACTGTGTTCAGCCATGAATCTGCACATTTATCCATCAGCGTCGGGGCTGTTGGGGGGGGAGGAGGAGGAAGGATGGAGATAGCGCAGCGTGCGGAAAGAATGCAGGTTGGCCAGGCTCCTCCAGCTCACGGAGCAGTGATGGATCTGTCAGGCTGATCCCACGGAAGGGAAGGGCTGTTTGTTTTGAACAATGAAATAGGCTGAAGGACGTGCTGGGAATGTGTAAATATTAAATGATGTTCAAACTCCCAGCTAGGAAACGTGCTCTTGGCAGCAGAACGCTCCTCTGCACTCCCGAGGTACCGCTGTCCCCTGGCAGCCCGGGCGAAGCGTCCCCCTGCTGTGGTACCCGTGGAGGGGGGGCAGAGGGGCAGGCAGGCTGGGACTGCAGGCTGGGGGGAAGGTGGAGGCTTCCAGAAGCACTGCCTTTCTCTGTGGCACGGCGCGTTGCCTTCTCCCCTGCAGGGAAGGCTGGGCAGGGGCTGGGATGCTGACACTGCCTCTCAAGGAACACGCACCACTTCTTGCTGTGTGGCTGGTTTCAGGGGAGTCTTGGGCTTAGATTAAAATCTTAGCTGGGAAACTGAGGCACGGAGCTTTGTGGTTAACTAACTGTCAGCCCTGTGTCCTACTTGTATGACTGAATTGCTGCAGCTCTTCGCCTCCTGTGCTCTAACAAACTTGTGTGGTACTTGGTGAAGGTGAAGGAACGCTGTGGAGTGCAATGAGGGATGGAATGAAGGTTGGATCCTGCAGTAGTTGGGATGCCTCTTGTGATACAGGAATTAGGAATGTAAGAAACAAGCACTGACCGATAAGATGCTGGGGGTGTGGTGTTCTCCTTGGAGAAATCCTGGAAGCGGAAGGCTTTGGCTCCAGGAATGCCCTCCACCAGAAACAGCCCAAGGCTTTGGAAGCAGCGTGTTTGACATAAGAAGACAAACCCCTCACTGGCAGCTGAATCCGTGCAGGGTGAGGCAGGAGCTGTGGTTCTATATTGGCTGGAGATGAGATGTGAGTTCCAGCTGTGAAAACTGCCTCCCCGTTTTTCCCTTTTGGAAAATGACCTGCCCAGATCTGCTGACAGCTGAGATGTGCAGCCGTGATTCACCAGCACAGCTATTACTCAGCTGGAACTGGGACTGAGATTCCCAGGGAACTGGGACTGGCTGTTACTAAAGGAGCAGAGGAAGAAAAGCAGAAAAAGGGAGAAAACCAACGTAAGTGATGCAAGTGTAGCTGTCGAGTATAAGTCACCTCATCTCTCCTGCTGTTACTATTGAGTGGGTTCTGTGACTCTTAGGAGAGCAGGGGAGGGGAGCGTTGGATACCTTTGTGAGCAGAGAATCACAGACCAGGTGGTTAGACAAGTTCTCCTGGGTTTTCCCTTACCCCTCCACCACTGGCCTGTAGCATAGCTGGAAGCAAACCCCCTGCTTTGTGCCTCACCTTGCTATGTGAAATGGAGATACTTGCCAAGCTTGCGCAAGTCTTTTGTGATCCCATCAGTGTTTGAGGCTCTGCTAAGGCTGCTGGGGATGACTGGAATGCTGCTTTTCTTTTGAAGGCCTGTTTGCCCTGTGTTGCAGTTTGCCATCTGTTACATAATGGCTTTTGCTTTAATTTGATGGTTGTATTTTATACATTCCCCATATGAAATCACGGCAGGCCTGTGGAATGATTGACCTGCACGATCGGAGCGGCAGTGCTAATTTCATCTTTCAGATAGCTGAGTGAGGGAGCAGACCAAAGCCATCTGCTCTGCACACCCACGACGTACGGACAACGGGTCGGTACCTTATGCAGCAGGCAGTTCTGACAAATACTTTGGAAAGCTGCTTTTGAGGTTTGGACCCACTTCCCATTGAAGAGATTTGGGATGTGGTGCCTTGGGAGCAGTTCCCCGAGGCTTGCCAGCAGCCCCAGTCCAATGTCAGCTTTTTTTAGGTAACCAGAGTGCAGTGGAGCAATGCCTGACAGAAGATACCATCTCCTCAGTGGGATGCCTGATGGGGAAGTACTCTGAGAGGGTGATGAGAGCAAGATAACAAGCAACACTGAGCTGAGCAGCAATGGGACTCAAGTCTTTAAGGAGGCTTGACTGCCTCAACCATACCGCATACAGAGGTGCTGGTGTGTTTGTGCAGAAGGTAAAAAGACACATATTGAGAAATAGTAAGGCTTTGTCTGAATGGGCATATGGGGGTGTTCAGCCTGGAAAAGAGAAGGTTCCAGGGAGACCTTCCTGTGGCCTTCCAATATCTGAAAGGGGCCTGCAGAAAAGCTGGAGAGGGGCTGTTTACAAGGCTTGCAGTAATAGGGGGTAATGGCTTCAAACTGGAAGAGGGCAGATTTGGATGAGAAATTAGGAAGAAGCTTTTCTCTCTGAGGATGGTGAGACACTGGCACGGGTTGCCCAGGGAAGCTGTGGATGCCTCATCCCTGGATGTGCTCAAGAACAGTCTGGATGGGGCTTTGATCAACCTGGTCTAGTGGGAGGTGTCCCTGCCCGTGGCAGGGGCCTTGAACTAGATGGTCTTGAAGGTCCCTTCCAACCCAAACCATTCTGTGGTTCTATGAATCCAGCCTCCTTAAAGCCAGTCTGCTTCTGGACTAGAAAAAATTGTGCTGTCTGTAAGAATGAATTATCTGCTGCTTTTTTTCTGCTCTTTTGGCTTCTCCACCCACTCCCACCCTCCTTCTTGCTTCTTTGCTCCTTCGCTGTCTTTGAGAGCTGGTTAAAAGTGATCTCTTTCAGTAGGGAGCTATTTGTTTGCAGAGCACCTAAAGTGTGCTGAATTGCTTCTGGCTTTTTATGCTGATAGAGTTGTGCTGGTGTTTCCAGACTCAGACGAATCACTGCTTTTAATACAGATGCTTATTCTTACATTGATGTTGCTGGACCAGTGGTATCTTCTGTCCCCAGCTGGGCAAGCCACCCTTTTTCTTCTACAAGTCTGGATGAATTTGGCTGGACACCCCAAATGAGCTGCACATCCCAGTGTCTGTCCCCCAGATTGCTTGCAGGCTTCTGAAAACCAACCCCTCAGGTGTTGCTCGGATCTATAGGACTTTTCTGTTGACTTCAGTAAGATTTGTTTGAAACCCTTCAAAGGATCAGGGCAGTTCTGGGCAGCAGGGATGGCAGGAAGAACAGACAGCCAAGGCAGCGCGATTTAAATGCAGTCACCTACATCACTCATCTCAAGTGAAGAGAAAATGCAATTTATTTTTAACACCTTCGTCATTCTGAACTGTTTGTCTATTAAAAAGGATGAAATGACAGTTGTCTGCACTGTGGCTTCTCCTCACAGTAGTGCCCTGGTTCCTCTTGTCCTGAGGAGCTCATTTTCTCTCGCTGTGAATTAATTATACACAACTTAGCAAAATAAAGATCTCAACGTAATAGCCTCTTTGAAAGCTGCTGTAACCACAAGTCAGGACTATTAGCCTGGCTATATCTTTTTCTTAAATTACAAAGAAAATTTTCATGCTAATCAGGCTTTTTTTTTGTTTACAAAATTCTTTTTTATTATTATTATTATTACCATTAAGCCTAATAAACAGAACATGCATAGCCCGTGGAGGATTATATCCTACATGTGAAGATTCACCTTTATATTTTTATTTTTATTTAAATCACCCCCTCTGTATTTATTTCCTCTTTTACCTGAGAGACTTTAGGGCTGTTGAATTGTCTGACCTTGTAGGTTAATGACAGCTCTGGACTAGAGCAGAGTGTATCTATCTATATCGGGAGAGAGTAATTAGCAAGTTATTGATAGTCAGATGAAGCTGCCCCATGAATTCCAGCCAGCAGAACTCAGTGGCTTTCTAATACAGGGCTTGAGAGGGCCACCCTGGCCAGGAAATAAGTGTATCTTTATTATTTATAAAAGATAGTCCCAGGGTGTGGAGCCTGTACAGATAGTAAATAATTCTACTGTTCCTGCAGGTGTCTTACCTGGTCTCCCCACTTTTTCTGCTCAAAGTGTTCCTTAGAATCCTGTCGTGGGCATTAGAAGGGACCATGTGTTGTGTCATTACCGAAAGAGCTTTGGGGAATAAATTTCCTATTTCCCTCAGCATCTGTGAGGATTTTTACTTTATTTGCCAGCTTTATTTATGCTGATACAGATGGGGAATGGTTTGCACGGAGTCCTTAAAATTACTTCCAGTCTGGGTGGAGCAAAAGCAATAGATGATGTAATGGGAGAGGTTGCATCTCCTGGAGAACTATGACCTTCCACCACTGGGTACGGGTTCAGTGACTTATCAGTGACACGTGTCACCCGAGGAACGGAGGATGCTGAGCCTGGGCTGGATCTTGCCCCTTGGCTGGGTCGGTGTGTTCAGTTTCCAGGCAAAGAATCTGTGGCTTGGCCACGAGTGCAGCTTCCTCTGGAGAAACGGGCTGCGCTGGGGCACGCCGCTGTCCGCACTAAGCTTGTCCCTGCAAATCCTGTCTCCTCTTAGCGTAATCCGTGCAAGCTGGGGGGCTGGCTGTGGTCTGGGCATCCACACAGCACGAGAGCTGGGAAGAAAACAACCGTGTAAGCGGCGCTGCGAGGACCAGCTGCGGGCAGAGGATCAGCACCGCTGAGCCCTTGGGCCGCCTCTTTGATCCAACTGCCTTTTTATGGCTATTTGCTGCCCTTCTCCACTTGTAAATAACTCTGACCTATCTTTGGAGTGATTTTCCTCTAAGCCAGACCTTTCAGCATCTCAGAAACCCCGCAGCACGTAAAGGGAACACAAAAGAGATGAGATTTTTCTCTCGGTCAGTTCAGTGGATTTAAGCTTGATTGACAAGCCCTGTTCTGTGCTGGCAACTGGGATTTCCAGGTGTAAGTGTTAATGGATTTTTGCATTAGGACTTTACGTGTAAATCCCAGCTTCTGCAGCTGAGTAGCTGTTGTCCATCAGGTGAGTCTGTTGTCTGGCAGCCTCCTGGCCTTTCCAGGGCAGGGGAAGATGTTTCCATCCAGGGCAGATGTTGTCTTTCCTTTTTTTCTCCGGGCAGCAGCAACACGTCTCCAATTGTTCTTCAGCTTAGAAACCAGGGAGAGCAGCAGGGTTATGCCTTCATGGCACGCTTGCTCTTATTTTGTCCTGTTGTTTGTTGATCAATCTGGGCATCAGCAGCTTCCACCATGTACCCTTCTGAGCATTTCCAGAGTTAGGTGTGTTTTGTGTTCCAGAGTTACCCTGGTGACAGGTGAATCCTGCCAGTTGTTACTCAGTTTCTGTTTTCTACCGAGAGGAGAGATTTGTTTCCCCATTTAATGTGTGCTGCTTCTCCATCTCCCCATTTGATTTGCAGACTTTGAAAACGGTTGGCAAGAGTATCGTGAAGGCTGAGAAAGAGAAAGTTGCCAAGAGCTTGGAGCTGTTGAACTTCCTCCTCAAAACTGTGACTGAGGAGGTGAGTATGTGACCAGATGTGTGGCAAATGCTGTTCTCCTGAATACCACCACAGCCTCTTAAACATCACGCTTGGATTTTCCCATGTGACTCTGCCATCTCTGCATCCCACCTCATTTCTTAATGAAGGTGCCCCTCGGATTTGAGGACAGAAAAGCCCCCATCTCTGAAGGAGTGATCATAGCTCTTGTGAGCTGATCTCCGGGTGCTTGTTGAAGGATTTGTGCAGTGTTCCTCTAACACGTGCAGCATCTTCTTTCTTACCAGCAGAAATATGGCCTGGGATGCAGTGGGGGTGAGCTGGGGTTTGTCCCAGGTGATTGCTTTGTCCTCTCCACTGAACTCCGGAGATTTTAGTTTCCCAAAATAGACTTTCCTGAGGAGCTTTGTGAGCAGGAGTGAAGCTTTGTTCTGGGGCTTTGTTTTCCCTAATGAAAACCAGCCTTTTTGAATATATTTTTCTATAGGTGACAAAATAAATCTCCAACATGGTCTTATTTACTGGAGCAAAATAGCATGAGCAGCAGAACTGCTGAAGCCCAGTTTCCTACTGATAAGCACTGAGCTCACACCACAGCCTGTTTCTTTGTGAAGACCTAATAGGAAAGTGGGTGGAGGAGAGAGATTTATTTCCAAGGCTCTTGTAGGAACTGAATAGCCTTTGAGACACCCCTTTCTGTCTGGTTTTACTGAAATTATCCAGCGGGTTGTGGAAGCTGTAGAGGCAGCCAGAGGCAGCGTGACTGCATCCTTTAGAAACCTGAGTAAAAATGCTGCTGCTTTTCTTTTAGATAGGTGCATAGTCACATGTCTTCTTCCCCCTGCTCCCAGATGGGAACTGAGAAGGAAAGAGGACCAAAGGACCTTTCAGTCCCTTTTATACCAGTACAATTCTAGTTGCTAGATTCATGCCACAGACCCAGTTTTCAAGCAAACCCCTGCACCCGCTGGTGTGGCTCACCAATTTTTGCCCCCAAATCGAAGCGATGTTGCAAATGGGCTCAGGGCAGCAGCTTGGAGAAGCCAGACAAGGACCGGTCATTCCTGCCGTGGTCTTATCCCGAGGATGGTCTGTGCCCTGCTGCTGTGAATGCCCCCCTGAGTTCACTCTGAGGATTGTCTCTTTGTCTTGGCCTCTTGCAGAAGCTGCGTGTGAAGCTGACAGAGCTGGAAGAAGTTCTGGTAGCTCTGAAGCAGGCAGAAGGCATCGGGAATTCGGCACGGCTCGACTCTCTCTACTGGAACGTCATGCGCTGGCTGAATTACACGTATGTATGAGTAGCTGGCTTCTTGGCTTGCCTGGGGGACTGCCAGCCTGTCCTTCTTGCCTTCGTTGCTGTGGAGGAGTAGGAAGAGAAGGGAAGTTGAGGCACTGAGTTCAGGCTGCTGTTAGAGGTAAATGGAGCTCCTGGGTTGGTGAGGGTGAAATGCTTGTTGTTTTGCTTGTCTGGAACAGTGCTGGGCTCCTTGTTCCAGGTGCTTATGTGTTTAGGATTGGTCCTCAATGAGAAAGGATTGTAAGGTCTGTCTGATACCTGATTGTGTCTTGCCAGTAAAGGTAAGGCAGCTGATCACCCAAGGATGCCATGCCTGCTTTCAGCAGTCCCAAGTGGTGACAGGCTTAGGAGCCATCACCAGAGTTGCAGAGGAATTTCTAGGCTAGGTGAGTCACTAAGCTCCCTCCCCAGCACCATGGATTGATTCTGCCAATGTGCAGCTGGAGGGAATGAGTAGCTGTGAGTGGATACCAGAGGGTACGTGCCATGACCTTAAGGCTTCTCCAGTGATTTTTGGGCTTCTCAGTGATGGATCCCCAGCCTGATGCTTGGAGTGGCTGCCTGGCAGCACAGAAAGCTGGGGAGCACTCAGTGCTTATGCTCTAGTGCTCCTGTGTGAAATGGCAGCTGGATTTCACTTTTGCTCCAAGGAAAAAACAAAAGGTGTAGGATCTTTTCCTCCTTTCTCTTAATAGCTTGCAATCAGAACTTTTGTTTCCCTTTCCTGCTGCCAGTATTTAGTAAGAGACAGCGCTGGGGATGGTGGGTGCTCTGCTCATGACTGGGAGCTGCAGTCCCAGTGTGTGGGTCTCCTGGTCTGGGGTATCACAGCCCAGCATGAGGCTCTGAGGGAAGTGTTTGCATGTGGCTCACTAGGAGAGGGCTCACAGGCAGGGAGGAATCACACAAGGCAGCTGAAGCTGTTGTTGTGGCCCCTTGTAATGCCTTGAACAGGCATCCAGCTGGGGCTGGAACGGGGATAAGGCCTGGTGTAGGAGCTAGGAGGGGAATTGCTATGGGGTGCTCGAGAAGGTGGCAAGTACAGCATTTCCTGGTCTGTGGAACAGGGATTCTTCCTCAAGTCTCCGTGTGCCTTCTTGAGTCCTGGTCTGGCTCCTGCTTCTCATGTAACCAGCCCTGTGCAGACCAAGGACCACCTCCCGGGACACCGTTGGTCCTTGCAGCTTGCCTGTGCTTCCTGCACCTCTCTCGTGGGTCTGCCTTTTGCATGGATCACACTGCTCCCTGGCTGCTAAGTAAGTTGCTCTTGATTTCTGGCATTCTCTCTGCAGGAAGCCCAAGAAAGAGAAGACAGACAATAAGCCTGCGCAGGAAGCGGAGACGCTGAAGCGGAAGAAAAAAGGCTTCTTACCAGAGACCAAGAAACGCAAGAACCGCAAGAAAGGCATCCAGGAGAATGGGGGGGCACCAGGAGATGGTGAAGATGGAGAAGCAGCAGCCCCAGAGGAGCAGCCCCTGGGAACAGAAAAGCCCAAGCAGAAAAAAGGCCTCGTGTCTGGTAGCAGCAAACACAAGAACCAGAACAGAGGGGTCAGGGAGAATGGAGTGGCAATGGCCACTGTTAATGGAGGAGATGCTGTGGCTGGCGAGAAGAGGAAGAAGAAGAAGAAGAACAGAAAAAGAAAAGGTGATGCAGGCAGTGAAGCTGAGCAGGTTCCAGCTGCAAAGAAAACCAAGGGAAACATCAGCCAGGAGGCCAAGCAGAAGCAGGGCAAAGCCACCCAGCAGAAGCAGGGCAAAGCCACCCAGCAGAAGCAGGGCAAAGCCACCCAGCAGAAGCAGGGCAAAGCCAAGAAGAAAAGAAAAGAGACAAAAACTCCAGTGTCACAGGAGTAAACTCCATGAACTCACCCAGGCCTAGCATGGCTCAGAGGACTGTTTTAATATCTTTTATAACTATAGTTTTTATGTTCCCCGTGGCTTTAAATAAACCTGCCATGATGCTGAGCTCTAAAGCTGCAGGTCTGCCTTCTGTGGAGGTTTCAGCCTGGAGCCCATGGAGCTTCAGGAGGTCACAGACCCTCCAGGCTCTGGTAGATGCCCACTCTCTCTTCTCTAGCAGTGCCAAACAGCCTGTGCTTGGGAGCACAGACTCCTGTCTCCTCGATTTCCCAAGGCAGAAGTGAGATTGTTTGGATTTCTTGGGGAGCTGCAGTAGGTGTGCTGGTCAAGCCCTGTGGGAGGTTCAGAAGTAACCCCTAAAAGCACAGTCCTGCCCAGGTCCAGCACTGCTCACTGCTTTTCCAGTCTGGGAGATGTTGCCTCTTAAATGCCTGGGGTTAAATGGACTTTCAGGAGGGGTGATGGCCCCTGTGATAGCCCAGAGACATGAATAAACCAGTGAAGCAGTTGAACTGGTTGATGGATGTGCTGGTCTGCAGCAGTGCTGTGCAGCCAGGCAAGGCTCCTGGTACCAGCAGGGTTACAACAGTCTCTGAAGGTGTCTGCTTGGAATTGCACCCGCTTACTAGGCTCTGAAATGCCAGAATTGCCACCACCCCTTTGGAGAGCACCAGGATCAGGTTCTCTGATGTGTTGGGTACCTGGTTCAGGTTGAGAGCTGAGTCTCAAGATGTTTGAAACCCTGCTCACGTTGTAGTTGCCTCTAAAACCTCCTCCCTCCTTTCCTCACCCCCCACCTGCTGACCACCTCGTTCTGGGAGGCTGGAAGTTGTGTGTTGGTGGCCGGCCCTGAGTCCTCTCC
>WUAM01000107.1:12075563-12091133 GCA_024336885.1 Actenoides hombroni
GGGTGTGGGAGTGCTGACAGAACAGCAGCATTCAATAGGACGTAAGTTGCCCTATAAACAGCGTGGACTTTGTTGGCTACAACTAAAACCATATACACAATCTACAGTCACTCACGTGGGTAGCACACTTTGGGTCCAGTGGACAGTTGCTTTCGATGCTCAGAGGAACCTGTGAACATCTTTAAGCTCAAGAAGTTCTTGTGTTCCAGGCTGCCCTGCTCATCTCCTGGTGCCTGACCCCGCAGGCTGGAGCCGTGTGATGGATTTGGTGCTGGATAACCCTTCCAGGGTGCTGTGGAGCCAAAGGAGCCACTGGTTTCCAGTATGGAAGGGCTTTGAGCTTGAGATTGGTCTGGTGGTGGTAAGAGCAGGAGTCCACACGTTGTTTCCTTCACTAGCAACTGCAAGCACAGAAGAGGAGAGAAGAGAGGAGGAGGTTGTTCATGGGGTAGTTACAGGACGGGATGGGTAACGGTGAACGCAGGCAGCCCAGCTTTGCTTTGTGGCAGAGGCCAGTTAAGACACCCCTTGCCTCAGTGGAAGCTGGAGGCTCACAAAGCTTGACCAGCATGGAGACAGCACCTCGGGCTGTACTGTGGGCTCTTGGAATGGGAAACACAAACACACCATGATCCAGGCACAGGCTCCTCAGGGAGGTGAACCAGAAGCAGGTTTAGACTCCTGTCTGTAGAATTTAAGGGCACTGACCATGTCTTGTTTCTGTACAACTGTGGGTGATGTGAGTTGAAACCGCAGCAGACAGCAGGGTTCATTTTTGCTGACTTTAACCCATCAGTTCACTAAAGAAAACAGGGACTGCCTCTTGCCTTACACTGTCATTTTCAAACCCACTGTCCTCTGGTGAGCCCAGTTCGGGCCGTCGGGCCAGCAGCACCTCCCCTGCAGAAGAGCTTGGCCGTGGCTCTTGCTGCTGACAAGGTGGAGCAGACCCTGCCTTTCTCCCAGCGCGCTGGTGCTACCTGCTTCTTGAAGGATCAACATCAGCACATCTACTGACTGGTGAGATACCCCGGGGGCTGGCTGAGTGGCCAGTGGGCAACCCCTGCAGTCGCTGCAGGATGTCCTTGAGAAGTTCCGTGCTCCATGTACACAGGAAGTTGCCCCTGACTGTTAAAACCAGCGACTGCTGAGTGATAGAAAATTCCCTGTAACCACAGCCTGATTCCTCTCAACCACCGTAAAACTGGGGCCCTAAATAGCAGAAAGAACAGGGAAAAACCTCTGTGTGCAGAGGACCCAAGTGGGCAGTGTTTTAGAAGGCAAGTCACAGCACCGTCACCTCCTCTTTCCTCCCAGATTTTCTGAGGCTTTTTGGTTTTTTTATTAAAAAGCTTTGCCCAAAAGCTACTGCTACTCCAGCGTGAGTGCAGGTGCAGCCCTGAGCCTGCAAGGGCCGGGCAGCCCTAACCCAGCCTGAGCCTGGACCAGAATGCACTCCCCTCTCTGCCAACCACACATCTGCTCTACTAGAGATTGCATTAAATCTCTTCCCCCAAAAGAAGCCGTTCTTCAAGTGTGTTCTGATTTTATGATTAGTCTCTCAATGCATTTAATTTATGGGAAAGAAATCTCCTCTTCAAAACCGTGCTTTAATTAATTTTGGCTACCATAAAACGCTGGGAAGTGTTTTTATCAACGGCTGCGGCGCCGCGACTGCTGCTGGGCGATAAGAGCAGCGTTGAACACGCGGGAGAAGAAAGGGCAGCAGGAGCGGGACTCTCCCCGGCTCGCTGCCGAGGCCTGGGCTCTGGACCAAGGGCTGTGGTGGGGACAGTCCTCTCGACACCATGGCAGGTCCCACGCCGCCAGAAAACACTGCTGCAGAAAACGTGGACTGCGCAAGGGGCGGCAGTCTGAGGGCGAGCAGATGTTGCACCAAGAGCAACCCCGCTGCAGGTTTTATGAACGCAAGATACGTTCTAAGTTCTGGCCTTGGGGGATCAACCTGCTGCTGGTCAGGTCGATAGGGGCTGCGTGGTCTTATCTGCTCAGGGAAGGAAGCACCAGGTTTCTGGAAGCGGCTTAATGCAGCAAGGGACACTTAACCCCTGGTTTCCCTGTTCTTGATTTGCTCTGGTTTGGGTTGAGGGTAGCAGAGGTGCAGACCACGGCTGTCTCTAAGGTTGACCGTGCCAATTGCTAAGGGCAGCGATGGGTCGACGGGGGGGGGGTTGGAGCAGATGGGTACCTTGAAACCAGCTGCTGGCTTGGGTCACTCACCTCTCAGACTTTCACAGAGGCTGGTGGCATCACAAGTTGATTCACCCTGGTGAAGGGAAAACAAAAGTGACACGTGAGAGCTGCAAAAAGCACAGAAACAGGCTCCTAAAAAATGTAGCAGCCTATTAAACCCAGGTTCCTGTTGCTTCAATTTCTCAAGAGCTAGGACATTAATAACCGTCCTGCACAATGGCACAAAGCTGAACCCCTTTCACATGGTGGTGCCTGATAGCAGCTCTGACAATTGCTGGAACATGCCAAGTAACATCGCTGACACTAATTGACAAGGATTTGGGAAGGTCCCAGAGGCATTCAGCCGCACCAGTTGTTTCCCTCAGCCAGTAACAAGACTGCTTATACAGTGACTGGTGAACAGCGTCCTTCAGCCTGACAGCAGAAATGTAAACAGCCACCACTGATAAAAATTAAATTAAGGGGAAAAAAAAAAAAAGGAGCTGTCCTGCAGTTTGCAGCTCCTGCCGACCTGCTGCTGTTCCAGACAGCTGCTCCCAGGTGAGGGATGGAGCCCGGTGGGGACAGCAGTGGCACCAGCAGAAGCTGCTCTCACCAGTCCCGCAGCTCCCGCCAGCGAGGGCAGCGGCTCCTCGTCGCGCTGCGGGGTACCCGGGGAAAAGGCAGCAAGAGCTTTACAACGACCCCCCCGCCTTGGACCTGCTCCGGTGTGCCCAGCGCTCCTGCTGCAGCCGAGCAGCTCCCCTCGCCCTCCCACACTGCTGATGGCTCCCAGGCTGTGGGCCCCTAGGGGCAGGGGCAAGTTAAGCACAGCAGGACCCCTGCGTGGACTATAACACAGTGACTCCTAAGAGCTTCAGGATGTGCCTTCTACCTTCATGCTCTCTGACCTCAGTGGGAACCGCTGGATTCTTAGGATGACATCCTCCACCCCAGCCAAGGACCTGGCTTGATGCTGCCACGTGAGTGCCTGTGCCCAACCACACTGGCTGTACGTGGCCAAGTGGCAAAGGCAGAGCCTTCTCGTACCACGTGGCTGTTCTAACTTCAAATAACAAATACACCGAAGCAGCAGCATTTTATTCCTTGAAGGACTGCAGCAGGATTTTGCCATCACGTGCTAAAGCACAGCTTCTTCTGGAATCGGTGAAAACTGGGCAGGGTTACAGGGAAGACCACACAAACCATCACTGCCTGAGGTCCTACCAGGTAAGAACTTCTCAGTGAAACAGCATTTTCCTTTGGAAAATGCTGATTCATTCCAAGTCATTTGTGGCTCTTCACCAGATTTCATAGCTGACCCAGCACACTCTTTATTCTGCTGGCAAGGGATGATGCTGGGCTCAGATGTGTGTTCCAGGATAAAAATTAACCAGTGGCTAGGGAACACCTTCCAAGAAATCTCTGCATCAGAAACTGGCCCCTGGCAGCCTACAGCTCTTCTCTTCACACCAACCCCACAGAAATCTCCAAGATGCATAGAAGCCTCTGTGCCTTTTCTGTCTTTCCAGGCTATAAACTGAAACATTCCTGCTGCAGGAGCTGACCCAACTTTCACTGTAGAATTACCATTCTTGGTAACCCTGCTGCATTGGACAGTACATTGTACTGAACATTGGTCCTGGGCTCTAACTATCAGAATACATTGGAGAGATAAAACAGGTGACCTTGTGATGCTGCAGGCAGCTTTGGAGGTAAACAGTAAACTATGGGATGCCACAAAGCTATCGCAGAATACTACAAACTCCAGATGCTTGAATGAGCTGTAATGTTTGAAAGTCACGTCCCTCCACACGTAACTCATTCCACATTTTTACGAGATTCAGAATGCAGACAGAAAAGGTTCAGTTTGGCCATCGCTTTCTCTTCAGCCCCCAGAACCCACCTGCATTGCTGACAGACGACCTGTAAACACCCACAGCTCCTATCAGTTACAGTGCAGCCTCCTATGGGATAAAATACACCTCCCACTTAAGTGCTTCTGTTGTCCCCAAGTCACAGGAGTTACTCCTCCTTTGCGTTTTAACACGTTTCTCTCAGCTTCTGCTTCAGCTCTCTTTTACAGATGGCAACAGAGGCCTAAAGGGGCTAATCCTGAACTGCATTTAGAGGATTTCACGGGAAACTAGACCCCACGTGACTCAAGAACCTGCTGGGGAGAAAAGTGACTTCCAGGGATCCCACAGGAAACGAGTGGGCAGAGGAGAGGACCTGCAATGGTCCCCCCAGTTCCAGCCAGTGCACTCGGCAGTCTCCCTTCCAGCACCGTGCTGTCGACAGTGGTTTGTGCACAGCCTGATTTCACTGAGCTCAGCTTAGAGGTGGCAGCAGGTCAGCTCTGATTTAATTGTTTTTAAGCAAAACCACTAATAATAAATTTTAGATACTCTTGGGTGGTAAAATGTAGTACACGGACTTAATCTAACAAGGCTCAAGAGCATCTAAATCCCTGTTTAAATCCCACTTGCCTTTCTAATAATGCTAATCCCACACTGAATAGATTGTCGCTTCCGATTTGGTGATACCTGCTGACTAAACACTGGCTCCTGAATTGTGCTATTTTCTCTGCAGTGTTTTCTCAAGATTGTGAATGTTTTCATTCCTTGGAGAGAGCGGGGTGGGAACCACTCTGTTGTTTCCTGAGGGGGAGGAAACTCACCCAAACTGCCTTTCAAGAACAGAAGCTGTCAAACTTTTCTGGTTGTTTTTATGGGCTCCTCCAGCAGTTAAAAACGTGGCTGACTCCTTCTAACCCCATCATTTCCCCTCCTGTCAAACCTAAATATTTCTTCTAGATCCTATCAAACCATTTCCATGTAGTGTGACAGCATCTATAATTCTCCAGTATTTATAAGACTGTCTGTTTAATATTAAACTACATGCTCGAGAGCTGTTAAATATTTATACTATGTAAAATGGATCTAATTTCACAGCACCTCAGCTGGTTAGAGAACTGCAAAAGAAAAAGAAGATGAGTTTAAGATAACAGATGAGTGCCCAGGATCTCTTACAGGTCAGCTGTACTCTATTTCAGGAACTGTGCACAGATTATTCTCCAAATGCCCCGTTCCTGTCAGTCTTGCTGGTCAGATATTGGAGATGACAGTCGGTAACACAGCCAGCACTGCTGCACGGTTCCCAGCACAGTCTGGGCTCTGTCAGGCCTTTGAGAGAGGTTTTGCTGCCCACGTCCAATCCAAGAATGCTCTGCTCCACCAAGACTAAAACCCAGATCTCCCATCTCACCTGCAGCTCCAACAACTGAGGGTGAAGCTCTGAGAAGCAGGGGTGGGATAGATGTCCCACTGACTTTCCATATGATAGAGGCTACCAAATGCTTGAGGTCCATCAATGGGTCACCTCTGTCCTTGAGCTCCATCAATGGGTCACCTCTGTCCCTGAGCTCAACCTCAAGCAAGGAACGGGACGGCGAGAAGCAGAACACTCTTGAGTATGCGCGGCAGCATCACGCACAAGGTGCCACGAGAAAGGCTGTGCTCATACAAAGCTTTGGTGACTGCTGCCCACGCTGTTTAATGTTGAGTTTCATCAACAACTTAACCAACACGTACATTTCAGTATCCTGCAGCTTTCCAAATGCCCTGTTTTCCTGCCATCTCAACAAGTCAGGCTCTGGCTTTTGTAACAGAGAAGCGTAGTAGGAAATAACGTCCTAATTTTTACAGCCTGCTGTACTTAACATCACTTAACATTTACAACTGACAATAAAATGCTCTGGTGGAGTCCTTCTAGATGGAAAATAACTCATTTTTGGACTAGCAGGAGCTCATTCAGCAGACAGGAGTATCAGGGCTGCAGGGGCAGCCAGATCACTGGCACTAGCAGCAACTCCTGATGGTGCTTAAGGATTTTTCTCCTTCCTTCGTTTTACAGGAGACAGTTTCATGTTTCTGAAGCACTGTGCAAAACGCTACAAATTTCCTGTTTGAAGCAGCACTCTGGGAAGGGATACCAGCCTACCAGCCACTAATAGCACCCTTCAGCAGATTCCTCCCTCTCTGAACTTTCTCAGACATTGCCAGGGGGCAAAACCTCTCCAAAAGGCCTTGTGAACACACTGAAATCAGGCATTTTAGGTGATGAAATGCTCACGTGGACAGACATCCTTGAAAGGTAATGAGACTTTACGGCCTTGAATCTATGAAAAACAAATCTCTTTTTCAAATACAGACAGGTAAAGGGTTGGGTTTTTGTGAGCCAGTGACACCCTCCACCTGTCTGTTGGGGATGAATCGCAGCCCAGCCAGGGGCAGCATCCTGCAAAGCCAGCTACTCAAACTCCTTATTTGCAGTCGAATCCAATGTTTGTGGCTGAACCTGTGTGTGAAAAACACATCATCTGTAGCTCCACCCCTTGTATGACTGTCAGATGTAAGAGTGAACTCGATCGACTGATAACCAAACACAGGAGCTCCTTGCACGCGAGGCTGGCTCGTGCTGCTGGCACTGTGTTCCTGCAGACAACTGACAACACAGTTATGGAGTAGGAGAGATGGGGCAGCCTTCCCCATTGGGTTTCTTCGTCTCCAAATGCATGCAGATTCCAGTCCATCAGGTAAATTAAAACCCTAGGGCATCAACTGCCTTAAATAAGTCCTTGCTGAAGCCAACTGCCAAAACACCCTAACATTTTAATAAACAAGAGGCAAATGGATGCAAGTTTACGGACCACCCCCTTCCTATTTTCCATCCCTGACTGCACAGTGTCAACACCCTCATCAACAGCTCCAAGAGGACATCAAGCTTGTTGCAGTTGGCCTGCCAGCAACACAAACAGGTAACACGGGGCCAGGAAACACCTTAAAAACACAGCCAACCACCCCTCACACGTTAGCACACCCCCTTCCTCCTCTGCACAGACCTTACTGCTTTGTCTCACCAGTACCTCACCACACAGGGATTTAGAGCTGCATTTCAGTGGGACTTTGACACGTTTGCCCTGAGGACTTTGAATCAGTCCAGCACCCAGTTCCATCTGGTTACGCACAATGTCACCGGGGCACCGCGTTCGTGCAGAGACTTCTGCCCCTGAAACAAATGCAAGTTGTCCGTGGCTATTCTGCTTTCTCTCAGTGTTCTGCTCACCACAGAAGCCAAACCCAGCTCCCCGACCTCCTGCAGAGCTCTCTTTCAGCTTGGCTCTCTGCTGCACTGGTGAGTGTAACCTACTGGTCCCAACAATGCACCACATTTTTGCCAGATGCTTTACAAAGAGCAAACCCAGCAAGCTGGAGACCCCAGTTCATGTGTGTACCTTTTATGCCCTTCATTATACAGAGTTTTTCATCAAGTGGTGCAGAATTTAGATACGTTGGGCACTCCTGTCCTCCAGTAACTAAGTAGAGTTGCCATTTTCCCCTGGAGTTGGAAGGAGATGCCTTTGGTTCCCCACTCCACAGAGTTCTCCCAGGATGCTGAACAAACTGCAACCTGTGCCTTAACAGTGACCGCAGGACATTAAACCTCAGCACAGCCAGTTACCTTCTGAGCAGGGTGTAAGAACAGCCAGCTCAAGGCTTAGCTTCCAGAGAGCGTGTCCTGTTTTAACCCAACTCAAGCTATTTTGATAGCTAAGTCGGTAACTCTGGGACAAGATCCTCCCAATGAACAACGAGCCTCGCTGCACAAACCCAGCGCTTTGATTTTCAAATCCTGAGCAGGCTGCAGCTGAAAACGACGACCCAAAGTGAAGAGGCATGAAAGGTGAGCAATAATAATAATACATCAACCTAAAAAGAGCCCAGTGAGCGGTCCAGGGACAGGACTGGCACAGCTAAAAATAATCTGAGGCCCTGAGCTTCCTGATGCATCGTGACAGCCCCCCAGGAACAGGAGCTGTTTGATGAAGCTGAGGTCAGTTTGCTGAAGGAAAAGGACACCGAGCAGAACGTTAAGGAAATTCCACAAAGAATCAGGCAGGGAGTAGCTTGTCTTGGAGGAGGAACCCACTGAGTTCTGCTGCCAGCTTGTGCTCACTCATTGCTACTCAGAGAGGAAGCCCGGGGCTTGCATCAATCCAAAGCCCCCCCCCCCCAGCAAGGCTCAAACAGGACTGGGTGGTGCATGGCCCACCCCACAGCCACTGGCACAGAGCTGCCCTTCCTGATGGAGGTGGGGATGGGGGTGGGGATGGGGATGGAGATGGGGATGGAGATGGGGATGGAGATGGGGATGGAGGGTCTGTCTGAAGAGAGCAGCAGCTCTCTCGTGGAGACAGCCCGACAGGAGCTTCGTGCTGGTGCTGGCAGGTGCTCCACCAGCTGCACTAAAGAAATGAATTGGCTTAAATCCCCTTTTCTTCCTGCACATCAGTGGGTTTAGCAAACAGAATATGATAATCATGTACAGCAAATCCTTTTTTTTTTTTTCCCCTCTCTGTTTGGTACAGCCCCTTAAAGCTGCGCAGGCTATGTCAGTATTTTCCATCTGTTCATTTAATCTAGGTGCTGAGCATATTTGCCTCCAGAGGAAGAAACACAGGTCAGCCTTTGTTTTTCCTCTTTGGCAGATCTTGTCAGAGGAGAAAACTGGCATAAAGGAAAAATCAATAACCTTTCCTTCTATTTTTCCAGGCAGCTGCAATAGAACAGACGTGGACATGAGTGGTTAACAGGACTCATTAGGGTATGAAGGATCTGGATGGAAATGAAGTCCAGTGCTAAGTCTGACTGACTGCTCTGCAGTGGGCTGCTGATGTGGACTCGGTGAAGCTAGTGAAGATGTGGGTCTCTGAAGCCCTCAAAACTTAATGCCTGAATCTGTCCCTGTAGGTGTAATTCTGCCAGGTATTGATGGGTTCAGAATTAAGGTGGTGGGATTTTTGGTGCCCTGGAAGATGTGGGTAACATCATACTCTTACGTGCACTGAAGTAATGGAGGAAGGAGGAAGTGGAGGGTCTTGCTTTTTTATTGGCATGATTGAATGGGAATGGGGATAAAACATGACATAAAAAGCAGGTATGGCCTAAGTAAATCTTTAAACAGAAAACCCTGTAGCACTTCTTGATGCCACTGGATTAAACCCATACTTCTTACCCTCCAAAATAACTGCCTCATGATACAGCTCTTTTCACTGACCTCTAAGGTCCCAGGAACCATCCTTCTGGCTTGCTCCCCTGGAACAGGCCAGGCAAGCCCTGTCTGGCACATGGCAGTGGTCTGGCAGCATCTTTAGGAATGACCAAGCCAGAGCACTTAAGAGAATTCATAATGAAGCACAGGAAGTAATACTCCAACAGCTCTGTCCTTGTTTCACTAAAAGGTGCCATTCAGGCCAAGGACCCAACCCCAAGTCAACTACCTTAACACAGCCACAGTCACAGCTTGCTGGAAATCTGCCTTGCAGGTTTCTCCACACGAAGAGGTCATCTGCTGTTGGGTAAAAGTCAGCACCTTTGTAAGATGCTCTGTGACTGTGACAGGAGTCAGGAAACAGACTAGCAGGGCTGAATTTTTCATGATTTTGTTCTCTTTCCTTGTGTCAGAAGGGGTTTCTGGCTTGGAAGGTTGCCTCCTGCTCAGCGTTCCACTCACCTGTGTGGAAGCTGATCAGCTTTTGGAGCTGTGCCAGGGCAGCCTTAACAAAGAAACTGTCTTGGGGAGAGTCTAAGATGTCCTCCTGCGTGATAAACTCCCTCCATGCCAAGAACTGTCCTTTGCAATGACAATGCAAACTGACATAAATATAATACATACAAATATGTAAAGGGTGAGTGTCAGGAGGCTGGAGCCAGACTCTACCCTGTTCTGTCCAATGATAGGACAAGGGGCAACAGGTGTGAGCTGGAGCATAAGAGGTTCCACAGAAACAGAAGGAAAAACTTTCTCACTGTGAGGGTGATGGAGCCTGGAACAGGCTGCTCAGAGGGGTTGTGGAGCCTCCTTCTCTGGAGACATTGAAAACCCTCCTGGACACGTTCCTGTCTGACCTGCTCTAGGTGGTCCTGCTCTGGCAGGGGGGTTGGACTAGATGATCTCCAGAGGTCCCTTCCAACCCTTAACATTCTGTGTTTCTGTGACATATCAAATCCTTTGTAAGGTGTATGATTTAAGTGCCCTTTGTACCCTGTGGGCAAGTGCTTTCAATCCTGTCGTACAGCTGATGAGCATTTTAGGGGACAGCATCTGAATTCTTGAAGGTCACAGCAGAAAGTCAGTAGCCCAGACAGCAACAGGACTCCTAAGTAGATCTCGACCTGGAGCTCTTCTTGGCCCAGTAAGCCTTGCCTTTCTGTAACTGCAGGCACACAGAGAAATTCCATTCTTGCTGTAGAGCAGCACTTCAGGAGCTGGGCATAGTCTAGGAATATTGTTTTCCTTCCTCCATGGCACAGGAGATCAACCTCAAATGGTCAGTGGATACGGGGAATCGATGGGCTTGGAGAACACCGAAGTTCTGCTGCAGCCTCTGCCGCAGCTTGTCGTTAGCAAGAGCTATGCCAGCACCAGCTGGCTCCAACCCTCTGCAAAGCTCCTGCTGCCAACAATTAACTTCAACAGCGTATTTCAAATGCCACGAGCATTCTGTGTAAGGACCACAACTGATGCCTGTGAATGACCAAACTGACCCTTGCCATCTCCCTACCTAAGCTGCAGGAAATCTGCCAGTTGACTAAAGCAACACAACACATCAGTGGTTTTTTCTATATGAGACTGTATTTTCCATCTGCATGAAACCAGCAGCTCCCAACTGAAGAAGCAAACCAGCATTTAAACTTCAGCCAGTCTCAAGCAGTCTCATTACATTCTTATATTTCCTAGCTCCACTCATGGAGTTACAAACACGTTAGTAAACAGGAGAGGGAAAAAACCCCTCTGCAAGCTGGCTTTTTCCACCAATAATAACACTACTTACATTTTCCCCACTTCTTTCCTTCATACTCTTAACTCTTTGATATAAACAATCTAATAGTCTTATCTTACTCCATCTGCAGTCTATATGTGTCTTTATCATGCCACTCTTGGCTATTCAGAAGACTCTCCTTTCTTCTCCCATCATCACAGAGCCTCTGCCTGCTAACCTGAGCTTTTGGCTGTAAATTCACATGCCTTCAAAGGCCAAGGGCATCTTATCTGGGCTAAAAAAGTAGTGTGAGTTTATATCACTGTAGGAAATGCTTTTGTAAAGTAGGAAACAAACAGAGCACTCATACTATTCCCCCTAAATCTCTGAATATCAGCAGCGAGGGAACTGTTCCTCAAATATCCTTTTATGGGGCATTGTTAAAATCCATTTGCTGGCCCCGAAATCTTCAAATCCAAACTGTTTCAACGCAGCACTGAGATGTCTCTCTAAAGCATCCAGCCTCTTTGAAAGAAAACCTTGTGATACATCCTACAATATCTCATAGAAGAAATATTCCTTTTAGTAATGCAGACTACCAGAACGGAACGTGCTCTGCACCAGTCTAGCCCACCAGTTTAGTACCCGTGACACTGTTAACGGAGGGGGCTTCGAGCCTTTGCTGGCAACAACGTGAGGACAGCTGATGGGTCCTTTCTGTCTCTAACTGCTGCCACACAGCAAATCAGAGAAAAAGAGGGCTGACAACTCTGCGAGTCCTTCTCCTGCCCCACGTAATAGAATCTGCAAAGCAAAAATAAGGTCAGACACTTGCAAATTGCTGCACTAAGAGAACTGGAAGCTCATTTTATATCTAGTTCTAGAAAAGGCTAAAAATAAGCCTAATGTGAGGCAGAAGACAGAGTCTGAAAATGGATTATTCTCATTTTTCCTGTAATGTAATTTGCAGATGTGCCATGTTTAAGACAGCAGAAAATGTGTATGGACTAGGGATTGTTCTTTTTTGTGGCTTGCACTGTCTAATCTGTAATGAGTATTTGCTTTCCAACGTCTGTACACACCGCTTTTAAAAGGAAACGTTCATCAGCACTGCTGCTCAGCAAGAGTTTCCACACCTGCTCAAAGGTGTGAAGGGCAAATTTTTCTGCTTATTAAAACTTTTCATTTTAGGAGAGCAGAAAAACCTCCTAGAGCCGTTTGCAGAACCTGATTCTTATCCTGTAAACAAATGAGTGAACCATTTCGGCTTGCGGGGCTCTCTGAAGCTCTGAGTGGTAGCTAGTTAAATATTGGAATGCTTTTGTTCTGAGCAGCTGCAGCAGTGCAGCAGTTTCTTGCTGTCGCTGGCTGCACCAGGGATCCACGCTGGAGCTGCATCCTGATCTGCAGTGCTGTACCTGTGCTGAAAACATCCAGCATAGATCGTGCAGGGTGCAGAGAGGGACTGAACAACTGTCAAACTCGGGTATCCACCCAGAGAATCTTTCTGTACCTCGGGAAGGATACGGAGGAAAACAGAAAATCTGATGCTTCCAGGGATAAAAAAGAGGGATTAAAAAAAATAAAAATAAAAATAAATTGCCCCCCCCCAGTCCTTTGAAGGATGGACTATCCTACACCTGCACAGGGTGGTTTCTCAGGAATTATCTGGGTGAGTTTGTTTTTTCTCTCAGCAACAGCAGGGAGTGGCTGGAGCTGGAGCCAGGGGTGCAGAGCAGCCCTGCTCCTGCCACTCTGTGCCCGTGCCCAGAGCCAGGGGCACCGCTCGGCAAAGCTCCGGTTGCTCGACCCTCCCGCTGCCCACCCCAAAAAGAATCATGCTACACACTGATTACATTGCAGGGATTTATATGTCCTGACACACAGAAGTTGTCACAGCATGGGGAAAGGACTCATTTTTTCCCTTCTCATAGTAAGAAAGAGCACATTCTCCCCAAGTACTGGTGAAGCCATCACTTGTAATGATTTCTTCTGCAGCTCTCTAGGGTGAAGCTTTGTTTTGTCAAGTTATCTGCACCAAGAAGACACGGACAGACCACCAGAGCAATTCTCAGCAGGGCTGAGCTTTACTTCCAACGAGTTAAGTACCCGAAGAAGCTCCTGACCTCCAAGAGCTGCCTTCTGGCTGGTACCTGCCAAGGCTGCTCAGGTATCGGTGGGGAGTGAGGGAATAAAAGTAAGGCCATCAGATTTCTGAGGAGTTTCTGTAGGGCTCTGGCATGGCAAGACTGTACGTGTTATGTATCGTCTTCCAGAGGCTCTCAAAGTATAGCACCTTGGGTCTCACATTAAGCAGGTAAGAGCAATACAGTGCAGAGGGCAGTCATGTTTGGAAATAAAATACGACTGCCTTAACCTTCTGCTGCAGATTACAGAACAGGAAAGGCTCAACAATATCACCGAGGGAAATCACAGCAGGAATTTAGTTGAGTGGTCTAAAAGAAGCTGAAATATTTATTATTAGTAGCGTCTGAGAGCTCTTACAGAAACCATTCTTAACCATTTTCTCTCTTTTACCACTTTGGACGGGTGGGATTACATTTGTGTTATAAAAACTGTGCCAAAAACAATGGGATTATACTCGAGAGTGATGTGACGGGCTGTGATGTCCCATATTGTGTTCTCTGCTAGTCCTAAATTTACTAAAAGTCTCTGTAAGCTGTCAGATTTCTGAAGCAGCATGAAAACAGTTATAAAAGACTTGTGATTTTTTTTTTATTTTTTTTTTTTAAGAATTGCCGTATAAAGAGATATTTTCTCGTGAGTGTTTTTTGTGAGAGTGGCAGCCTTGTTGACTGGGAGCCCTGTGCTAAAAACGTAACCTACAAAATATGCCAGGAATGGTGGCGATGATAAAAGTAGTGTAAGAGATGTCACGAGGCATTGAAAGGCTGAAAATTCTGTTTTTGAAAGGAAGCGTGGTGGAAACTGGAGGAAGCTTTACAGGAAAGGGAGGTTGCTACCCTGATACTCTGTCCTGCCTGGGAGAAGAAATTATCTCTGAGCAAAAGCCCAGAGACCATCACACACAGGAACAAACAAACAAAAAAATCCTAGCAATAAAACCCTGAACTACTTGTCACAGAAGCGTGGAAATTAAAGCAGGGGAAGCTCAGTTTCCACAGGCAGAGCTGCAGAGAGCAGCGTTACACTTCTTGCTTCCCTATTAGTTCATTAGAGAGGTCCATGACATCTGCCCTGGGTGCCCTGACCCTACTGGTGATGAATGGGTTTAATCTCTGGCGTGTGACACCAGCCTTTGCGATTCCTGCAGGTTAATTGATTTCTTTTGGCAAAGCACATTTCCAAGTCCTGTTGTCTGAGCAGCATGACTGACTGCAGAGGGAAAACAAGGCATCTCGAAGAAGAAATTCTCCTGTACCTAGCAAGTAGAAGGCAGGATAGAAGGGAGGGCTGGCCGGGCACAAAGCTGTCCCTGCCAAAGGTGGGCACTGCCAAGCGCAGATGGCCCGTCAGATAGGTGGGAGCTGGACGTCGGGTCTGGAGCCAGCACAGAGTTTTAAGCTGCTAATACCAAAGCGTTGTTCTGTTGTCCATTCTCTCACAGCAAGCACGCAGCTAATAACAAACAAATCCTCTCCCCTAAAGTTCTGAGGAGAGCACTGGTCCTGTCAGCAACGGCTGGCGGGACCCAGTCGATGGCACAGACACCCCTGCCCAAGGCAGGGAGAGGAGGAGCCTTGCTCCAGATTGCCAGCCTTATTAAAGATACTGTCTTGCTGCTCAGTAATGTGTCGGTAACTTGAATTAAGCTGCACTCTCCAGGAATTTCACTGTAGGATGCCAGGGTATTTTTAACATGGGAGTGGGCATACCCCAGAAACAGAGCACTAGGAGTCATTTGGGAGAAATTATTTTGTTACATGTTATTTATGACAAGGGTTCTCCCCCTCTGTCTGAGCTAGTTTGTAACACAAAAGATCCCTGGCTGATAATACAAAATTCATATGCAAACGTGAATCAGACAGACCAGGAAAGAGAAGGATGCTGAAGGAGAGAAACAAAACCACGTCCGTAGCCTGAATGTGTTTCTTCCCAAAGTGGACTGGTGACTGTTTGGGAGGCTGGTGTGCTTTGGACATGAACAGAGCACAACCAAATCTGCTCGGGCTAGTCAGCAACAGACAGAAATAAACATTTTTTTTACACAGGAGACAGCAGAGCTGCGGGGAATGATCTCCCTCCCCCAGTAACACTGCTGCAAAGCTGGTCTTGTGGTGCCACTGTACAACAAGCCTGTAAAACACACCGGCACTGGCACCCAGCAGAGCCAACCAGTTAGCACCCAGCCTGGGAGCGGCAGCGCTTCCTGAGCCTCGAGAGCTCTGATTCCAGCTGGACACCACGGCATGTTGCCCAGGGGCAAGGTCCAGGTGGGGTTAGACAGGCTGACAAAGATGGGAGTGACATCCTCCCTCGCCCCCCGGGATGCCAGCCCGCCAGGCAAGCGGCCCGCGGGGGGACACGGCCACCCGTGGGCGCGGGAACACGCAGCGGCACAGGCCCAAGAG
>WUAM01000107.1:12096027-12110144 GCA_024336885.1 Actenoides hombroni
TTGTTGATTACTCCCTGGGTCTCCAACTGACGAATCAATTCCTGGATAGGGATCAGGGAATCTCTGTTGGTACGATAGATAATTTCCAGATACACTCACGAAACAGAAACAGATAAAGATCAGAAGTAAGTTGTAACTTTGCAGGACAAAAACCTGAAAAAAAAAGTTTTATGCCGGTTACAGTCCCTGACTGAGCAAATATCCATATGGACTCACTAGACTATACCTTCCATCTTTCTGCATGCTGTTATTTGTGTGATAAAAAGTATCTGCAATCTCAAACAATATCTGCATTTGCAAAAATCATGAAATCACCAAACCCCAGCACAGTGGGGGTTGGAAGGGACCTCTGGAGATCACCTCGTCCAACCCACCCTGCTCCATCAGGGTCACCGAGAGCAGGGCGCAAAAAGATAAGACACTTGCTTTCAGTGACTTCTTTAGTTATATTATTAAGAATTGCCCTACTACTGAATCAATAATAAATAACAGTCTTTGCAAGGATTGGAAAAAAACAGCCTAACAGTCGTGTGGCTTAATAACCCCTGGGGTATCTAAACAGGGGGATAATATCCAAGGTAAGCAAAGGCTTCTGGAGCCTTCCCTTCAGAACTAGACCCATACACTAAAGACAATGCAAAGTTCAGCAAAGCAAGGGGGAAGGCTCCTGTGATCTTCAGGCAGGATTGATCAAACCGTGACAAAAGCACTTCAGTCAAACATAAAACAGCTCACATTTGTTCAATATTGGTACACCATTGGTTTAAAAGATAAAGGTTTTGCGTCTTCCTTAAAAAAAAAAAAAAAAAAAAGAACTGTGTTGAAAGTGTGGTGTAAAAACCTTTAGAAGTAGACCAGTCAAACTGGCTTTCCACCAGGCTACTGGGTCACACACCTGTAACACAAGGCCCTTGGCTCCCATCAGATTTAAAGTGTCTGTTCCAAATCATGAGGCACTTTCCTCTTTAAACTGCTAATGCTTTACTTCTAGCACTGCAATAATATGGGTGGTTTAGAGTGAGATCATTTTCTTCGCAGACAAGAGGATCTGCTACAGCTCAAAACTCCTGACAAAAAATAAATGACCTTGACTGAGAACGGGCATGCGCTATTTCAAAGTGAACAGCAAATATTAGACAAGGTTGTAATAGACTGAAACAGACCTCTCCAAACAAATACCAAGTGCAGCCTCACGGCAGCAGGGCTCTGCTGTAAGGAATGTTTCTATCCATTTCTTCAGTCATCACGAGCATAGTGGGTGCCAGTCTCAAGCTGAGGTATCCCCTGGGGTTGAGGTCAGGTTCACAACCAAGCATGAGCATTCACATGTCCATCAGTTGTCCATGACAAAGATCAGGGGAGCTCTAGGACAGACACAAGCACAGAATCTAACACTTTAACCTTATTTTTTTTACAAATTCTTAACATCAAAAATTTTCCCAGGGTAGTGGTGGAGTCCTCATCCCTGGAGGGGTTTCCAAGCCCCACGTGGAGATGTGGTGCTGAGGGTCATGGGTTAGTAGTGCCCTAGCAGTGCTGGGTTGATAGATGGACTCAATGATCTGAAAGGTCTCTTCCAAGCAAAGCAAGTCGATGACTCTATGACAGAGATTGCACATGAGGACAGTGTGCTGCCCTCTGCCAGCCCCAGCTGTACCAGTGCAACAAAGCTTCGGCCCCTCTCTGCTAACACGTTGCTAGACTACACGGCCCTTGGCCTCTCTGGTTGCTGGCCTTAATATGTGCTATTGGAAAATACTTCATTTGTTTTCCATGGTTCACTCTATGATGACCTTACCAGCTGAGGCATATTTAAGCTTTCATTGAAAAGAAATAAGGAGAAACAGAACAAAACAAAACACAAAAGGGAAAATGTCTACATTTTCTGTTTCTGAAGTGAAATCCTTTAAAGTGATTTAAGGCTGTTGAGCTTCCTGGTCAAAGAACAGACTTTCCCTGATGTATCTCTAGTGCCCATTCTGAACACAACAAGAGATGCTACAGGGGAAAAGGAAATTTTCTAAATAAGTCTTCGCAGAAGTCCCAAGTGACCAGAACACAACTTGAAATGGTCATGGCCACTTCTTCCTCAACACATGTTCCCAGACAGTCCCTCTGCAAGGTAAGGGGTAGAGAAGGAGGAGAATCCTCAGCCACCAGGAACTTCTTGGTGGAAAGCCTTTCCAGTTTTGCCGGCATGAGAGAAGCCAAAACTTGGTCCTTCTGAGGCCAATCATCACTTGAAAACTGCACCGCAAAGTGTTCACTGCTTTGAGCCTTCACCCAGGGAAACCAAAAGTGAATAGGGAAGGAGGGTGAGTGGTGCCCTTCAATGGCTGGGCAGTTCTGGAAGAGATTCCAAGCACTCCTTTGCATACTTGAGGGTGCTGCTGGCACCAGAATCTTCTTGTCTTATTCTGATGTTCCTTTGCACCTAGCAGGGTGAACATTCAGCTTCAGGACAAATATCATCTGACTGGTGAGGTTCTTTGTCTTCCAGACAAAGCTTTAGGGTTTTTTTTCTCCTGAAGAATTTCAGCCTGATGGATATTGGCAGTGGAAGGCATGTTAAATAATTCATGAAGAAAGGGGTGGACACAAGGAGTGTCAGTTCTCCTTTTTATACCCTTTTCCCCTGCAGCCTTTGAAACATATTTTATGCAGTTGCTTTATAATTCATACAATATATAAAGGCTAACCCTGCACATTATGCTCTGATGAATATACTGTGCAAATTCATATGCAAAGCAGATCCAACCCTCAGGCCATTGGCACATGTCCAGCTGAAGAAGAGGTACCACTGTGTCAGGCAGCATTTTGTTGTTTCTGGCAATTCCCCCTGAATTTGAGGGAGGAATGAAACTAAATGGGACAAAGAAAGGCCACATATTTTGCACTCCTTTACACCAATAGTACAAGCACAGATCAGTAACCTCACTCGAAGCTGGCAGGATTTTTAGCAGGCTCCAGAGTGAATAAGGCTGCTGGTACTACTGTTCCTTCTCTTCAAAAATACCCACAGTAACGATTTGAAAGTAGTGCCATAGTAGGACATTACTATCGCAAAAAAATAATTCCGTATGTACAAACAGCACCCTGCAATTCACACAGACAGGGTGCTGGCTCAGAGCTACTCTGTGACTAAAACAAATGGCTGATGACATTGCAGGACTCTTCTTTTTAGTCGCACATCTTGGCATCGTACACTGACAAAGTAAACACCTTGGCTTACTGAGAACCTGCCATAACACTGGTATCAACATGGGGATGAAGAAGAGTGTATCAAAATCTTTGCTCCGGCACGATCCAAAGCCAGCTGAAATAATTAGAAAGCCTTTCACATTCCTTCCTGACCTCAGACCTTTAATCCCCTCCAGCAGTCGCAGTCTATCAGGTATTGATGCACCCACCTAAATAACATCGAAATACTCACTCAGAGAACAATTAGTCTGAGAGAAGCAAGAACAACAACAAAAAAATACTTTCAAAGAACAGTTTCTGCTAAAAACTTACTATTAATATTTTACCACTAGACTAAAACACCAGAGCATACAGCATATTATAACCCTGAATAGTGACATAAGAAATCCATTAAAATCCTAATTAAAGTGCATTCTGCATAACAGCAAGTCTTGGCACTGCAAGTCATCCGCAAACACTGCAAAATGCATTTGAGATTTGGAAACAACATGCGCAATTCTCTAAAAAAGTTATATATATATATATATATATATATAATTCAGCTCAAGAGACAAGGAAGTTTAATAGCATTCAACTTGCCCAACATTTTAAGTTTGCCTGAAATTACACGTTCGTCATCTAATCTGGTCTATCAAGCTTGGGGTCCTGCTAAACTGGTACTGTACAGACACAGACAAGCCACAGCTTTTTCCAGAAGAGCTCAACGCTTGTAGTTATGATTCAACAAATGCTCCCCACCATAATATCTTTGGCATTAATAATTTATTACACTTAATGAGACTTCGAACATGCAGAAAATTAGACAAGTCGTTATGTCTTCAAAAGATCATTTCCTACCAGGTGAAAGTCAGAAAGCAGCAGACATGAGGTGGAGGGATGATCGTTCTGGTTTAGACAAACAGCTCACCGATTCTTCTTTGAAGGGCATGAATTAATCATCTCCAGTTACCTCCAGTTACCTCGTACAAAGCCATTGTTACTTGTTTTTATACATACCTGTACACCTCCAATCCTTTTTCCAAGTGTTGCACATCTGTCAATCAGCATTAATGCCATTGCAGGCTTTCTTAAGGTCTGTTTGTTCGACAGGCTTCTTACAAACTTAAAGTAGTTAATTTCCTCTCCCGGTTGCTCCTCAGCACTGAGCCCAACTTCAAATCAGTAAAATTACTCTTCTTAAAACATCTTTCACTCCTCTCTTTGTCGGCAGCAGTTCCACTTCCTTTGCACAAAGATGGGTATTTCTTGACACCCTGGCAGCCAGTCCCCACAGCAGTGAGAATATGGTATTTCCTCTCCTCCATGAGACCCTTCCTTCTGGCTTCCTGTGCACCAGACCAGAGCTGGACTTAAAGGATCTTCACCCAAAGAGACTTCCCCAGAGACCTTTCCCAGGCAAGGATTACTGCTTCAGATCAAAACCTCACATTCAGACAGAGTCAGAAACTAGCTCTTGCTTGAGCGAGCTCTTCTCAGCCACACATAATCAGAAGGTGTTCTAGCCAGGTAGGAAGGGCTATTTCCCCCAGATGAAGAAACTTTAAGAAGATAGAAATCTCCTGCCAGAGTCAACACCTGTTCCTAAGTCTCGAGCCTCTGTGGATATGAGCACAAACAGAAATTTTCCTCTGGCTTCAAAAGCAGAAGCTGCTGGAGGCTGGTGAAGCCATGAGCACGGGTGCTGCAGCACTCTCACCACTTTGGGTCTCTCTTCCTCTGAACAGCAGCCAATAGGGAACACTCAAACTATCGACAGAGCTGAGGTGCAAAAGCTTCCAGAACATCTCTGAAAGTAGCAAATTACCCATGCAGGAGAGATCTGGAAAAGATATCAGCAAAGGACACTGCAGGTGCGAACTGTAGTGGCTTTGTAAATGTATTCCCATATTCACCTGCACAGAGGTGACATCAGCCCAGGCACACATCCTGTTGTCTATGTTTGGGTTTAGTTTTATTTTAGAGTGAAGCACGCTTGATAAACCATGTAAAAGGAAGCTATGAGAAAAATGAGAGCATGCTAAACCAGGGCTGAGGCCAGCAAAGTACAGATGCTGAAGTAAGAACATAGGACAGGTTTAGAAATAATGGGATGAGGATTTACACTGGGAAATTTGAGTATGGTAGGACCTTTGGGAGACCTTATTGTGAACTTTCAAAACTTCAAGGGGACCTGTAAGAAAGATGGGGACAATCATTCTAGCACAACCTGTTGGGACAGGACAAGGGGTGATGGGTTTAAACTAAAAGAGAGAGATTTAGGCTGGAGAGAAGGAAGAAATTTATGATGCTGAGGGTGGTGAGAGCCTGGCTCAGGTTGCCCAGAGAGGTGGTGGCTGCCCCATCCCTGGCACCATTGCAGGTGAGGTTGCCCGGGGCTCTGAGCAACCTGCTCTAGTTGCAGATGGCTCTGCTCCCTGCAGGGGAGTTGCACGAGATGAGCTTGAAAGGTCCCTTCCCACTCAAACCAGTCTGTGACTCTGACTTTGTACATCTCTTGGTGCTAGAGCAACACTTGCCTCCAGACAATATCCACCCTGGAGAGGGTTGAAAGTTGTTGGTTTTTTTCATGTCATTAAAAACTTTTCTCTCCATGTCTGGTCTGCTCAGGGATTTTCTAAGTTAAAGTCACTGGACCTTCTCCTGTCCCAGCAGGAGATGCTTTGTACCATGGGGAATGTGGAATCAAGGAACATGGCTCCTGTGACAGGGCAGAGGTACTTAAAGGCATAGGGAGGGTGGTGAGACACTGGAACAGGTTGCCCAGAGAGGTGGTGGAAGCCCCATCCTTGCAAGTTTTTAAGACTGGGCTGGATGAGGCTCTGAGCAACATGCTCTAGTGGGAGGTGTCCCTGCCCATGGCAGGGGGGTTGGAACTGGATGATCTTTAAGGTCCCTTCCAACCCTGACGGTTCTATGATTCTATGATGAGGGGTGCACACGTACATGGAGAAATAAAGTCTGTGGCACAGGACTAGTTTGGGAGCACATCCTTAAGCAGCATGTCTCCTTGCAGCACAGGCCCCTTCCCTGGTCGTGTATCCCAGGAGAAGGAAATCATTCCCCTGAGCTGCAGAAATCGCACGTCTCGTTCTGAAAGGTGCTCAGCACCATGGAAACTCAATGTCCGTGTCGGGAGTGAACAGAGTCCCTCACGGCTCACAGGAAGAAACCACTTACTTAATGACATTTTTAGTGCCCAGAAGGAGTGACAGAGCAGATGGGACAGAGCTTGAAAGACTTGAGTCAAACAACGATCAGCTCTGGACTGCTGGGTTTCCTTTAATGAGATATTTCTGTACACTTTAAATGTCTGTTTATCAAAAATAGTGAGAATGTGCCCTTCTAACCAAAGTCATGGGGAATGACAGGAGCACATCAGCTCTGGATGAAAACCAGAACAGGTTGTGAAGCCTTGGCAAAGAGGGTTTTATATATGGGAAGCTGTTTGTGTATTTAGTGCAGATTTAAATCTTGTCTGTTGCTGAGTCATCAGAAGTGGGAAGCCTGTTAGCTCGCTGCAATGAGGAGATAAATCCCATGTGGATTGGTCTCCAGGTGCTTAATTCTCCCTGTTTGGTTTTTTTTTTTCCAGCTGACAGTCATGTCAAAGATTTGGCCTTTGAAAAAGGCTTTTAATTACTCAGCTCAACCAGAACCAGGGAAATCCTCAATTTAAAAGTTTTACTGCTTGAAGAACCAGGTAATAAGGATGAGGGGCTGGGGGCTCTCATTGTCACAGCGTTTTCCTGACACATGTACCTCCAAAGCTGGAATGCAAAGGCAAGTCCCACTCCACCCACCACAATCTGGGCCACAGCAAGCATGAACAACATGGGAGAAGATCTCCACTGGAGGAATGACACCATTAAGGCTACGGAACCCCAGGCAGACAGCTGGCACTTTGTAAAGAAAGAACCACCGTATCTATTTATCACATTTCATCTACTATCTCCATCAGCTGATGGAAGATGCTGCCTATACACACCCACAGATACTATAAATATTAGAACGTGTGCAGAAGGCCACAAGACAGAGACCTCCTTTCCTTCCTTAATCCCACGAGAGCAGTGGAATATCTCCTGATAGTCTGTAAAATGGAGAGTGATGCTCAGAGGACAATCTGCACATCTTTGGTACAGGATACGCTCACCACCTTGAACTCCAGTTCATCTCACACCCTGCACTGGGGAACACGACAGTGTGATGTGATCACCAGCAAGCACATCATGAGCTGTGTTTGAGGAATGGCTGCACAGAGCAGACAGGGGCAAAACACTCAGACTGCAGCATCACATTGCAACGACCCGTTCCCTTTATCCCACAGCCCTGCTTTTAAATCAGACAGCAGTGAATTAGAGCAAAACTAAACTCAAAAAAAAAGCTCAGCGTGTCCACAGATCTACTCTGGAATAGCCACAGCTTTTTAAACCATAAAATATGAATTTTAAATCACGATACATGAATTCCACTTCCTCAGCCAGGCAAGTCAACATACAGAACTACTTTCTATACCTATACACTCACTTGGATGGGTAAACACCTTTGAAGGGAGATCAACACAAAGGCTGTCTCAAACTGGGACAAGAAGGCTGTGAAATCTACACCTCCAGTTACAACTTTCATTAAAGAAGTGTCTTAATTGCTGCATTTACTGCAGTTTTCCTTGAGCTGCCCCTAATCAAATGCTGATCTGCCTTCCCTGCCACTCTGCACCAGTGATAATTAATGCTGTTCCGCTAACTATTCGCTAAAGGAAGGTCATTAGCATTTTTGCTGCTTAAGTAGCTCATTAGATCTAGTTTATCAACCTACTCACACAAGAAGTTGGGGAAGGGAGAGAAGTGAAGGGTGACAAGTGATAGCCTTATTCTTTAAAGTCTTTCCAGGTAATAGCAGCAGTGGCACAAAACCGCTTCAGAACAGCCCAGCTCAGATTGGCTTGCAATTAATTACAAGGTCACTCATGCTCAGCCCTCTTGTTGGAAAGGAGACTGTTCAGAGAGAAGATGCCTGTTCAGACAGTTGTGATCTCCACTGCCAGGTGAACCAGCCTGGGCACTGCCAACCGACCCGGCGTTTGCTCGGTCAGGGCTCTGCCAAGAGGAGCCCGTCAGAGACCCAGCAATTGAGGTACCGCTGCCGTGGGTGTAACTAGAGATGGACAGATGGGGAGAGCTTTTGCCTGACCCTCAGCACACAGATGAGTGATCGGGGTCACCCCTCTCACAGAGTCTGGTTGCCAGCCCATGTCATACTGTCCTGGCACTGCTGAAGGTCTTGTCCCTTGGGTAAAACTGAAGAAGCAGCAGCCAAGGAGGTCAGGCCAGGTGGGAACTCCCACCAGGGGAGTACAGGGAGCAGCTCTTAGCCCATCAGAAGGTGCTGGTGGAGGAGAGATGATCCCTGGCCCTTTAAAACACCATCCTCACACATTGATGTTGCCAGGTGACAAGCAGATACAGACAGGTTCAATCCCTAGCCCTGATGGACGGCTGCACAGGGGAGATGAGAAAGAATTTAATAAAGCAGGAAGCTAACAAGGGCAGCAGAGCAGCAAGGACAGCGTGTGCCCACTCCAGCAATCTCCCTGGCACACAGAGAGAGCACAGACTGCAGTGGGTGCCTGTTTCTCCTGGCAGCCAGGGCTAGAAGCAAGGCAGGGATGGAAGAAGAAAGCTCGGCTGTGCTCAGATAGGAACCAATTGACAGATCTGGAGGAAAGAAAAAGTACTAAGGCACTGCCTCAAAAAAATCACTGTGTGTACTTGGTTTCCCTGAAGCAAAAAAGTACATGGAGGGAGACTAGCTTGTGTGAAGGAACAATATAAACCCTGAGTAGGGGAGACAGGTTCATGCATGTGTATGCAGAGATGAGCACGGGAGCACGGGCTCGCTGGCACTTCTTACAATTACTTAATTTTAAAGGGCAACAAAGATATCACCAGAATTAATAACAAAAAGAGCTGGAGCTGTGAGGCAGCCTGAGAGGAGTTAATTCTATTCCACGTTCTGCTGCCAGCTCCCTCCACTCAGCTCTTCTGAATCTGAAATGCTGTCTAGGTGTTTGGGCACAGAGGAGCAGTTAGAAGACCTTTATCTGATACTCAACATGAGTGGTGGGATTTGGGGCACTTTTCTTCACTGTTCTGTACTTCAGCAACCGTGTCTGCATAGTGGGACCTTTCAAAGACAGAGAAGTGCCAGAGATATTCGGATGTAATGCACTGAACAAGTGGAATTTCTCACTGACTACCTCAAGAACAAAGCACAGAGTTATAGTCCAAGTTGTTAAATAGGAATTATTTAAACTCTGCGGGTTATCACAAAGGTCCTGAAAAAGTTGAATTTATCGAAGAATAAAAACTGTCTCATCTAATGCAATACTGCAGCAACGTGTATTATTTGTGAGTGAACAGGCAGCACTGATTTACAGAAATTGATCTGGGGGCTTGGCAGGCAGTAAAACCTGACACAAATTACAGCTGCCGTCCCGAAACTGCATTTGCATAACTTCTTTGTAAGTCAACTTAAGCCCTTTCACCACAATAAAAGTTATCAATAGTTACAGAGACGTGAAAAATAACCACACAGCCGTGCTTCCTTCCACGGAGCTTTCAAACACTACCGTGTGTTTGGTGCTCTTGGGTGACTGTACAAAACTGCACTGCAAGATCTGGAACGAGGGGGGATTCCAGATCAAGTCTGACCTTCAGCTCTTCGGGCTCACCACAGAGCGAGGCAGCGATCACACATGGGAGGCTGCGGCTGTTCAGCACCTTCGACGTTCCACGGGAGGATTGTAAGATCAATACAACATTTACTGGTACCCAGCAGGCAGGGACAACTGGCTGAGACAGCCCTACAAGGACACAGGTAGCTGACTCTATTAGAGCACTGCTAGACCTCAGGTGGGCTTTGTATGCAGCAGAAGAAAGGGCAGATGTCCAGGATCTCCAGTGAACCCCAAGTGATCAGGAGACTGAGTTTCACTGGTTCTGAGCACGCAGTGAACCACAGTTCCTATGATTTTTCCTGCCTTCTGTTTCTCTCTTTCAAGACCTGTACCCTGCTATTGGTCTGCTTCATGGTTAACTCTGGAGTAACAGTGTGAGTTGATGTCCTCAGGCTGGGGATTTCCAGAAGGACTATGGGAATTGGATTCCCAAATTTCCCTTAAAGTCACCAGGAGTAGGTTGCTTGGCTCCCACAGACTGCCCTGAAAACCCTGGTCACAATCCCAGCCACTTCTGTAACCTGCCCAGGTGACACTATGATCCTGCAGGAAGGTCTCCATCCTACAATGCAGCTGGACAAGTCCAACGACAGACATCTGCAGTTTTTAACAAGCTGTGGTGGAGAAGCTGGCTGTTTGCTTGTCCTTTTGCTTTAAATGGTATTTGTTTGGCTGTGTTACATAAAGTTGCAGTTGGCCTTTTGGTCACTGTAGCACAGGGAGCGTGAGTCAGCCAAGCCAGCCCAGAGGCTACAGAAATGGGTGCTGGTGCCTCCCATGACACGAGAGCTTCCCTCCTGCTCTGCTGCCACAGAGCCTTGTACTCGAGCAGCCTCCTCCCAAATGAGAACAGCCCAACAAGCACAGCATTAGAAAAGACTAATTCGAGATCATAATTAATATTTTCCCAGTCTAAAGAAAGCCTAAGGCAGCTATTAAATCGGGGTTAAGCACATTTCAGGCAGGAATCCTCAAGCAACTCACAACTTGCTTGACCTCTGAATACCAGAAGGGCAAGGCACGTTGTTTTCTACAACCAAAGCCCTTTTCTTTTTTTCCAATCTGTGACACTAAAGAGCCCAAGGCAACTTTCAAGATGAATTGCAATCATACAGGGTCCTCACAAACGTCGCTGTTATGTAAGAAAGAGAAGGACCATGCAGCAGAGTCACCTGTGAGAGCCTCTCCGGTCCCTCAGACCCTGCCTCTCATCACCAGTGCCTACCTTCCCAGCACGCTGGTCTCCTTATTTCCTTCTCCCACTTGACACTCCTCACGTCACCTGCCCCGCACAAAGCAGCCTCTTCCAGCTATTCCTCTGTTCTTGCCACATTCAAATCATTTCTAAAATAAGGTCACTTCTCCCTGGGTGCCCAGAGCACTGAAGTAAACAAAGAGTAAGCCAAATTCTACATCTTTTTTTCTCTAGAGACATTTCTCATGTCTTTGGTCCATTCAGCCTTCCCTGTATCTGTCTTTTCAGGTCTATGTCAGGGGACTACAGAGCAACTGGAACCCTTTTGGGAGCTGGTATTCAAGAGTAAATGTGTATATGTCTTATGTATTTCTAAATACACATATATGCAAAATTAAATATATATATATATAAAAATATATACGTGTCACTCAGCAGTACCGAGCTGGAAGAACATACCAAAGCTCTGTCTCTCAGGTGATGGGACTGGTGAAGATCCCAGTTACCTCACTGGAAAACAGTAGCACCTTCAGCACAAGATGAGCAGTGCCACTTAGGGCTTTACATGTATGTTATAAACAATGATCTGGGCTCTCTGAGACTTAATGCCTCCAACTCCTTGTATTTTCAACAGTGAACGTTCTCTGCCTGCCAGCTTTTGGAGCAGGGTCTTTAGTTTTACTCCTCACTAGGATAATGGTGACCTCCAATCAGACCAAGGCCAACAACTGCAGCAGTGATAAAAAGGAACACTACTAATAAAAAACCCAAAGCATACACACCAGAAAGGAATACTAACAACCCCCCCAAATGTACACACCCATCCTGCCATGGATTTTACACCATCATTTATCATACAAACCAGGTTCAAAATACCAGCAGGTCAGAGCAGCTGCGTGTTGCTGCCCACAAACAGACATTTGGCTCATGAGACCAGATCAAGAGATAAACACACACAGCTTTGTTCCAACCTAATTTCTAATGGACCTATGTCCACACCACAGAAGCAACCACTCTACGGAGCTGTCTAGAAGCTTCGCAAATGCAAATTTAGAGTTAGGAGGTCACTTCTCATGTGCAATTGGTCTTTCCAGGTTTAAACTGTAGCCCACTGGTAACATAAGCATGGGGAAAAGTTGCTTTGCACTGCACTGCTTCCCATGCTGCTGACAAATAAAGGCCTTCCTGCCCTAGCCCGGCTTAACTTGGCATTTCAGATAAGCAGATAGTAAACAAAAACAAACACAGGCAGCAGCCCTGCCAAAACCTGCTGTGAGCACTTACAAATCCAATCAGATAGGGACTGCCGGCATCTCCCAGGAGGTGTGAAGTGAAACTCTGCAAGGCCACTGCGGTTGCACGGCGCGTCGGAATGACCACGTACTGCAAAGAAGAAGGGGAAAGAAAAAAACAAAACAACAAAAAACAAAACATAAGGAAACTGAAGTAAGAACCTGTCCAGCTGTCTTGTATTGCTCAGTTTATACCCAGGGCAGGACCAAGTAAACCAGCTCCCCCAGATGTCAGATGCAGCCAGTGTCCAGTCCATGGGTGGCTCAAGCAACCAGGGAGCTCAGCCACCCTTCCTGGCTTTTCTGCTGGCAGGTGTTGAGGGAAGGAAGCTCTGGCTGATCTGCACTCCTCTCAGCACCACTGAAAGCAGGAGTTTGACTCACAGCTTTGCTCACGAGATATTTTGCCATTGCTCCTCAGCCTGGATTTCACTTAGCTGATGGGGAGAGTGAAGCTGGATGACGTTGCCTGAAGCACGTAACTCGCTCAGCACCACCAGCCTTCCAACCAAAAACTTTAACCTGGGATATTGTGTTTTTACTATAATAAAGGTATCATTTTGTTTCCCAAACCATGAAGGAATTCACGTCAGTATGGAAGGTCACACATTGTTATGTTATTGTTATGGAAGGTCACCCTTTCACTCCAATCTCTAGCCACTTTATATTTTTCTCAAAAATTCGTGATTCTGCTTGTGAAAAGTGACATAGAAACATTAGGAAAATTTTCTCTAGCCAAGATATTGTATAGATTATAGATGTAGAGGTCTCCACTTCTCTAACAGGACATGACATGCTCAGCCAGGTCATGCAGAATTGGTCTCACTGAACAGGATCAGTGGAAAACACAAATTACTTGCCCATTAAGGGAGCAGAGCTCACAGTAAACAGCCCGAACCATGGAAGGGGATGAAAGGTTAAAAAAGAAAAAACAAACAAACAACCAACAAACTTCTGTCCTGTGGAATGACCTTAATTTTATAACACACATTTAGGAGCGGGGAAAAAAGTAATCATCTCCTGCATAAAACCTGTGCAAGAAGCTGGCTAAGAACATCTGTATCAAGTCCACACATCCTGGTTTATAAATTGATCCCGTCTTGATTTAAAGGCTGTCAGTAATGAAGAATTCAATAGGTCTCTAAATCCAAGTGAGCTTTGCTTCCAGTTCTAAGAACTGAGTCTTACTCTGCCCTTTTCTGTTGCTCTCAAGAGCTATTTACTCTGCCAGAAATGACTCTCTTCTTTAGCTATTTGTAGACTATGATCTCTTTAACTCGTCCACTTTCTCTCTCATAGGCTGCCTTTAGTCTTTTTTTAGAAGGCATCCATCCCTTCCCAGACTTGAACTCATTCTTGCAATCCTTTCCTGAAGTCATTTATTAATTAAATGTGACATTTCAGGACTGGCAAATCCACAGCTAGAGACACACAGGGATCACTGCTCAAAAGCGACGTATCTCAAGGCCCAGGATCTGAAGCATTGCTTCAGTGCTTTAGCACTTCCTCGTAGGGAAGGGGAGCTGCTCTGTCTGCAGTGGAAAGGGCCATTTAAAACAAAACAAAAAAACCCAACAAACCCAAAAAACCACACACAGGATAAAGAGAGAGGAGAGAGGAGAGGAAAGAGAAGAGAAGAGAAGAGAAGAGAAGAGAAGAGAAGAGAAGAGAAGAGAAGAGAAGAGAAGAGAAGAGA
>WUAM01000107.1:12122598-12144130 GCA_024336885.1 Actenoides hombroni
GGCTGGACACTGCGCTGCTGGGCCCCCTGCTCTGGGTGACCCTGCTGGATGGAGCAGGGGGGTGGCACCAGGTGATCAGCCAGAGGGCCCTTCCAAACACCCACAATTCTGTGATTACATCACCCTTCATAAGTTAAGAATCCTCATTTTTGTAGAGTCAAACCAAAGTGCAATAACTTGCCCTCTGTCACACGTAGGACCCGCGGAGTTCAGATCTCTGATTCCCCAGGCAGGACATTAACTGGGCTCTTCATCTACTTTCTATGATCAGGTTTCCAGCAGCAGCAAGAGCATACTTAGGGCTCCAGAGAGGCAGCGTTACCCACAACAAACGTGGGCTTCAGCCTAACAGCATCAGCAAATAGGCTTCTATTCCTCATACCCCCTCCATATGCAGATATAGCTTCCTTTGCAAATCATTGACTCTTTATTAGATTTACTGCTCATGCATAATAAAAAGAATTGTTTCTAAGATCAGTTAAATAATGCCATCCATATTTATATATTTGCACAATGCCATACAGTCACGTGGCTATTAAAAAAAAAAACAAACAACAAACCCACAACACAACAAACTGAGAAAAAAAAAAAAAAAAAAATGAGACCAATAACCACCTTTTGCTGCATAATGTTTGCAAACAGTGTTTCCAGCTTAGAAAGGGAGGATTTTCCTCATAAAGAGACTCAACACCACAAATGAACACAAGAGGAGAAAGTCACGGATCTGGCTGCATCAAGAGGTGGAGAGATGCAGCAGATCTCTTCCCTTGGAGATGTCTGACCATGACAGAGGGTTAACACTTTGCCCACCAGTAACACCCTCTTACAGCTTGTCTGAGGTGATCTTTTCTCTGCTGAATCAAAGGTTAGTCCTAGACCATGCCACAAACCAGAGTATCTTCTCTGACACTTTCTACGTAGCCAGCGTAAGCATTCTTGGTTCTGCCTTAACGTTTTTAAACCTTTGCTCTTTCTTCTTGTGTTTTGTACAATCATAGAGTGGTAGGGGTTGGAAGGGACTTTTAGATATCATCAAGTCCAACCCCCCCCTGCCAGAGCAGGGTCACCCAGGGCATGTCTCACAGGAGCAGATCCAGATGGGTTTTGAAAGGCTCTAGAGGAGGTGACTCCACAACCTCTCTGGGCAGCCTGTTCCAGGCTCTGTCAGCCTCACAGTGAAGAAGTTAACTCCTCATGTTGAGGTGGAACCTTCTATGCTCAAGTTTATACCTATTGTTCCTTTTCCTATTGCTGGGCACTACAGAAAAGAGCCTGGCCCCTTCCATTTGGCACCCACCCTTCAGATATTTATAGACATTAAGATCCCCTCTCAGTCTTCTCCTCTCAAGACTAAACAGCCCCAGTTCCCTCAGGCTGTCTTCATAGGGTGAAGATGCTCAAGTCCCTTAATCATCCTTGTAGCTCTCTGCTGGACTCTTTCCAGTTTCCCCATAACAAGGGCAGCTATTGAAATAGTCAAAATAACCATGGCTAGGATAGTGCTAGAAATGGAGAAACAAGGAACCACGGTAGATTGATTGGGTCATTGGTTAATTGTAAATGAATTCTCCTTGCTGGGTGGAGAGTGCACTGCTAAGGGTGGGCTTTCAGAAATTATCCCATGACTCCAGCCACTTCATGCTTTCCCTTCAGGAACTTCTCCCAAGTCCCAGGTTTCTCTCTAGTACATTGAAAGGGAACCTGGGACCTCTTCTGTGTACTGGATTTCTACTCTTTACTGAAAATAAGATCCTAGCCTGAGACTGGATTATTAAACTTAATTTTTTCCTTTTCCCTTTAGTCTGTTTGTTCAGATCTATCTGACGTCTTGATCATAAACACTCAGGGAGGGGCCATATTTTAATCTGCATTTGCACAGCATGAAGTACTTTGGGTCCCTGGGCCATGACTCGGACCTTCAGGTTCTGTGGTAATACAGATAACAACAAACTGAAGTTGCGAGGTAATTAATGTTGGTAAAGCTACCTAGTTAGGGAAATGAATGGTATTTACAGGTAGCCAAAAACATGTCCACAGCCAAACTGTACTGTAACTTGGTACCACTGCAGCTACAAGACCCTTATTGCAAGGGAGGTGGGCAAATTTACCTGTACCACAACAACAGGCAAGAGAAATGGAGGTATGGATAGAGGTATGGATAGAACAACCCAAAGGCAGGGAACTGTGGGCTTCCATGCATGCCCTAAATCCCCAGCTCTGAATTCTGATGACAGTAAGTGGGGATAAGCATGTTGAGATGTCATTATTCCTCCAGGCCCATCCAGATAGTGCCAAAATGCCAAGGGGCAAAATGAAGGACATTCACAAGGGGGAAAGCAAGACCAACATCTTCAACTTCCCGCAGAGGACAATGCACACAGTCTTCTAAGGAGTCTGGTAGAGAGAGTAAGAGTGAGACTGACATATGCAAAGGATTATACTTACATAGGCTCCCACAAGGCTGCTCTTGGCAGCGACGAAGATCAGGCAGATGAAGATGGCTGATCCTAACATGCCAACGGCACAGACAAGAGGATCAGCTCGCTGGGTTTTTAACCGGCACCATTTGGTCGCCCCTGCCCCCGTGATCACACCCAGGAAACCAGTGAAGCATGTGATTGCTCCAAAGATCAAGCTGTTAAAAAAAAAAAAGAATAAAAGAGAGAGGGTGTTTTTTTTTTGCTGGAGTTGTTTCCCAAAGTGGGCAGGGTCTTTGAAAAAAATTATTAGGGTAAACTGGCTAATGGAAATCTGCACATTAGCTTTCCAACTTTACCACAAAACAAGCGAGCTCCCCAGCTGAGGGATTGTGATTTCAGCACTTCTGCCCCACAATTAAGAAAACCACAGCCCATGGAATTCAGGCTGGTAGGCAGGCACCGATCAACACGCAGAGGTGTGAAGGGCTCACACCGCTGCTTTGCCTGGAACCGAGCTCCCCATAAAGTGCATTGTACAGCTAATTCTGCACGATCAAAGCCAAGTAATAACCTGCACATGGATCACAGGGGGAAACCAGGGACAGAACAGGCACTAGGAAGCTTAAGGAGAAGAAACCTAACAGGACTCTCAACACCACTGACTTTAAACATACTTCAACATTCTAAGTCCTTTCAGACCACTTCAAAGAAGCCTTCTCTGGCTGTTAGGTTACACATTTGAGATGTGTTAAATTAAATTTCAAGAGCCAGGAGCTGTCAAGGATTCCCACGTATTGTACGTGCACGACTTGGATTAGAGTCTTTGGCAACTCCATTACAGTAGCTCCAGGGCAGCTCAAAATATAGGTGTCATCAGGGAGTGGAAAACTTCTCTTTGTAAACAGCAGATGGGCAGTCAGACTGGAGCTGTGTTCTCTGCCCACTGCATTTTTGCAGGACAGACTGAGACTGCCCGCTGGGCGCTCTGGTTGATGATACTCCAAACCACTAAGTAGTTTACTTCAGATGGGATTGTGTCAGCTACAGCAGGAAGGTTTTCCTAATGTTATTTTTCCCTCACAAGCTAAAAAAGCAAAAGAGCTGCAAAAGGCAGTTTTCTGTATCTTTTAATCACCTGGAGAAATGGGGTTTTTTTAGCATTTAATGTATTGTGCCATCATGGTAAAGCACAAATCAGGGAATTAATTTTCATAGCTTATGTACTGCAAGGAGTATTATTTCACTAGGACCCAAAAAACAAACCACTGTGTAACACTCCAGACCAAAGTGCCCTACATCTCTGCACCATTCTTCAGCCAAACTCAGCATACACAGTAGTATACAGAGCAATGAATCACAGTGCAGTCCTCCCTCACACTGAACCAAAACTCTTCAGGGTTAGCCTCTGCACCCTTTAGGGGAAACAGTCCAAGCTCTGAATTACAGTCACCACTGTGGCTACCCAACCTGCCAGCTTATTCTGCTGCTATCACAGATAAGTATGAGTCTTAAGAAACCAAACTCTCAGCTCTCCAAACATCCTCTAAGGCAAAGACAAAAGTCTCCTTTCTACTTCTGCACCATAGCCTGGGAACTAAGAAAGAACTGAGGTCATTGCTCCATGCAATGAAGAAGAGAAATAAAACCCAGTTTACAATCCCAGCATTTCCTATCATTGTTGCAAAGACCTAGAGGAAATTACAGACATTCTAGAGAGTTGACTCTGTGGGACTTGCCTGTTTCCTCTGGTAAATAAGCCCCCACCCCCTTTTCCCTCCCTGTTTAAAACAGTGGAGTATGAATCTCACCTGTCTTTGGTGCCACAGGGCTGTGAGCTGCAGGTCTCTGCTGTCTTCTGCACGACCTGTGCTCTGTGAAGGTAGAGAGGGATCCACATGCCAAGTGCCCCTGTGGCAAAGGAGACAGCTGAGGTGGCCAGCGACGAGAACACGTAACTGCGGCTGTGGAGACACAAGAGGCAAAACCAAGAGAAGGTTTAGGGGGAAAAGCAAAAAAAGCCAAAGCCCCAGGCAGCAGCCAGTGCAGCCCTCCCCAACACCCAGCACCTCCCATTGCCAACAGGCAGGGGCAATACAAGGTGCAAAGCAATGGAGAACCAGAGGCATGGAATATTTCCTCATGTGTGATGCTCCAATGATAATAACACACTTAACTCTTCAGAGGTGCTTCATAGAGACCATTTTTCATGGGACCATTTCAGAAGATGGTCAGTACTTGGTCACTGAGACATGATATGAGACTTGCAGGCCTTTTCATGGTAAGATCACCTGTTTACCTGGATGACTGGTTTCACTTCTCCCTTCCCATCTCTGCCACCACATGATTACTACTTGGATAAAGTATCAAAAGAAGCAATACAGAACTACTGAATTAACTATCATCACTTTTCATAGTCCTTTGATACCGGATGACAATACCAGGAAGGCACTCTAGCCAGCAGTTCTAAAAATGAAGGGCACTGCAAGTTTCCCATCAGAATTCCAATGTAATACTGAATTCATAAGAGCAAGTATTTGCACATTCCCAGACAAGCTTTCTGGAAGCCAGTACAGCTGCTTAAATACTTGTGAGCACCCAATCTTTTATGCACATACGCACAATCAGTGCTCCTGCATTCATTCAGTCACATGTGGCTGTATAAACATATACATTTAAACTTGCCACGTAGTGCAAGCTTCTGTGTATTTTCTCCTCTTAAGCTGCTTTGGCATTTAACTCTCTTTTCCCCCTCAGCAGAGTAGCTCTTTCAAAGAAGAAGAAGGATCTAAGTATCTGAGCAACAGTGGCACAACAATTAATAGAGGAACTCAGTGATTTGTACACTTCAAAAGCCTTGATTTGGGTGAAGTAGGAGCCAAACAAAGCAGACTCTCTCCAGATCTCAGTCTTGGAAAGATGAGAGGAAAAGTTGGAATCCATCATTGTCACTGTAGTCGACACCTCCTGAGAATCTGATTGGGTTTCTCTTTCCTAGGTCCACAGGTTAAACTTCCTGCAACTCTCTGCATGTTGTCACTGTCCAGTCTTGCAGTGCTAAGTAGTACATGTTACTGGATGTCCCAGTTAGGCATTAGAGGCAAAACATGATTTTTACTGGAGTGCTCTTACTTTCTAATCAGTGCTTTCATGTCTCTTAGCCATGAGGTCTGAGCCTTCAGCTGTGCCCCGAGTTGTTCAACGTTTCCTCTTTTAGCAGCAGGTACAAATATCAAGATGAGTGTCCCTGTTATCATTCCCAGGAGTGGAGATACCTGCAAGACAGGAACAGGGAATTAGCACAGCAGTCAGCAGGGTTTGCTTTGACTGGTCAGGAAGAAGCAGATTACATTAGTTTCGTTTCAGCGACTCGATTCTTTACAGCCAGCCGGAACCTGTGACTACACTGAGGCATCTGCTCCTTCCTTCCTCCCTCTCATTCCCTGGACTCTCTTATCTTACTCTGGAAAAGTGCAGCTATGAGAATACTCTGATTGAGGAAGTCCAGTTCTCTCTGGTATTGAAGTACCAAGATTCATCAAAACACAGTTCTTCAGTGATGTTTAACTCGGTAGATGTTGGAAATCTCCTCCCAGCTGAGGCAAGAGACCAACTGGTTTCTGGGAGAGTGCAGAAGCCTTTTAAAGGCAATCAGGCCAGGTGAAAGGTTTCTAGATGTTGGGAGGATGCTGGGTTTGAACATCCTTGCTTGACATGGATCCCTCTTCCAGCTAACCCACAATGGCTTCTCATCTTTAGGCAGCTACCTCAGATTACCTCAGTGTACAGCAGACCAAGAAACATTGAAAATTCAGGTGGGAAGACAGGAAAACAACACATTCAAGGGTTAGGTTTCCCAGTTTCCAATCCTTTCTCTCAATCACTAGACAAAAATACCAAGACCTCACAGTGTTTTGCAAGCTACGGACATGATTCTTGTTTTGACACTGAAATTCCATCATTGTCGGAGTGGAAAATAGCTCAGTTAGGAAAACAGGAACACAGATTTTCACCAAACTATCATCTCTCCTATACAAGCTACTTTAAAAATAAACTCCTGTTCCAAAAAAAATACACTTCCAATAATAACCTGAGAATGGCCTTTATACATAGAACAAGTTTCATGTCCAAAGAGGACAAACCCAGCATTCTTCTAGGGAAGGAAAGGCAAGAATATTTCAGAAGTGGAAAGTCAGGAAAATCCCTCCTTCCAGGGATAAATGAAGGTTGATATAGCATCCTTATTACAGCTGAACACAATACAGAGCACTGGTGAAAGAAATGGAAACACTGTGGTTTTTCTAGGGCTGTACAATTTCAAGACTCTTTGATTTTTATTTAGAGGCTTAATGCCCCAGCAGGGCAAGATCAACGCTCCAGTGAAACACAAGACACTGCTGCTGGATCCAGACACAAAGCTGCCACGTGCCAATGTGCCCCTTCTGTCCCCTTCAGCCCACTGAAGTACAGATTATTCCTGACCTCTCCTGGATTTGGAGACCACAGGAGAGCACAGAGGGGAGCATCCCTCAGGGATATCTTTCTGCAAGAGCACAGTAATTGCTGCAGGGACGGAAGCTGCTTTACATTGATGTCTGGAAGCTTCCCACGTGTGCTGTTTGATTACAAAAACCAAGCAATGCTGGGGTCAAAGCAACCATCACAGACCCGTGCAGCTTGTCAGATGCCCCACAGTTTTTCAGAGTCAGGGAATCGTGCATCAATGTGTCATTTATAGTGAGAATCTTGACCCCGTGAGGGGTAGAGTCTTACAGATAGTTTAGATTTCTCAGGATAAAAATGGAGACTTCATCTGAAGAGAAAGATGCTAGAGGGTGCTTCTTTGCACAAATGAATCATGTGGGTTTTCCAGATCGAAACACAAGAGTTCTCCAATGTGTCAATCTCATTAAAGCCCACAGACCAGGAGGAGGGGCTTTGGGGTTTCTTAATCCTCTCTACTCAAAAGTTAATTTTACTCTTAGAAGCCATCCTCTTGGTACAAAAGCTGTAGGCTTTTCATTTCAGATTCACAACTGGAAACTACCCTCCACTCTTTTAGCTGCAGAGGACTTGCTCACGGCAATTTCCTGGCTTTGCTCACCCTTGCTGGACAGGGAGGGAATGCCTCGTGTCACAGAAGGGCACATTTGCTTGAGATGGGAACCCATGTTTTTCATCACCTGCTGTTATAAATGGTGTTGGCCTGAGTTTCATGAGATTCATTGTCTTCATGAAGTGCCAGAGCCAGAGAAATCACCTCACAGGGGCTGATGCCACCCAGACTGCCAAAGGTCAGAAAACAGTTCTGCTGGGCCACTTCCTCTCAGCTCTTTCAAGACATCTCTGTGTGCAGGATCTGTTTGTGCGTATGTGATTGGAGTGTATTATCTTTTCAGCACATTTATCAAGGTCCCAAGAGGTTAAAATAGAAGGAAACCGACTGTCTCAGGGCAAAAAAACAAGCGGAAACTGAAACAAAGTGTTTTTTCCTCAAAGCAGGAAGCCATTCTCAGAGTTTCTTGACAGCAGGGGACTGAGAGACTGTGGAGTTGATTTAAGGCCAATGCCTCGTCTTCCTATCCCCATCAAGAAATCATGGTTGACTGATAATAATAAATTCTTGCTCCCAGGCAGGGAGAAAACCAAATACAATGAGCCAAAACCACATACCGTTCCCATTTGCTTAGAGAATGCATCTGCTACACACTTAAAATCCCTCGCTGTAATTTCCAATCCTTCACCTTCTATATATAATAACAGGTTGAGGAGTTGTGTGATAGGACTCTTCCTAACGCTGATCAACCGATGCCACTGTTATTAAGATGTTATTAAGAGCGGCTTACCCGCAACGCCCAGTGCCAGTCTCCAGCAACCTGCTTCACGCTTGACCCGGTGATGTATCCCAAGCCACTGCAAGAAAGGCAAAGATGAGAGTCAGTCAGAGCTTTAACGGAGTACCACAGTCACAACTGTCCTTAAGCCAAGCCCAAAAGAGGCACAATCGATTGTCCTGCCTTAGGCTCTCTTCTTCTGCAGGAAGAAACCCCGGGGATGCAGCGGATGGTGGCTTCCCAGCACTGCTGATCTAAAAATGCTCAAATCTGATGGAAATTTGGACACTGACCTCGCCTTTATAGCTGACCTTTCAATCTACAGTGAATGGAAACAAAGCCTCAAAAAGCATTTATTTCCCAATGTAATTTCTACATCAGGCCGTGCTGTGCACCGATATGAATACTTAACAATTCTACGTTCGAGCTCTCGGTTAAGAAGTGCCCTCCAAGGACACACCATATCCCATTATTACCTTTTTTTCTCTTGTCATTTAATAGCACTTGGTTCTAAGTACCCTTGAAGAGACCATTTTCCATAAGCTCGTAAGAAAGACTTCAGAAGAATACGCAAGACAGTCTGATGGGAGAACATCAGGCCTTAAGCTTGGAAGTCCCCTCTGAAGGTAAAGGAGCAACAGGACCTCCAGTCATGTCCTAAGAATGACACTGTGGGAATGAAAAGTGGCTTGCAAAAGGCAAGATAAAGGTGACCGTGGCCACAGTTCTCTCAAAGTGAGAAAATGGACTTGACTATCCTTTTCTTAAAGCTGCTGCATTTGTTGCCAAGATTGCCTTGGCTAAAAGTGGCCACCAGGCTTGTTGTGGGGCAACTGTCAGCCTTCACTGGACAGTCTGCTGCTGTGCTTTGGAGCTTGCCATCTCTAATCACCCCAAAACAGGGCTTTTTACACAGACAGGTCCCGAACTCAACCCACAGATCCACACGTCTGTTGGCTATTGAGATAAGTCACAGAATCAGGCTCAACAGGTTATTTGTCATTTCTGGGTAGTCATAGTTCACTGAATTCTTTGTGTGAATACTTGGCATCCTTGGCCCTCTTGGGAAAATATTCTTTTGACCAGTTACAGATTTGGCCATCTCTTTTTTCCTCAAGAGCACGGGATGTTTGTGAGCTTTATCTCAGGGGTGAGTGCTCTAGCTTGGCAAACGCACCGCACTAAACCAGGAGTTTTTCCCTGAGCTGGGGAGGGATGAAACTTCTGCCCGTGTTTTCCCTGCTGGAGATAAACCCCCAGTGCACAGGATGGTGTCCAGCTCTGTGAACTGGTATGCAAACTACGGGAACCCAGCCTGCCTGCAACCTCACAACAGAGGGTCAACCATTATTGAAAAAACATTGAAATAACAATGAAAAAATAACCACAGATTCCCTCCTGTCCCAGCAATCAGACACTGCATTGGGCTGATAAAGGAACTCAACTGAAAAAGAGCCAGAGGAAATAACTGCTCCAGATCTGAGTGTCTCTTGCTTTCAGCAGGCACCTATGGGGCTGGCTGTCCTCCACAGCTCTGCGCTAATACGGAGCGTGAACGACCGTGGCAGTTTCTCTCTCCAGCCTTGTTGTCTACACTTGGCTTCACAATTTCTCCTAATGGCTGCTTCAGTGGCAACAGCACTAACACGGACTGGCCACTGCTATTGCAACTACTGACTCATTCAAGATTGGATTTTTACCAAATTTGGTAAATTGGACATTTACCAAACTTTGTCAGATTGACCAAATTCAGTGTTGGGCAGGATTTGAGCTTAAGCTGAAAATATTTTTGAAAGTCAAGATTTCAAATGATGTATGTTATACAGCACACTCCTCTTCAAACCTCTGATATTTATATTGTCACATAGAAGCAGGTACTGATTTGCTCCCTTTTGAAAAAGGCTAGTGTCTTAAGAGATCTTGATTTCACTGTAACCTGAAAGACCCTGCCTGAGGAAGAACTAGACCTCACGTGAATCGAGGCAACAACTCAAAGAACCAATATAACACTATTCACAATGATAGTTTAATTTAATAATGCTTAAAAAAAAGTCAGCTAAAATATTTTTATTCTATTTCTACCCTATTGCTATAGAAAAAGTAATAAAATCCTTCCCATTAATTCCCAAAAGTAACAGGGATAGTAAAAGAATCCAATTCCCGCAGCCAGTCACTGCTCACAATATTTTCCTGTCCAAACCATTCCAATCCAAGGTAGAAGAATTATCATCATTAGCAACTTCAGATCCACGTGAGCTTACTTCAAGAGAAAAACCAAAACCAGACGCCAGAAGCATTTTGTCACTTACCTGCCAAGAGGAATTGCAAAGTAGAAAACAGAGAGCATAAGGGTCCTCGTGTTCTTGGTGAAGAGGTCTCCTATGATGGTTGGTGCAATAGTGGAGTAACTCGCTTCACCGATGCCAACCAAACCTCGTGAGAGCACGAGAAGCCAGAAATACTGAGAAAAGAAATAAATACATGTTAGCAGGTCTCCCCTTTTTAATTCAGGATGGAGAACAGTGGAATCTGCATGAATAGGGAAATACAAACCCCCGTGACTGGGAAGTGGCTCCCTTCTATGCATTTATTTTTTTAAACCTAAGACTCCTTTCATTTGTCTCTTGCTGGGAGGAAAGGGATTATATTAATTGTGAAAATTCACAGGCACGAAAGAAAGTAATAATATTAGATGTTTACTCAAGAATACAGTCTAACACAGGCAGAAGACCCTCAGTTTATACTCGGGATGCAGCTCACTCTTGTTAAGCCCAAGCGCCAGCGACACTGCACTGACAGAGGGAGGTTTGGGATCCAGGAAAAGCAGTGTCTGTTGAGCACAATCCCAACCAACCCAGCATGCCAAGGGACAAGCTAAGAATGGTGAGATCCTCAAGGCTCTTCAAAGCTGTGGAAGAGTTGAACCCAAATCCCCCCAACTCTCAATGTTTCACTTCGTTAGAAGCTGTGGAACAAGGGGGTTTTTCAAAGGTGCTAAGCAGGTATCTCACTACCCTCACAGAAACCTCCTCCTCACAGCAGAGTAAGCCACCACTGAGCAGTTCTGACAAACCTCAGGCTGCAGTTCAAGCCGAGATGGACACAGTTCCAAAGAGGTAAGACCAGAGCTTTGCCCTGAGCCACAGGAACACCAGCGTGCTCATCCCACCAGGTGAACAATCCAGAGCATCACCGGGCTGCAAAAGGCATTCAGCTGCCCAGAGAATGACGTGCCTGTCAGGGTAAAGGGTGACCCAACAGGACAAGGAGACAGAGCTCACAGGCAGCACCACACACCCAGAACTGGATGAAAGGAACTGTTCATCTAAGAGATTTTTCTTCACGGCCCATCTCCCTGTTTCAGCCAAGGACCTGACTTTCAAGCCAACCTCTTTCACTACACAGCTTTCTGCCTTGTGAAGGCATAAGGCACAATACTTTGATGCCTAAATACCTGATACACGAGCACAGCCAAGTCCTCAGACAGCTGAGCAGCCTGAGCTACACCCAGAGGTAACTGCAGGCACAGAAACTAAACAGTCAATTGCAGAAAACCGTAAGCACGGGAGAATCTACTTCTCCAAATGTAACCTCTACAAATCCTCCATTTGCTGTTATTATTCTGTAGATCATTTAGTGAGAAGAACTGCAGGGATTATGATATGCACTTAAACACGAAAGTGCTTTGAGAACAACGAGCCATCAGCGAGTCCCCTTCTTCGGGTGGGAAAGAGCAGGGAAGCGGCTGACTTTGTGCCCCGCAGCAAAGCTGAGCCAGAGGAGCCTCCTTCACACCTATGGGAAACACCGAGCAGACATTAAGCCACGTGCCTCACTCATAACTATATCCATCACCAGACAAAAAAAAATCCAGTCTACCACTGACATGCGTTCGTTGTTTTCTCACTGTCATCTCCTGGCTGAAAAGAATTTCTCAAGGATTCCTGCAGTCACGGAAAGCGAATGATTTTGTGCTTTCGTTTTGATGTGGATTCTGCATCAATACCTGTTTTCTGAGAGAGGACAAGTTCCTTGTTTGCTGGCTGGGCGTTTGCAGTGCTGCTGTCATTCACACAGCCCCCAGCAGCTCCACGGATCTAACAGGCACAAGCGGGTGGATGCACAAAAGGCAATCCTGTGACTCAAGCGCTTTAATTGATGCTAATTACCCAATGCTAAACCACCCCACTGCAGAAATATGCTGACAATGACTGGTGCCCAGGTAACCGGCGTTATTTGGAATGAGCAACAGTATTTGTAACGTGCTGAATGAGTTAGTCACACAGAATTCGAAAGCGGGGGAACTGGAGGCTGATTTTGGGGTTCTTAAGAGGTTCCGAGCTGGATCACAGGGAGGGTGACGGCAAAAGAGTCACCTGCCAGAGCTGGAATGAATATGTAGACAGTGCTGGTTACACCTGTAGAATGACAAGCTGGCAAATGCACTGGATGTTTCTCAAATTTGAAATACCTGCGTAAAAATGACACAAGTTTGTGCTCAGCAGCCAGCATCACCCCCAGTGAATGCACCGGACAGGAATTTCCTCCAGAGAATGTTGTTCAAAGGTTCCTCTTACAACCTTTGTGTAATGCAGGAAAACTGTACAAAGTTTTCCTATTGTGGTAGAGAGTGACTGGGTTCCATCAATCCCACTGAATCAGAACCCCAATACAATGAAATCACCTGCAACCAGAACGTGTTCATTCCTCCCCACCCTGTTCCTCCTCGCTCCCTCCTCCCTGGCTTATCCCATGCTTGCACACTCCAAATATCTCTTTAATATTTAAACCGTGTTCTCTGAAGCAGAAAATATCCAAATTTAAGTCATGAGATTCTGACTTCAGCTGGCAATAAAAGCAGGCTTACAAAAGCATAATCTACATAAAGACACGATATACTCAAGACTGTGGACAATGCAGCTATTCAGGTGCAACATCCAGGCAAAACATACAAAAGTCTAAAAAAATATTAGGTAATTATTGATAATGAGTTCAGTGTTGTGTCTGGTTTTAGAGCTCTATGTCTAGGATTAAAGAACTAATGCATCTTCTTATCCTGCTGAAAGATCTCTTCTGGATCTCTGGCTAGCACGCATTCTGTTAGAACCCAGAGAATAAAATCATGCAGTAATTTATTCCAGTAAACTAAAGCCCTCAAACTTCCATCTCTAATGACAGTCACTCAAAACTTATGTTTTTGTCATCTCTGAGCGGGGTCGGCTGGGTAGCTCCCCAAGACCAAAAATGGTCCTTTCTGAGGGAGGCCTAATCTTTGCAATTTTCATAGAGGAAAAAAAATACAAACAACCAAACAACTCCAAAATTCTTGCGCTGCTACTCCTTTGGACCACAGACATACCATGAACCACTCAGAAACTGGTCCCTGGACTACTGTGTGTGCAATACAGGCAACTGCTGGTTTTCAGTGTGTGCATTTCCATACAGATGCAGCCCCAGACACCCCTCGCTGAGTGTATGCAAACATGACAACCAACGTAACCCAACGGGAAAGTCAGACACTGCCCACGCCGAGGAAGCACCTCTCTCCTCCCTAGCTCCAGCAGGACACTTCTACCACCTCCTCTGCACCAGATTTTCCTCTCCAAGTGCTTTTTCCTCTCTGTCCTACCCCAGGATTCTCAGCAGTTTAGTGAGACAAAAAGGGCTGACAGCAGCCGAATTCTTCTCTGCATTAGCTGCGCTTTAAAGCGGTACAGGCAGCTACGACTTGTAACTGCATTTCACTGTTCCCCAAGCAGAAATTGATCTCTATTAAAGAAGCTTATTCCTTTCTACATTACTTGGGAGCTCTTCTGTAATTTGTTCATCTGTGCAAGCAGTTCTCACTCTGGCAGGAAAATTGCAAACGTCTGAGTCAGCTCTCGGCACCTGAGCTTATTCCTCTTCCGTAGGTTGAGCCCAGCAACCTCCAGACTTCCGAGGTTTTTTTCTCTGGGTCAGTGCTTGCAACTGAAGTTTTTTTTGAAACAAAGCTCTTACAGCAAACTATCCATGTCTTTAATGGGGGTTAGCGGTGATGTCAGGGATGTCTGCACCTCCAGGAGAGCTGCCACCATCTCCCGGTCTGTAGAGATGCAATGGTATGGCAGAAACCCCCCTCCCTGCCTGTGCTTCAGGCTGCAGGGCCAGTGGCAGTGACAGCCCCGCTCCGCAGAGCTCCCAGTCCCCACCTGGATGTGGACAGATGCAGAGGGGTTAGCCCAGCAATCCCTGAACTGTGCAACACACTGCTGTGAGCTCTGGGGGCAGTTCAGGATGCAAAGGTGCCGCGAGTCCCCCTCTCCAACTCCTGTGTGCCACAAAGGGGCTGATGAGACACAAGCCCGGGAAGATTCCAGTGTAAACCATCAACATATGGAAAGAATGGTGGTTGACAGGGACCCAGAACTGCCACAGTCTTCCTGGGCATTCCCCTTCAAGAGATGCCATCACCAGAAAGAAGCACACGGAGAAGACACTCATCTGTAGGTATGTGAGGTAGAAAGGGTCAATGGAGCTGCTCTTTTCTCTCCTGTCTATATGGAAGGAAAAATAACGCTCTAGTTCTAAAGCTGAGCCCTCTACTCCTTTGTGATTTGAAGGCTAACAACCCAAACAGAGAGGGAACCCAGTCCCCCAAAACAGAGGCTTCACAAATGAGTTTCCCAAATCCTTACACCTCGGGGCATGTGCCGATCGCTAACAGGAACATTCGACCAGCTTCGAAATTCCCTAAACTACCGGCAAACCGTGGGCAACGACAGAGAGAGGTGACGGGGTCAGAGAGAGCTGCTCCGATTGCCGTGGCCACTGTCACTACTCAGTGTGGGTGGGACACAATCCCTTGAGAATTTTCATCGGAAAAAAAGCTCTCACGGCTCGAGTTCAATATTTCCAATATGCCCAAAGATAGCTCATGTCTTTTCTCTAGGAAGCATGACATGGTTTGTATTCACTTTTTCATACCGACTTCGCTCTCAATCTCCTGCACGCGTAAATGTTTGATGGCCTAGGACACGTGACTGGCTTTAATCATGTTTGGACAAACCTCCTAATTACACATTTTATCCTGGTTGTATGGACCATTGAGTGAGTAATGCATGTTTTAATAGGTCTAATTACAGCTTTAACTTCTTTCTCTTTTTTAATTAGTTAACAAAAGGAATTAAGCCACAGTTCTTTAGAAGATTAGCTGTCAGTGATAAACCTATAATCTGCCAAATATGTGTACAACTCTGAACCACCAGATTTACTGTCGAAAGAATCACATGATCCTTAAGCTTCGGTTATTAAGTATTTGCATTTGAATGTGGAGGGGCTTGTAGGGGTCTCACAAAACAAGCCGAACACATGCTCCTGTCTGATCAGGGACACACGGCCCGAGGAGGTCACACAGGTATAGCTAACCTAGTACAAATCACCAGGACAGATGCAGAGCACCAGTGCAAGCCATGTTTTGAACTGGTGTTGCTGGTCTATCAGGACAATCTTTTATACAGCTACAGCACCTGCACCCGCTCCTACATGAGGACACAGAGTTAACCTCCTACAGTTTCTACATTTAGCTTCCATAAAAAGAGGGCTCAGCACCATGAAATTCCAGATTTGAATTGCTGAGGTTTGCCATATTTTCCTTCTTTTATTATATAAAAAACAAAGGCATAGAATCAGGGTTTGCATCCTTGGAAAGAAGACATGCGTAAGGAAAACCATCCGTGCCACCAGGCAGCCAGGATTGCCACGCAAAGCCTGAAATACATGTGTGTGGAGTGACAACACATTAAGGACAAGGCATTGGGACTGATTTCATTTCCCTGAGTTTCTAGAGCAAGCTCAGCTGACCTGTACTGCAGGGACGCTCTTGGAGTCTCGCGCTGCCAACATCCAGGGTACCACGGCAGCCACAAGGGATCGGTCAGATCAGCTGAAGATGGATAAATTGGAAATGTGCAGGAGTCAGCTGACCAAAGTAAAACCCACAGGGCTCAAATGCACATTCAAGGGCTGCCCGACAGCTGTCTCTTTGGACAGCTACACTCATGTGCAAGAATTTGCCTTCCCCGAGCAGAATCTGTATTTTCTGGCCAGGTAAGCACCACTCCTCTTGCACTCCATTAAGTTTTCCCAACTCTATCAGAACTTTTCAGGGACCTAAGCTGAAGAGAGATAATACACCACACACCTCACTGTGGGTATGGCAAAGGTGGACCAATAGTCACAATGCAAACCAAGCCAGGAACATGCTTCTGAGTAGGGGTATTGTGACTAAGAGCATCGGCTCCTGTAAACAGTTTGAATTTCAGCTCATTAACTGAGAGTCACTACAAGTGCTGAGCAATGGAATGACAGTACAAATGCAGGTGACATATTTGCTTAAACACTGAACGCTCTGTTTCTCTTCATCCTCCCAGTAATGACGGGGTCACCTTTAAGAACCTGAAGGTTTCCAAGTCAAACAGGGACACTGATGTATCACAAAAGACAAGATGACAACAAAGGATGATGGCCATGTTTTAAATTCCATTCTGTGTCTGGATGGATGACAAAGGCTACATCAGAATAGATAAACCTGAGTTCACCTTCCACCTCTGTGCCCACCTAAAGCTTTACAATACATACAACCAAGGTGCCTGGTTTCCACTGGTGGGTACAAGTCCCTGGCCCATGTGCTTGATAGGAAAGGCGTGTCAGATCTAGATAGGGACCACAAAGTCACATGCCCTACGTTCTCAAATGTGAATGGTTCAAACTCTCCTTTAACAAAAGCAGAATAAACATTGTGAAGAGCTAGAGAGGAATTACATATCTAACACTGGTGAATTGTTCCGTGCCAATCCTGAAGAACATGTCTTCCTGTGAAGTCCAGCCCAGACTTTTAAGTAACTGAATATTCATGCCAAATTTTGGCCATTTGGTGTTTTACTGTTGGGAAGACCATTGTGCAGGAACAAAGGAAGATGAGTATCTACCTTAATCTACAAGTAATCTTGACTAATCCCTCACGGGGATTGCCAGCAGAGAGACCAAAACACAAAAGAACATGGGAGCAGAGCAGTTTACTGGGATGTTTTGTTGATCAATACTTCTCCCCCCCATTAATAGGTTGGGTGAGCATTGTTTTCAGGATTTCTTACTACCAAAAGGAGTTGATTGTGTTTTAATCTCTGGGTGGCATGCACCGTGACCAGACAGGGTAGGTGCTTTGTGTGGAGTCTGGTTGGTGACAGGTTGATGAGATACCAGCTCTGATGCAATGCTGTGAGCTATCAGTATTTTATCTGTTTTCTGTAGAGGTACAAGTGCTCATAGAGGTTCATGCTACCATTACCTGACTGATAAACCTAACTACAAACCACCCTTCTCACTTCCAGCAAGATGTCTTTCCCTTATCAGACATGAGTCATGCCAGCAGGGTAGCCTTGGGGAGATTTGCTGCTGTTGCTGGTTCTTTTGCCATTTGGTCCACTGCAGAGCCATGATTGGGTTTAGACTCCTCTTTTATTCCCTCATTGTGTGTGTCACCACTTACTCATAGCCACTTTTCACTTCCCCTCTCTCCATAATCACAACCACCTTTTAAGTCCCTTCTGCAAACATTTCCCGTAACTTTTATCACCACTGAATTTAAGTTCTACAGACTTTGAACTCTTGATGACAACTATGTTCAATCTGCTCTTCTCCTTTGTATGCATGTTACAGAATCAGAGAATAGTTGAGATTGGAAGGAACCTCTGCACATCACCTAGCCCGAGTCCCCTGCTCAGAGCATTGTCAACCACAACAGAGATTGCTGCAGACCGTGTCTTACTGGGTTTTGAGTATCTCCAGAGCTGGAGAAGCCACAACCTTGCTGGAAAACCAGTGTTTACCCATCCTCACAGTAAAAACGTTTCTTCTCATGTCTAAATGGAATTTCCTGTATTTGGGGTTGTGCCTGTTGCCTGATCTTTTCACTGGAGCACACGCTGCAGATGGGACCACTACACCACACCAAGACTGAACAGCAGGCTACTGAGTTATTGAAACCTCAGTACACTTGATTAATCATCTGCTCAAGGGTTAATATATAAACCCTCTGCAATTAGGATGGACTTATTCTATAGCTTCTACAGCAGGTCTGATTGCTCTACAGCATCCATGTACACTGTCAAACACTTCAAAACTTCTGCTCATTTGGATGCATTAGCTGTCCCACCAATTCTCAGCTCTAAGCACCTCGCCTTTGAACAATTCCCTTTTGGGAAAATTCAGCTGGTATTCAGAACCCCACAAGGAGAAGAGAGGCCACAGCAACTTGAAAGAGAGCAAAATACATATTTAAATATAGACATGAGCAAGGGAGATGAAGCAAAGTCCACTCACCTTTCCTTTGACTGTCTCTAGTATTTGTTATAATGGCTTTTAGTTCTCCCAGGTGACCTGTTCAGACACACTTCACTGAATGTGGAAAGTTTTATTTGGAAAGGTACTTAAGATTCTGGAAGACTAAAGCATCCTTATTTTATTATATTTATATTACTATTATTATTTAGTATGTAAAAATAACCAATATAGACTGTAAGATACTCCTTTTTCCACTCATCACACCCTTCAATCAGCCACTGAAGCGTTTAACAACTGGATACCTACAGACAGGCTCTAAAGTGAAGCACCTAATTAAGTGCTCTGGAGAAAAAGAAAACCAAAAAAAACCCCACCAACAAACCCCAAAGCTACCCTGGAAGCATCAAAACTCCCACAGTGCTTCCCAGAGTCAGCAGGGAGCCACTGTGTGCTTTGCAGGTACAAAACCCAGGGCCAAGATGGTCTTAGCTACTTGCAAATTTTGAACGTGAAAATGGCAGCGTTGAAATGCAAGGTCCCAGTGCTGCCCTCCCTTCAGACCTGTGGCAGTCCTGAGGGAATCTTCTATTAATTTATAGGCATTTTGGGGGGGGCAGGAAGGAAAAAAAAAAAAAAAGAAAGAAAAGAAAAAAAAAAAAGAGTAAGCTCTATTCCCATTCTCCACCCAATTAGGTAATGTAATTACAAGACCCTGGGTGATGAAGCAGCACCAGCGGGTCCTGACAATTTCCTCAGTTAAAACCAAGCAGCATTTCAGCTTGCTAATTAAAGGGCTTTTCATCTGATTGACCTGCCTGTGGTAAAAATATTACATGACACTCAAATGGTGGGATTTACGTTCTTCTCAATTTAGTCTCTTGGTCATTAATATCGCATTAATGACAGGGGGCTGCAGTGTAATTGGAAGCTCAGTTTTTCACCAACACGCCGGCCGGCAGAGCCCGACGTGCACAGCTACTCATAAAACAGACCTGAAAGGAAAAGGCTGATGTTTTCAAATAAATCACAGGGACCATAAAGAGCCCCACGTTACCAGTGCCTGCTGGAACACCGGGTTTACAGCCCCTCTTCTCATCTTCACGGTGCTGGTGTCAGGCACAGAGGAGATTTCACAGGGCTGGAGCAGTGGTCATTTGTCTGTGTTACAAAACCATTACATGCAGCTCGGCCAGAATGCATCTTCTAAAACCGTTCCCCTGAGAACCTCAGTAGTTCAGGGTCGGAAGCAAACTGTTGCTTTTTGTTCCAGATCTGTCAGGTGGGACACACTTATCAGCGCTTGCAACAAATATCTCTGGCATTAGGAGCTATCGCCGTTCCCTTCCGGAGACGTGCAAAGACAACCCGAAAAACAACCAGCAAAAACAGGGATGGGGAGGACTACGGTGTGGTTTTTGCAACTGTGGACACAATGCAGGGTTCCTGATACACACGTTCTCGAATCCTAACAGCTGGAATATGGCCTGGACACACAAAGCTAAGGAATATTCACACACCACTGTGTTCCAGCCAGAGATGAGCCAACAGTGAAAAATGAACCCGAGCGACCCAGCTATAAACAGATCCCAGATTTTTCAGAACAAATAGTTAGGGGGCATTGATACACGACACTAACAACACCTCCACCTTCAGTGATGTCTACAGAAACGCATTCGATCGAATGACATCTAATCACATTCACCCGATGGGCCTTCTTGGCTCAAACACTCTTTGGTTTGGACCAGTTCTTAAACCAAAATTTAGTCAGAAGCAACAGGGCCAGTTCTTGGAGAACACAACAGAATCACAAGATGTTAGGGTTTGGAAGGGACCCTGAAAGATCATCTAGTATAACCCACCACCTGCCAGAGCAGGGTCATCTAGATTAGGTCCCACAGGAACAGATCCAGGTGGGTTGTGAATGTCTCCAAAGAAGGAGACTCCACAACCTCCCTGGGCAGCCTGTTCCAGGCTCTGTCACCCTCCTTATGTTTCCATGGAACCTCCTATGTTCCAGGTTGCACCCATTGCCCCTTGTCCTGTCATTGGACATAACAGAGCAGAGCCTGGCTCCAGCCTCCTGACACTCACCCTTTACATATTTATAAACAATGAGGTCATCCCTCAGTCTCCTCTTTTCCAAGCACAAGTGACCCAGCTCCCTCAGCCTTTCATCATAAGAGAGATGCTCCACTCCCTTCATCATCTCTGTGGTTCTGCACTGGACTCTCTCTAGCAGTTCCCTGTCCTTCCTGAACCGAAGGGCCCAGAACCGAACACAATATTCCAGATGAGGTGTTACCAGGGCAGAGTAGAGAGGGAGGAGAACCTCTCTCAACCTACTCACCACACCCCTTCTAATACACCCCAGGATGCCACTGGTCTTCTTGGCCATGAGGGCACATTGCTGGCTCATGGTCACCCCCAGGTCCCTTTCCCCTGTGCTGCTTTCCAACAGCCTTTTTCCCCAACCCATACTGGTACATGGCATTGTTCTTTTCCAGACGCAAAACTCTACACTTGCCCTTATTATAGTTCATGAAATTTCTCCCCACCCAACTCTTCAGTCTGTCTAGGTTAACCCCATGTTCCCATCCCTGAAACAACTGCAGAAACCATGACTTCTCAGCACCCTTTTGAAAAGCATCATCCGACTGAGACGTCCAGGTGGGAATGTTCTGCCCTAACTCCGCATTTTCAAGGGTAGAACCAAGTCTTGAGAGCCCCTAAAGGACACATTTTAATGGAACACCCCAGGGTTTAAATGAAATTTAAATGAAATTTCATCAGCGGGCTGGAGCACCTCTCCGATGAGGACAGACTGAGACAGTTGGGGTTGTTCAAGAGAAGGCTCCGGGGAGACCTTATTGTGGCCTTCCACTATCTGAAGGGGGCTACAAGAAAGCTGGGGAGGGACTTGTTAGGCTGTCGGGCAGTGATAGGACTGGAGGGAATGGA
>WUAM01000107.1:12144230-12195372 GCA_024336885.1 Actenoides hombroni
ATGATTTTTATGAAACCCATGTCATCTACAATTCAATTTACAAAATGAACATCATTATAGTAAACAAAGCTTTTTAAAGAAGCAATACTGTTGCAGTAATTTTCAGCTGAAATCATAACTAAGCCAAATTTACTTGAAAGGTATTGTAATTATAAATCCACATTTACAATATGGTAATGACTTAGTGTATGTATTTGAATGAATTAATATATTTTGCTTAACATGAATCTTCACCTACTGTTGAAGGTGCAGGTTCCAGAAGTTGCACAATTCTTAGTGGTTTTGCGTAGTCTCCATTAGAAAGAAACTCGATAAAAACTTCACAAATTATTATATTGTGTGGTTAGAAATATATAAAGAGATACACCTAGGAGTGATGCACTCTTTGATAAAAGCCTCTAGCAGAGTGTTTCAGGAGGGTACAAACACAAACGGCACAACTGTAGTCTTTCTAGGTGGAGAGCATCTCGCACTCCAGTGAGACTAGAGCTAGACCCCTAACACACAGAAGGAAATAAAAATAAGAAGAAAATTGTCTTCTATACTCGACAGTGATATAAAATAATTCTGAGTCATCAGCCTGTGATCCTTACTCAGATAACTTTCCAGTTTTGGGTTTAGCCAGCTATGGTTTTGAAAAGCTCCTGGGAAGTGTTACATTTCATAGGTTTAGTAGACTACTGAAAGAAAGTATTCTACCCATTTGGAAAAAAAAAAAAAAAAAGTGTAAATTTCCTTAGTTTCAGGACAAAAGATCAGAAAACCAAAACAAAACAGAAAGTGGATTTTTTTCACTTTTCAGCCTAGAGATTTGCATGCATTTTAATTTCAGTCTGCCATTGTAATCTCTGATGAAAATACTAGGAAATAATGCTGAGGTATGCCAGACATTAGAGTGATAATAATTTTTTTGATCAGTCATAACAACAAAAAAACGTTTTCCACCTCATTTAAGCAGTTATACAGTGAAGTTTGTATAGGAAAAGAAAAATCATTTTAGTGTTGGTTGTTTGTTTTTCAAACCACTTATTTATTATTTGCACAGAGGTGGGATGACTTGCCTACTTTGTAAGATCCTTTGAGCTTTATATTTTTCTTAGCAAATTTTCAATTTTTTCTTCATCCAAATGTAACTCATGAAAACATGCAGCACTGGACCTACTTGTCAGAACATTTATCCCAGAGGTGAGCAGTTCTGTTTCAAATCTTTTTTTCACCTGAGAAGCTTCATGCCTTTCAGAACAGCTCCCTAACCATCAAGCCTAATTTAAGTAAGAGTCACGCTCCATTGCCTCTGTGGAAACCAAACAACTGTGCAGAAAAGAGCACAAGTTTCACTACAGGAAAAAGGAGGATGGCAATGAAGATGCAGCAGTTGAGCAGCTAATGCTAATACCCCATTTACCCAGGAGTAGACTTATTGATTCCAAAAATTTTATTCAAACTCAACAATTTTACCTGATCTACCAGTGCAACTGCACTTTTCAAAACATGAGAGCTTTCAAAACATGATGTGAGCTTTTGGGCTTACAGGAGCTGGGAAGGAAAGGAATCTTCTTGTTCTTTTCCCCCTCAAAGGGATACCCCCCTACACTGTTTATTTTGTTTTTATTTTTACTCACAGAGAAGCAGATAAGATAAGACCAAACCAGACAAGAGGCGTTGATCTCTCTACCTAAAAGATGAAGCTAAGGATTAGTAGCTACTCACAAGCAGCAGTCATGAAAAATAATTTAAGAGCTGTTCATCTGACAAGTCTACAACTTGCAGATAAGAACTCATTGACTCCTGCACAGCCAATCCAATGGACTGAATTGCAGCTGTTTAGTCTGGGCCATGAATGAAGCTCCTGAGTTTTACCATAGTAGATTAAGAGAAAACAACAGTAAACTATAAATTTAATTTCTTATGTAAAATTGAGATGTTAAAAAAACCCAAACAAACCAGTGTTGAGGACTTGACTCATATTGTTACCATCAGCAATGCTTTCACTAGCTTGCAACATTGTGATTAACAAAATAATAAATACAATCTAATCAGAAGAGCTTACTATTCACCTTTTTTGATTAAACTGAAGAGTACAGTTCCCACAGCACCTGGATACCATTTTATCCATATATCAATATTTGCATTGCCTGTGCAGATGACTTACAGTTCATTCCTGGCCAGTCATTCTTCTGCATTGTTGACTGTATCACTTTACTGAACAATAAGACAAATCAGGCTGCTGTTGAAAAGACCACATGCAATGCAGTGTTTTGTACCAGATCAATAAGTGTCAATTAATAGCTACAAGCCAGGAAGATTTCACTCATTTGTCTTATTAAGGGAAGTTAAATCCCACTATTCATCGTCATAGCTATATGTTCAGCTGTATACTAGTGTATTATATATCTAGTCCTTCACTGTGTTAACTGAACCTCAGTGCAATCAAGAAGACATATGGAGGAAAGAGTGGACAGTGTTTCAGCCATCCATCATGATTCTGCAAGTCCTACTGAATCACAAAAAGCAAATTGCTCAGAATCCTAAACACCCAATATTGTTAGAGGACAAAAGTGATATTCACTTTCACTGAAAGTGCTCTTCTGTATTTAGAAACAGAAGTGAGTTCACAGGATTTGTGTTCCCTTCAAATGACAAGAGCAGAGGATTCTGAAATAGTTTGATAGTTTTTTTTCAGATTTCAAATGGTCAGAAGAAGCAAAAGGACATTTTACAGCTAATTATGAACACGACACTGCATGCTATATGCTATCCCTCGCTTATACGTAAATAAAAGTAGAATCTTCAAATATTCAAAAATTAGGGATGTAAAGAACCAGATGCAGAATCTTCTTATCCTGAATGTAACATAAAATAAAATGGGTGTTACTTGTTACAAATGAACAAATATCCCATCCTATGATTCTGCATTCCTAGATAATTCTGTCACAGTGCATAAACCTGTATAACCCGTCTAGGAGCCGCTACGCTGTAGATAGAGATCAACACCCTAAGAAGCATTTCTTGGACAAAAACCAAAACAACAAACCCAAGAAACTAAACAAAACCACTTTGACTTTTATAGCAGGTAGAAGCAGCTCACCTGCAATTGCACTGTGGGAAGCTTTTATAGCTCTTTCTTGAAGAAGCAGCACACTTCATACTTCTGAGGAAAATCATAACCCCTGCAACACACATAGCTGCAGTGCATCACATATTGTGACGTTAATTATCTGGCAATACATTTTTTTACATTTCAAAAAGTGCATATTTAAACCTTTCCATTTCCTCAGAGCTCAGTCTTTCTTAACAGTACAAAGATAAAACAAACAAAACCCTGTAGAACCTATTGATGTTGCATAACTTAATACCCAAGTATTCATGAAACTTTACCGAATTTTGTACAGTTTGCCAGATTTTAGCTATGGGTAATTTTAGCACATTTCTGAGCTGTAAATATGTTTTTTCCTCTGCCCTTCTCTTCCATCTTGGAAATTTCTGTTACACCCTGATCTCCTTCCTGAAAAAGAATCAGAAGAGAAGATTAACATTTCAGAGATTTTAGGGATTCATTTGTAATATCAGTAAGGATTTATTACATGATTCAGAATTCATCAAATGCAAATTGGTTGAGAGCACATATTTGAGGTTGGATCAATCCTATATATTTGCTTCCTAGAAGTTTCTTGATTGCTTTGTAATATGACTTATTGCTGCTGTATTCCTTACAAGAGAAAGTAGCTCTGCTCCAGCTGAAATAAGGAAGTTTATCATGTATTCAACTCTGCTCATTGGGGTGGGGTGTCTGTTTCAATTTTATTCTGAATTGTCACTGGTGAGAAATGCTAGTTTGTCTGTCCTGTTCAACATGAAATCCTTTCAAATATCAGTTTTAGTTAAGGCTTCTTAAAAATAAATAAATGTTTTACCTTTCTATTGGTATGAAAATTTAAGAAAAGCAATAATATTTTGTGGGAATAGGGAGTCAGAAAGTCATCCTCAGAAAGTGGTTAAGAAACAATTGTTTTAATGTCTTTTACAATACTCAGTTTGTCCAAATGTACTTATTATCAGAGAAAACTATGCTTGAGAATTTATTTACTGGAATTAAGCCACATTCCTCACAGAATCGTTCTGTTAAGAAATAAGACTCATGTATTTCATTTTAACACCCTTTAAGTGTCAATTTAATTTGGGGTGGGGGGGGTGGTGGTGGTGGTGTGGTGCGTGTGTGTGTGTGTTCATTTCACCATCCATTTGTAAGATGTCTTTCCATTCACTCACAAACTTCAGAAATGGTTGGTTTCTGCAATAAGAAATGAAATAGGTATTGACACTAAAACTAAACTTACCATAAATTTTTCCAAGAGCTAAGTACAAATTGGGGGGGGGCGTTGAGGACACAGGAGGGGGAACAAAACCAAGCCTGCTGCTGAACTGAACTCTGAACAATGGTACTGTAAGGAAAAGACACACAAACAAAAATCCCTTCAGGCAAAATTACTTGCAAATAAATGTATGCCCTTGGAAGACAGCAATGTGGATATTTGTTTAATTAAATGAGGCATAGATATCACATTACCAATTTCAATTCTTCACCCCATGTCTCTAGGTCAAAAGTTAAATTCTTTCTAAAAATGCATAGCCCAGAAAGGAAAGTACTTTTGACAGTATATTTAATATAATGGTGTTTTGGTTTAGGAATTACAATTCTTTTCTCAGTCTGAAAATTAACCAAACCCATTTTTCACATTCTGCTGCCATTGACATTGATGTGATTTCACAAATAAAGAAGTGAATGGAAAGTCCATGTTGAACAAGTTTAATGAGGTACAGCTAGTGTAAGTATTGCCTCACTGGTTTCCATAACATTTCCTGACATCAGTGGATCACTAATAATAGATACTGTCAGACACTCTAATTCTGAGTTTAAGCAGAGATGTTAGCTATCCAGAAATAATGAAAAAGGGAAAAAAGAGGGGAAAAAAAAAGTGCTTTAACTAATCAGTACAGAAGAAATATAACAGTGCAATGGAACAGGGGTAACGAAAAGAGTGAAAAAACTTATGCAATTGAAAATGACCAGAAATAGTTGGCTGAATAGACTACTGAAAGCTTTTAATGTAAAATAGAAATTATGTGTAAATCAGAGGTTTCATTGATGGACCCATAAGGATCTGTACAGTCAATGAACTACATTAGAGCTGTTTAATCAGCAATTTTCTCCTGATTTCTCTTTCAGATCTGCATCTCTGTGAAGCGAGAAGAAAAAGCTAAAGAGCAAAATTGAAATGAAAATAAGTAAGCACCTAAAGGAAACAACCAGACCAGAAAAAAAGGCCCTTATAAAATTATTAGAAAGCATATAACTTATCAGATATTGCATCTAACTTTCAGAGGTTCATCTGAGATCAAAGATATTTCAAATAAGACATGGTTTTCAGAACATAAGATGTTGTGTTGAAGATAATTACTGAAACTAAATGGTATAGCCATGGTGTAGGGAAAAATTATCAACACTTTGTTTAGGATCAAATTCCATCACAGTAGGATTGACAGGACATGAGGAAATGGAAGGAAGCTACAGCAGAGGAAGTTCAGATTGGACATTAGGAAAAGGTTCTTCACTGAGAGATTGGTCAGTCACTGGAACAGTCTGCCCAGAAAAGTGGTCATGGCACCAAGCCTGTCAGAGTTCATGTAGCATCTGGACAATGCTTTTAATCATATGATTTAGTTTTAGGCAGTCCTGTGAGAAGCATGGAGTTAGACTTGATAATTCTTACAGGTCCTTTATGAGATACTCTATGATTCTATGACATTGGCCCTTTAAAAAAGGCTCCAGCAAGAGAAAGGGATGAAGAATCACATATTTTGAAGAGTGGGGAAAAAAAAAGTTTGTAATATTTCCATAAGGCAGTGTATGAATTATCATACTATGTAGTATCTGAGCAAACTATTTTGCAACATACTAGTTATTGATAGGATTTTTTCCACCTTACAGAGGACTTTTGTTTAAGTGCATATGCTATGCGATCTATAGTTTGAAAAGAAACTGTCCACAAAATATTTTCATCCTCTTTTGCATGCTAATGTCACAGGTGCTGGTATGCAACATGTACGACAATCAAAAAGTTTGACTTGAAAAACAGAATTCAAAGGCAAGTAGACAGAACAAGTTGGACAAAGAGACGGACTTTTTATTTAGATATTTAGGTTAGCCCAAAACCACATACGGCATCTTCTTTTAGGTCTATTTAAGTAGATATCTCTGTCTACCAATGCTTCCTATTTGGAAAACAAATAGACCTGTGCATTAATTACTCAGACTTCTGTTCAGATTTCTATAGAGAGTGAAAGCAGAGGAGATGTCAGTCAGGAAGAAGGAACAGTGGGAAGGCTACAAGTAAGCTTCTTGTGCTGGAGGCCTGCAGGATACAGATAAATTCCAGGTGCCCTGAAAGAACCAAAATGAAAGATGACCAAATACAACTTCCTACCTGGTAGGTAGGAAGGCACTGGAGAAGGTCCAGAGAAGAGCAATTAACCTGGTGAAGAGCCTTGAAAACAAGTCTTATGAGGAGCAGCTGAGGGAACTGAGGTTATTTAGTCTGAGGAAAAGGCAGCTGTGGGGAGACCTTACTGCTCTCTACAGATACCTGAAAGGAGGTTGCAGAGAAGCTAGGCGCTGGTCTCTTCTCACAAGTAACTAGTGATAGAACAAGAGGCAATGGCCTAAGGCTGCAGCAGGGGAGATTTAAACAGGACATTAGGAAAAAAAAATTCACTGAGGGTTGTCAGGCATTGGAACAGGCTGCCCAGGGAGGTGGTTGAGTCACCATCCCTGGATGTGTTTAAAAGCCTTATAGATGTGGTGACTGGGGATATGGCTTAGTGGTGGACTTGGTAGAGTAGGGTTAATGGTTGGACTCGATCTTAAAGGTCTTTTCCAACCTAGATGATTCTATTTTTTCTGGACCAGGTAAGGAGATTGCCAGAGGTCAAGCTTTATGATATCAGTGAGTTGATAAAGGCTACCCTCACCTACAGGATCAGCACAGACCCTGTTCATTGCCATAATCCTGCACTGCGCAGAGATGCTGAAAACACTTTACATGCTGAAAGCAGTGTAGTTATATTGGCACAGAACTTCACCTGAATAACATACTGAACTACTTAGCAGGCAAAGGAACCCAGGGAGAATACCATAGTAGCATGACTAGGCTACTTCTGATACTGAAATCACTTGCCTCAGAGCTTGCTCTGCTACCTCAAGATAGCACTGCCTTGTGATGTGTAGTTGGACTTGAATGGTGTGAAGGATTAAAATAAAATTTACAAAAAATATTATCTGCTGTTTGTTTCAAGCACCAGAACTAGGCAGATGCTGCCTGTCAAACCATATAAAAATATTTTGAAAAAGTGAAGCCACAGATGGAAATAAGAGAAAGGAACTAAAAGAAAGCATGAAGTAGCTATAACATAGTGTTTTTTAAAAAAAATTTCAAAAAGTCACTCACTATTATTGTTGACAACAGAAAACCCAACCTTTCTTAGGGGTAAGCTAGATAAACCATTCCTCTTTCTCCCTCTCTTGTACTGATCATCCTTTCTTCCACCTGACCCCTCCCAATCAGATCAAGGGGATGTTATTAGTATAATTGCAGGAGTGAGAACAATGCTTTTCAATTTTGGTGCTACAGTCATTCACTGAAACATTTGCTGATTGAAAAAACCTCATGAGAATTCCGATTATCCTAACATTTCTCCCTGGGAGTGAAAGGGGCAGGCTTCCTTATTTCATTTTATGCAAAATTACAGTAATTTGTATCTGACCTTTTTGGAATAGACTGTTAAGCTTTACACTGATGGATTTTTTTCAGTGAATCAATTATTTAAATTACGGCTATCTTAAAAGGAGCAACAGGGTGCAAACAAGAATAGAATATTTAAATGAAACTGAAAACTGATTCTCCACCACTACCCCATTAACACATAACATGCTATTAGATGAAAATGCAACCTTGGGAGGTTTCTAACACTTGGATTAAAATTTAGCTTTTAAATAATTAAACTAAACCAGCACAAAGACAAATGACATTTCTGAACACTTAAAAAAAATGTCTAAATGAAAAAACAAGGGTAGTAAAAAAAAGCTACATCTATATGTGAAAAATAACTCAGAGAAATTAGTCATTTTTAAATAGTCTGAAATAAATTGCTCATTCCAAGTGCCTATCCTTTTAAAGAAATAAAGCAAAGATAGAAAAAGAGAGGGAAGTTCAGCAAATTGAGTGCAAGCTCAAATGCATTCCAGAACAGTCACCAGTAAATTAATTCCCAACTGGTATCACAGAAACAACACCTTTCTTTTACAATCTAGATAAACGGGACATGAGAAAGGCAACTGAATTGCAATTCATATGATAAATCCATCAGAAACCAATCTAAGCACAATTCTGTAGAAACTACTTTAGAGCAAACTGAGCTTAAACCACTACTGAAAACTATTCAAGTACATCTGTTTGACCTGAAGTAGTTTAAAGATATTAGTAGCTGAATATACTGTTTACAGAGATAAAGATATATTAGATTCAGGACAGCATAATTTCAAAATTATCTGGTGAAAGATCAGACAGTCATCATAAATTAGTATTTTTAATCCTTTCAGTCTCTTCTGGCTTGAAATACTATCATGGAGTTTTTACTTATATCTTGGGAGACTTTCACTGCCACAATTAAACCCTTCTTCAGTTGCTATGCAAAAGCCACCACTATTTCAGGAGGTGCTGAAAAGCCAACCCTTCTCCTTGGGAAATAACAGGTAACCAGTGTCAGCTTCCTGAAAGCAAGGTATGACTAATTTGCAAAAAAGATGTATTTAGGGAAAAATACTCCTAAACCATCACTCACATTGCTTATCGACCTGCATTACAGGACTTGACATGATTATTTCCTTTAACCACTTTCCTCCCCAGCACCTGGAAGAGTTTCCTGTTTCCCTCAGAATCCAATATACAAATTCTCGCCTTCCCAAAATAAATCTGGACTTTCCTTTCGGGAGAGAAAACATTTATATTAAGATTCTGATGTCATAAACTGCAATTTCTATATCCAGAAGCATCACCCTTCCACCTTTACCCAAAAGCATTGCCTTCTTCCTCCTTTGCTTCTCAACCTTTTGAAGCCATATCAATTGTAATGGTGTTTTCAGAAGCTTTGTTTATAATTACCAAAAGCCAGTTTTATAGTATTTGGAAAATTTTTGTTTATCTTCCAAAACAAGAGTGACTATAAATAGGACCTTTCCATCAACAACTTTTAAATATTTATTTTTTTAAACCATGTACTGAGTGTAGCTGAGATGGCATTAACTTTCTTCATGGCAACCCGTATGGTGCTGTGTTTTGGATCTGTGGCTAAAACAGTGTTAATAACACACCAGTGCCAGCTACTGCCGAACAGTGCCTGCACAACATCGAGCTTTTCCCTTTTCTCCCTCCTCCCCAGCAGGTATATAGCTTCTATACTATGGTATCCACAGGTCAATTTGATCCCCAAGTATGTTCTTTTGATTTTTAACTTACAAATTATCAATATACTGCATTAAGAAATAATTGTGAGTTATATATATATATTTAGTGAATACTAAAAAAGTTTAAGTGACCTTCAGATAGAAGTTGAACATTGCAAACTCAATTTGTTATCACCTTTATGGTTTATCAGATACAGATCTTCATAACAGCATGAACCGTTTCCTTGGAAGAAGGGTTGGTGGGTTTTTTTGATGGGAGCAGTGGTAAATCGTCTCTGAAACTTAGAAATTTTAGTCATACTGATAATTTATTTCATTCTGCATGTGTGTGATAAAAATGAGACAGTTTGTAGTATTTTTATTCAACTGAAAATTTAACCAAAAAGTAATTCTCAATCAATACATTTAACTTTAATTAAAATTTGATATCAACATTTAGTCTTTCTCTTATATACCAACAACATGTATCTTCATGATTTACAGTTTCTTCTAAGGTTTAAATCTTTTTCAAAGTACTGTCACTGGACGTCTTCTCTGAGAGTGTCTTAGACAAATTAATGAAATAACACATTAGCTTGATCACTTTATTCACAACAAAACTGTTCTTTTTTTCTCTTCATGGACTAATATTTTGCATTATTTTTCTTTTTATAAGGAAATCTTTGATGTTTTCATTTAAAAGTCATTCTGTAATTGCACAATCAATTGTAATTGCATGACTCAAGTTCTCACATACTATTTCTTAAAATTATAATAGAAAAATTTAAGATTATTGGTTGAATATAAAAAAAAACCCCACAACTTTTGCCACTTGAGAGAACTATCATGAAATTCAATTTAACATTATATTAGTCACATTCATAGTATTTCCATTTTTTACTATTGCTACTGTATCATGTTAAAGAAGCTCAAGTAGAATAACAAAAGAAGTATTCTTTTCCTATGAGACAGTTGCAATGTTTTAGGTAATTGAATACCATGCCACTGATTCTCATTATTTATTGAAAGCGCTCATTTCCCTTTTCTTAAATTTTTAAAGACAGTAAATCAAGCCTTGTTTTAATTATATTTTATGCTCAGGAATTTCACCATAAATTGTTGTTTCAGTGATGCATTTTTTCCTTGTTAATTCTTTTTAAACACTGAAACTAATTCACTGTCTTTTGTGGATCTTGAATTAATTTTCACTGTTTATTAGTTCAACTAATAAAGCTGAATACAATGAACAACTTATGCCATGAGTTCATTTTTTTTTTCAGTTAAACACAACTAACAGTTTCTTTTTTTTGGTATGTCTCAGTGCTTGCCAAATACTATGTTAAATTATGAGAACTATTATCATAACAGAGTAATTAGTAATCTAATTTAAAATATTCTGTAACTAATATCATGAAAATCCACTAATAATTGTTATTCACTAATAATCACATGTAAATATATTTAATCTTAGATACCATTTTTGTGCTACCTATATTTTTGGTTACTTGGCATTTAACATCTTTGAAAGATATAGCTTTAAATCCCCCAATCCAGACTGATCCAGATAAATAGATGACTAAAGACAAGTGAGACTGAGTTTTAAGTGACAGGTTTCAATTTAACTGCATTAATAATCTACCAGGTATATCATAATGGGTCACTTGAAGGCTTCTGCCATATAATTGATATTGCCTCCTCAGTCTACTCAGGAGAAGGTCAACTTGGAGACTAGTCTCCTTGTTGTGACAGGAAAAGTTTCAGTGTGTGAAAAAAAACCAAAACCAACCCATTAAAAAAAAAAATAAATCACAGCTAACAAAAAATCCCACCACCTCAAAAAGAAAACATCAAACCCCCCCTAGGCCCAGTCACTTTAACCTTTTGAAGAGTAGATGTTTTTCACCAGCTATATCCAACTAATAATTATAATTAGCAAGGGAAAAGAAGCAATTCTGAATGAAGGGACTCTTCCCTGTCCTTTGTCAGGCTGCTCCTCATTTGTAAGCATTCTGAGCTTTCCACTCAGATGTACATATTTAGCTGGTTATCCTCAGCTTACAGACATGAGTTTCATACTGGTGCAATTTTACTCTTTAGTGAAGTTACATTTAATTCAAACAGTATAAATAAGGGTAGATTAGATTAAAATGAGGAGCATTGATTTTTATCTTCATCTTAATATACTTTCGTTTGCAGAAGTACAGAATATTGAATAGCAACAACTTCAAGCCACAGTTTTGGTGCATACATAGTTGTGTGTATAGCAGCACCAATCTACACCTCCTGCATGACTGCAATTCTTGTATTGCACTAACTCATTTTAAGCAAATGGGATACAAGCTTTAAGACTGATAGCTGGAAGGCTTATTACAGATGCTTCAGTCCACATAAGAAACATGCATTTAATTAATTCAGATAATTCTCAGGACCAGTGCAGCATGGAATAGCAAAAGGTTCTTCAGGAAACAAAACAAAACAAACAAACAAAAAATCATTACTATGGCATTGCATCATGATTTTTATTTACTTTTTCCTCCTAATTAATACCTTGGAAATGCTATTATATTCATTTCACAGGTGATATCTAAGGAACTGAGAAAGAAATATGTGGAGTTCGTCAGACAGTAAGTACTTAATTACTTTGCTTGTAAAGGCATTTTTACTTAATCGGGTCCAAGTCAGATATTCAGTTCATCTTAAATGATTAAACATTTTTCAAAATTATGTGATAGTCCAACTTTCCATTCCTAGCATGCTCATGACAGAATTACATCTGAGCCTTTATTTCCCATAAATTAGGCTAACTTCTCTCTCTCAAGAGAGGAAAACTTAGAAAAGAGAGATAATGGACACATATTAGGACTAATCTTTTGACGAGGAGAGGAATTATTCCTTGTGAAAAAGTTTATTTCAGCATGCATTGAGACATATAGCAGGGAAAATATGAGATGAGCAATAGGTGTGTGTTAAACACAGTACCCACTATCTTCTGTATCTGAAGTGATGTCTAGCTGCAGACACCTCCAATGATTGGATGGATTAAGTATTAAAACATGATCATCCTTATGCTGTCTGCAACACTGAACTCCAAACACTGCTACCTCCTTGTTTATGACATGTAAAGGAAAAAACTAGCACATAAGAAGGTAACAACACAAACAAACAGCAACAAAATCCAACTGTGAAGGTAGATACCTGTCTTACTAATACTGATGTTGTTCTTATATTTGCCTTGATCTTTCCTTTACACATTAAATCTGTTTCAGTTCTTAATTTCTGTTAACTTGAGGTTTTAGTAAGAGACTGTCTTCACTGGCTTTTCCTGTTATTTTTCCAATCCATCCACTAGAAAAATCTTTGCATCTATAAATTACTTTCATATTTACTTTCACTTGTGTTTTAAACTACATAACTTTATAATTTACTTATCTTTTACATAGTAAAAACTATAACTATTTTGATTAATTATTAAGTATTATCATCCTATATGACAGTACTTAAATCTTTTCCCTCTTCCACCAAAATGACATTAGAATATTTTACCTTTCCCAAAGCAAACCATGTATTCCTAAGATCTCACTGACGTTGCCTCACTGGTTGCAGAGAATAATACATTGTACAGACTTTTTCTTAATGTCATTTTGAATAATGAATTGAAAAGAACAGGTATGAAGTTTAACAGAATATCTTATTTGAAAAAAAGGTAGTTGCCTGCAAGTATTAAAAAGCAAAATAAACAAAATATCCAACCCCCCAAGAAAACAAGCCAACCCTCACCCCAAATATTAAAAAAACCCTCCAAACAAAAAGCAATAAACAACAAACAAACAAACAAAAACCAATAACACCACCACCACACCCAAGCAAACAAAAAAAAAGAAATACACACAAAAAAAAACCCCAAACAAATAAAAAATCCAGACTATGACAGGGACAATAAATCACAATACTTGATTCTATTCATGGGGAAATCATGCTTCTGTTTATGATATGAAAAATGCTCTGTAGTGCATTGGAACTGCTGTTAGAGCAGGCAGTGCAGTACTATTTTGAGCCACCAGCATTAGTACTGAAAGTGTCAAAGATCCATCACATGGAAATGAAGACACACTGATGTGCTGTGTAATGTTCTGTTCTAAAGCCTTGCTGAAAAAGAGCTGAAAATAATAATAATAATGATAGCTTTTAAATAATAGCAAAGTTACATTGTTAGAAACATCATCACTATGTTAGGAACATCAGTTCAATACTAGTTAATAATACAAATAAGCAGAAATTCAGAATAGAGGACATTGCCTAGTGTCATTATTAGACCCCAAAGAAGCATGTCTGAAATGCAATACTATTGTCAGCTGCAACCTGAAGAAGAAACTGAAAAAAAACCCCAAACATCACCTTCTCAACAGTAACTTTTACTTTTGCATGAAACATGCTATTCAAACCTTAATTATCATGGTCAAGAAAATGTTGTTTCTCTGTTTATGAAAATTTATATTTAAAATTTTGAAAGGAAAAGCAGATAACAGAAAATGATACCTTTCTAGAATGGCTCCCAGTGCTACCTTCTTATTTCTTTGACTAAAACCATAAGAAAAGCTTCTTAAAATTTTTATTCTTATTACTCAAGAGGTTGTCATGTTGTAAGGTGAACAGTCATTAATGGGTAAAGCCTCAACTATTTCCCCATAAAACTTTGGGATCATTCAAAGGATATCTGTACTGAGATTATGTGCAGAGTGTAATCAGGTTTTTGAATGCTGCTGAGATAACTAGAGGGGCCAGATTTATCCTAATTTAGACATCTATAGGAGAGACACCATTTTCTAATTAATGAAGAAATATTTAGACAACTCTAAAAAGAAAGGTATTTAACCTTTAAAAAACATAAAGGAAATCAAACAAGTATTGGAAGAGGATACAGGGATGTTGACCTTCTCCACCTCCTCTCCCTCTACCCCCTTTTTTTATTGTTGTTTTGAATAATGAAGATATAACTCAGTTTGGTTGGTTTCTTAAAATAAAAAGGATGATCAATCTCATTTATAATATGTATTGAAGACCACCTTAGAACTTGAAAATTTGAAAGCTTTACTCTCAAATAACATTTAAAAAATAATATAAAAAAAAAGGAATGCATTTGAACTAAGCTATTAAGAAGCTACAGATACAATAGAGAAAGACAACCTTTAGAATACAACTAAATGATTACATTAACTACTGGAGGAAACAAAAATATAGTGGTTAGTAGAAACTGTTGCAAAGCAGTTGGTCCTGGTAACATATCCATAGCAGTATGATTCATGTTTTTACTAACTTCATAAAGGCTATGCATAATTTATTAGAAACTAATTTAGTCATGAATATAAATTTACTGGCAGTTAGAAAAAAAAGTCTTTATTATGCATATTTTGCAGCTCAGCTTCGTCCTTTCCTTGTTAAAATGTGCTATTATGGCACTTTCTTACATTAACTTCTGACTGCATAAATTATAAACCAGCAGGGACCATTAAAAAAAGTCTCACAAGACACATGCTTGTGATACTTATCTACAAGGACATCTTATTTATAACCCAATAAGACACTGTACTAAAAATACAACATTTTGCTTTAGGTTTCTTCACTGTATCTAATTCTCTTTTTTTTCCACCAAAGATGCAACTTTGTGGCTTGTTGTGAAAACTAGAAAGATTCTTTTCAAAATAAAAGCTTACATAAAATGTGATTATAGGTCACAGTTATTTTAGCCTTTCCTTACTACAAGATAGAAAAACAAAAACAAAACACACACATAAAAAATAACAAACAAACAGAAAAACAAGCAAATGACAAAACAAGAAATATCCTCCTATTAACTGCTCTCAACTCTCCTATTTCAGAAAAAAAGTTGTCAGAATATTACAATGATTCGGCAGTATGATTTTGGGCAACAACATGCACCATTAACAGTTTTCAGTATGCCTTAGAAGCAAAGAAAGCAAATACGTAGTGAGTGTTGACCAGTGCTCCAGTAGTGATCATGTTTCTGAAAAAAGTGTTATTTGGGGGGTGAAGGTGTGAAATTCTTATAGGTCAGGCCATGATGCCATTCAGAGGTTCACTATGATCTCTGTGGTATAAGCAGCTAAAAAAGAAAGGGAAAAAGTGAGAGGGGGGGAAAAGGCAAATAGATGAGCATGTGTTCCCAAACACCCAGATGATATATCTGTGCATAATGATTATAATACAAATGCACTTTTCATGTTCATAGGTCACTATCGTGTGTAAGATATTTGCTCTATCACATGTACAATAATATTTTTTTTGAAAAGCACCTTTCAATATAATTTTATAAATATGTTTAAAAAGCAGCAACAAAGAGCTAACAATGATATGAAGAAACAGGAACCTACTTTCTCGATGTCCTAAAAGCTCTTGCTGAGTCCAGCAAAAAGATGAATGAGGGAGAATACGATTACTCTTTTATAAGTGCATCAGCTGAGAACATACAAAGGCTTCAGGGAAGATAAACTATTTAACTAAACAACAATACTGGCAGAGAAATAAATGCATATAGATTGACCATAAATAAATTTAAGCTAACAACAGACCTCTTATGGGCTTACAAAGGACAGCAGAGATGGTAAAAGTACAATAAAAAAACTACTTTTAGATGGAACTTGATAAAGCGATGCTGTGAATTACATAAGATGGTTCTCATGACAGCCTGTGGCTAGACTTCAGCAAAAGGGAAATCCTTTCCAATCCAATATTTTTAGAACTGAACTTTTATTTCACTCAAAGAAAAATGAAACACAAAACTTAAGAATAAAGACAATAGTACAATGCCTCTCAACTTCTTACAACACATACATAAAGTGGACAAAAACAGACTTAAAAATGGACTTAAAAACTGACTTAAAAACAAAACCAAACCAAAACCAGCTTCTAATTTGGAGATCTGAGTTTTTTACAATAGGAAAGGTACCTAAATCACTATTATTAACTTTTGAGAAACTGGTTAAATAGAGCAAGTTTTGTGCCATGGCAATTTTCTTGAGGTCTCTTTCCTTCTCTTTTAGTTTTAACATCAAAAGCAGAAACATGCACAATATGCAGGAGAGAAAGGTTAATGTATTCTGATCCACAAAATATATACACACAGCAAGTAAAAGAAAAAAAAAAAAAAAAGGAAAAAGAAGAATCAGAGTTCTGAAACACTCTTTACTTTTTGAAAGCAAATCTTCTCTACTCAGAACTCTGTTACATTTTTTATGCCATTACCAGGCGCTGCACAACCAGCATGCCAGACGTGAGCATAGCCTTAATGAGCAGCGTACTAATGGTTTCACTAAAAGCACTTCAGAGCATCAATCCTGAAGTGAAGGAGGACTTGTGGAATCTTGAAGGGTATAAGCTAATTTGTTCTGATAAAAGTAAAATTCCAAGATTCCTTTAAAACCTCACACAAAGGTGGAAATGTAAGCAATACAAGAAATTAGGTTAAGCTTCCCTACTTTAAAAGCAGAAAGGAAAGCTTGTGTTTTATGTTACACTTCCCATTTACGCTACCATAGAACAAAACATTCCCATTTTAGTTAAGGACTAAACATTTACTATTCTGAAAACTGTGAAATAAAATATTCAAAATAGAAAAAGAGGTCAAATGTGTGATGAGTATGAAAGTAAAACAAAGACACATTTTACGCTGCAGCACAAAGCAGAGCCATTCTAACACTCACTTCTTCCAGTTCCCATCAATCTCTATTTCTTTTGCATAAAGCTAGGAAGTTTTAGGCTTTGCTCCATCTTTGATTGAAGTCTTTGATCCATTTATAATCAGAGACAGAGACACTAGCACAAATGCCAATCATTACACAAATAACCACATTATGCTCTTAGCCAAATGTTCCTTTGCTCTTCAGTTTTATGTGCTGCCTTACTAAATGCTGTCATGGAAAGTAACTTAAAAACCAATTGGTATCAACAGCTCATAACTCTCTGCAAATTTTTTATAAAATCTGCATGTATTTCCAGCATCATCCAAGCTGATCAGAAGAAGAAAATAAACTAATAAATAAATAAAATAATAAATAAATAAAATAAAATAAAATTTAAAAAAAAAAAGAAATAAATAAAAAAAAAAGAAAACAAAAAAAGCTTTTTTTGTTTTAGATGGGAGATGTTCTTTCTCTGGAAAAGATGCTTCCTGGCCTGTTATAAACCAGAACAGTTTACTGAGTTAAAGGCTTCTACATTTGGCCCTATGCATTTTTTCCCTAGAAACGCAGCAACAATCCATCCAACGTGAAAGTCAGCCAGCCATGTGACACTGTCCACTTTGGGTGGAAATTCTCCTTTATTAGAAACTGCAGAGCATGTGGGTGGGCAGGAGGGAGCAGGGCAGGGAGGTTTAGTCCCTGGCTGCCATTCTTTAGGCGTGACCACAATGCTGCAACCTCTGGCACGCAAAAGATGAGGAATGTCCCTGCCTCCCTTGGGGAAGTCAGTCTGATGATGCCAGGAGCTGTGATTTATCTCTCCAGGAATGTTGCCACCTGCAACTTCCCCTATAATATGATTTAAACAAGAGGATATTTTTCCCCAGAAACTGCCAGATCATTGTTTCCTCCAAGTGCCTCAGACAGGCGAGAAAATAAATGTGATGAGGAGTCCTCAGAATGGGGCACTGTGGCTGTCCTGAAAGCAGGGCAGGGATGCTGTGCACGGCTTGACAAAATTAAGTGAGCCTGACAACTCCATCACCAGTTCCCCAGATATACCCATCAGCTAGTGTTAAAGGAGCTGAAACTGTGTCTAATCTCTGTATTATCGTCCACCTTCTCTGCCTTTGTTGGACAGGAAACAAAGTGCATGCAGAAAATCACTGCTGGATGCATTTCATCATTCCACCAGCAGACTTCCCAACAAACTCCAGTGGCTTCTGTTATGTGTCAGAAGACAAGAGAACCACTATATAGACATGAATTGCTTTTCCCAAGTCTTTTTTAAAGCCTTTTCAAGTTTCTTTAGGCTCTCCCTCAAAAGAAAGCCCTTATGTCAACAGAAACTCTTGCTTAGATATGCTTCACCTGCTCTTTTTTTGTGAATGCACACGATCAAAGAATAACAGCTTTCACAGTTAATAAAACACAGTTACACAGATCCCACTTCACCCACGAAAGGTCAGACAACGGCAACACGCTCTGCGATAACACGAGAGGGATAACACTCCCCCTGAGCTCTCTGTGACAGGGAACAGGGAGTGTTTTAGGAACGTATTGTCCATCCCTTCAGGACACCTTGCAAAGATCTTACCTGTTCAGTGATGAAGGAGCTTGAAAAAGTGACAGCTGACCAAAAGAAGATCCCACAGCTGAGAATGATCTTTCTGTTGAAACGGTCACCCAGGTAACCAAAGATAGGGGCCGCAACCATGAAGCTACAGATGAAAACTGCAAAAGAGAGAGAGAGAGAGAAACGTTTAATAAACATCAGGCCATGAGCACGAAACCGAATTCTTCTGCAAGCCAAATCCTCTAGAGAGCAGTTCCATTTCATTAGACATTCTGCAGCCCTGACTTACAGAGTTGCGCAGCCTGATAGGCTTTCAGAAGTCAGCGTTTCCTTAATCAAACAGATTTTTCATTCCCAAAGAAACTTCAGATGAGTGAACTCGCATTGTATTTGAAAGCACCAACCCTTTGCAGTCCTCTGTGAGCTCAGAATCTGGGGATGGGCAAAACCAGGACAGAATAAATTAAGAGCTTCTGTCTAAAAGTCACTGAGAAGGTGAAGTGAAGGTTGGAAGGAATTTCCAGCAAACAGAAAGCAAGGCAAGGCCAGCTCCTTGTTGGCTCTTGCAGAAGAGATAAGAGAGAAATGGGGCACAGAAAGTGAAGTTCTTTCATCCTTCCTCATTGTATTTTAAGTCAACCATGAAACAGCAAGGAAAACTAGTGAACACTGCTATCATCCTACTGGCATCAGCCCTGCAGTTCGACAGAAAAATCTGCTCATAAGGTCCTTTCCCCAGCACTGAACTTGTATTTAAACCCATCACTGAGCAACAGTTTCACTAAGAGTTTTAACCTAGAAACCTCTAACATGTCAAGAATGTCCTTATCTGAATGACTACAAGTTCACCTTTCCCCTTTGCTTCCCCCCCAAAAACCCCAAAGAGCTAACCCAAGACCTTCTGCTGTGTAGGAATGAGGCTCTGGACAGAGTAACCTCTGCAAAATCTCCTTGACTTTGGGGTTCACCCCTCCAGCCAAGCTCAAAACAATCTGGCCAGTGACACCACTGAAAACATCTGAAATGAAGCACTCATATCCCATATTCACAATTAATTTGGAACTTGGCAGAAATTGCCAGGTTTTAAAGCTGATTTGTAGCTGGTCTGTGTCGGTCCACATTAGAAATTTGGATGACATACTGATTTTAATGCCATGTAGCATGAACTTTTTAATTTTCATTGGGTGTCTTAGATTCAGCAAACCCAAAAGCAGTTGGGTGGAACACCAGAATACCTGGAGATACCTCTTTAGCCACAGAATGACTCTGGTTAATTATCGGGTAGTTCTTGGAAGGCAGGGTGGGCTGCTGGCAGTGGCTAACCCCAGATGTCTACTTTTCCTTGTATAAAAGGGGGTTGGGAGGATAGAATAGTTAAAAAAAAAAAAAAAAAGGCAAGAGCAGAGGACACACACCCCATTGGCTGGAATGCCTGCATAAATTACAGAGGTTAAGCCCCAAATTATGAATTTTTCATGGCTGATGATACACGGTAGCTCAAAAATGTGCAGAATGCTGAACTATGAAATGATCTGAATGTCTCTTCCTTTTTAGTGTATTAAGATGTCAAAGCTGCTTTATAAATAATACATATCCATTTGCATCTATATTTTGTGAGCCATATGACTGCGTGTATATCAATTTCACACTGTGATATTTGATCGGAGTTACAGATTTACTCTTTTTACATTTTGAGTGAAATAAATGGAGGTAATACAGAGGTGTTAAGACATGACAAGAAGCACATGCAACACTCTATCACATGTATTTCAATAGTACTGCTGTGAAGGATGTTGCTGTTAAGCTTGCACAGAAACCCTATGAAAACCCTACTGATAGTCAGGCACAGAATCCCAGCGTGGTGGGGGTTGGAAGGGACCTCTGGGGATCATCTGGTGCCACCCCCCTGCTCCATCCAGCAGGGTCACCCAGAGCAGGGGGCCCAGCAGCGCAGTGTCCAGGGGGGTTGGGAATCTCTCCAGAGAAGGAGACTCCACAACCTCTCTGGGCAGCCTGGGACAGGCTCCCACACCCTGATGGATGGAAGTTTCTCCTTATGCATCCGTCCCAGACCAGTTGCAGGTCTCCAGCACAGGGCTCTGCTCACTCAGACTCCCACCTCCCGCTCGGTCGGTGCGTGCAATGCTTGGCACAGCCCAAGAGCCCCGTGGTTCTGCTGACCCTGGATCCCTGCTCAGTCACACGGCAGAGTCTGCCTTGCTAAATAAACCCACCCCTGCAGCTCTCCAAGCAGCCCATCCCTGAAACCCTTGATGTTCAGTGAACTTGGTTCTAGTAGACCAGACGTGGCTTACAAATCTCTCCTCTGCAAGGGCACATCTGCACTGGCCCCGGTCCAACAAGGCACTTAAGCACATGCTTATAGTAAGCACTCCAGAGTAATCAATTCCATGATTAACTGCTTTCCTGAATTAACACCACAGTGCTCGGCACCTTGCAAAGCTGGTGCAGCAACCTGGCACGAAGGGGACGTGACAGTTTATTGGGAATGAGAAGCAGAAAATGACTGTGACTCGTACAGAGCGGGGTGCCCACTGCAATTAGACCTTACCCTTGGAAGGACACTGAAATCATTCAGCTCAGAATCAGATTTTCTGCCATTTTTATGATGTAAAAAGACATGAAGCTAAAAAGGCTTTGGAAGGAAAATCAGAAACATGCAAGTCAGCATCCCACCATTTCAAATACTGAACAACCTGATTAATTCAACTTCAAGACATAGAGGATGGGATCCAAAATGTACATTAACCAGGGGCATGATTGGCTTCCATGACCTCTGGACCATAAATGCAAAGTCTAATTCTGGAATTTGGGCAAAACAAGGGAAAAAAAGCACAAACCTCCTCTTTCCAGTAAAACAAACTAAAAAAAAAGATTGTCCGCTGCCTTTCCAACAAGACACATCCTGCTGCTGCTCAAATCCCTTCCTAGGATTTATTTTTGGAAGGTTCCGACTGGAGCTGTGAGCTTTGTCACCAGTAAGCAGCTGACTTGACAGCTTCACAAGGTGTAAAACGAAAGGACAACAGAATCTAATAAATAACAGGTAATGGAACACAGCTGTCATAATAATAAATGCCATTTATATCAGAGTATTTATGACCCAAATATGCATCAGAGCATTGATTGACTCAAAATAAATGCAGAATATGATGGCTGTGCGGTCTGTCAAAAGGATGTGCCCGTTACAGGCATTTCCCATGAATCAATTTTTGCAATTACTCCTGCAGATGACAGATGAGACTCCTGAACCACAGCCCGGGTCGGCAGAACAGAGGTGAATGAAGCCAGGGCACGGTACCCGGTGGGATGGAAACCCGAGTTACTCTAGATCAGGAGTTGAGGTTCTGTGACAACTGAATACCACAAAAGAGAGAGCTCAGCTGGCAGACAGAAGACTGTCAGTTGGAAAGAGGGGCAGCAGAAACGTGATTCATCTATAGAGGAAGGGGGCTGCAGCGTAAGACAGAGGGATGTACTTCAGTAAAGGAGCCTGGCCCTTGCTCCAGCCTCTTCCTGTTGGACTCCTCTCCTCTCTTCCACAGCATTTTTTGCTCCTGACACTCACCCACTCCTCAATTAATACCCAAGCGACACCAATGCAGCTGCAGCTTTGGCTCAACCCACTGCCACAAATCTTTTCTATTAGGAGAGCTCTGTGACACAGGCTGGCATTCCATTTGCCTCTTCCCAACCAACAGCTACTCCTCCTATTTACATTTCAAGCCATCTCAGAATATTACCAACTCTTGAAGAGGTGCCCAGAGCAAGCCAGGGCAGAGTTAGAAATCTAGTGGGATTTCACAGAATCACAGAATGGCAGGGGTTGGAACGGACCTCTGAGGATCATCGAGTCCAACCCCCCTGCCAGAGCAGGACAGAACTAGAGCAGATCAGGCAGAAATGCATCCAGACAGGGCTTGAAAGTCTCCAGAGAAGGAGACTCCACAACCTCTCTGGGGAGTCTGTTCCAGTGCTTTGCAACTCTTAAAGTTCTTCCTCATGTTGAGGTGGAACTTCCTGTGCTCAAACCTGAATCCACTGCCCCTTGTCCTATCCCAGGGCACAAGTGAAAAGAGGTTGTCCCTGCCTTCTTGACATCTAGCCTGTGTGCATTTATAGACATTAATTAAATTCATTAGATTAGACAGGCTTTGGGATGAACTACCGCAGTGTCGGCGATCGCCTCCAGAGCAGCTGTGGGCAGGGACCAGTGCTAGAGCAGCTGTGGGCAGGGACCAGTGCTAGAGCAGCTGTGGGCAGGGACCAGTGCCATCAGCCCTGTGCTGTCTGCCTCCTGCTAACTCCTCTTGGCAAAGGATCTCCAGCAGTGCCAGCAGCAGCGGCTCGCTCCCAGTACCGGGTGGAGCCGAGACGCATTTCTGCAGGAGCAAATTATCACGTGAGCAAAGGATGAATAAACAGACGCCTGACGAATGCCACCCCAGGAGGGAGGTTCTTTTAAGTACAGGTATTGTCAAAAGCAGATCCCAGTTGTCTTTCTGCCTCCCTTTGTGGCTTAGCCGCCGAAACGCCGACCGCGGTGAGAACGCAGCGAGAGTCTCCTTGGCCCAACAGGATGGCTCGCTGTCTATTTCTGCCTCCGAATGCCTGTCCCACCCTGTACAGGTGCACAAGCACTTCTGCAGCCAGCACTGCCCAGCCTTTTCTGTGCCTGCCTGGAATTAGAAAAATGTGCAGCATAAAAAAAAGAATGAATGAAAATCTTACGCTTCCTCTCCTCCTCTCCTCCGCCCAAACACCCTCCAGAGAAGGAAAGGATCCTCCCCAGCCTCTACTGCCACTTCATGTACTGGAGCTGCAGTCATCTTTCAGGGATCATGGCCAGGGAGCTGCCATTCAGCCCACACTTTCCCCTCTCAAGAGCTGTCTGTGTACCCAGTGGAAAGGCAAACCCCCAGACATCGGAAGGAGAAGAGGTGAGAGGAGAGGGAGAAAGCACAGACTTTAAATTTAACAGTCACAAAAAGCTCCTGCCTGCTGGAACTAGACTTCATTGCTCTTTTTTTTTTTTTCCACTTGCCCTCCACACAAAAATTTACTGGCTTATCTCTACAACTGTTCCCTGAAATGGCTCTGAGCCATCAGCTTTCCACCCCTTGTTTCCACAGACACTGTTGTCTCTGCTCTTTTCTTACGGGGACTGATCAACCCTTTGTGTCTCTGAGGAGCCTCTCCTGGCAGTGGGTTGTCCACGCAGTATACCCAAAGAGGACAAGAGGCTGCATTTCCTCAGTTACTGGAAGGTTGGGAGGATCACAGGCACCTCCAAGAAAAGATCCCTCCTTTCATTTTTGACCTCAACCAACAGAGGTTTTATTTTTTCCTATCGGGAACAGTCCTAGAAAGGCTCAGGTAGAAATAGCTCGCTCTACACAGGGATGCTCAGCAAGAAAAAAAAATAGTGGCTATGTTTGAGCTGTGAGTCAGCACGAAACCATATATCCCCATCTAATTGAGTGCTGACAATGTGTTTGGCTTCTCTGGAACACAAACCGACAGCCTCTGCCTCAAGGGACTGGCAAGCCACTTAGGCACAGCAAACAACTATGGGCTGTGAGGTTGTTAATATTTTCCCAACAACAAATTTCCAAACAATGAGAACACCTAAACACCCAGCTCGCTCTGGATGGGATAATTTCTGGGTGTGTACAAGCACAGTCCTGTTCTTTCTGCGTGAGACATTGCCCTGCTGGGATTTGTTTGAGCCTCTTCCACTCTGGGGACTTTGGGTTGTGAACACACGTGTTCCTCAAGCTGCCGTGGGACCAGCTGCCATCTACCTGCAGTGGGGAACAAAGGCTCTCCCAGCAGCCCAACCAGCCCTTCTATTTCAAAGAAATCTTTGCAGTGCTGCTTTAGTTTCATTTTCATTCTATTTTATGCTGTAACACATAACGTATGCACGGGCACATACACAACACAGTTAATCACGGTGAGGCTTGGGACACTTTAGAAAGGAAGTTAAACATTAATTTCTACTTCAGGGCTAAGGAAATTAAAACACAGGAAAGTGACCTGCCCAGGATGAACTAGAGAAATCTGGAATCCACACAGTTCTTCCAGCTTCAGCAGTGTCCTGTTTACAGGGCCACATCTATGCTAAAGGTATTTCTGAATCAGAATTAAAAGTGAATTTTTTTTTTCCTTACGGCACCACACAAGCCAAGCGTGAACAAAGATCCTTTTGTGCTACCTGACCACCAAACCTGACAGTTCAAACACGACGTGGTGAGAGAAAAACAATACCTGACTATGGGGCAATCCGAGGCCATGGGAAATCTCAGCTATGCGATTTCAAACACTCATCCTTTGACGGAGATGAATTCCTACAATACAATTGCTCATACCAAGTATCACCCTTCGAATCACCGTTCTCACCAAATCCTATAGGTATGCTCTTACATCACGCCCTGTGTTGACTTTGTTTCACTTAAGTCAACAGATGGATCACGGGGCTGCGTTTTGTCAAGTGCGAAAGACAAGCTCCCCGGCTTCCAGACGATCGTGTGGACCAGAAGTTTCTGACAAGTGTAAGGAGTTTTGAGACACACCACCAGTTCCTTATGCCGTGCAAAGCTGTCATATAATGACAGCATCGAATACAGGAGCATTTAAAAAAGGAAAAAAAAAAAAGGTCTTGAGAACACACCTAATTAATCAGACTCAAGTACACAAATGTTTGGTTTGGACGTGGCCTCAAACGCTCTCCCAGAGCAGAGCACAGGACAGGACAAGATAAAGAATTTCATAAATGCTCCATTCTTGTGTCCCCAGCAAATTAACGAGGAGAAGAGCAGTGCTGTAAAAGGTGTGGACCTGATTACTCCCACTGTTTGCATTCTCTGGCATCTCTGTTTGGCAGGACACCCTAGATTGTGTTTCCCTCGCTGCAGATGCCACTCATCAGTATTCAAGCTTCAATCTTGCCTTCTCCATAAGGGAGCATGTTGCACCATGAGGTGCCAGTTTTCTCCTTTGAGAAAACTGATAGGAAACATAAACATGTTTAGGATGACTATATACAGTTGATGTACACATTTACATTGAGAAGAAAGCTGCTGCACCATGCTGCTCCATTTCATTTGCTGCGACAGGGTCAGAACCCAGTTACAAAAACACACTGATGGAGACAGACAAGGCCTGAACATGACTTTCCTGGCAAGGTCACGATTGACACAACAACACATAAGATGCAGCCTTGGGAAGAGTTCAGTACCGAGAATTCCACCCCTTTTCCTGACTGTAGATACCAGATTCTTCCCAGAGTTAGCCCTTATATTCCCAGCAAAGGATATCCTGAAGGCTTGGTTTACTCACCTTAGCCAACAAGAATAATTGCTTCAGTGGGAATTGCTGGGAAATCCACTCCTCGGGAACAGAGAATCAGATAAGGACAGCCAGAAACCCAGTCCAATAACACACTGAGGCCACTTGAGCTTTGAGAGGAACTGTGTTGGGCAAAGAGCAACCACTGTGGTCAAAGATGAGTAACTACTATCAAAACTGCTCTGTATATATACATAGTGTGTGTGTGTGTGTGTGTGTATATATATCTCGTACAGCATATCCTTGATCCATACAGTGGTAAGTCATGTGATGTTACAGATGTGAGAGATTATGTCACCCCGAGCACTGCTGCACAGGGATGGAGAAATATTCCTCTGCAGTCCCAAACGCCGAGACAACTGCTACCAGAAATACATCTAAAGGAAGTGAAGGCTAAAAAGGGAAATGAGCCTTACACGTGAGCACCACTGCCCACGTACTGGCAACAACTAAAGTCCAGTGGCCATGGCAGCTCCTCCTGTCAGTAGGTTTACAGACAAAAATCATCCAAATACAAATCAAACCATGAAACACTCAACGAATCCACCTGCAAAAAAAAAGACTTTTGAATTAAAAGCCAAGATCTAAAACAGCAATCAGATTTTTGTTTAAAAAAAATGAATTTCCAATATGATGTCAACTGAAGCTGCATTTAAAGATTCAGCCGTTCATATCTTGCTTTTTGCTAAAGCAATGAAGTGGAAGGTTATTTGCAGCTATTATTTCACAACCAGTTTCCACATCCACTGAGGTCCAATTCTACCATGCCGTATCTCACAGTTTTTTATTTAAGTGTACAGTGGCAAAAATACCATTTGATTGTGCTATTCAGTCTCTCTGGATGTCCAGCAAACTTATTTGGAGCTAACTTACTATGAGATTGAATTTTGAACAGCTCTACAAAAATAATTTAAAAAGAAAAGAGGAAAAACCCAACCCCACCTTCTGCTTTTCACTTTAGGAATTACAGTGATTACATTTATCACTGTTTTTAAGGAATTTGGGCAACCTGACCATCAATAAACCAGTTACTGTATTCCTGGAGATGTGTTTCATAACCCAGTGCTGCAGGCAGCAATCCAAAGCACCGGTTCCGGAGTACAGCCTGCAGTCCACCCCTTCCCTTGTGCCTAAACTGGAGCTCACCTGACCCTGCAGCGAGCTGTTTCTGGAAGACCAGCAGAGAGCCAGCCCTAAGGAACATCTTTTGCTTTGAAACGAAGAGTTTACCTGCTGGCAGAAGGTCTTCTGTGGCCACACAGCGCGTTCCACTGAGGAATTGAAATTTATGCCTGAGAACATCTGAGGAGGAGCAGACAGCACCTCTACCCATCAATTAAAAAAAAAAAAAAAATCAAATCTTTACATCTGGGTCAGTTGCACAATCTGGTTCATTACGTGGTGGCTGAAAAGAGGGGGCAGGAACAGGAGGCTGTGGCAGAGTTTGCTTCCCAGAGAAACGCCGTACAAAAGACACGCAAATTATTGCCTAAGACAGCTTTAGGTTGCTGACGCTTAGCAGCAGAACCCAGAAAATGTGCTTGTCTGGCAGTGTTCCAACCCTGCTTTTGCATTTCTCACCGTTCGGAAATGAGTGATTAAATAAGTCAAGGCCGGTTTTGTTTTACAGCCTCTTCCACTTTGAGCTGGTTTTCTACAAAATGCTTTCAGCGTGGTTTGATTTAGACTCCTGACCAAAGCTGGTGGAAGGATTGAGTGGGCACGAGAGCTGAGCTTTCTGTTCCAATATAACTGCTTACGAATCCCCAGTGGCAGCAGAGATCAGAACCTCTTCACTAGTAAACACATTTTAGTACTTGTAAGTTCGCTGCATCCCTGTAACGTAAAAGCTTATTACTGGGAAAAGTACAGAGAGCATCAAAAGAAGTTGTCAAAAGGATGAAACAGGTCCTTTTACAGTAAAACAGTAAACACACTGGAAAAGGAACAACTGATGTAGGATATAGAAGAGATCTAGCACCATGGGGAGCCTGCAAAAGGGGAAAACTGAATCACCTCCTCTCCTAGAAGACTGAGCAGGTAGCATCTAGTAAGACTGGCGATGGCAAAATTCAAATCAAAGGAGATACTTCAGGCACAAAATTTAACTAAACACTGAGATTTTTACCACAGGGGGCTATGGGAGCTCAGAGTTTACATTATTTCAAAACAGGACTGGACAAAGTCCTGGAAGAACACTAATCTAAGGAAGAATACTAATTTAAGAAGATAAATCCTCTTGTTCAGAAAGTGCTCAGCTATCCAGTTTGTATTATCACTGTAATCTTGTCCAGTGCTTTAATTTTTTTTTCCCTATATATGTGTTATTGATCACAACCAGAGACTGAATAATAGACTTAAAGGACCACTGGTCTGGACTGATACAACTATCCCATATTATTCTGGGGGAAAAAAAAATAAATCATTAGGAAGACAAAATTGCATCTGCATCATGTTCACCAGCTTGATTAGGTAATGGCTTATTAACATGTTATTGACTTGCACCTAGAATCATTTCTAAAAGCTGGAATGTGTTTCACAGATACCTTTCTAAAACCACGAGCGACACTGTCCCTGCGCATGCAGACTCACAGGGCGAAGGAAAGAAGCACCCAGTCAGTTCACAGAAGATCTGTCCACTTGTCATTTCTTCTCCATTTGGTTTAGCTGGCTCTGACTGTGCGAGAACTGGTGAAGACAGTGGAGCAAAAGAGGACAACAGCCCTTCCCGGCCGCAGCCTTGGTGCTCACCCAGTGCGTGACACGGGCTGGTTTGCCGTCGTGCAATCGGTTCCAGGGAAACCTCATTAACTTAGCTAGCCAATTAGGATGGATTTGTATCCATTCCGGTCGATCCCGAATTAGACATGAGATCCTAGAGGAATGGTCAATAGCTTTGCAGCACTGCACCACTGTGAGTGATGCTGCTCCAAGACTGGGTTTGCCTCACCACGACTAAAATACACCTTGGCTGCGGCTCCAGAAGCAGCCAGTCGTCCCTCCAGCACCCACCAAAGGCTACACCTGAAAGAACAGCAGTTTTGCTTTTGCCTTTCCGTGCAGTTTTCCAGGATGTCCTGCACATGTGCTAAGCCTCTGAGAAGGTCAGTCCCAAACACACCTCCAGCAGTGAGGAGAGCTGCTCCCATTTGCCAGGAGGATGAAGATCCTCAGGGGTCAAGGCTAGAGGAAGGTGTCTTGAGGAAAGCATTTAAACAACCACAAACCCAAAGGATCTTTATTTTATTCTATTCCCTTTCTCTGCTTGAGATCTTTCTTTTTCCACAGCAGTCAGGACAGCAGGCACACACGGCAACTGCATCCACGGGAGCCTTGGGGAACAAAGGTGAGATCTCCTGGAAGAACTGGCCAGACTTTCCCTTGCGCCGGTACCTTGGAGCTCGGGTGGCCATCTGGTTTTTCATCAGGGGCCTGTTGAGGACTGAAAACTAAGCTTGTATCTTTTCTGGCAGGGTCCCTGATCCATGGCACAGCAGTGCAAGCAGCAGGCAGGCAGAACAAACGGGTGACCAGACACCAGCCAGTTTCCTTAGGGCAGACCAGTTACACGCATCCTTGCCCACAAAGCCCTTTCGACCATAGCGTGCACTTCAACATGCCAAGAACGACAGCCTAAAGCTGATAATGCAGCATAATCCAAATCCCTTGATCCTTGAAATCTGCATTGAGTACCATGAATTAGATTTAACTAGCAATAAAATACTTTAAAACCGTTACTCTCTTAATAGAACGATGCATCGTTTGTATCTGGTACAAGGAGAAATAACGTTCCTCCTTTCCAAGTTGAGACAGAGGGGGAAGACTGGTTTTATCCTAAAATGGGGTTTATCTTCCTTTTTACAACAGCACCACTAATCCGCCAACCTACCTCAACTGACGCTTTAATTTCAAATAATTAACTAGAGTTATTCTGCCTCAAAGAGAAATCAGCCTCAAAATCTACTTCCTGCGGCAACAGAGGACAGGAGAGAGAGGAGGCACTTGGAAAGTACAGCATATTTACTAACAAATTATCTCCTACATCTCATTTACCAACAGCAGCAGCTTCACAAGAACAACACCACCCTTGGAAGTGCTTCCCCTTCTCTTCACCTGCTCTAGTGGGAGGTGTCCCTGCCCATGGCAGGGGGGTTGGAACTGGATGAGGTCCCTTCCAACCCTGACAATTCGATGATTCTTTAGAGTGGAATCAAGAGCGTCTCGTGCCACGGTACAGTCACTCAGGACAGCTAACTCAGTTACAGCTTCACGCCAGGGATCCGGGGAAGGCTGGTGCACAGATGCTGGTTTTGCTGGTAGCTGTGGCCAGAAGCAGCCCCTCAGCCAGCACCTCCCACCAGGGGACCAAGCTGAGGGGGATTTGGCAGCTCCGAGTCCTGAGGGCTGTGCTGGTGGGAAGCGAGGGGATGCTGCAAGGGGCAGGGCAAAGCACCATCAAAGCCTTGCAAGCCCCACACGGCTCCACTTTGGGAATGGGGAGGGCAGTTCTTTGCTGGCATTCTCCCCAGGCAGCCAGTGGGACTGGCTGATTTCTTTTTAATTGTTATTACAGTTCTTTAGGGGGTGATGTATAGTAGGGTTGGCAAAGGACACGCTCCCTCTTTTGAAGGGAAAGTGGCCATAGTCTCATTTTAATTACTCAGTTGGCTATCAACTGAGGGAGCACTGACAGTCTCATTATCAACATTTTCTCCTCTGGCCAGGACAGAGTTGCAAAATGAGACTTTGCTCTCAAGCTTTTCAAGCCTATCATTGACATCCACCAAAACTGCCCTACTGAGAGTTAAAACTGAAGCCCTATCTGCAGATTGCACATTCCAGAAAGCAGGCAAGCACTGGGCAAGTGCATAGGAAATGCTTTGGAGTCAATGGGAGACTTCCAGGGCACTCCAGATCCTGCTTCACTGTTATCACCCAAGTGCAGGAGCACCAGAGCACCAATGTCTGGACAGGGAAGGACAGGGAATCATTCACAAAGTGCATTTGTCCACGTGCAAACAAAAATTATGTCGTGTTTTGGTAGAAAAACTCCTTTCACACCATTCTTCTACAAAATTGTTACCTTTCCAATTCAAGCCATACATCTGCAAGAGTGCTTTTAGCAGATGGGTAAAATGGCATCTTCTAAAAATCAATAAAACCTCAATAACTAAGAACATTGTCCATCTGAAGGGAAAAAAAGTGCTGCTTCATCTCTGTGCTGCTTCGTCTTCACGGGTGTCAGTTCAGATTTTTCTAGACAGACTAACTTCACCCTGGTCTCATGCTGCCTGCCTCTAGTTATCTGGAGGAAGGCAAATGTTTGTCAGATTAAAGTGAATTTTAAAGGATTAAAAAATATTAACTCTCATCACAACAACTTCGAGCTATCAGTCTGAAATACTAGATCTTTATTCACTTGCTCTAAGATGGAGGCAGCACCAACAAGGGGTATTGCTCTTAAAATCCTGCCATCTGCAGCCTTATGCCAAGTCACTTTTTTAGGAATAGAAATCACCAAGGAATGGGAATATGCTAAAACCCCCAGAAGATATGGATGCAAAAGCACTGTGGGTGATTGCTTTTGTTTGGTGCTAACCCAACAGCCTGTGATTGTCTTATTTTCCTCAAAGTTTTTCCTCCAACTTTCCCCCCTCCCAAGGATCTTAATATTTGTTATAAACAGCTTCATATTTATTTGTGGAGGAAGCACATACATTTCTTAACACTGCCCACCAAACCTGGACTTGTAAAAAGCTACTTGCTGGACACGGGGAATTGCAGTATTTTGTCCTGCTCAATCGCCTACGTTTTTCTGAGTTGCCTGTAAAATACAAGAGGGTCTCATGCAATGACAGCTCTTGCTATATAAGCCACCACCCATTAGGGACTGGACCAAAACCACACTAATTTCACAGAGGAAATTTCTGTAGTGCTGCCTAGGCTTCAACTCAAAGCAGCAAACCAGAAGGAGAGAAAAGCATCTCTCGATGGAATCTCACAGTTTCAACTTAACAGTGGCGTTCATCTTTCTGCCTAAGGCATTGGCAGTTAATAAATAATAACCAGTCCCCAAATAAAAGATCTTTCATGTAACCTCAGGAGACCACTTCATAAGAACACAAGAACAATGGCAATAGATCAGAAAACCGTGTAGTTTGGCATCCTGTGTGTGACAGGGACAGCAATCAGAGCCTGCCGAGGAAAGCACACAAAATTCCTGCACAGGCAGCTGAATGACTCAGAGCCTGGCTGAAGACCTCCCAAGAATGTTATAATGTGTTACCCACGTAGAGATCTGGTCTTTGGAGCTCTGGCCCTCACAACACTCCTCGAGCCATTCATCTCCACAAGCAAACTGCCCACTGCTGGTTTTGGGGTGCTTTCCAGCAAGCTGACTGTCCTGGGAGGACAACATAGGAAAAACACACACCTGACCTTTTCAAGATGTTCAGTACTGGATGTGCTTTTACATTACTCCTCGGTTTTTAAGAGCAAGCAAAGGAATAATACAGCTTGTCTTTAAAACTGCTCTAAGAAGGAAGGGAAGGGTGTGCATGGGAAGACAAACTGTGACTACAAGGCTGGCTGAATGCGACTAGACACACTGGCCAAGTGTCGAGAGGGTAAATGCACTTGCTGTCTAGTTTCATTATGAGTCACCAATTCTCTAAAAGCCAAGGAAGGAACCATTTGCACTCTCACTTAACCCTGTACCCTGAACTAATTCTTACTTGTTTTATTACCCCGGTCATTACACTTGCAGTCACAGACGCTGTGTTTAGACATAAACAATTCAGCGGTAGCTGCAAGGGCCAGGCAATAAAACACTGAACCACTAACCTGGGCCCGTTAACAGTGCAGAGTGGGTCAGGGAGCAGTCTGGATGTGCCAGACAGCACATGGACCTGCTGCAGTAGGTCCAGAGGATGCCATGAAGATGGTCTGAGGGCTGGAATGCCTCTGCTGTAAGGGCAGGCTGAGAGAACTGGGGGTTTTCAGCTCAGAGAAGTGAAGGCTCTGAGAAGACCTTCTTGTGGCCTTTCAGTATCTGAAGAGACCCTGTAAGAAAACTGGGGAGGGACTTTTTACAAGGGTTTGCAGAGATAGGCCAAGAGGTAATGACTTCAGACTGGAAGAGGGCATTTAGATGAGAAATTAGGAAGAAGTTCTTCACTCTGGGGGTGGTGAGACACTGGCACAGCTTGCCCAGGGAAGCTGTGGCTGCTCCATCACTGGATGTGTTCAAAACCAGGTTGGATGGGGCTTTGAGCAACCTGCTCTAGTGGGAGGTGTCCCTGCCCATGGCAGGGGGGTTGGAACGAGATGATCTTTAAGGTCCCTTCCAACTCAAATCATTCTACAATCTACCTGTGGCAGAAAACAAGGTTCTAGCCCCTCAGCAGTTACCACGCTACTCTCTTCTGCTGTTCAATATATCAAATAACTCCACCTGTGCTTAGCTTAGGGACTGGCATCTAAACTACAAGAATAAGGCTTTCCAGACAAACCAAACCCCTTTCCCGACAAGATCCACAAGTGAGACACAGATATTAAAACCATGGTTGTGTAACATGCAGAATACCCTCAACTCCCACAGCTCTGTGTGCCTGGCACACTTTAGAGGGACTGTGATCATCACTTCAGAAGCAGTGGTCTGAGCACAGGACAGGGGTCATAAACACCTCCCGCTTCCTACGCAATTCCACACGATGCCCATCAGCACTTACACAACCCTCTGCCAGGGTATCGAGCCACAGGCTTAACCATCTCATTCTTCAGATGCCAGCAACACTTCAGCAGGTTTTCGTACCACAAAGTAAACACAAAGACACGTTGCTGTCGATGGCAACGGGCAGTTACACACTGACTGGTGGGATGGGAGACCCGAACAAACAGCCGGCCACAACTGAACGCCTGCCACGACAAGCAGTCTTCGTCCTCCAGTGCCTCAGGAAGCCTCTCTCTCAGTCCTAAGTGGCTAGTGCTATTCGACAGAAATTATCTGCTGATTCAGTTCTGCAGTATTTAGAAACCCTCTCGCTGTTACAAATGGCAATTCAGACAAAGAGCGACCGTTTCCCAGCGGCTGGGCGGCCTTCAGAAAGGGATACCTTCAGTTGGGGAAACTGGTGAGATACTGGTGTATCCCAGTGTTTCATTTGCCGTGGTCTGTAAAAGGAAAAGGATGAAAACTACAGTAGAGAATGAATCGGGGCTCTGCCTGTCTTACAGTTGTTATTTCTAAGATGGTCACCCCCAGGAATTTCCAAAGCATCATCCCTGACTTGCAAAAACACTTTAATGGCAAGTTCAACAGGAGCTTCAGGAGTGAGCTTTGCTTCTACGGATAAAAGAACACGACCTCTGCAGAAGATCCCCGGGTTAACAGCAGTTTCAACAGCCACGGTGCGTGACTGGACCCTGTTTGAAACAATTTCTTCCTTGGGGTAGAAGGAGTGCTACTGGCAGCGGCACGCTGACGTGGGCACAGAGGACTTGCAAAGGCACTGCCTTCATGCAGCACCCCTTACAGTAATGGAAAAGGGAAAGACAAGATCTGGTGAATCTGAGGACTGCTAACATATTAAAAAAGCCCATTTCAATCAAGCCTAAATATACAGGAAGTGAGACTGATGACTGAGCAGTGGGCCCATCTGAAGTCAGTCGCTGTTCAGTACCTACTCAATTCCCCTCCCTTGAGACCACACTGTCCCAGGCTGCCAGCTAAGCTTCAGTGTGAGCTCTTCTACACACCTGAAAACTGAACCTTGGGGGAAAGGAAGGTTCCTTTAGCCTGGAAAAGAGAAGACTGAGAGGGGATCTTATTAATGTTTACAGATATCTGAAGGGTGGGTGTCAAGCAGAAGGGGCCAGTCCCTTTTCAGATGCCCCCTGTGACAGGACGAGAGGCAATGGTAGCAAGGGGAAACACAGGCAGTTCCACCTCAACAGGAGGAAAAACTTCTTCCCTGTGAGAGTTACAGAACCTGGACCAGGCTGCCCAGAGAGATTGTGGAGTCTCCTTCTCTGGAGACTTTCAAGATCTGTCTGGATCTGTTCCTGTGTGAGCTGCCCTGGGTGATCCTGCTCTGGCAGGGGGTTGGACTTGGTGATCTCCAGAGGTCCCTTCCAACCCCTACCCTTCTATGATTCTATGAAAGTTGTTATGGTGGTGCCAGCAGTTTGTTTGTCTGGTGACTAGACCATGAAATGTAGTTTCTGGACTATGAATCCATAAAGGACAAGTTCAATAAACACAAACAAGGAAAATTAACATGCTTTTTATACACAGTGCAAACATTTTCTCAGCTCGGTGTGTCCTATAGTGTATTGTCCAAGTCATTGGAAGGTATAACATTAGCAGCTGGTAGGAATATCTCACTGGGGAGCTTTTAGTAAAAATTCAACATCCATTGTATAATATCCTGTACCTTTGCTGCTATAAAACAGCCTCAGTCAGAACCAGGACAACTTTGGACAACCTGCTTCTCAGGAAAAATCTGTTGTCTCCCTCCACACATTTTTTCCCAGAGATATTTTCTTTTTGTATGTTCTTTGTCTTGCCACCCTCGCCCCCAGATAGGACACATTTTATATCACACATACGTACCACTACAGCCGTGGGTTTCCAAGCGGTTTGTGCGCAGCGTGACCGCTGCCTTGGCCAAAAAGCTGAAAGAAACGGAAGGCTCCGGATGGGCAAACCAGAACTGAACCCCCCTGCCCTTCTCAGCTGGTGATGCCAGACCCACACATCGAGGGACTGAGAAGACCTGACCCACTGGCAGGTTAGATATGCACTTGGGGGGGTTCCTCTCTTGGAGGAGCTGCAAGGTCGTGTTTCCAAAGCACGCTCAGCGCCGTTTCACTTCACATACCCCAGTCTGGACGTTGCTTGTGAACCACAGATTTTGCACGCTTGTGACTAATGGCCTAGGGCACTGGACAGCCCAAGAGCTGGGGCAGGGCACTAGTCAACCAGATTCCACTTATTGCATCCCCGTGGAAAACATCTGTCCTTCCACAGTGACTGTAGCCAACAAACTCCAAATGCCTTCAGCGTAACAGCCAACTTGCAAGGCTGGTGTTTTGACAGACCGTGACGGATAGCAGGGAAGCTAACTGTCTTGAAGAAGTACGGTTCTTTCTAAGAAGATCTTATCACATTTCATAAGAAATGCAACAAAATAACCCTTAGAGACAGATCCTTTTTCCAGGCCCACATGACTAAGCAAAAGCAAGCAGGTAGCTGAAGACAGTTTCAGCATCGTGAGCTACAGCAGCACAGTAATTCCTCAGATTTACACATTCCAGCAGTGCTCCCGTGAACCCTGCCTGGGGGACAGCATATGGGCACCATTTTGATGGTGGAAGATGTCAGTTAAAAAAAAAACCCAAACAACAAGGGACAAGGGGGACTGGCAGGGACCAAAACAGCAAAATTGTGAGATGTTTTCATGTTTGTGTTCTGCAGATTTAGCCGTAAGAAGATCAATAAAGGAAATGAATTTATCCGGTCAGACACTTGCACGATTCTCACCATAGTAACTCTCTACATCAGCCCTCCTGAACTAGTATCTATTTTTAGTATCAATTTTTTAAAGGATCCTCAACTCAATCACTCCTTTTGAGCTTGCAATTTACCCTGGGAGTAATTTTGCAGGTGGAATTAGTGCCACTTAACTACCTTGATTTGCAGGCACAATTAGTAAGCTGAGCATTTATATATCCTAAACTACACCTGTAAAACAGAAGGCTGCTTCTAAAAACAGCCCCTGTGCTTAAAGTGAATGCAACCCAGTTCAACAACAGGTGGTTCTCTAAAGCACCCTGCACATTCCAGAGTAAGGAATTAAAAAAAAAGACCCTTACTATTTTTTTTTTAAGTGGGAAAGTTATTCTTTAACTCACCCATCTTTCTTACGTGACTCACTCTCGTCACAAAGGCTCTCATGAAATAGTATCTTTCTTTGTCAGACTTTGTCAAGGACTTCTAATGCTCAAAAGGTGTCACCAAAGGCACTCAGGCACTTTTATTGTTATTGATATTGCCAGGTAGGTTGGACAAAACCTCAGGATGCTGAATATACAAGCACAGAGCTGCCACCATTAATTACTGTGGTGACCAGGACCACTCAAATCCCAGGGCAGGTAGAGGCAAGGATAAAACCAGTAACTGTTATTAAGGCAGAGTTAAAACCAAAGAATTTGGAGCATATTTCAGACATCCTTCAAGGAAAACAAAATAAAACCCAAATCCCTAAAAACCAAAAGCCTATCTTGAACCTTTCACTCAGCCAAAACTCTTAACAAGGTCAATTTTAACAAGCACTTTATTGCAGGCGCTTGTCTCGCCTAGAGAAGAAAGGGAACAGGGAAAAGACACAGAGAAGATAGGACCTTGGTCAGTACCACCAGCAGAAATGTAAAAAGAAATCAAATCTCTGACTGCTTTACCCATACTGCCTCCCTCATTCACTTCCAAGTCTACTCCAATAGCAATTTATTGTAACCATCCATTTAAAATCAGTGTAGCTCCAAATAAACAAGTTATTATAACTCCTTAGTTCTTTAAGGTAACTCATCACAGGAAAGGTATATTTTAATTAATGTTCTCACTTCAATGCTACTGTCCCTCAAGAGAATAAATTAGAGTTACCCCATTTCCAGTTCAGCTCATCCACAAAGAGCAAGGAGAACCATGCAGCAGGAGAACAAGTAAAATAAATCTTGCTTCTGTAAACATTAGTTTTCATCCAAACTTTTCATCTGAAAAGTCTGGAAGGAGAAAATGGTTAAAACTGTCCAAATGTTTAATTAGGAATAACCTGAGATATAACTGAGTGGGGGAATAAAAGAGGTCAGAATTGAACTTTCCCTGGAAACATCCTTTCCACTGAAACCAAAGCACCTCCCCATTTGCAGCAGAAAAGAAGAATATGTGCTAACCCCTCCTCCTCCTATTCATCCCATCAAATAACTGTTTGGATTTCATCTGAGATTGAAGCCATCCTCAGTCATTTGACTAAAACTTGAAAACAGGTGAAAAGAGTTTTAGCCAAAAACCGTTCACATTCATTTACATTTTTTGTGTAATTCAAATTGGGGGAAGCAATTGACTGTGGCCACTAATCCTTTCCCTCCCAAAACAGGTTCCTGCATAATCTAAGCAGAAAATTGGTCTTTGCTCTATAACCTTACATGAGTATCCAGGAAAAATCCTGGAATATGTGCACGTATAGGGGGTAAGGGGAGCACACTGGGAGATTTCTTTTGAATTGGTGGAACAATGCACCATTCATGCCATCCAGACTTACTTGTGTTAATTGGAATCTAGTTCTGCAGGCCAGTAACGCTACCAAATACCGTGAGGAATGTTCACTTTTTATGCAACTGATGGTCTGGAATTCATTTTCAGAGCCAGGTATATGTGGCTGCAAATGAGTCACTCCTCAAGTGTGTATGGGCTACACGTGGGAATCACTCCTGCCTGCAACACACCACCTGCCTCAACAGCTTGTGATAGGAAAGGCTATGGTTCCCAAAATGGTGTTCCACAAGGTAACAGCAAGGGGTTTTTTTCCATTTCTGTAGTGGTTTGTTGATAAATAACTATAGGAGTTTGACTGTGAGGATGCAGAGTGATCTGGTACACAGCCCAAAGGGTTTGAACAGCACTGGTTTGGAGGAAGAGCCACCTGGAACTCAAGACTGGACATCAGAGAAGCAAAATCAGAACTATCTACATCAGAAAAGACTTCCAAGATGATTGAGTCCAACCATTCACCATATTCTACATGTCCACTGCTAAACCAGGGACTCATCTAGGACCCAAACATTCCCACTCCTTTGAAAACACCCCGCTGCTTCCAGAGTCTACTAGACACCTACTGTATTACAGCAAATGACATCAGTGCTCTCTGCTTCCCTGCGAGGTGGTACCTCCAACGCTCCAAAGCTCCCTTAACACTCTGTCAAGACTATTTGGTTTATCCAAATGATTTCTCTCTCACAAATCAAACACCTCCTCCAACAGCAACGCTTCCAACAATATTAACTTGGAAGTCTCCCAGCGGGCAGGGACCAAGCCTGACCTCTCCATCACCCGCCTCAGATCCCTGTATGAGGAGAGCTGCTTACAGTTTTCACACCGCAGTCTGCTGCCCTGCAGAACTGTAGGTTTTGCGCTCTAAGAAAATGAGAGTTCTTCAGGTGTGGGAGGCAAGACAAAACCAAAACAATCTTCAAATAAATCTTTTAAGACAGAACACTTACGGCTCCCCTGGGGTAAAGCATATTGAATATACAAAATGTACTATAAAAGTTAGCTCTATTTTCTCACTCCCAGTTCATAGAAGACTCTGATCTAACTTCCCTTAAAGTCAAGGCAAAAAGTTTTGCCCTCTGGGCAAACACCTTTAAATTGGGCCCAAGAGGTATCAGCAGCAACTATATGCACAGATCTAGATCAGGGTACAGTGGAGAAATACAGGGCTCCTTCTGATTTAGATCATATACAAACACCCCTCTGGTCAACACACTTGAAAATTAAACTTACAAGCTCAGTGAAAAGCAAGAATTAAAGCTAAGCAGGTTTCCCACTTACTACCAAAAGCTTTTAGTGTCACTGCAGAAGGGGAGGAATAAAACTAAGCTACCTGCAAGGTACTAAGTACTCACCTCTCCTCCAGCAACTGGTAGGCATTAGATGTCTAACAACAGCATTAAAATCACGGTTACCGTAACTCAAGTGTTCATCTCCCTTTTTCAAAACTCCAAATACTGGGGTAATGGAAAAAGCAAAGGTGGCAAGACGAGCCTTTCTGAGCTATTTGTGCATGAAACACACTATACAGTGCAGATGCTGGCCACAAGAGACTGCATAGCTGGTGTTAAGAGGAAGTTGTTGTTTAAAAGGATTACACAATACCAACAAAAATCCAATCTGCCACTATAAAGAGCTTGAAAGAAACCCTGAGGTTTGAGGAACGAGCGTAGGGGAAGATGGACAGGCTATGTTACAAACTGTTAGGACTTTGGGTGGAATGATAACTACTTCTCTAAAATCTGTGGGAAATCTTTCCCCTCATTATTATAATAAATTACAGAAGTGAACGCAACCTTGGCAAGAGGTGCTTGAACTACAGCCTGAGGGAAAACAGGCCAATCTCTACTCACAGAATTGACATGCCCCAGGCAGCACAAGTGCAAGTTTCTCTAGCAACAATCAGCCCAAGTACCTGCCCTGTCTGGAAGGGCAATAGTTAGGACAAACCTTTCTGCAAAGCAGGGAGACAGAACGGGAAACTGAATTGTTATGTGGTGTTAGTGGCCCTGCAGTATCACAAAATCAAGATACTAACGAAGACAAGCCAGCCTGGAGAGTTTCCATGTTCTAGTAGCCTGTATTTCCTTGCTGACACGTGCAATAAAAAGATGAAGTGCAACCCTGGCTCAAGCATTTACCTTCTATCAGCAGGAGGCTGCTTCCCCACCAAAGGTTATTTCCTTTGCCATCCAGGGTTGTCCAGTGCTGTAAACAACATCTTTATAGTTTGGTCCTTGGTGTCTGGGCGCTGGGCTAGGGCACAAACACATCTTCCTACAACCTGCTCAGTGATTCGAGAAAACACCTTCATTCTTGAGCGCAGGGAGATTTCCAAACAGGCTTAACTGCTTTCATAAATCAGCCCCTTCGACTGCCCTGACTCCTTAGCCTATCAGACACCATTCCAGCACACAGGAAAAAAGGAGTGTCAGAACTTGGAAAGGACTTAGGTGTGAAATAATCAGGCTCTGGACTATCTCAATTTGCTGTGCCTTGATAAGCAAAAGACCTACCCTTGGCACAACGTTAATCAAGGCATACTGAATGCAGAGCCCTGCTTTTTCATCTTTATTGCTTCAACTGGAGCTGCCCTGTACAAACTGTTTAATCTCTAGATCAGCGGCACGCTACAGAAGGCTGGAGAAGTTCAGAAAAAAGGATATAAAACCTGGTATGGAGGAGGAAACGGAGGAAAACGTTTTATTCATTGTTGAGGAGACTCAGAGGATCTCCTTCTGGCAGAAAGAGAGCTCCACCTTGTCCTGGCATTCAGAGCCTCAGATTGCCAGAGAAATAACCTGGATTTACAGACTCTTAGCATGGCTGGGGGGAAAGATAATGAGAATGGCATGATCTGCTCTGGGTAAGGACATGGTGGTCCAAACCTTTTGCAATCATAAATCAAGAAAAGCAACTACAAAGCATTCTGTCTTGCCTTCTGGATCAGTCACCCAAGATACCAGGGCCTTGGGAAGTGCTCTGGTGCAAGAAGTCATTTGCTTGAAAGGAAAGGCAATTAATTTTAAATAAAAAACAGGAAAGTATCCAGAATATGAGTTCCTCTGTTCTAGCGAGAACAACAGTGAAGCAGGTGCAGTAGGAAGTGAAAGATGCAGATTTGATTCAGTTATGCATAGCCCAGAGGAGGAGCTAGACAGAATCTATTCAGGTAGAAGCAGATGGTAGAAAACGGGGCACCTGCAACCCATGTCATATGCACACATCCAAAGTTAGGATCTAGAGGAAGTCAACTCTGTGTGGAATAAATGAAAAATGATAGAGTGGTACAGACTGCCAGCAGAAGCCAAGGACAAGAAGATGGGAGTCAAAGGGATTTGAAAGAAAAAATCTTCAACTGAGCAAGTCTGATTTATCCCATCAGTGCACTCCACTTCTTCATGTCCCCCGCTCACTGCACACAGGTATAACTCAGTTGGTACAACCCCAGCACCCTAGAGTTGCTAACACATTTGCAAGGGTGCAATCTAGTGCAAGGTTACACTAGGTCAGCTCCAGAGGTAGGGGAACTCAGGTAGGTAAAGATTTCACTTTCCAAATGAACAGAGTATTCAGTTGGAATCGACCCTTACAGGAAACAGGAGCCCATGGCAAGACTTATAAAGTACCTGGCATTGCTACAGGCTTCCTGGGAAACCAGGGCTGAAAGGCATTTGGGAGAAAGCCCATCTCTCTCCATGGGAGAAGAGACAAGTCCTTTCAGAGGCCCAGTTATCTGTGATTATTTGTCTTTAATGAGTCCTTCCAGATCTCTCACTGCCTCACATTTCCTTTCTTCTGACCTTATGGTATAAGCTTCTGGTGAACAGAATGACATCCCTGTGCTCTTCATGAAGACACTTTTCCCTTCTGCATTTCAATGCAGTTCTTACCATACCCCCCATCTGATGCCTCACAGTTTCCACTTGCAGAAGTCCCCACTGTTTTATGGGCCTTCCCCGGAGCTTGAGCTGCCCAGGCTAGAAGATGACAGTGCCCATTAACAAGGACCCTATCTCTGGCTCTAGGCAGTAACCTGGTTGAATGCTGTGTGTTCAGGAACTGGACCACAGTTCTCATTCTGGCTCTGCCTCAGATCCGCTGTGTGACTTTGGGCAGGTCATTTCTCCCATCTGGCTTTCTTGGTTTCCCCATCTGTAGAGAAGGGCAAGCCTCATTATCCCTCCCTATATAAAACACCCTGAGATCTACAGAAGACAAACAGCACCGAAAGCCAGGCACTATTATTATTAGAGCTCTGGTGTGCTAAGTAGATACTGGTAAGAGACACAAAAGCAAGGTAAATCCAAGGGCAAGGAAAGCAGACAGAGCAATGAAACACAAAAACTGAAGAAAGAAGGGGGAAAAAAATAAATCTTGTGAAAACCAAAGTACAGCACCCGGGCACTACTTCTGTGTTGTAAGTGAATGTGGAAGGATAACATGATTTTGAAGCAGTTCTACAAATCCAGCTGTTCAACTTCTCAGTCTTTGTGGTTTTAGATGCCTGTAGTTTTGGTGAGTTTTGCTGCTACCTCACTCCACACACGGGAAAGACTTTCTGTGTGGTTTGGCTTATAAACGTAGTGCTTGATACAGCTGCACAGCTCAAGTAGGCAAGAAGATGTTCTGTCACCTTTTAGATCAGCAAGGATTATCCTTTCTCCAACTGGAAAAAGCAACCAGTAATATGAAAACCACATGAAAACTTGGATGCAGACCTGCAGGACAGTTAAGGGAACTAATATTTGTGTAACTGCATATGTTATAAAACTTCAAAAAGGAAGATCAGCACAGAATTAACACATAATCAGGAGATAAGTGAGGCTCTGGAATCAACACAGTTATATGCCCATTACTCTACAGTGCTACTGGGCAAGCAGCAGTTGTGATCCATCTGTCAATGTGTCCTTTGCTGTCACAGGATCCTTGCTGCAGAGACTACCACGTTCTGCTCCTTTCCATTATGGATGAGGCTGGAGTGTCCCTGTGATTTTTCTGTACAGAGAGTCACAGTGCCCCCTCTAACCAGTTTTCATTGTATCTCCCAGGCAAAGAGCAGTTTCTGTCTTGGGATTAATACAAAAGAAGGTAAAAATTCAAAATCTGTCTTTGCAATTCCTAAGAAACCAGTCACCTTTGCTTTCCAGAGAGTAGCAGCAGCTTGGAGTGTATGAATTGGTTTATCAACGTTTGGAGTGAGAGCTGAGATGGGCTGTGCCTGTAAAGAGCAGGTCACAGGGTGAATGCCGGGTCATACATCACCTTTGGTGGACTTCTTTCCCCCTTCTTGTTTGAGTTTTCAGTACCCTCTCTTCCTAAACCCATGTGCTGCCTTGCTTCTCAGTTAAAAGGGTTTTCTTTATTATTTTTTATAGCCTGTTTGATGAGTGATATGAACTGCCGGTGAATACCACGTTTCACTCCCCCTCATTAACATTGTAAATTAATTTAGGACTCATTTAGATGCAGGATTAACAACCTGAGGACTAATCCTCTCTTTATTCAGAGGACATATTCAGGATGAGCAGCCTTTCGTCTCACATCACTCAATTAGCTAGCAGGACCATCTCTTGGGAATAAAACGAGCTTTCTGCCTCTGCAAAGGAACTGTTCAAGGTTAAGGCAGAGGTCTGGGAGACATCAGTCCTGGTCCCAGGTCTACTATAGCTTCCTCTGCAACCCTGGGCAAATGCTTTTACACTCCGCATCTATTTTCCCCCGTTTGCAGATGTAGAAAGGTCAGACTAAGAGAACAGAGAGAAGATTAAGAGCAGTGTTTATGGTGGGTTAGGCCAGCGTGGTTTATTTCACCAGGGTTAAGGTTACATGGGCCAGCTGCCAATGCAGAAACTTGTTGAGCTGAAGTAATACATTTAATAACTTTTCCATTATGCGCCCCTACCCTAAATTACGTGGAATGGTGTTTTATTTTGGGAGCACTCCTTTCCTGTGATGGCACAGCAATTAACACTTTATTAGCTATCTACGTTGCAAGGGCAAAGTCAAGCCCTCAGTTTTCAGATCAGAAAAAAAACCCAAACCAAAACAAGAGAAAATGATGCTTTTCTTAAAGCAACAATCAGCAGTTACAAACCTCTTGACACACTCAGCAGCAATCTTGCAATAGCTCAGTGGCAGTGTTTTCAGACGCCCTGTATGTTTGCTAGAGAAATAAATAACATTCCCTGCAATTAACAAATGAACTGCCCTGTTGGAGCTTAGCTCTTACTCGCTGTCAGTAAATCATCTGCAGAAGGATTTCATCCAGTGAGAGGAATGAAGATTAAATACATGCTTTGGCAAGTGTCATTTTCCACCAGAGTATTTTCTTGAAGGCACTTTGTGTTTAATGATACATTGAGGACTTGTTCCTCTGAGTACAATAAATAAACACAAATAATTGCTGTAGAAAGGAGCCTGATGGACAAGCAGCACCACTTTGGGCATAACTGATTGATGCCACTTATAATCAGCAGCACTTGCAGAGCTCTGTTCTGGACACGTGCTGTACACGTCAGCCGAGCTGAACGCTGCCAGCCCACAAGGAAAGCCTTTTTAAAGCCCTACTACAAACTGTTATTAATTGTTTTGCGTTGCAACGTTACCAAGAAGCTGTCAGCACAGACGAGGACCCTGCTGTGGCACGGGTTGCAGAAAATAAAGAGGAGATGATACTGCAGTAGTTCACATAGTTCCAAATGATGGAGCTCCAGAACATTCTCACCTCTAGTGTGATCATGAAGAATGAATGATTTTAGACACTTTATTGCCGGCTACAACTTCATGGACAAGCTCCTGACAGGCATTTGGTATCCACTGTGACAGTGTTAAAGAATAGCATGGAAAAAAAGGTCTTTCTGACACACTATTTCTAATCCTAATTCAATTCTAATTTTTTCAGAGATATAATTGTTCCAGTGTGGTCCCCTCAGGCAGATGACAGTGACAAGACAACCATGGCACCACAAATCTATGACTTCAACCAATAATTCTGTAGGAAGTTTTTAAACCAGACTGTTTCTCTCCTTAAAATACTGCTTTTGCTTTCTGGCTGGTCCTTTCAACTCTCCGGAAAGATCAAGTGTGCTGTCATAACTACGTGAGACTGCTACTCAATGTCATCAAATCCAGCTTGCTGACAAAGGTGCTCCTCTAAACCCTCTCAGGACTGGACACCAGAAAAGCTGAGTTTGTCCTGGGGTTGTACAGCTCTGTCTGGAGATGTCTGTGGCACTGAAACGTCACAATCACAATAACCCTACTTCCTTAAACACCAGGAGGGGAATGTCTGAAGCTAACAGCACCAACAGCACAGGGATACTGTAAATCCCTGAGTTACCATGAATGCAATGGTTGTTTGCCTTTCCTTGCACTTTGCATCTCAGGCATTTGTCCTGATGAGTTCTACATTTTCATGCCACACCATACTCCCAGTTGCTGTACGTTCAGCAGGTTCTCCGTAGATCATGTGAAGAGCATCATACATCACACTTACTACCACCCCACAGGGAGTTAAACTAACAGCAGGATGCTGTTCTCACTTATCATGGGTTTTCTGATGTAGGGGAAGTAGCCTCCTCCTATTTGATTTTAGTTGTCATAAGTAATATTAGGTTTTTTTGCTTTTGGCCCACTGGGCACTCAAGTCATTCTAAGCCCCAATCCCCTGCCCACCAGCAAATCAAACCAAAAAACCCCCCAAACCCTCGTGTTCATTCACCTTCACAGTAAGAGTGTATTTCACAACCAAGGACCATAACTGAAGAAATCTGAAAGGACCCTTCCAAGAAGAGGAAGGTTACAAAAGCCAGTAAGAAAACACTCTCACCTGTCTGCAACAAGCCAGCCCCACTGTCCTTGACTCCAAAGTGCTGCTGGATGTCTAGTAACACACCTGCAAGGAAAACAGAGAAGAAACTCAGTGCCCTCAGCTTTTGAAAAGCAGCCAACTCAAACCTTTAGTGAAGAGTCAGCAAAGCTTCAAATTCCAGTAGTTTAAGTTTGCAAGTTGGCTTCTTTTCCGTACGTGCGCACTCCGTTAATTCTGGGCTACTACAATAACAGCAGAGGTAGACACAACATCATGCAACGAGTTTAGGAATGAAATCCTCACGTGTGAGAAACTGGGCTTTTCTTTCTACTTAAATAAGATCAGGGGTTTCTTTTCGTTTGCTTTCTGCAGAATCCAGATCCCTCACTTGTATTATTTCACAGAGATACAGGGAAGCTGCTCGGCGCCTTAGGTGCTTCAAATGGTTCGACAAGACAGACAAATTGAATCCAAGGCAAGTTTTAACAAAGCTCTCTTGGGAGAAGATATGACACGTCGATAGGAGCAAGGATGGAACCTTTCACATTTAACTAGTTGGAGAGGGTTCTCCTTTCCAAAACAAACGTAGAACATAAATTTCAAATAGCTTAGTAAAGGTGGGTAAGTGACCAAATGCTTTAAAGCAACTACAAGCAGAAACAAACCCAATCTTCTCTCTTCTCTGAATCCCCAATAAGTTGGCATAAGCAAAATGAAGGGGGTTTGTAGTACTTACATATTCAGCTAGATTTAGCACTTGGGCATCAAACCTGTTAATACACGTAACGTCAGGTACATGCAAACAGAGGTAATTTGTAGCCCTCTAGCCAACAGGGAAAACCCAGGAGAGAGCTTTTATAACTCATCTTGGGGAACACACGTCTGCCAAGCTGTAGATGGTCCAGTTGTGTCAGATAGGGATCAAGAGGTCTGGAAGTTTGTCTAAGGTCTAAATAAACCGTACTCAGACTTCTCGGGTCTGGAACAGAGAGACTTGCTCTCTCAGTATCTAAGACTTATTATTTAGGCTGCTGCCTTCCCCAAAACTGAGGAGATGCAAGCTCTTTATTAAAATCAAGAAACACCATTCTAAAACTATACTGAGCATCTATAAAAGTTCAAAATCTGATCCGAGGATTTATCCAAAGTGATTCTGCTCATCACTGCAGGTCACAGGCATCAACCAAGCACCAACCCGAACTCACTCGCCATAAATATCTCAGCTTTTGGCACTGCCAGGATCACACTAAATGACAAAAACGAAGAGATAAAAGACCCAGAGATAACTATTCCCAGAAGACATATGGGACAATGCCAAGAAAACAGATATAAATTAAAGGTACTGAAGGAAAAAAAGATACAGAGAAGGAAGAAAAAGAACCCAAGAAAGTTAATTTGTCCTGTTCTGTGTTACTTGTACATCACCACTTAGGCCCAGCATTCAGGTTGGCTTTTAGAATACCAATATCTGCCCAGTAACACCAGTTCAACCTCCTACAACCACCCCCCTTCCACACTCTCTCATACTGTTTAGCCCCAAGCAGAGAAGACTCAGGGTGGGGAAAGGTGTGAATCTTATCTATGTGTATCAATACCTGATAGGAGAGGGGGTGAAGACAACAGAGCTGGGCTCCTCACACTGGTGCCCAGTGAAAAGATGAGGCAATAGGCACAAACTAAAATACAGGAAATTCCATTTTAAAGAAAGAAAAACACTTTTTACAGTGAGAGTGGTCAAACACTGGAATAGGTTGTCCAGAGAAGTTGTGGGTTCCCCATCCCTGGAGATATTCAAAACCCAACAGGATGTGGTCCTGAGCAACCCGCTCTAGCTGACCCTGTTTTTAGCAGGGGGCTTGGACTGCATGATCTCCAGAAATCACTCCAATCTCCATTATGCTGCAATTCTGTCCTTTTCTGAAGTCTCAAGTGCCCGATTACATACAGTGTGACAGTTTTACCCTGCCCTGCCTACAGCAACATATTCCCAGCCATGCCAGAATGCCAAAGAGGCACATCCAACCACCAGAAGTTAAGAGGACCAGGAGCCCAAGATGTGATGGAATACATAGCCTCAGAAAGAAGATTTTTGGGTTTTGGATTTGCATTAGAAACCACAACAGCAAGTGCAAGGGATTACAATGGTGCCTCCACTGTAAAGCAGAGGAGATCTTCCAGCTCATTACAAAGAAATCATCCATCCAGTCACAACAGCTTCACAGTTCCACAGTACTTTTTCCCACAGGAGATCCTAATGTGTTTTACAAGCTTGAACTACTGTAGCCACCAATGAAATCCATTCAGGACGCAGCCACCTTGGATTAAACCTACAGTTTTATGTGGGTGGTGGAGAGGGAAGTGGGTTCTGTGGACGGGCAACGCAACAGGATAATACAGAAACAAAATTACAAGTCCCGTGTGAGCTTGGAAGGAGGTCTCAGATGCTTAAGAGAGATCTGCATGTCTAATTGACATGAATTTCCCACTTCAAGTCTATTTTACATTCTCTTTGGACTACAGGTGTTTTGGTATGGGATTTAGAGCATTAAATTAGAGGCAGCAGCAAGCAGATGATGCAACACATCTAAGAAGTGATAGGAGTTTCTGTCTGCTGTGGGAGCTTTCCTGCTCAGCACGCTCACAGGGGAAGACACTCCTCCTCTCTGAAATTTCCTCAGCTCTGTTTCCACCTCACCATGGCAATGACTCACCCCGAACTTTAATAAGATTCAGGGATACAATTAAGCAATGACAGACCAGGGGAGAACACAGGAAAATGATAGAGCTTTTGACTTTCCCTTCTGCTTCTAGATCATGGGAAGACAGAGATAGATGGAGCCAGGCTCCAAACAACAATCATGTTGCTTGTAGAGATGTGCTTCCAGGTGTCTGCCAGGACCTGATGCAATCCAAGAAAAGGAAGCCACCACATGCAGCTGACAAGGCCTTTCTTGGATTAAAGTTCCTACCTCTGTCCCTGGAGGATCTCAGAATAGCCATGAGCAGTGAGCAGGCACCACTCTTCCTGAGACAGCCTCTCAGCAGGGCTGATGACCATTTGGGTTGTCTTTATGATGCCAGGGCACACATTAGTGCCAGCACCTATTATTTCTTAAGCACATTTGGCATTTTTAGGACTGCACAAACATAGAAGACGCACGGTGCCAACCTCCCAAAGCATCTTACCAGCTGAACTAGACACTGTTAATGCTGAGGTAGGGCTTGGAACTCAATGAGGTGAAACACAGGCAGCACCTAGCCAGGAGGGCTGATCAAGATGGGCACAGAGACAGGACTTACTGGGAAACCCAGACAGAGGAATGACTAGTTACTTCAGCCCTACATAGGTTACTCTCAGAGGCCTGCCATGCTAGTGTCTAAGTAGCTGCCACAGACACCGAGGCAGATAGAGAGTTTTTGCAGGAGCTGGGCATGAAAAGGGACTTTGAAGAGCAATTTGCAGGATAAAAGGTCTTTGGGTGTGCAGTGTTAGATAGGGAGGGAATGTCAGGTAAAAGAGGAAGAGGACCGTGGCTGCCCTCACCCACTCAGAGTGTCAGAGGGTTTCTAGGATCTAGTGCAGGATCCAGAGGACTGCTGACATTTTTACGGGCAGCTTCACTGACAGTGAATATGAAAGACCTGATTTTGAGGCTTTTGGAATTCAGGTCTAAATTTAATGGCCTAAGTTATCTCGGATTTAGGGGAAATGCTTTGGGAAAGGCAAATTTTCCTGGAAGTGCACCATTTAGGCTTCAAACAGGGAGGTAGGTGGTACTGACACGCACGAGGCAAGCGGCTTGCCTACACTTACAGTTGCAAGACTCTGTTTTGTTGAAGGTCACCTGATATGGGGCAAAAAGATGCTCTGAACAGAGGGTCATCTTAGCAGAGAAGTTTTTGGTGGTAACCACCATTTACAGACCTGGTTCACAGCAGCTCCAGCGTGCAGGGTGCACTGGTTATCCTTTATATTTAAAAGATATGTGGGCCCTTCACCTAACCACTGCTACCTGTATAGATGAATAAAGAGTCGCCATGGTAAAAAACACCGTTCATAAGCTAAGCCACAATGAAATCACACTTGCAAAGCAAAAAGAAATTAGAGCTTCCCTGAGAGAGCCCCATTTTCTACTCACCAAAGCAAAACCATCAGGATTTGATTTCCAGCTGCTTCTGAAGCAGGTGGAAAACACAGCGTTAGGCTGTGCAGAGAGCACAAAGCTCCAGAAACAAAGCCACAGGTTTTCAGCTCACCAAGCCTTGCATCAGTAATGCCAATGCACGTTCTTCAAGCACCGCATGTGTGCTGTAGTACCACTGGCCAATGTTACTTTAAAAGCACATGCATTTTTAAAGGTATCTTTTAATGAGGAAAAAAGATGGTGCTTGAAAGGGACCATCCCACATCTTTCCCCACAGCGCAGGCTGGGCACTGACAGCAATCACGTTGTGCCCCCAGCACCTTCTCTCCTGCCCCACTGCAGCCCTGGACTTGTGCCTCTCTTCAGGGAAGCCTCAAAGGAGGTGGAGGAGAACTCAAGCTCACACCCTCTTGGCTCCCAAAGAGCCGGAGCAGAGTCTGTTCTGACAACTCGTTTTCCTCCATTACCTGTTGCTACCTACCTCTCCTCCTTCTGAAGGCATCCACGTGGAACGTGCCCAGAGAAGGGCCGAGGATGATCAGAGGGCTGGAGCACCTCTCCTGTGAGGACAGACTGAGAGAGTTGGGGTTGTTCAAGAGAAGGCTCCGGGGAGACCTTATTGTGGCCTTCCAGTAGCTGAAGGGGGCTACAAGAAAGCTGGGGAGGGACTTTTTAGGCTGTGGGGCAGTGATAGGACTGGAGGGAATGGATTA
>WUAM01000107.1:12195472-12216573 GCA_024336885.1 Actenoides hombroni
TGCACGTACACATCTAAAACATTTGCCAGCAAAAGTGCATTTCTCTCAATCCTGAAGCTTAAAAGTGGATTTGACCAGGACTTTCTGGGTCTCCTCACCCATCTCCTGATCTGAAGGGCACTATGATCTGTACAGCAGCTTCTCCTACCCAATGCACATTCCCCTCCTGCTTCCCTCTCCCCATTCTTGTATTCACTTGGGGAACCCTCCCCATCGCACGTGCATTGATCTATGGGAGAATCCTACTATAGGGAAACCATAAATAAATCAAAAGGTCCTGTTCAGAGGAGGAGCTTTTTTCATATCCTCCCACGACCCGAGCAAGACATTTTTCCAGCAGATAAGGCTTGTGGGTATATTACTACAAACTGACAAAGTAGGCTCCTGGTACCCTCTTGTGTTTTCTTCCATAACTATTTAAAGCAGCCACTGCAGTCCTCTAACCATGGGCATTTTTAAATCTGTGTACGAGTGGAAACGCCCTTCTGTCACTGCCCACTCCAACATCTCCCACTGACAGAAAACACCCTTCCCTGAGCACAAAGCAATGTGACATTCCTCCTCTGCACACACAGAGACACACATTAAGCATTTGTATTTCATTCTGGGTCCTGGTCAAGCTGTGCTAGGAAATGATCCAAGCGTGGTGCCCAACTGTCGACGGCTGCATTAGTTATTCTAAGCAACGTGTCTCTAAATTTATCTAGCTGACAAGGGAAGTGGCTTGGTAGACTTAATTAGTAGGGCACACAGGTATTCAAAGAAGATCTGTATGGGGCATAACAGCTTGTTAAGGAACCCAGGGCTTACCCACAGCAATACCAGGGAAAAAGAGAAAAGAAACCAGCTTTGGAGTTATCAGGGGAGATATTTTAATGCGTCAGTCTAGCTCCTTAAATATGACCTCTAAAGGAATTTACTGTGTTCTACGATAGCTCCATGGCTGACAGAGCAGTAAAATGGGTCTATAAATCCTTATACCTGCACAAGGGTCCGCACAGAGAGGAGAACAGAGTGCACCAAAATAAGCATGACAGCCAGGGCTCCTCTAACTGGAAGGGGTCATCGGTGCAGCCGCGTGACTACAGCGATACCAGGAGATCCTCAGAGCACAAACAGGGCTCGTCCTGGTTTAGTTAGAGTGTGTTTTATTCGGCGCGAGCTGCAGCAGTTTCTGAAGCTGGGGCACCCCCCCCAGCAATGACGTTGGGGTTTTTTCACCCAGGACCTGGGTGAGCAGGGCTACGCTGACAGGACAGAGACACACGCTCTGAACCAACACACCCACTTAGCAAGACCTGAACTCAACCCAGGCTTAAGAGCCAGGGCTGCTCTGCTCCCAATCCTGACACTACATCACCATTTAACCTTGGGTGGGTTATTTGATCATGCAGAATTTCAGAGTCTGCATCAGCCTAATGAAGATAATAACAATAATCATGTGTGTCACAGATAGAGTAGGGCTTGGTTATTATGTTCCTGTGAAGTCCTTAGAAGAGCCCCAGATGAAAGAGAAATCAGGAGAAGGAAGAGTAATTATAAGACATGTGCATCCCAAATAAAAAAACACAGACGGGACCATTTTTGTTGTTGCTGTTATTAGGAAAGTCTCTCTGATTTAGGGCAGCTTGTATTTCCATGTTGGGCAAGCAGACCCATTTTAACCACTCTCCCCGTTCCAATTTTGCTTGTAGATTGTGGGTAGGTGATAAAGGCTGCAGAGCCTCCGATACTGCAAACATAAAGGCCTTTGATCAAAGGTCTGATTTCACAGGAGCTGGCATCTGTGATAGGACAAACTGACAAGCCTGCCTGTGTTTTAACTGTTTCAAGGCAAAACAAGGAATCAAAAATTCACTGCCAATCTGAACTAGGATTGAGGAGAAGGAAAAACCCACCACAGTAAGCACAGTCGCTAGCGAGAAACATTGCAATGAAATTATATTCACAAGCACTTAGGGATTTAACAAGACTCGTGCAACAGAAAGATCTTTTCTACGTCGCTTTTTATCTAGGAAGCGCTGAAGGTTGATCATTTAGGTCAGTGTCATGACCTGGTTTAAACGTGTGGAAAGGGACTCAGTGAGAGAGGCTCATCTGAGTCTGAGCTCATCTGAGCTCACGTATAATTGAGCAGCACAGCCCAGACAGAGCCTGGAGCTCCCTACTTTGTCCCTCGGCCTGGATTGCTGTCCCCTGGAGTAGGCTTCTTCCCCTTGGCCAGAGACAAACCCCAGTTCTCCCCGCAGCATGCCAGGAGTGTTAGAGACTGTACTTCAATTCAGTATCATCCAGTGAGAAATAGAGGCCTAACTTCATTGTGTGAATTTCAAAGTGATACCACATCCCATGAACTGTCCCTCCGGCCGTTCAGTAATGAATTTCTTAAAAAAAAAAAAATAAAAAAAATTGATGAGTACAGGAACCTGGGGGGGAAAAAATAAAACTAATAATTGTACATTCTTTCCAAGACACAGAAAAACCTTTCCTTCACCTTCCACAGAAAGATTTCTGTTTTTAAAATAGAAAACCCTTCATTTCTCAAGAGTCAGATTTTTAAAAAACTGCTGTCAGCAAGTCACCTCCACTTTAATTTGTGATAATTAACAATGCAGCAAAAGAAAAAAAAAAAAAAAAGGACCTAGCCTCCTCCACTCCTTTCAGGAGACACTGCAATACAGCTAAAGAAGGAGTTTGTGTTTCCCCTCTTCACTATAAACAGCAAAAGGCTCTAATTTGTAAGCTCCTGCTCATGAATAGTGCATTAATTCCTTAATGACAGGTGCACCTCAGAGTCAGGACAGCTAATCACAAGATCAAGAGCTAACCACAGCTCACAGGAGCCCACATCTCTGTCACAGAAAGGCTTGCCAAGGTCCCACGAGCCAGCTGACAGCGAGTTTATAGAAAATAGTTCTTTCCTAAAAGCAGAATGAATTATCCCTGCTTTCCTATGGCTTCACGTCTTGAGACAGCATTCTCCAAGCTCTTCCAGAGGTGGCAGATGTTCAAAATCTTTTGCCTTTGTGGTTTCTTTCACATCTAATAAACGTTAAGCTCATGTTACAGGGACTCCCCTCATTTCCCTGGCTCTGAATTTCTATGAAACCTCCAGCAGCACTGCATCTCTGATCTCGCTGCCTTCCTCAAGCGTGGCCAAAATCGGCCAATAGATTAAAACAGTGAGGGGAATAAAAACTAACCCAGAGAGAGACTGACTTAGAAAATACCTCAGCTGAAAAGAAACTGCTTCTGTTGCAATTTATGTCTTCATTTACTGGAACTGCTGAAGTTCTTTTATTTCAGTCGTAGCAGCCACATTTTATTCCAGAGTGACTTTCCAGTTTCAGAACAGCATTATAGAACTGAAACCATCCAGGAGCTTTTCCTTTCTATACAGAAGGAAATCAACAGGGTTACTCAGTTCTATCTTGAATCTATAGACCACAAAACGTGTGCGTTATCACGTGCCAGCAACAACCCTCACTTCTGCTAATCAACACTGTCAGTCAGTGAAAGACAAAACCACACAGCTTTGGGGAAAACCAGACCTAGCAAAATTCCTTGCAACAACCTGAAGTTTCATAGCTGGCCAGCAAACCACGACTTTTGGGATAGACAACTCTCATTCCTTATCTCCGGATGTTTTTATGTGTGAAGGGGAAAACTTAAATCTTCAGAGATAATCAAGATTGGACACAAGTGCTGCACAGAAGGGACTATCACTGAAATAAAGTGAACGGTATTTATCTTTCCCTCCCTACCCCACACCTTACTCTTGCATAGAAGTATCTAAAGAGCTGGAGAGACAGGGTCGAGAAGGAAATGCTTAGCCACTGAACTTGTACAGAGCATAAAAGGCAGAGCTCCCTTTGAAGACATGGCCTGTTGGGGTCCTGTGAACATGACTTCTCACGGAATAGAGAGGAACAAGAAAAGATCCATTTTCAAAGGAAAAGGCAACCCAGTCCTCAATCTGAACAGTAATCCACGCTCTTTGGTCCTGCACTTCAGTCACTAGTACTAAAAGTACTTCTTTTAGGACACAGGTCAACCCACTTGATCATTTATTCTTGGTTTATAAGCTGAGCAGAAAATAAAGCATCTTAACTATACACCAATTAGAATGCTGCATAATAAGGGGATGAAACATAAAAAGGGGATGGAATAAAGAAAATTAGTGACAGTCTGAGGCAAAGGGGGCAAAACCCCTCAGTGCTGTCTGATTACTGAAAGGAATTCACAAAACTATTGCAAAGTGCCTGTGTGATCAGTACATTTAAAGTGAAAATAAGGATTAAGGAAGCACTGCAAACTCCAAGCACCAAAATCGGTGCTATCAGATGAAGTGACTTTCAGTCAGAGAAAGCCCCTATCAAGCATTCTGCTGTGGGGTACGTGCAGGGTGCAGGTGGAGAGCAGGTCTTGCATTAGGTGCCAAGCCCAAAAGCCTTTAAGCACCCACACGCCGTGTGAGAGACTTGCTGGGAAGCTGGGCTTGTAGAGCACCCGCTGACCACTGCTTCTGTCAGTCCCTCTGTGCTGAACCAGAAGTTTGGTGTGGCCAGAAGCGCAGAGCACAGCGTGGCACAGACAGAGCTCACCGTGGTTTAGCATACGCAGGCAGAAGGTAAATCCAGAAGGACCTGACAAGATCGATCCGTGGGACCTACCATAGCACAAAGAGCTTCATTTTCAAACAGGCAAAGACCGAGCTAGTGAGGGCACTTTCAAGTCAGTCCAAGAGCCAGACACGAATGCCACCCAAACTCCAGCAGATAGCTCTGTGCAGGTCTGAACAGGCAGGCAGGCGTTCCCAGGAGGTACGCGCTTCACCGAGGGAGCTGCAGCATTCCTCACCAGCCCCAGCACTGCAGTGGTTTTCAGATGGGGTCCTAGAAGTCATTTAGTCTCTAAGCTATTCCCCGGGGATGATGGAAATGAAAACAAGAGAAAATTAATCTTTTTCATTAATTTAGAAAGATGCACTTCATGACTCATAGCAAGCTTGTATAAATAAATGTAATTGTTTAAATCTTATTTGCAATTATACTTCAAGTCAGAGACTTTCAAAGCTGCACTCAGAATCCAACTGTCTAATTTATTGTTATTTTAAGCAGGTACTGTGTGCCCAAATTCCCTTGGCAGATTATATCTCAGCTTAAGTGTTTCGCTAGAGGTAATTTTCACGTGCTCATGACAGCAGCAATGAGAGGAAGGAAATCAAACAAAAGAGAATTCCATCTATGTCATCCAATTTCTTCCTCTCTCTGTGGCAAGTTGAAAGGGGTTTGTGCACAACTGCAAAGCTGCACACGCGCTGTGCTCTGCCCGACTTGGCACCGAAGAGAAAGTAGAAGCGGGGAGGCACCAAATGCAAGGGGCTTGGCAAAGGACATAAAACCAGCAGGTTTTCTTTAGCTGCCACACATTTCTTACAAATATGAAAAAACATTCTTTGTGCTACTTCTGCTCACTACACTGGCCACCTGTTCGTTACGACGATATTTAATCAGGAACAAAAAAAACCTCAGGATCATCTTGAAAGTCTCAGTCATACTTCAGCGGATTCCTGCAGTCTCCAGACACAGCCTTGTATTTCAGAAGGATCAAAACTGTATAGAAAACTAGAAGTTACTGAGGGGAAAATCATTTGGGCTAATGCATATATAAACCTGGAACACCCATCTGCCTAGGAAATGAGTCTTATTAACACCTCGCTTGAAATCCCCCAGGCATGCTTGGAAGGCACCTGCTGATCCTCAAGAAAATGGATGCAGTTTTGAGGAACTGTCACATAGCTGGTTGTTCTTGAAAAGTTGGACAGAGAACAAAAAATGGTTGGAGAAGTGCCTATCACGTATCTACTGCTTCTTAGTACTGACTGAAGCGCTGCTGCGTTGCATGAAAACAAAGGCACGTCGCAAAACACGTGGAAAATTAGCAGCCTCCTAATATACATCCCTGCTAACAGCCAGAAGGGTCACAGTCACCCATTTATTGACTACAGAAGTTGAGTTGGGAGTTATCTGTCCTTTCCTCAATGCTCTGTTTTAACCAAGAGAAACTGCTACGGGAACGTATCATCAAACCCTAAAATGCTCTATTTACTAGGACTGTAAGATACCTATTCAGAAAAAAAACGGTTCCATAAATCAGTTTAACTTGTTTTTTTTCCTGCTGCTAGAACATCTGGACTGCTCCTCCCTCACTTCAGAAACCTGCCTTTCATGTCAACTCAAACCCTCATGCAATGGATTTCAATTTCGTTTTGTCTCCTGCTCATTTTGCTCCCACTTTGAGATGGAACAGACTAAGGAATCAGAACTGCTCCGTGCACACTAAAACTGAAGCATACATAGTGGGCTTCCCTTCAGTTTGATTTTTATATTATTATTGTTTAAAAACACACACATAACCTTACCCAATCTTGAACTGACTTCCAATGTCTCTCTTCACTTAGCTTCATTCCTACCAAGCATCTGCTACAGGCAAAAAAAAATACAGCTTAGTATCTGAAATAGCAGAGACTGAGAGAAATCTCTTGCAATTACTTTTAAATGGCCTGGAATTTCAGAGAACACTGTTAATTCATCTCCTTGTAGGTGGGGTCGTGAACTGCTGCTCCTTATCTTCCAATGCTCTAAGGGCCCAGAGGAAGACTGCAGATATTCAGGGACAAGAGGCAGCCTTTGGTGTTAGGAGATGCAGGTGGCAGAAGCGACAAACACATCTGTCAAACGCAGACACACTCCATCCTACTCCTACCTTCCTTTGTGTGTCATTTTTCTAGTTGGATGTTGTTGTTGTTACCATTTTTTTTATGGGTGAGGAGAAAGACAACAGTCCCCTCAGGCACAGCACCCTAGGACAGTGCAAAACAGAAAAGACTGCATGAAAGATCTATAGACACAAGGATCCCACTGGGTGCCGGAGGCGTAAAACATCTCCACTCAGCTAAGCTGTGCAGCAGAGAAGTGGAGAGAAACTGCAGAAATGGCTTTGAAAACAAAAACAACAACAAAAAAAAAAGTGTTTTCCTAGAGTCACATCATCAGGTTTGCTTGTCAGATCAGACGCCTTTACTTTGCTGCGCTCCATTCAAACGCAAAGAAAATGCTTGAAGGAAATTGCTAGCTCTGGTATTTCCACTCCTCACATATGCAGCTGGAGAGAGATTTTTACCGTGGTGCAGCAACAGCGTCGACAAAACAGTTTAAACCTAATGGCAGTCACACTGCAAGAACTATTTCAACAGACAAGCAAAAGATTTCTTGAATCCCTACTACACACTCTCTAATAAATTATCCAGTTCTTAAGTAGTTGTTTTTACAGCAATTTTTAGGGAAATGGGCCATTTCAGGTTAAAGATTACGATCTTGGAAGCGGGACTGAAGGAAGGAGGTTAATAAAGGTTGATGGAGTCACGAGAAACCTGCTCCCCACTTCAGCAAGGAAAGCAGAAATTTCACAGAAGGCAAATCTTTTTGGGATCACCAGCAGACGTTTGCCTTGGTTCAGCTTTCCCTCTGACACCAGCAAACACTCTGCCTCATGCTGCAGCTTTTCAGGAAACCCAGAATCGGTTCAACTTTTTAAGAAGGAGGATTTCAGAATTACCATCTCCTGTGCTTTTATCCTTCTGATACTTGGCACTCTCCTTTAAACAGCTGTTACTGCAGCTATTGAATTCTTCTCGGACTAAACTCTTCAATATCACACGGTTGTGCAGAAAATCCCCAAAACAGAAAAAAAAACCAGGCTCCAATCCCAGAATCCAACTCAATCTCACCCAAAAAGTCTCATGGCAAGCTTGAAAGGCCTGTTCATTATTGTGGCAAATAACACCTCGAAGGTGTGAGTTCCCATCGGACACAACCAACCCCCTTTTACTTATTTTTTGCAAAGAGAACAATGCTGATTCCCCATATAAAAAGCCTGCTCAGACCTAAGACATCAAGGCCACAGGTTAACATAGAGATAAATGAAAGCAGAACACAAGAAAACAACACATCATTTCTGTCCCTCTGACAGGGATCCTGAAAGGATGACAGGAAATCAAATTGTTCCAGCAGATACGCTGGATATTGGGGAAAATTTCTTCCCTGCAAGGGTTGTCCAGGGCTGGCCTGGGCTGCCCAGGGAGTCCCCATGATCCCTGGAGGGGTCACAAAGCTGTGGAGATGTGGTGCTGAGGGACATGGGTTAGTGGTGCATGGCTGGGTGAATGGTTGGCCCTAACGATCTTAAAGGTCTTTTCCAAACTAAATGATTTTACTCTAACCAACTCAACACCTTCTTTTCCATATAACTGCTGCGAAAGAAGCCTCGTGTCTGTAAAACTAGAAGTAAATTAAAATCATTTGCCTTTTGCTTTGCTACCAGAACACTACCGTGGCTGTCTGGCCTCTTAAAGGACAAATTATTTGTCTGGGTTTTACCTCCAGAAAAAAATAAATAATTGCTTTATCTTTCTTATCTGATCAGCAGTGTCCCAGTACCTTATCAGCTCTCTATTCCCACCTGCCTGCCCTGCCCTCCTGGCTGCTGCTCCCCAAGTCCCCTGCCAAAGCAACTACTTGTGTGGCCATGGCCACGGGCAGAGGGGGGGCAAAAGGCCCAGGGAGGGAAGGGGAGGGAAAGGGGAGTGTGGGGTTTGCTTTAGTTTCTCCTTCCTAAAGAAAACAATTACTAATCCACCTTATAAGACAAAATTAACAATGCTACTGCTTGCAAATATTCAAGTAAGCCTTCAGAAATTACCAAACCCTGGTTATTCTGGCAGAATCATGTCCTAATCCTCCCCTCCACTGTGCCAGCTAGATGCACACTAGTTCCAGAGCTTCTTAAGGTGCTTTCAGTTGCACCAATTTCCTCTTCAAGTCCTTCATACTAATTGACATGCTCTGAATTACATCCTCAGTTTCTGTCACAGTACAGGTATTTAAATACCATCCATCATCATATTTTTTTACTTAAAAGCCTTTACCCTCTTTCTCCCTTTCGAACACACGCACTCTCCATCTCAGGGAAAGCTTCAGTTTTTCCTACACGCTGACATCAGCTGCACATACAGAGGTGAGAAAGGAAATTAGGTATGCGAGTCAACTCATTCACAAATTAACTGCCTGTTCATTTGCAGGAGCGTGGTGCTTTGCCACGCTGGAAAGCACTTCCCGAGCAAGAGACAGCCAAGGGAGCATCAGTGGTTTTCTAGTAGCTTGAGAACAACTGGAATGGGTAGATGGAAACACCTTTGCTTCTCTGAGAGGCCAGCTCAGGATCAACTTCTTCTAGTTGCTGTTCTCAGTTTCCAAACACAAGGCAGAGATCAGCACCAGCACCAACGTTTCGATATTAATACTAACCAAGTGCCTTAGAGGGCCACTGTGGGTATTGATTCTTTGTGAGGAGTTGTTACGTGCCAGCCAGCTCCACTGTGTGAGGTGGAAAAGCAGAGCTGGAGAGGCTGTGCCCAGCTACCCGAGACACACAGGACTGCAGGATGGGCTCTCTGTGTTTCTCCTGCTGAAATCTGACATGATGGAGCCTCCTCCCTATCCTTCCCCTTCTGTTGTCCTGCTTCCAGCACCACTCCCAGGGATGCAGCAGGGTTAAAGAGCACACGGACTTCTGCAAGAGGACCCACTCTTGTGAACCTTAGAACTCTGCAGTAAAAACAGCAACACTTTGTGGCAGTGTCCAACAGCTGAGCTCGAGCTCTCTGTTCCTTCTTCCATTGATCCCTTCTAACACAGGAAAATAAAGTAGTACAATCTTGATCTCAGTTGTACAGTATAAACACTCCACAACTGCCCTGTGTTTGCACTAATGTGAGCAAACTTCAGCCAGGCTATTTTCCTTACAAACTTCCCATTACTCGACTTTGATCAAGATATGAATATCATTTCCTTTCTGAAACTTTTCAACCCAAAATAAACATTCCTCCTTCGCAATCAAACATTTTTATCCAAACCCACTACTACCATTTCACAGCACATTTGAAAAATAAACGGTTGCAGCCTATCAAGTAAAGCATTTTGCTGAAATTACACTCCTCTCAGAGAAATCACAGAGCAGGGTTCTGCCTTCTCGCCGTGGCGGGGGCTGGACCGGGGCGCTCTGCTCAGCCGTGTCCCGCGAGCTGCTGAGACCCAGTCTCCTGCTACGTATTAAACACAGAGCCCCGTTAATTGGTTCGGAAGCAGAGAGAACAATGCTCAAGACTGATCAGCCGAGGGCTGCCAACAGCAGAGAGATCCCAGTGAAGGAACTGGTGCACACGGGGATGGTGCAGGGGACCCACGGGCTCAGCAGAGCGCTCGGCAATCCCGACAGAGCAGAGCGATTCCTGACTGTAAGGGGAAATAAGACATCATTAGTGTGTAACCAAAACAGCCTTCCCCAGGCATTGCAGATTTGTTTAAGAAAAACCCATGGCCACTTTAGCAAGCATCAAAAAGCCCATTAAATTTTAGAGCCCAGCAGAAGAGTAAAAACATCTGAAGCTGCAGAGCGGTTTTGTGCTTCAAGACCAACCTCCATCCAGAGGTTAAGCCCTTCAAGAGCTGAATAGTTCCGTTAATTGCCTTTACTTCTGTCCACTTGAGACATCCATATGTTGAGGCTATGAGTATGGTAACTGTTGTAAAAACAGGGAATACTCAGAGGATCAAATCGATGTAAAAAGCAAACAACAAAGAATAAGGTTTAATTTCTCAGGGCTTCTTAAAAAAAACCAAAACCCAAACAAAACCAAACAAAAAACCACCAAGATGAAACCCAACTGAAATTATGAAAACCAGATGAAAGTGCAACTCAGATCCATCCCTCCTTTCATCTCAGCATTTCAAGTTTTCAGACTTTATAATAAATGATATGTTCTTTCAGTTTATGACATAACAATTAAACATATGGCCTAAAATGAGAGACTGGGTGCTAGCTGAAACTCAAAGCACGTAGATCATGATTTCAAACCAGCCAAAGGAATAGGAATGAAAGAGCAAAGCACATTATCTGGGAGATTCTTGGATCCTGCATAGCAAACACCTCAGACTTTTTCCTGCAGGGGCTCTTGATCTCACATTTGGAAGTGTCCTAGGAGAGGACAGCCTGGTTCTCCAGCACAGGCTTCTGCTGGATGGTTACAGAGCTGCCAAAGAAGACAGATGCCTCTCTACAGCCCAGATGCAATCCAAGAGGGTACCTTCTGCATCCCAGCACCCTGCTCATTGCAGCATTTCTACTGCAGCACCCCGAGAGCAACTCAGCCCTCCCCGAGAGGGAAGCATCCCCACCTAGATCAAACAGAAAAAGACCGTGCTGGGGAGTTTCAAACATTCAAAATTCCAGCTCCGAAAGAGAGAGCTGACAGCGGCCAACATTTCCAAGGGCAAAATTACAGCATGCGGGAATTACAGATCTGCAGACAAACCAGCAATTTGTGAGGAATTCAAGTCACCAGAAGCGACAAATTAGGACCACAATGCTAACAAAATTAGACACCGTCTCCTTTTAACCTCATCTCTATTTTTAAGGGCTTTTTTTTTAAAAAAAAAAAAAAAAGAAAAACGTTTTGTATTTGTTTTGTTGTTACAGTTTCCATGAAATTGGGCTGAGTGCAACTGTTTAGGAATGAAGTTCCCCCATAATTTACTCTCAGGACCTTAGATGTGTGAAATTATGCCCATGCCTGTACAAGGAAATTTCTCTCAGCCCTTTACGAGGGCGACAGAATCACCCAGCAAAGGTAAAACTCAGCGACAACATTAAAAGTTCCCACAATCTTTTGCAAATGTGCCACTTGACAGGACGCTGCCAATCCCTGTAGGATTTTTAATTTTTTTTTTGAGGTTCCCTCACATTCTCCAGTCTCTTCTCCAGTTGGGGACACTGCTCGAGTCAAAAGACAGCTCTTTCCCAACGCGACTCTCGCTCATCTGCCTGTCAATAGACTGAACTATGGAAAAACAAACCAAGAACCAAGGCAAATCCCATCCCCCTCCACTCAGTAACAATACAAATCACACAACAGCATCTTTAAAGCCACGCCCGTGCATTTGGATAATGACTCTAACAGCCCATCCAAGCCCCTGTCTCCAGAGGAGAAACCAAAACCTGAAGGAGAAGGAGGAAACAGCTCATCTGTTGAATACAATGTTCGGAAACGTGAGGTGAACATTCCTCATCCAAGCAAGACGAATGTTCCCACCCGAGCACAAGGAAAGGGTACATATTTCATATATTTTCCATTGTTTGAGCTTGCTTGGACATAAGTAACTATGTTTAACAATCACCAATGGCAGATATTTAGGAATGAAGAAAAAAAGATGCATTAACAAATATTATTATGTCACAATAAGAATAATCAAAGATTCTCTTAAAGGAAAAGAATAAAAAAAAATTAAAAATTAAAGCTCCAAATATTTTTTTTCTTCAGAACCCCTTAGTTGCTAAGTGTCAATGACATTACTCCACAAAGACACTTCTGTGAATGGGAGGCCAAGGGAGAACAGTCTGTGATGTTTAATTCAACTGCTCTGTCCTTGTCAGCACAGAAGGCATTCATCAATAATCTCCGAAACAAAGAGACCAAAACCATTCAGACAAGGTGTAATTGAAGCTGTAGATCCTAAACGCTGCATTCTTGACCTTAAGGCTGCTACAAGAAAAGAAAGGTCAAGTTTCCATACTCACATTGAAGTTCTGAAATGCTGTCCAATCTCAACATGCAGCAGGTATGGGAAGTTAAAAGCATCTCTGCAGAGGCTTGGTAAAATGTTTGGAAGTGTAACAATAGCTTATGTCTTAAGCTAAAAGGTCTTTCAAATCATGTTTTTGAAGTCTTGGAGGGGAGATAAGATATTGCAGGAGAGAGGGAGGGAGGGGAGTCAAACCATCCCTATAAATTGTATTGTTGTCTTCATTTGAGTGAGGTGTTTTCTCATCATTCTGCAGTATGCAGGGTCTTAAATCAGGATTATGTAACAAGTGATTTAAGTGATTGAAAGAGGTATCTTTTTTAGAACCCTCGCAACACTGACCTACAAGTGCCTTTAAAAAAAAAGCTGTTAATCCTCAAAATTGTCAAAGGTTTTCGTTTGCATGTGTTTAAAACACAGTTTTCTCACTGCTGCAGATGCCGTGCCCAACACAGTTGCAGAATCAGGACCCTGGTTTAGTTCTGGTGCTAATCAATGGAGTCAGTCCAGGTACCTGAAAATACTCAAGAATAGTCTGATAATGTTTTACATCCTGTCAGGGTGATGGGATTAAGTGTCCCCTCACCTGGTTTTTGGATGACACCATACTGAGAGGAGAGGTAGATATGCTGGAGGGAAAAGCAACCATTTAGAGAGACTTCAGAAGTCTAGAAGATTGACCAACTAGAACTGTGTGAGGTTTAACAAAGATCAGAGTAAAATCCTGTACTTGGGATTGAAAGAGACTTACAACGAGCTAAATGCTGACTGTCCTTGGATTAGCTGGAATGGAAAGACTCTGGGGATCCTTTGCAGATAACTTGTGAGTCGAGCATTAGCTGGTAGCAAGGACCAGCAGCACCCTGGTGTGAACTGGTACCAAGATAGCTAGCAGCACAAGGGATGTGATTAACCCACTCTATTCCACAATTGTCAGGCCACACTAGGAATGCTGTGCCCATTTTTTATTCACTCATTTCAAAAGAGACATCAGAAAATTGGAGAGGGTCCAGTAGAGGGTCACAAACGTGATTTGAAGATTGGAGAATACATCATGTATGTAGAGAAGGGTTGAAGTAGCTGTGTTTATTCAGCCTAGAGAAGAGAAGGGCTTGGCAGTTGAGGAATCTGAACCAAATCTATCCATACTTCAAAGACTGCCATAGAGGAGGTGGAGGTGCTTTACTATTTTCCTCATGAAAACGCTCACTGTAACAATGATGACAAGTTGCTCTGGGTGGAATTTTATCTAGATGTAGGAAGAAAATTCCCCATCATTGGAACAATCAGTTCTCTATGTTGTTTTTTTCAGTTTCTCATTCATGTAGGGATCATATATGTCAAGTAAGAAGAGCAGTACTGTATAAGGGTATTTCTGGAGTAGTAGTGTAAGGAGCTGTCTGACCTTGCTTGAAAATGAGGTACCTCAAATATCCTGATAGTTACCAAATTTGGTAAGGATGAAATAGTTCATGAGTTTCTGGATTTTCCTTTAATATTTGCTGTGTATTTGTGTATCAATTGTAGTTCAGTTTCACAGTCTTTTAAATCAAAGAGATGAAGTTACTCAGCTATTTTTGTATTTCTTTTGGAAATCTTCTCAAGTCAGGTGTTCTTGGCAAACCTGAAGATGCTTTTCTAAAGGCTTGGTGGAATAAGAGGAAATGTTTCTATTCTTGCTGATTGTAAACTTAATCAACCGGCTTCATAAATTTTAGAATTTCATAAACATTTTTTATATATTTGGGCTGACAGTTAAACAAGTCTTGCAGGAACCAGATAAAAATGTATATTTAGATTTCTATGTAGTTTCTATGAGGTTGGTTCAACAGCTGTGGTGGGGAGATTTTTACATTTGGTTGAACATAATATTCCATGCATAACTTGCTAGTTTTGAACTTGCCAGGGATAGTTTTATTTTCATAGTCAAAAATAATATACCCTGATAAATGAAATGGCAGACTGAGCTGTCTTTCGGAGATGCGTTAGTACAATGTGCACTCATGAGGTTTTAGATTCCTGTTGGACCTAAGAAGATTCAGATCACTGAACTTCATGGTGAGATTTTGACAGTTCTCCAAGTTAAGACTCAGTCACCAGAGGGAACAAAAAGCTATTTCCAAATCTTTTATGAAATGCAAATGTTCAGCCACACAATCATTACTTTCAGATTTTTTGAAGGCTGAATGTGTGACCAGGTAGGAGAGTGTAAAGCATTTCTGTGTGCATTAAGAGCTAGAAACAGAAGATGCCCTTCACTTTTCCAACAACACTAATAAAGCATTTTAAACTCAAAGAATGAGACACTAAAGTTTGCATTCTTCAGATAATCCCGTCATCAGAAGCATAAGGCTTTTGCAAGCAGGTTGTACTACTTTTGACACAAGGTCCTTGGTTGATATCCAGATATCTGAGTACAGGTTTGGGGTAAGAGTGGAGTTCAACTTTTCAGTTTAGTCTGTCAGAGTGCATTACACAGTTCTAGCTGCCACATCCTAGGACCACGGTAATTGCTAATTTAGCTACAGAAGAGATTCTTACAGAATGAAAATAAAACATACTTTAAGGTCTACAGTGTTAATGCAATTTGAAAAGACTTCTGAGTGTAATACTCTCAGGTCCTTTAACCATCTGTGGTTTAAGTATTAAAGATGTGATTGCGGCTGCCCCCTGACATACATTGAAATTAATGAGCCTGTAGAGTATAGGAGGAGAATATACTATACAGTGTCATTAGTGTTGCAGAAATGAGTTTAAATGAAACAACAAACCTTAGTGATTCCATTAAATTCCAGTAAATTGTCCATTTACTTGCTTTTTGTAGTCATTCGTAGAGTTGATGGTCATAAGTCCTATTTTGGAAAGAGACAAAACAGAGGAATTTGGCATTCTTTATATGCTCAGTGCAATCAGGTGGTGTTTTTCAGCAGCTATATACAACTATGATAGTATATATTTAGAAACAGGGTATTCCAAAGTGTTTCTAATAAGAAGTGGAAAGTGGTAATTATTTTTATGTACAAAAATTAGAGAGTATTCCTGATTTCAAATTTTTCCAGGATTTCTTTTTTTTTTTTCTGAAACTTATTGGTCTTTTCAAATCAACCCATTACAACAGAAATGAAAAACTATAAAGTATCCTGAAATTAAGCAGAATACTTTTACCAGCTTTAGCTGTTAATTTATTCTGGTTTTTCAATTTCTCCTTTTAATATCATTTATTTGAGCAAATACAGCTCAGGATGGCCTGCTACATATTTCCCAAAATGCAGATTGTCATCTGTGGAAATGGAAAATCTTATTGTTTTGTGATAAGGATTTTCAGACAGTGCACAGTTACTGTAGCACCTTGTGACCCAATAAATACACAATTATTTTGTCTGTTACTATTAAAATACAAATACTTGCACCAAAAGAAGAGGTGATAACCCCATCTTCAACACATCTGATTATTACAGTGCAAATGCTTTTCTTTTCTTCAAGCTTTACCTGTTATTTACATAGAGATGGGGTTGGGTACATCCGGTTATTGTTGGGCAAGAAGTCCTACATTTTCATTCCTTTTCAAAAGAGTGCTATTATTATGGATCTGACCTAAAGTTTTTTGTATTCTCATTAGCTTCAAAGATGCTCAGAGACACAAAATTACAGAATGACGGAATTGTTGGAGTTGGAAGGGACCTCTAGACATCATCTAGTCCAACTATCCCACCAAAGCAGGTTTGCCTACAGCACATAACACAGGAATGCATCCAGGCAGGTTTTAGATATCTCTAGAGAAGGAGACTTCACAACACCCCTGAGCAGCCTGTTCCAGTGCTCTGTCACCCTCACTGTAGACTGTTTAATTATGTCATTAAGTCAAGGTCCATATGAAAATGTAATTGTTGTTAACCTCATTGTGAGTAAAATGCTCACATTGTTGAATGAATTAATTCTTGAGATCTGTGATTAATTTATATTAAAATTTTATTACTGTTGATTCTCCCTTGTTCCAGGTCTGAAAATCTTTTGGAGTATTTGTCAGGAGTGTGTGAAGTTTAATTATAAATCAAATAGGACTATTGAGTCTTGAAAGAAGAAAAATCTCAAAGACCATTAAATGCTAAACTGAATCTCCCAACCCTTAAAATGTAATCAATAAAGAGTTCTGATATGAAGTGTAAATACCTGTTTTGGTTAAATCTGTTTTGCATTAAAAGCTTCACTTTGTAATGGAAGGTTTTGTTATTTCTGTAATAAGGCCATTATTATCACTATATAACTTGTAAGAGTCAATAACTTTATATAGGTATGTCCTTGATTTTTTAAGTAAGTGCTGTTGGAAAGAAGCAAGAAAGAAGGGGGTATTATTTATTGCACTTAATGGTGCTGGAAATTAAGCATATGTATGATATTAAAAGAAATGCATGCCATGTTTTAAGGCATCAAGAAATAAAGAAAGGACATATTCCTTTCCTCAAGGTGAAGAGGAGACAAGTTGTTGTCTAGGTAAATGTGGTGGGTTTACCCTGGTTGGGCACCAGGTGCCCACTAAGCCCTTCTATCACTCCCCCCAACCTCCGTCAGCACGGCACGCAGGGAGAGAATAAGATGAAAAGAAAAGAAAAGAGGCGTGGGTTAGGATAGATAAAGTTGTTATTCTCTACTTCCTGTCCACAGGTGATATCAGGCTGAGTCCAGGAAGCAGGGTTCCAGAACACGTAGCAGTTGCTCAGAGGACAAAGTCCGAATTCCCCCCCATCCTCCTCCTGCCCTCTCCCTTTATAGTTGAGCTGACATCATATGGTATGGAATATCCCACTGGTCAGTTCAGGTCGGCTGTATCCCGTCCCCCATCTTGCCCCCCCAGCCTCTGGTGCTGTGTGAGCACTGACAGTCTTAACACGGATGTGTTGTCAACACCCTCCAGCTCCCAGCGCTGCATCATGAGGGCTGTATGGGAAAAGCAGCTCAGCCAGACCCACTACAGTAAACAATTATTTACCTAGAAAGGCCACCTCACAGCTGATTGAGTATCAGTATGTATGTTAATGAGAGAAGAAGAGAGAATATCTCATCTCTTTTTCTTCAGCAGAATTGTTCCTTCTGCATCTTTGGCTATAATCATGCTCAGGGTAAAAACTTTTCTTAGTTGTGTTTTCTGTTAGTATTTTTCCCGTGTTTCATCACTCTTAGTTGCAGCATAATCAAAGGATGATTGAGTATTGGCCTCCCAGACTATTGGGTTGTTAAGTTCACTAACCATGAGAGAGGACTTTCCTTAAAATTGTGTCAAGCACAAGTATTCCTGACATCAACCAGTTAGCACAATCAGCTGGAACAGGATATAGATTGTAGCTACAGCACAAGTAAGACTCACTTGATTTGAAAAACAAACAAAAATATTTGTTTCAAATTATTATAGTCCAAAAGAGTTAGCTCTCAAAATATTTAGTCTTTAGAAAATTATGTTGTAGTAAGTGGTAAGATCTTTGAAGACTACAGAATTTTTTGGTCTTAAAAAAAGTATGGGTGATGGGTTATGGACATATTACAGAAGACTTCTCACTGTTCCCAGGCTTTTACTTATTTTCTCCTACCTTAAGTATGACTGATTCTTTGTGTAGTAGTTTGGGGTGCAGAATATCAGACGCAGGGCATGCTGCCACTTCTATGCATGACTGTGTGCCAACACAGAGACTCTGGAAGCAACCAAAACACCTGCCTTCTCACGGCCTTTAATGTTTCTCTCTCTGCCTGTGCAGCAGGTCCTGTCTCTTGCATCCTGTAGCTGCAAATGTGCAACTCAGTTATGTTCTTTCTTGGGGATGATTTCATTATTTAGGGTGAGTCACTCTTAAGCTGCACAATATTTTTTGCCTTGATAATACAGATACTTTTTCTACATTTAGACAACAACTTTCAGGGATCTACTAATAAAAGTTAACTGTCTCCCTATGTCTACCTGTGCTATGACTGGTCTGAAGTCCTCCTTTTTCCTGGGAAGAGAAATTTTGAGAGGCTAAACACTGCTCCTGTTGCGACAGTGGGTATCATATTTCTAAACAGGCAAATTAACCCTGGGTTTCAAAGTGTGTCTAGAAGTCAGATGTTGCTGTTTGATGATAGTCTAGAAGTGTGTTCTCTTGCTGGAGAAAATTGTATTTGGTATCTGGAACCAAAGGGAAATCATGTTGTTGGACATTGGTGTTGTATGCCAAGTGCTCACCCTTCATTATTCTTCCCATAAATCAAGAACTTTGCACAACTTTCTCAGGTAACTGATCGTAATTCTGATTTCACCTCTTTCACCCTCCTGAAGAAATACATCTGCTGTCTGAGGGGAGCTTCTCCACTCGGGGCATGTCCTTTCTGCAATAAGATTCTCATCTCCAACTCAGCTTCTATCCATGCTCTGCACAGTAAGTTTGAGCTGGAGACTAGAAATAAATAGTGTGGTCTCAGACTGACCTGTGCAGCCTTAATAGAAACACCCCTTTGTAACGCAGGACAACATGTGGCTTTTGGGGCATTGTACTCCTCATATGAGCAGGAATAACTCTACTCGGGAGGATGGCATAAATGGATTTGCATTTACAAATGCACTGCCTCTCTTTTAGAAGGGCATCCTTTCCTGTTTTGCTATGTAGCACAATTCTGAGAGGAAATATTCCCTTGTTTTAGATGGAACAGCTTTCATGGCTTTCATACTTTCATATACACTAGTCAAAGCTGGAAGGAAGATCAAATATCTATGATGAGTGGCTGCATTTAGTATGCCATAAGAACAGATGTTCAGGCTTTTTATATACAAACAAACCCACATTCATACAGTATGGTAGTTTTCCAAGTATATCTTTTAATGATTTATTTATTTTTTTTTGCATACATACAAGAAATAATGCATAATATCTTCTTCAGAATATCATGTTGAATAATAGGCGTAGTAAAAGAGTATTGATGTGAGCACCTTTGAGAATTTTATCTTCAAGTCACTTTTCAGAGCTTTTTTTGGAGTTTTTGCTGGCCAAACCCTTAGATTAAGAGTCCTGGTATATATAGGCACTGTCTTATATTTTTAAAAGGTGCAGGGTCTTGTCACATCAGATACTCTTGAAACTTGTTCCACATCCAACAACATCCAACATTCTGAAAATATTTTGGATTCTCCCATCCTAACCCAGACTATAGTGTCCTGATGCCCTTACTTAATTGATTGTTTGGTTTGTTTTTAAAGATGATTATGGAGCAAGTGTTATGAAAAAGCTATTTGCATTATTTACTACCGCCAAATTAAAACAAAAAAAATTAAGAAAAATATTTTCCTAGTACTGATGAGAAGGAGAAATATGTATCACTGTTTTTCTCCTGAAAAAAAACACTATTTAAAAAAAAACACTTTTGCAGATCTTTGTATTTAAGCCTATTAACCTGTGCATTTGGAAGGCTACCCACAGACAAAAAGGAGCTTTAGAGCATGGTCTTCAGCACCTGAAGGTATGGTGTTTGTCTTGGGCCCTAAGAGAGCTGGACACAAAGGTTTTTCAGAGAAGCAGGCAGCTGTCCGACTGCACCCAGCACTGTGTCTGGCAGGATTTCTGCGACATTCCCGTGTTTCCCAAGGAACAAGGCAGCCTTTCTGAAGTTGACTTCATTGTTTTTCTCTTGGAGTTGGGAGGCTAAATGATTGTTTTGGAAAGCCTGAGCTGAGGAAGTACCTGTGGACTCCTGACTTAGCACACATGCAGGGCCAGAAAGAAGGGCTGTAAGGAGTCTGAACAGCACAACACAACCAACGCAGCAATGATGCAGAGGATTCACCTTGAGTATTTGCATTAATTAGAATAATGTACTGATGTCTAACGTGCTCTTACCTAATTTTATATATATACATTTCCTGAAAAACACAGGTACAGCTTGCATTGCCAGTTAATCAGTTCTAGACACAGTTGTGTGTGTCCTGTTTCCCAGAGCATTAGAAACATGGTTTGGAAGAGTGAAAGTGATCCCTCAGAGGTTTGTTCTCTTTGGGCTTGAGGGCACAGGTGGCATCTAGGTTTTAATGCCAACAGTCATCAGTGTTTTAAAATTGCTGGTATTGCACCTGCAGTGAGTAACAAATATGACTGTGGCTCATGTGCCCATAGAGTGCTCATGCACTTATTAGGAGCACGCTGTCTCCTGTGGAAATTATTAGATTCTTCCTGCCTAAAAAGTTAATAAAAAAGATACGATGTTTTGATTTGTTGTTTGTTTATTTTGGCTTGGGTTTTTTTGTTTGTTTGTTTCTGGGGTTGTTTGGTTTTATGGTTTTTTTTCTTTTTTTTTTCTTCTTTTTTTTTTTTTTTTTTTTTTTTTTTTTTTTTTTTTTTTCCCTTTTTTCTTTTATCTTTTTATGTTTTTTTTTTTGTTTAATTT
>WUAM01000107.1:12216673-12229352 GCA_024336885.1 Actenoides hombroni
TCCCAGAAGGACATTGAGGGGCTGGAGCGTGGCCAGAGAAGGGCAATGGAGCTGGGGAAGGGGCTGGAGCACAAGTGAAGCGGCTGAGGCACTTGAGGTTGTTCAGCCTGGAGCAAAGGAGGCTCAGGGGAGACCTTCTGGCTCTTGACAACTCCCTGAAAGAAGGATGGAGCCGGGGGGGGGGTTGGGCTCTTCTCCCAAGGAACAGGTGGGGCCCTGCACAGGGCAAAGGCAGCAGCCCTTCTACCCCAGGGAAGGCACAACACCCAGGAGATCTGAATAGCAACAGCAAGAGAGGCTTTACCAACACCCTGCAGTGGGTTTCCAACAGCCATCTGCAGCGTTCCACAAGTGACTGCTCCTGTCTCGAACGGCCCAGCATCCTTGCACGGTCACCACTTGACACCAGTTGCTGTGATTTGGGTTGCTGCCTTTCTTTATGTATCTAACAGAAACCTCCCAACACTGCCCTTTCTAGCTTTCATTACACGCTCTGAAAGCACTTTTCAGCTGGACCCCGTAAAAATATAATGCAGGGTGTTTATGGACAAAGACAAGCTTCAGAAGACTGGCAAGGAATTAAGCGTCCTTAAAGCTATTAACTGAGCTAGAAGGAACAGGGACCACTTCTCAGCACAGGCTGCTGGCACACGAGGTGACGGCAGCGGCCAGCAATGGCAGGTGCCGATGCTGGAATCTGGGTGCAGATTCTAGGGGACAGCTCTGGAACAGAGGAGCTCTTCTCCACCGGGCCCGCTGCCACCGTTTAATTCGATTACAGACAAGTGAGAGCCCAGAGGAGGGAAGAAAAAGAAAGAGCGAGGCCCCTCTAAGCACCCATGCTGGACTTAGAGGGTGCCTGCAGCTGCGGGCTCAGCAGCGGGGTTCGGAACAGTGGCCCACAGCAAACCGACAGGGAACCAGGCAGCTGACATGGCATGATCCTTTGGGAGACAAAACATTCCTTGCCTTCCCCTCAGCTAACCACATGCTGCATAGCAATTTCGACTGGAAAGGCTCTGTCCCAGATTTAAAGGGAAACTAATCTGGGAAAAGAAATCCATCACGGAGCCGGGGAGGCTGGAACTGCTCCGTGAACACCGCGCACAGCCCGACACCCGGCCCCGAGCTCTGGCAGGTGCCACATTTCCAGCTCACCAAGTCTTTCACTACCTGGCTTTTTAAGAGCTGCCAAGAGACTCTTTTCCAACCATACCTCGTAACCTACAAGTACCCAGAGTGTGCTCTTGCTTCCCTTGAGCCCTGAAGTCTTTTAGAAGCGCCCTGGGACTGTTTCTTTAACAGACGGAACAATTCAGTCTCTACTGCATTCTGGGCTAAAATGGAAAAAGAAAAAACCCAAACAGAAAAACCCCACTAGAGTCTAGGATCAAGTCCTTCCAACTAAGCCCAAGAATATCACCAAAGAAGAAAATTGTTCTTGCTGAGATACTTAGCTGCAATTTTTTTCTAAACCTACCTTAAAATTGTCATGACTCTACCTACCGGAGCCTAAATTATACTTCCAAAATTATATGTATTAATATCTAAAGTGTGTAATTATAAAGAAGCGGATATATTTTAGAAACATCCTACTTAAATAAACCTGTTTTTTAAAATAGAAACTTTCTGCATGACTCTTAAGATCTGTATTTTAGGTCTCCTGTCTTTACAGCTCAAAACTAGCAGGGGCAACTGGAGTCCACATGTTCAAACAAAAGCTGCAAACAGTGATCTTCTATATTATGTCAATGGCATTGATTAAAAAAAAAGAAAAAGCAAACCTCACTCCTGCAGAACAAAAGAAACGCCTGAAAACAGTGGGAATACTGTGCTGCTAATAAATTTTCTTCTTACCAGTTTTATTCACTACAGCCAAACTCATGCAAGCAAAAAGTTTTACGTGTCTTTGTTTTAATCTACAAGAAAACTGACGTGCTGACACATAACGGTTTTGCCAGCCAAAGTGTGCTTAATGACATTGTCAAACAACTTCATTATCAGATCAGTGATCTAAATCTACTACCTAGCAATGTCCACACCAGGACTGAGTCTGCCTGTTGTTTTCTGGCAGTCTTTGCACAGAGACCAGAGGCTGAGTGCCTGTGACTACCCAGACAAGTGGAACTGTCCCAGTAGGCACAAACCTCTCCCTACAGGCAGTGACTCCAGAAGAAACCTCTCTAGCTCAGGAGTGAAGTGGTTTGTACTTCAGCTGCACAAGTCTTCACGTGAATGAAACCAGACATCATCAGGTTACAAAGTCCAGTAGATCCTAAATGGTGATGAACGTTTCCTAATTCCCCCAGAAAATGCAAAGGGAGGGTGTAATAGCACTTGACTACATATTTACATCAAGAAGGTTAAATCCCAATTCAGATTGTATTGTATGTGCTTCCAGACAGAAACCACACACACAACTTGGGGTTTTATTCAAACATTGTCTCTGCTGCTAATTTATTCTTGTTAAGTATAGTGGCTTTCAGCAACGCGAGTGATTTAAATGTGCACTTGTGAGGCAAATGTAAGCTTGCCATGATGTACAGTTTGACGTTTATACCGTTATATATTTTTGGATATAACTAGAGAAGCATTAATAATTTTGAGTCACTTCCAGATGACAAACAGTAGTTTAACAAGAACAATGAAATGCAGAATAAAAGTGACTTACGTCTCTCTTCTCTAGCTACTGTTGCAATCCCTCTCGATCCAAAAACCTGATCATTTTGGTAGCTTTGGAACAACCTGAAGCACCTTGAACAGCTGCCAAAAATGTGCCTTAATAACACATGCACCTTAGCACACCTTGAAGCACAAAGGTAATTTTAAACCTGCTTGGAAAAGCGTTGTAGCTTCTAAAAGTTTTACCAAAGCATGACATGAGAGACAAAGCAGCTCTGGAAGGGCACTATGCAGCAACTCCCCAGACGTGTTTTCACTAGAAATAAGCTTCAAGAGGGGCAGCAGTTCTCCTAGTGCTGCATCTGCAACATCCGAGACATACAGGTTCAGAATGATGCCCCCAACCCCAGAGACTTCCGAGTATGACCCAGAAGTTATTTAAGTAGTGAAAGGTCTACCCAGTTTTGAGGGTGTTAAAGCACTGATCAAACAGTGAACTAGCTTCCACAGCTGCTCAGACATCAAAGCTTACAGAAGTGCAAGCAACACCCATGGACTGGGAGCAATATCCATTTACACCAGGCTGGAATTGGTCAACACGTACGATGTGCAAACTACGACCACCTAAAAATACATGGTTTATGAGGGAAATAGCAAGAGACCCTCAATTTTAGCAGTTCTACCCAGACCCTGCTATAATGAAATAGGCAAGCGAAGCAAACTCATTAATTTTATTGCTTTTTCAGCACTTTTGTGCAGCTGGAAGTGCAGCACAGAGCCAGCAGCGCCTGCTAGGGAAGCGCAGCAAAGTGCTCGTGAGCATCCAGCACCTGCAGGCTTAGAAAAAGTAGTTTAAATGAACACAGAGGTAAATGAAATAAAGCTGGTTATTCCCTCAACAGCTCAGAAATGCTGTTGGGGAGGGAAAAAAAAGCAGGGAGGAAAGGGAAGATAGACTCGCTGTGTGGAGTGGGTGCCCGAGCTCCGGCCAGAACAGCACCCAGCAACCCCATGTTCTGACCAGTGACTCGGGGTGTTTCATTAGGGATTGTGTAATTGTTTACACAGCCTGCATGCAAGCACGGATGAACAGAAACACCAGGATTCCTCTCGTTTAGAGAAGAATTAATTATCTCCCTTGCCTTAATATCAGTTGGGAATAAAACGCACGCGCGCGCTTTTTAGTGCCCCAAACGTGGCAGCTTAATCGATCCTCGGAAGCGCAGGGATCTCTCAGCACACTGTTGTTATAGTCAAAAATCAATGACAAGAAACCAACGCCTTCGTGTTTTCCAGATCTTGTTATAGGAAAATCATCATGGAGAGATCAGCGTTCGCCCTTCCAAGAGCTGTTACTCAGGTACCTCGTTTGGTACTTCTCACTCACAAATGCTTCAAAACCTGCAAAGGGAAGAAAAAGTCCCATCTCCTGCCGCGATCGCACGACAGCACTTTTTGTCCCCCCTCCTCTTCTCCCCATCAGAGAAGGAACTAACACATCCAAGACGGAGCTGATCAGGAACTGCCAGCTTTAATCAGAGCACCGTAGCTGTCGGTTTCCAGTGGCCCTTGGGCATTTTGTTTCCTGAATATATAAAAGATTGTTATCCTGAAAAGTTAGTCAGCATTTCTGGCTGCTGGGCGGAAACAACAAGACTATTATAAGTGTTTTCACATTAGCAGAGCTGCAGCAGTATCAGAGTTCTAATATTTGAATTCTAATTGTGAGCTTAACACACAAACACAAGCCATGACCACTCTCTGAGCCACAATGCTGCATTAGAAACCATTTTTCTTTATTGCATAGTTTGTTTCCTAACTTATACGGCCAGCATTTATTAATAGTGTTGCAATTCTATATTAATTACTATTTAGCACTCGGAGTATGCCTGGAACTGCCCAAAATTAGTCCCTACCCCAAAGTGCTTAAGCAGCCCAGACTCAATGTCCCATAACCAAGGTTTCACACACCAAGCTGCTCAGTCACTAAGGCCTGAATAGCAGCCTGACTTGGTCAGCTGATGTCACATCAAATCATTTAACTCATGCTGCTCAGGACAGCCAAGCTGCCGTAAGTCTAGCTGGGGTTAAGTTTATAGGCACAAATCCGTTGGGAGAAAACTATGCAACAAATGAGAATCCAGCATCATATGGAGGGGGGAAAAAAAATAATCCAGTATCATATAAAAGAAAAATAACAATTAAAAGTAAAATCCTTTAATTTGCCAATGAAGAGCCTCCCTGGTGAGGCATACAGCAGGAGCACCAGCGGTTTGCAGACTTCCCACACTGCACACCTGGTAGCAAAGCTGTGCTACAGCAACTCCCCGTGCCAGCACCAACGCAGAACACTCAAGGTCATCCCCACCACACGGGTATCTCACAAATCTCAAACCACTGGAAGAAGTGAATATTGCAAATCAACAACAGGGCAAGATGCACACACACACACACACCCCCCCCATTCAGATCTGTGCTGCTTTGGTGCTGTGCTCTCCCACAGATCGGTCCTCTGAAATGAGACTGCGGAGAGAGCAGATCATCGATCCCAGGAGAGCCGCAGGAATCAAAGGGAACCTTGGGAGAAGGGTAATTCCAGCCCTGCAGGCTTCCCACAGACAGAAGTCGTGACAACTCTGCCAGCTGACCCCCTCTCGTTGCTGTCCCTGTTACTAAGAGCACAGGGCTCGCGCTCTAAGACGCTAATGATACGTTTCCAATACAAATAAAGAACATGGGAAACTCCGAAACAAATAATTAACTGTGTTCTGCTATTTACATAATTATTGGCAGAAGCCTGAACAAGGAGTAAAATGGATTACTGCAGCTTTGCTTCAATGCAGCCTTAAAATAAAGAAAAACATCATCACATGCCAAGGCTGAAAGGATTTTCATTCCAGCATGAGGTTCTCTCCTTCTGCCAGCCCAGCTCCGAGCTGCTACTGCAGCTATTCTCCGTAGAAACCCTGATCTTTTCCCTCTGCTGTTCTCTTCAGCCACTGCAGTTGCTGGTCACCAGCAGAAACACAGGAAAGGTATTAAAAAAAAAAAAGCCTGTAGGAGACAACAACACAAGCCAGGTATGTTGATGGTGCTGAAGGTCTGCCAAGGCATAAAGCTGACGGGTTTTTTTCTCTATTTCTCTCCCTTCAGCTGAAATTGCTCTGTGATTTCAGCTCTGGTAGAAGATCAACAGATCTGGAGAAGGATGATTGATACTTATTCCCTCCAAAACTGAAGTACAGAATAGGTGGGAGCAGCTACATCACTGGCAGGATGTGCTTCACTGCTCTCTGGAAGGATCAGCCTGACAGAAGAACTCGATGCCTTACTCTGTCATGATGAGAGATACCATGGTGGTTCCCAGCCACGTCCTGTGTGGAGGCTTTCAGGAAACACACAGCATTGGGAAGGGTGGGAAGAGACCACCAGAGTCCTGAACAGCTCATTCAAGACCCTTCCCAAAGAAACCTTCAGCCACCCCTGACTGGTAACAGGTCCAAAGGAATGGCCTCAAAAGCGAAGGATTCTGCATCCCTTCAGTCACCCAGGATCCTTTACATCCTCACTTTCCTGATTATTTACACTGTTGTAAAACCAGAAGCACGGAAATTAGTGTTCCCTCCCTTTCATTTCCTTTCCCTGCAACCCTGCAGAAAATAGCTGGGTTACATAAGGCAGAAACACCCACAAAATAACCATGAAAACAGATGTGTCAAAAGAAGAAGAGAAAATGTGTATGAAATACCTGCTGAACACACCAATTCTGAAGTACTTGTCCAGTCTGTGAATAGGGTGGGGAACTATTTTAATAGTTGCCAACTCAAAGGGAGGTTCTAGTAGCTAAGACCTCAGAAATGAGGGCTTGGTTTAGGGAGGTTTGTCGTTTCGTTTTTGTTTGGGGTTTTGTTTTATGCATTTATTTCATTTTTTTTATTTTGCCTATACCTGTCTCAGATTTGCTTCTTGACTTTCAGACCAAGAGCTTCAGAGCAGTTCAGCCCAAAAACGTGATTTTTCGAGAAAGGTCCGTGCCAAGTTCTGCCATCAAGCTTCTCTGGAAACCACCAGAAGTTGTTCACCTCACCCATACCTCTCTGGGCGCTGAGCCCGAGCCCATCTTGCTTAACCCCCATTAACTCCTATGGCCCCTTAGGCACTTCACAGGTCCTTTGTAGAACTCATTTTGAACATGTGCTGTCTTTTTTTCTAGAACATTCACCACTGTATATCCATAGTGCCAAATGCCAGAAAACACTCTCACCACCAGCAGAAGGGCATCATCCTCCATCATCCATTGCCAACAGAAACCTCCACCCTCTGTCCTCTGATGCTCATTGTGTTTGGCTACCTGTAAACACTTGCTGAACACTACCATTGGCTTCCCTCAAATCCCTGCTCACTCTTTGTCTACGTTGCCAGCCAAATAAGTCCTACCTGCTCATCTCCTAATGTCCCTTACACTAATCAACACTCTGGTCTCCTTCAGACTCTCCCGTTCATGGCCTACAGCTCTCTGGTATCTCTTGACATACACGTGGATTGTAAGTAGCTGGGGTGCACCATCTGTCTCAGTAGAACCTGCACAATGATGTCCTGGTCTATAATCCACACAATGATGCAAACAAGCAACTCAGCAAGAGTTCTGATCTCTGAATTTCCTAATTTCTATCTGTAAAATAAAACTATGGGCTCCCACTGAATCTCCTGACTAGGTATCATGAGCCTTTATTGACAGCTATAGGGAACCCTCAAGACCTTTACAAACCCTACTTGATTCAGGCCACACATTCTAATGCCTTTGAATCACAAGTTCCTTAGCACTTGAAAGCCCACGTAAGAGCTTTGGGATTTCCTATTATGGGAAAAGTCACCAGCTTTTAACAACATCTACTGAACTTAGTAGCCCACCACGCTACCTAATGGCCAGATTATTTGCTTCTGATGTACAGTCTACCAGAAGCAACAAAAAAACCCAAACCATACTAAATAGGAGCAACCTAGAACAAGCTGACTGATGGAATTTAACCCTGTTACAGCTTGGCGTGGTATTTGAAAAGTCCTGAAGGAATGACTACAGAACTCCCACACTTTTTACCAGAGAAGCTTTTCCACACAGCTTCTGATATTGACAGTCTCAAAGATCAAGGGACTAGGAAGATCATCACATTATTCTTAAGAACACACTCAATATTTATGAGGATCTTAACTCCACGTAATAAAGGCCACATTCACTGACTGTGATGACTTGGATGCTTTGGGGATAAAATTAATCAACATGCATGAAAGAGGATCTCAGAGACAAACAGGAAAATCTGCACGTAATAACAAAGATAGTTCCTATCTGGCGAACCTACATCACAGGGAAGAAAAATACTATGATTAAACATAACAAGACTTCGCTCGAAATGTAAAATACTCTGGGACAAACCCTGCCAAAGAACCGGCAAACAAGAAGCAGCTGAGTCTGCAATAAAGCCCATCAGCCAGGGAAAAGGCGACGCTGGGGAACCAGACGCTCGGACGCGGGCCGTGCCGCTGCTACCGCCCGCTGTGGAAGCGCACGACGTTCGGTCCTTCGAGCTTCTTCTGCTCCCCGCTCGGTGCTGCTGGAGTTGTGAGCCAGTAAACAGGCACCTCGTGTCCCAGCAAAGCGTTGTCATCCTTTGGCAGATTCTCACAGGCGTGAGCTAGCGGTGCTTCTGCCTTGAGCAGGTTCCGCCAATATTCTTTTCTACTATTTTCCTACATTAACGTCCTTCCGCAGCTGAGTTCTAGGTTGAGATAGCTCAACAAGAGAGAAAAAATGAAGAGCTTGAACTGCCACTTCATGGTTTCCTCCCTGAAACGGTAAGCACCGGGCATAGTCCTGTTACAACGGGAGTAAGGGGCTCTCTTTATCCCGATACATATATGAGATCTCAGAGGCAACAGATTTCCCATCACAAACGTGAGCTCACAAGTAAAAAGAAGCCTTTTTGGCTTATCACCTCTTGAAAGTCTTTGCACTTGAGAGTTAGTGCTGAACCCTTCCTAACCCTTCAGTTAGAGCTCGTACTACATAGTTTTAAACTCGACTTTCAACTTTCAATATTATTTGCATATATGTATCTTCAAAGAACGGCGTTTGATTTGCAACTGTGTGTTGTAATGAGAGGCTAATTAACACAAATATGGTTATTAGCGAGTTACAGACATTTACAGGACAAAAACAGCAGACCAAAGCCTATGGTGTTCTGTGTCACAGGGATGGAGAACCTCACGGATGAACTAATGCCAGCCAAGACTCTGCCACTAACTACGTTACCACTGGCAAATGGCCGACACTCCACAACTCTGTTTCCCCTTCTGTAGTGGGCTACTAAGACTCATTTACTTTGCTGGGTAGCTCTCCATCTTAATTAAATCATTACCTTTAAATTAAAGGCATTACAGAAATGCCAGGAAGTAGCATCTGAATTAGAGGGTAGAGGTGACACCCTAATGAAGCAAGACTATTTTCATCGTCAACAGCAGGCACAGTAAAAGGTCATCCATAGCATAATTGTGAAACCACATTCCAAGCTTCTGAAGACTTTTCCCAAAACTTCATTAAGGAAGAAGGTAGGTCCCAGCATCACCAGATGGCTGAAATGCTGCAGTTTCACGGGTAACCTGCAATGCTGTCATTGCTGCTGGTTTTCCCTTTTCCTTTCTCTTTGCTTTCCTAATAGAAGCAAAATATTATGGCTCTTGAAAGAACGCTTTTTCCACAGGCAACTGTTTTCAGTATGATCAAAGACCTATTAAAGAAAATTGCAGAAGATCATTTCCCTTCAAGTCAGTAATGTCCAGCACAGAGTTTTCAATCTTTTATTTAGAAGAGCCCCAGCAGAAGCACTCCCACTTTTTGTCTGGGACAACGTCTCCCGAGTACCTTTCGATTTTAACATTCCCTACACACCCTGGAAAGTTCCAACTCTGTGTAAATATGAGGATGATACTGAAACATCCACTACTACTGTGCAGGTCTTTTATTTTTGAAGTATTGGAAGAATCTTATTCTTAAACCGTAAGAAGCAGGCCAGTGCTCAGTGGAGGCCCAGTTTCATCATGCGTTCCCAAAAGAGCTGCGATTTTGTGTCAGGTGTGAAGCTGCGAATGTCCTGTATCTCAGGAACAGCAACCAAGTTCTGTCACTGAACGTCCCAGATACCAAAAGGCACATCTCCTCCTAAACTAATTTAGGCCACACTGGGAAATCATTAAACCAAAACCAGGGAGACAGGCAGCTACTTCCTGGTTTGCGGCACCTGAAAACAGATTACCCAAGAAAAACTCATTATGCACAATGCCTTTGGATCCAGAGTGTAAACACCACAAAATACCACATTTGCTGTTTCTTTTTAGCAGGGCAAAAGCATTTGGTTTTTCCCCTTTTAGAAGCAAGATGTGCTATAGGAGAGGTCAGCCTAGTTCCTTCTATTACATAAGATCTCCCTGCATTGACTGGATGCATATTATCTAGCTTCTGTGTGGTTATGTTAGAGAACAGGGGAAGGCACTCCGGGAATTACATTTGCAACAAAGAACTCCTTATATGATCTTTTTTTTCTAGTGACTAAATATATGCTTGCATATACTTATTATATATATGCACTAAATATATACTTGCTTTTTTTCATACTTGCGTTTGTGTCCAAGAAGAACAAAATGACTGCAACCAAGTTTTCAAGTACGATAGAAGATGTAGTAGAGTGTGCGTGTGTATTCTCTGTTTGCTTATGTCTGTCTGTCAGCTGCCTACTAATCACTTTTGAGTCCACTGACCTGCTTTTGACTAAATTTGACAGCAGGAGGAAGTCCCAGAGCTCCCCACACTTTCATTTAAAAAAAATGGCTGGGTAGAGGAGAGACTCTTACAAGACAAGAAAGGTTAATGACAAAGGTCAATTTTACTTGACGTCAGAGAACCCACAGAAGGGATCACCCTAGAGACACAAATCCTCAGGAACCAGTTTCCATCGGTACTGCTGCTCTTCTAACACTTGTTTCAAATACAGCTAGAACCAGAAATTAATTCCAGTTCTCACAACAGTTCACTGGCCTCAGGTAAATCATACCTTCTGATGCTACTTCCCCTGCCATAACGTGGCTAGGGCTAAACTCCCTTATTACACTGCTGCAACAATTCATATTTGAAGCGTACTTTGAAGGTCTGAAGGGTTGTATGCACTAATTATTACCTGTCTTGAGACATGAGATGAATATTCAACACGCTGGCTTGATTCATATGCAAGTGCACATCACATAAGCATGTGACTCAAAATATAAAAGCAAAGATTGGTTTTAGACAAGACTTCATAACAAAGTCAGTTTTCAGCTCAAAACACCTTCTTTTTATTCCCACAATTCTTCTGAATGATTGGATTTCAGTTGCTCCTTGCTTTGGATAAGCACTTTGTAAGACACCAGTTTGAAAAATAAACAGAAGACAAAAAGATCGTACGAAATTCGCTTCTGTCCCCAAAGGAAAGCCTGACATCTGAAATCTAAAAGCTGGGGATATCCAGATGAGCGCTAACAGGCAAGTTCCAGAGGGTGGTTACTGAAGACTGCAAAACCAGAGCTTATCCTAGAAACACTGGCAACCATAGCGTTGGGACTGGCAAGACTACATCACAGCAGGCAGGCGTTTTTAGCCTCTGTTTGCTCAGGCACTTCCCAGAAACAAAGATGCTTCTCCCTTCCTTTGCCAGAGCATCCCATGCCTTCTGCTCTTGCAGAAAGCAGAAAAATCAGTTGACAAAGGTCTTGCTGGAAGTACTAGAGCAAACACATGAACAAGAGTGATTTTTAATTATTTCTTTTTCAAAGTGTGCATGGGCTAGGGAGGAAGATCGCTTCCTGAAAAGGAAACTTGCCATGCATTAAAGGAAAATGGTGCTTTGTGGTGAAACTCTCTAACTAGAGAGATTCCTGTTTGAGGATGAAGGAGCAAACTACAATTTGCTTCAATAATAACAGATCAACCTCCCAGCTTCCTCCTGCAACACACCGACTACCACCCTCAATACTCCCCAGCACCGGCCTTTACATTTCCTGAAGCAGCAAGCCCTGTCTAAAAATAATAATAAAAAAAGCCACAACAGTGTCAGATAAATTCTCACTCTAATCCTCCCCATCTTCCTACCCCAGACAAAACAAAGCCAACCTGGCCAATTTATTTTGACAACAGTGACTAGATTTATGTCCCTTGCACTCTATTGCTGCCCTACAAACATATATTATTTTAATGTAGTATAAATAAGTATCTGATTTGTTTAACACTACCCTGAGTCCTAGTGATTAAAACATGTATATGCACAGAGCAGGATTTACGCATGCACAACCCCCTCTTATAAGCTCTGAAGACAAAATTATCAGTATTGCCAAACACAGAATATGTATTATATTTTAATTACATCAGACAGTTGAATACCAACAAGCCTGCTTCATTTCTAATTAGAAAAAGTTCAGTAATCACCATCTTCCCTGCTGTTATTGCCTGACAAGAATAAATGAGGAGTCCCCTCCAGGGACTGCACGGTAAACATCCTAACACGCATTTTGTTCCAGAGCCCAGCTCCGTAGTAGCAGCAGCCACTGAAGCACATGGTGCCTTTCACCCAGCGCAGCTGGTAGAACCCATCCTTCAGGGAAAGGCACGATTTTACCAGGTCTACCTCACGAAACCTGACTTTGCTTGGCCAAGTGCACTGCAGCCGCCGTGCTGCCGGCTCCTGCGCATCGCCCCGGCAGCTCCGCTGTCACCTGCTCGGCGGTTCTGCGGAGAGAAGGGACCCTCCTCGGCCAGGCACTGAAGGGCAGCCCGGGGACTCGGCCGACACAAAGCAAAGGTGCTTCGCTCCCGTGCGATCGTTCACCCGCAGAAGCCAAAGCGGTTGGCGGTCCCCGCGTCCCCCGGCTCCCAGCAGCCTGGGTCTGTCTGGCAGCAGCTGCACCTGTCACCCGCAGCGCCTTTGCTCCCCGTCAGATCAATACCGCTTCTCCCATCAGCCCGCAGCATCGCACGAAG
>WUAM01000107.1:12235386-12270397 GCA_024336885.1 Actenoides hombroni
TACAGGAAAACAGCAGCCTGAAGAACTGAATTTTCCCTCCCCCCCCTTGCCCCTTCCCCCGCTGTGGCCGGGAGGGATCGGGAGGGGGGGGCTGTTTGGAGAGGGGAATGGTGGGGTGGGCTGGCTCTGGGAGGCGAAACCCAGACCTGAGCCTTCTCGGTAACCAGGTTGGACCTTACCTAAACTAAGCAGTTACTACAGCCTGAGGAACTAGACCATCAAGAAGACATTACGTTGCTGTTTTGGAAATAAAGCAAATTAAAAGAAGATACCTTTCCATCTTTAGCCCAGTGTGCTTATGATCCAGATTCCTTCTTCAGTTGATAAAAATCTTGGAAAAATCACTGTTTGTACATCGAAAAGTCCCAGTGATCTCTAATACACAACTGTCAAAGGACTGGAGTCTCCCTGAAGTAACACTGCCAAAATGTACCCCCAGCATAGCCACCACTATTGTCAGGAGCAGTAACTGTCTACAATAGTCTAACACAGACTGGAAATAACTACGACTCAAACCAACTTCTGTCCTTTACATGTGTTTTGCTTAATCTGGTTCAAAATCAGGACTCAAACACAGGGACACACACATAAAGTCTCCCTTGGAAAAACACAGAACACCCAACTACAGCATCACAGAGCCCAGATCTTAGGTTATCCAGATATAAGCCTTAACCTGGCCAAATTTAATGAAAGGTCCTATCATCAGATGGTCATCAGGGCTGCAAGAGCAAACCACAGGACCATGACAGGAGTCTCTCTGGTACTTCAGTCTGCAGCTCTGCAAGAGCCTGAATCACAACCCTGCAGTGACACACCTACGTTCCCACTCTGCCCACTGTATCTCCTGGATTATTATTTTTTCAGTTCAGAAACTTCTTAGCTGAATTAACCTGTTGCTAATAATTGATATTATGCAGCAGCATTAACAAGCTCATTCAGCTTGGAATGAGATGCTTCTTGTGTGCGATGCTGCACCGTGGAGACCTTGCTGAGTGTCAAGCAGCTCTTCCAAACCAGGGAAAGGGGATGCACATTGGCATAAACCACCATGTTTTCCAGCATTCTCTCAAACAGGCCCTCTACCTTAAACTACTTCGAGGTTAATTTAGCTATTTGTGTTCAACACTCAGTGATGTGAATAACTCCCTGATTATCATCCTTCTCCCTCCGCACTCATATGACACATCTCACCGAGAGCTCTGTGCACTGGTGTGCCAAGACCTGTCCAGATCATGTCACCTTCCCAACCATTTCATTAAGCAGAGAAGATATGAACAGCGCTGCAAGATGCACAGAAGTTTTAAAATGTCTCAGAAGGCAAATTAGGCTTAATCTCTATCCTGAAAATCTGGTCGTATTTTAATTCCTTGTATTCAACAGAAACATGATTGAGGCAAAGGCAGCGAATTGAAGGACGGGTCCCTGAACAGAAGCTGGCATCCCACAGCCTAATTCATTTCTGACCATCATGCTGCAGCATTGAAATAATAAACTGGAGGTGTAAGAAGCTGTATACCCAGGAAAACATTTTGCTTTTGTGTCGATATGAGCAGCTGCTCTCACCCTCTCCTACAGTCCTACGTAAGTGCCTGAATATTTGTGAATTTTTCAGTTACAACATTTGCATAGCATTCCAGCCTGCCAACCAAAACTTAAAAAGGAAACGAAGAAAACCCTCCAAACAACCCCCAAACACCCTAACCTCCCCCATAGCCAACAAGAAAAAAACCCCAAATATTTCCGGGCCCAGCAGACTGCTCAGCACCCCGGTATCGGGGGGCAGTTGGTACAGCAGGCACACAGCACCGCTCTCTTCGCCAGTTCTTAGCGAAGGGCCCTGGAGCTTCAGGACTGCTGAACGTAGTGATCCATCTCCAGAAGTACTGACCTTCATTATACTCAGAGGAGTCTCAGTGCTCCAAATAAATGGAGTTTGTGGCCTCACCTCAGATCCCAGCGGGGACTACGATTACCAGTATGCCACATTTTTGGCAAGTCTTGTCCCATGTTTGAATGAAGGATGTTGAGGCTGAACTGCTGCCTCCTCCCACTAGAGGAGTCAGATTCTGCAGATGATAATGTGCATATTTGCCATTAGTATCGCACTTCTCAGAACAGCTAAATACTTGAGGTCTGATTAACTAGCATTTAAGAATCCAGTGTGGAACGGACAGTTACAGAAATAGCGTTCTTGCGCTACCCCAGCATTTTAGGAAGGGGCTGCCAGGTCCGTGTGGCAGCAGAGGAATCCCAACACAATAAGGAGAGACCCGATTCATAAACAGTTTCCTGGCATCTTACAAAAGAGCTCAAGCCATGAGAAGGGGATCCTTACAAAAACAACATTCACAGGAACAGTTTCACTGTTTGTTTTTGCCCACATGAGGACGGATAAAAGATGTCACACGAAGTGGAACAGACTGGAACTGTACAGCTATAACTGCCTGGTTTCCTCAGGCAACTTGACTTAACTCATTTCAAGACCAAATTTCCTCGAGCAACTTTGAAAATACAGCTTAATACGAGCAGCTCTAATTGGACCTGAGCATCCATAATCCCAGACATTCTCCCCAAGATTACAATCCCACTCTCATAACCTCATGTGATGTACATTAATACATCAGAGTCACGTGAATTTACAGTACTCCAAGTGGGCCAAAGTGCTTGCAGTTAAAAAAAACATCTATAGCATCAGCGCCTGAAGGGCCAATCTGTGCTCTTGGAGGAGGGAGATGTTTTATTTCACAGTAATTTTCATGCCTCTTCAGCATTTACAGTGAAGCCATTTGGTTTATAATAGGATATTGGGGATGCACTCTGGACTAACAGCAGTTACATCCTTGGGCTGAATGATTGCCTACGATTACACGGGACAGGATTTGACAGCCACATAGACAGGATGGAAGGAACCAGCTGCTAGTGGTTGAACAGCTTCAAGCTCTGAAGTCCACACTGGTGACTGGGCCACTTGATCAAACAGAACAGAACATGTCGGGGGTGCTTTGCTAGTGGATCTCACCATTTGTAAAGAGGCCAAGAACATTGGTCAAAGAACTCTGTGGATATCACAGCAAATGTTGTACTGAGAGTGTTAAAAAAAAAGGCAAAAACCCCAAGGCAACAAAAAGGTGATGTCATTCTTCAAAGCCAAAGCACTACTCCAGAATCAGAAAGCTGAGCTTGGTTTCTACTCAAGGTAATGGTGGCTACAGGTACTAGTGAGATTCTCTGAAGGGATCACAGTTTGAATGTAGTCAAGGTCAGAGAATTCAAGAGCAATTTGGAAAAGAACATCCAAATTAATCTGAGATCATTCATGTCTTAAAAGGGAAGAGGAAGAAGGACGTTCTTAATCCACTGCTTAGGAAAAGCAGCATGGAGTAGGGATAGGTAGATTTGAACTTAGGCTTATCTTTTATGGGATAGAGAGCTAAGAAAGAGGGGAAAAAAGAAAGCAGTGAGAGGGAAATGTGGTACCAGTGACAAAGTTAACTGCAGCTCTGTAAATTAGCAGCAGCTACTATGTCTTAGTTCAAGCAGCCTTGTGTTCTAATTGGAGAACTTTTGAATTAGGCTTCATTTTCATCACAGAAGGGAACTGATCATGTAGTGAGGTGTTAGTTGTGATTCATGTAGGTGTCTTACATCTGGATCCGCTTCCTTGTATGCAAACAGATTACAGCCAGTGAGTAATTACCTGAGGAGTGTATAGTGCTTGCTGTTTTAACAGGGACTCTTTCACAAAGCTGAAACAATCATGAGTCCAGTTAGTCAAAAGAAATGTTAGGGAATGATAAACAATCTAGGATGCCACTCATTTCCTGAGAATGAGGCCGATAAAACCCCCTACTGTTACCATAAAAGGGACAATTTTTGATAAATTGAAATCTAGAAATAAGACAAATTGATAATGAAGCAAATGGACACAGAATATTCTGTGAGCAACGTGTCCCTTTTCAAGCCTGTTTTAACACCAGGGCAGTGTTGACAGGGTACTACCTCATCATCAGATAAAGGGGCAGAGCTGTCAGCGACAGACTGTACTGCACTCTGAAGCTGCTAAGGCCTAGACACTTCTGAGTCAGGCCTTCAGAGATTGTTAAAAGAGCAGGATGAGGGTTCTCTGGTCTGCTGACATGAGACATGCTGATAATCTAACAGAGAGAACTTCCAGGGGCCTGGAAGGATGTTACGTGGTGCCAGTATTTTATAAACATAAATATAGGTCTGTCAGCCTGGCGTCAGTCTTGAGTAAAATAACGTAAGGGCTGACACAGTCTCAATTAACAGAGAAATGGGGGATCACAGAATTAGTACCGATGAACAAAAAATTATTAAAAGGTAGAGCTTGCCAAATTAATTCCATTTTTATTCTCATGGGATTCAAAAGTTTGCTTGTTTCTGGAAGGGTAGTGATGTCACTGTACTGGACTTCAGCAAAATGCTTACCTTGTTACGTGCTGACTAGGGATCCACAACAGTTCTAACCTACCATGGCACATGAATCCAGTTAAACCTGGCTATATATATATGACAAGTCACAAAATGTAAGTGGGGAACTATTACTAAGCAGGTTTCTGAAGGAGTCCCTCAGGAATTTGAGCTTCATTTGGTTTACTGCATTATTAGTGACAAGGAAGAAAGCAATCAACAGCCTTGTCCAACGCCATAGCATTTAGTAAATAAGGACAGCAGAGCTTACTGCTGGCTTGCTTGGCAAGTTGGAATGATCAGTTTTAACATCTTGGAACACAGAGCACTGGTCTTACAGGACAAAAGGTTCTACTCTAGAAAGCAGTCACCGTGGAAAGGCAGCCAGGCTGGCAGCGAAAAGCCAACGGAACGCGAGTTCCCGGTGCAGTGCTGTAGGCAGGAGGGCTGCCAGCACCACAGGAACCTGGAGTGGGAAGCAAGTGGTAACACCTTTCAGTGGTGGTGTCACAGCTACTTCTGACACAGCAACTACAGTTTTGTTGACTCCCACTCTAGAAGGCTGTTGATAAATAGAAGAGCACTTAGGAAACAGCTGCAAGAAAGATGAAGGGGCTGGGAACGATGTTTTGTAACAACAGATTGAAGCAGCACCAGCGTGTTCTGATTTTCATGCCAAGGGCTGATTTGCACAGGTTTTTGTGCATATTTGTAGGGAAACTAATTCAATTGTTACAGAGTCATCTGTGTGACAAAACTGTGACGAAGCCCTTACCAGCCAGAGTGTGACATTACCTAGACACAAACAAGACACATGTTTATTACTAATGAGGATCATTAGCTGGGCCAATTCACCAGCAGTTGTGACAGTTCTACGCTACCAAAAACTATTTGAGTCAAAATTAGGTATTCTTCTGAAACCTGTGCAGTTAAAATAGGAAATAATTTACAGAAGTCTCTAGCTATAACATACAGGCTATTGGATTAAACAGGCAGAAAAGCTCCCATCTGCTCTGATAATCTGTTTTTAGATATAGTCCAATTCAAATGTATATCCGTATACTCATATACACATACAGAGATATACATACATGTGTATATAAAAACAGGAATAAAACTTCAGCCAAGCATTTCTGCCTGCTCAAATCCTTTTTTTCTTTCTGAGCAAGTGTAAAGGGGGAGAAAAAAAGAAGCAGCTTTAACTACAGTGGCCACTGGTGCTCCTGAAGAGCTGTCCTGACCACCTCTCTGTTTCTAGGCTCGTTGCTGCAGAACATAGTCAACCACAACTGATACATGGCAAGAGGGCAAGTTTTATAAGCTTTGCTAAATAACAGGGAATTACAAAGTCAGAACACAGCTAGAGAGCATTGCTTAAGTGCTTAATTCCCAAGCACACAACAAACTTCTTGGAACTACTGTTTCCAACCAGTACTTTTTAGCAGCTGATTCTTGTAAGATAGATACATCAGTGTAACTACTGCTCATGCAAGCCACTGGAGCTGCCAATCTCCAACCTCATCCTGAAATGTGACCTGCAGCAAGACCAATGTACAGCTCTTCTTACATGCAATCACACAACTGTGCAAGCCAAGGCAGAAGGATTAAGGAACTATTATGTCTGCAAGCATTGCACTGGAAGCTGTCACCATCCTGCTGTTCAGGGCTGTCTGCCTGGACACCTACAACAGATTCCTACTTCCCTTCAAAGCACCACATCCCAGACACCACTAAGGTAAGGAAGCCTCCATCAGATCAGTTCTTGCCACATCCCAGTTTACTGGAAAACTCTGGTTGTAGACAGAGCCTCTCCCTTTTTTGTTGTTGTTGTTTGGGGTTTTTTTGTGTTTTGTTTTTTTTTTTATCTAGACAGAGCCCTGAGTGTTCATTGGCAGACTTCAGCACTCTGAAGAGGGCTGGGCTGCATGCTAGAAAAACCCACTCCAGCAGGAAGAACATGACAAGGTCTCCAACCTGCGTCATTTCCTAAAGTGACTCAAGCAGCAATATTCACACAGATGTATCCTATGCCTTATGTTATGAATTCCACACATTCACCAGCACAACTGTAAGGGACATTAAAAATAAAACCTGTGCAAGTGAGGTCCATGCCTTGCAGTAGAGGATCTGGTTGAATGCAACTGTAACTCAAGTTTTCCTGCCATTCATAAGCTGCACTCACTGCCATTAGCAGTTCCTTTAATTGAATTAGAGCCTGGTTGTAGAATCAGGAAATGTGTTTTCTACTCCAAGGGGAAGAGAATGTAAAGGGAGAGGCTGGCACATGTTCTTTCAGAATCCATACATTCAACACTGAGTCACAGGCAGATCTAAAAGCACTGTAACAAAATGTGTACTGGCCAGAAAGTTGCCCAGTTATCCCAGAAGACAGAGGGGAGTGGCATTTGGTAAACACTGATGGATGTAACCAGACTCCACCTTAATGCTGGTCCCCCAAAAAATAATTACATTTCCAGATAACTATAAAAACATTTTCTCCCGATGCCACTCGGTGCTTTTAATGTCTCCTAGTTCAGCTGTATCTACATTATTGTCTCCATAAACCATGGAGCTGGAAAGGCTTCCAGACCTCCATTGTCTAAAATAAATTTCTCTCCCCACAGCTCCAATTTGGAGACTCTTTTAAAGCCTCCCAGTTCTGAGGATTATAAATTTTTATCTTGTTTCCAGACTAAGTTCATCCCTGGCCCAGTCACACCATTTTGCTCTCTAATGCTTTTGTTTCAATGTGTTTCTCTTGCTGTTGTTCATTCCTGTCGTGTATTTATAGATGGAATCTTGCCCCTCACAGGGTCGATCTGTCCTTCTCTCAGAATGGGTTCCTAGGGAAATAGATAACATTTTTCTGCACTTGTTTCAGAACTAAGAACCGGATGCAAAGCTGTAAGTAAGATTTCATCCCTGCTTTGTACAATGCATCAATTCCCCCTTAGCTTTTCCCCATTACCAGAGCTGCAACTGTAGTTTTCCATCTGGCAGGTGAGTTCCATCCTTTGACTGGCCCCTATCTCTTCTCACCATCTGACTGCACCTGGGTGTGGTGTGCAGCAGAAATCCTTGTTCACCTCTAGGTTTGTGATCACACGTTTTGTCTTGCTGAATTGCATCCATTTCAATTCCATTCTGTCTTAAAATGCTCCATAGATGTAAAATGATAGAAATACTGAGTAAGGTCACGTGTATCATTAGGAACATCATTACTCACTACCCTCATCTCTTTTCAACGCTGCCTGATTTTGTCCCCTCTTCTCCACCTCTGTGGTCCTTTCCTCAAAGGGCAGATTTGTTCAAACGCTTTCTGCTGCTGTATTCCAGTTCTCTCAGTATGCTGGAATGGAGAGTCCTGTACTTGGGAGAGGTCCTGGCAATGTTTGTGCAGGAGCTGGCAAAGAAATTCCAAACCTTTTCCATATTCAGGTACATTGGTTTTCCCCAGGCAGTTTTCTCTTTGAAACAAAATCTGAATCGCAAACCTACTTTTGTTTATCCTTTCATTTAATTTAAATGGAATAAATTCATGATCATTCAAGCTAGGATAATGTTTTTCATCAACTTCTTTATCATATCCTTAACACTTGCAAGAATCATATTGGAGTCATATCATCTCTTGTTGATTCAGGCACATTTTGATGAGAAAAATCTATTAGATATTATATCCAGGACTATCTGACCTTACATTTAATAGCATTTGCTCTCCAGTCTATTATCTGGGAGGGAAGTCTTTGTATTCCACCTCCCAGTAATATATGGCTCTATAATAATGCTACAAAGATTTTATGCAGATATGATTCTAATAAAAGAGAGAATCCTCCCAGCCCCAACCTGGCAGAACCTTTTGTCCATGCTGTCCCCTTCCAGTTGCTCACAGCCCCTCTTGTCACCAGCACGAGACAGAAAGGCGAGCAGTTGTCAGCCTTGGAGCTTTCTGGATAATACAGATGGATTTCATAGATGTCATTTACTCAGCATCCAGGTTGCAAGGAAGATTGAGAAGTTTGAGACAGCACCACAAAGTCAACTTCTTATGCTAAAATCCCCCTCCAAATAACGCAGCTCCTGCCAGGAGTTCAGTTTGCACGAGTGTTACTCTGCACCACAGCCAGACAACAGCTAGAATGTAATAGCTGCAAGAGCTTATTTTCTTATCACTGTTGATTCCCATCTGCAAAACATTTTCTACCACTATGAAAAACAGGCTCAGTGATATCCTTGAATCTGAATCTTCAGCTTTTGCTTATAGAAGCAAAACCGAGGCCTCGGAAATATTACTGGTGAAAAAAGCTGCCAGATCTGTCTCTCTGAAGAAACCACAACTCGTTGAACTGCAAAGTCCTTCACAATACCCCAGCCACAGCACTTTTACCACCACAAAGTAGCTGGCCCTTGATACTCGCTGTGGGTTTGCTTTTCCATAAAAATATTATTAGTATTTGGGTTTTCCTTGTTTTTTGGTGGACTGAACTCCCTGAGGAACGGGTGGTGAAATACAATGAACTCCCTCACATCTGAACACCATGAGAATAGCCCAGTCCCTCCACATCCAGCCCATGGAGGAGTGTGCCATAAACCCAACACCATGAAGTAACTGACTTCCTCAAAGGCAGCTTTCCTTCCTAGCACTTGGAAACATCCTCCTCCCACACAAACACGGCGGAGTGGATTTACAGCTCGTTTGGATCATACAGGTAAAGGAGCTGATTTGCTTTTGTCAGTTGTCACTGAGAGGGTGAGAAAAACTAGTTCTATAGGAACCAAACCCCTGGCTGACTCCAGGCCATAAGAATGCCCTGTTCCACCGAACCAGCTCACAGAGAGGTGTGGTTTTGGCACAGTATGGGGGAAAAGTTAAGCCAGATAACTAAATGCAGTTCTGACAGACTCCATGGCTGTCCCTGGACAAGCAGCTTCACTTCCTTTCTTCCTCCATTCACTACTCACCAAGTAAATGCACAGTCTCCCTGAAGAGATAAGAAAGTAACAGCACTTGGTGGAAACATGGTAAAAAATGAGTCTAGCCAAACTAGAGCAAGACTTTGCACAGATAAACCCACAGAAGACTCACTAAAAATTAGTAGAGTTCCCTACAGGACCCATACAAATATCCATAGGTTACACCTCCCCCACTTTCTCACGCTGACCGGCTCCACCTTATCAGTGAGCATTTCCAAGGGGAGCTCAATGTCTGTGATCATCTTTGAAGTGATGCAGAAATACTCAAAATCCAGAGAGTCCAAACAAGACTCTAGGTGAGCAGTGAGCTGCTCCCTGCTGTGCTGTCTTTAGTCTGAGCAGCTGGAAAGCCAAAGACTAGGAAAGCTCTCACACCAACCAGCATGGCTGGTGTTCCCCACGTAAGTGATAATGGCTGTAGAGCCTTCCCAGGGCATTTTGCTTCCTTACATAGGAAAGCCAAGGGTAGGGGACAACTTCTTTCAGAATAATCATCTAGGTTTGTAGGATTTCTTCAGAAAGGGCCTACCAGCAACCTGGCTGGTCCTTCTGGTCTTTAACAGTGGTGAAGAGCTCCAGGTCAGGTGTTCTGCAAGAGGAAGGTATCTCTCCATCCCATGTCAGGCCTCTAACACAGCTACATCTAGCACCAGCTGTGAGCCTGTGCACTGAAAGGATCCTAAAAGCAGGAAGGTGAAAAAAGAAAAGAAACAGAGAACGAGTAGCTGACCCTCAAGGAGCAATCAGAACTGACTGCACAGCAAGACCTAGCGTAAAGCTGTGAAATACAGCAGCCAGTCACTGACATGTTCTGTGATAGCCTCCAGACAACCCCCTGTCAGCCTGTCCTCACTAGTTAGGAGAGAGAATCCCCTGGGAACCAGCTCTCCACAGGTTGTTGTCCCCCTGCTGTGGCACGAGCTTGGGTAAAGCCGAACCTCTGGGCTTTTTGCAGGGCACAGCCACCCGACCCCGGTCCTTGTGCCTTTGGGTGGAAGGCTTTAGTCAAGGCCTTTCCCATCGACACCTTTACTGCTATTTTTCTGGTTTCTTCTCAAATGAATTATTTCCTTGTGAGGTAAGAGGCAGGGTCCTCATAGCAGAGAGGGCCTGAACCCTTTCCCTTCAGGAGCAGTGTGCTGCTTGGGGCACTGCAATGACAGTCTGCCCTGTGGGGAGGCTGGTGTTTTGAGGCACTGGAGTAAATCAGAGCAGGCTCCTTCCATGGCACTTGTTGTGAGGACAAACATTTCATAGCTGCAGATTTACATACTGGAGCAGAGAGGTGGCCGAGGGTTTTAGTTAAAGGATGTGATTATAAGATGTCTGATAAGAGAAATGCAGAAGAGGCTCACAGAATTTGGGGTGAAGCCGTAACCTCTCATCAAATTAACAGTAACCTCTCAGAAATTAACCGTGCAGCTACTCCTGATGGACAAGTGCCATGGCCATGGAGTGCCAAGGAAGGGGCAGCATCCCACACGGTGAGCGCTGACGTAGAGCGAGCCCAGGAGCAAAACCATTTCAGTCATTGTGCAATTTGACCTCACTAGCAACCTGGTGGCAGTGCCAGTTTCTTGACATTGCCACGTTGAGGCACCTGTCTGATTTTCAGTCTCCTCCTGTAACTGAGTTCTTACTGGAAGCCTGGCAATAGAGAGAGGCTCCATCAGGTCCACGCTGCCCAGGGTTAAGTCTTCTCCTCACACCTCCACGTTACCAGAAGGCACAAGAATGAGCTCCCATTTCCTCGTGGCAGCAGGACTTCAGCGTAGCTTGCAAACCACTTTGCACATCTCTGCTGACAGGTGCAATAGAAACATTATTTACCACTATATTTTCCTGGCGGCTTTCCTAGATCTTCCTTGGAGCAGATGGAGAACGAGCAGCACCAGCACTGAACTTGGGGGTGCAGTCACTCACACGTGCCCGATACAGCTCTGAGCAGCAATCGCTTCGTGTGCTACAGAATAGTGTGCTTACTGTCAGTATCAGAGCAGCCAGGGCCCTTCCCTCCACACAGCAACCCAGGAGATGCTATTCAGAAGTGCTCCCTGTGGCACTTTAGGGAGCCACGAGCTGTAGGAGTCCAGGGCTCAGAGATACAGCAAAGGAGCAGCGATGAGGAAAAAATATGTGAAGTATTTTCCTCCACCCCCAGGGGACAGGTCACAATCCTATTACCATGAAGCAAGCCGGGGAAGAAGGCTTTGAGTATTGCACTCAACCGGCCTTGTGGGAACAAGGAAACACTCTGTTTCTTGCAGAATACTGTGAGCAACCAGATGCATCAGAAAACCCAAATCCTCAGCACACGACTCACCCCTCTGATATTTCCACACCTTTCATGTCACAGCCTTTAGCAGGCGGGGGGAGCACGTGCCCTGGACACGAGCCAGGGACGTGCTTTGCTCAACCTGGCAGGGCAGGAGCAGAGTGCACATACCCCATGGGGCTCTGTCACTGGACAGTGCACTTTGTTGCTCTGCTCAGCCTCATAATAAGTAGGGGTTCCCTGGATCAGTCCAAATTTCTTGTAAAAAATGACAGAACAAACAGAAAGGGGAGGGGGAGGAGGAGGGGAAACTCAAAGCAATTTGAAGATGCTCACGTAGTGAAGCCTGCTGTTACACCAGCTCAGTCCCAGCAGTTTAAATGCACATCCTGGTGTATGCTGGTGCCCCTTTCCACGTGGACGGGGTTCCCCAAGCTAATACTCTTCACTATCCTCTACCCAGTGGTGTTGTCATGGCCATCCCAGCCAGGCAGCCCAGCAGCATAACCAGTCACTCGCATCTGAGCCTCATTGTTTGGCTCTGAAGGACAATGGTGGGAACAAACACCTCTCTCAGCCTTGAAAAAGCCCAATATCTGTTCGTAGCCTCTGCTCCCCTTCCCCTCTGTCTTCGCTCCAGCCTTTGCAGAAGCGGCGCAGGTGCCAAGCTGTGCTTCTGCAGGGAGGGGTGGGAGCAGGCAGTGCCCGGCTCCCGCATTCCCGTCACCGCATCGCCCCGTCCGCTGCTTCCGAGGGCCCGCAGCTCCCCCTCCTGGCCGATGGCCATCTGCCACCTCCAGCTCGCCCTCCGACACTGCTCGGGGGACCGAGGTCCCCAGTGCCCCGTCTGCTGCCCACGGGAGCTGAACTGGAGAGCACAGACTGACTTCTCTGCATATACCCAAAGCAAAAGTAAAAAAGAAAAAAAAGAAGAGGGCATCTGGGAACTGCCTTTCATCTCAGCCCGAGAGCCTGCACCCTGCAGCTGAACCTCAGGCCAGGTTGGTCTGCAAGTATTTCTAGGTGAAAGAAAGGCTTGGAGATAAGAGAGGTGGTGAGTTATCAGCATTTCAGTCAGCCCCCATGCTCCCCCATACCACCTCTCCCACCTCCAGGGAGAAAGGAGCCCTGCCACGGGAGTTCAGAAAACACACCCTGCAGAATCCTCACGTGGCAGATGGGGGCTGTGGCCCACAGCAATTGGGTGACTTCCTAAAGGTCTCACTCTAAGTCTGGAGCAAAGCCAAGGACTGAATGGAGATGTCAAATGCCAGTAACACTCCAGTGCTTTCCCCAGGGCACTATCTAAAACTCACTTGGATGATACAGGCATGGGGAAAAAAAATTTTAAAAAATGAATAAAATATAGATATAGATCTATCTATCTCTTCCCTGCCAAATTGTCTCCTTTACCTGCATTTTTCAGAAGGTATCTCTGCCCATCCCTCCCCTGACCTCTAGTGGTTTAGGCTCTGCCCGAAGGAGAAGAGCGAGAGGTGACCGTGCTGGTCACGGCCCAGGAAAATGGGGATTTTCTCCGGTAAAAGCCGAGCCCTGACAGCCTCCAACTGACACCTGGAACTCGGAGAGTTTGAACTACACAAGCTTGGTTTGTTTGTGCTAATTTGTAAGCCTGTTTCTGCAGAAAGCAAGGAGGGTTTTTCAGAGGAAATATTAACCTTGGTTCAGCTATTCCTAAGCTCAAGCACGTGCAGGTTTCCAAGGGACTGCCCTGTTCCTCCCGCAGACTAATCACGGGAGGGGGAAGAACTGGGGAGGTGCCTACACACCCAGATAGCACAGGCACGTCAGAACTCAGGGCAGTCTCCTCAGAGACATCCCCCAGCATAGCAGTAACCAGTTAAAACCCTCATGTTCCTGTAAACCCAGATCTAATTGCCTATAAAATATCCTCACGTGGGTAAATGGATGAACACACACCAGGCTTTAGTTTGGAGCTGTCTGGGTGGAGGGTGCCGTGGACAAAGTTCTGTCTGGTGCTGCATTAAGTGCATGGAATGCTTTGTGAATTCTGGATACTTCATAAAGAAATAAGACTTGACCCAGAACAAGCCCAACACCCAGTTTCTTCAATGAATTAATGCACCGCTTGGGAAGGCAACTACCAGGTCACGGTGCCTTAGCTCTGACTGGTATATGGAGCAAACACAGATCTGCCAACAGAAAGCCAGGGGCTACTGAAGGAACGTGCATATTTCCACATGTACCCCATCCAACTGAACTTACCATCATAACCCGGGCCAAATCCTCCTCTTCCATTTCATGTCTGCATCTCAAAAGTAAAACAAAATAAATAAATAAGAAGGCAAGGAAAAGAACATATTCCCCTTTCTATCCTTTTGCCACTGCAAACAGACCCCAGGCAGAGGAAGAAATCTGGTCACCTGCCCGGGTAACCTGGCAATAGTCAAAACGAGCTTTTAGCTGCATTGTATTCTCCTACTGCCTTGGTCTTCAGGCCACTCAGGGAGTGATGGCCACTGCTCTGCCAGGGATCCCCTGTGTGCTAAATAATTCATACTGAACGTGTTCACAGAGTGGATTTTCCTTCTGCTGTCTCCACGTGCTTCACCCCCTGATGAGGAGGGACCTTGCCGGGCTGTTAGGTTCTAACAGCTCACCCTGGCAGCCTGTGCTGAGAGGAGCTGGGGAGCACCTCACACAACCAGGCTTTGGGGAATATCAGAACTGCTCCCACTGGTGATGCCACCTCAGGAGTTGTGCCGAACAGTCCCTGCCAGAACAGGGGACAAAGCAATCCAGGAGGAGCTTGCTTTGGGTGCTGAACTGCTCTACCTTGGACAAAATACACCGTTTCCAATCCAGTTTCCTTGGCAGCCTCATTTCAGGGTAAAGAGCAAAGAGGAGAGTTATCCTCAGCTAATCAGAAGATGGCAAGTGCTCTGTGGAGGCTGCTGTGTGTGCTGCAAGTGCTGTTTCCCTCCTGAGCCGCTTACCCTGTGCCTGCTGGGGTGGCCATTTAGATGGGTGGAGGTGGAGTCTGTTGCTTTGGAGCTGCCATAGGTAGGTATGATCTTTCATTCACCTACATCAGCCTCTGAGCTCTATCCTCTCTGCAGGCTGGTGCCAGAAGGGGAAGGCTGTTGGGTTATTGACAGCCAGCTTCTCTTTCAGTTAACAGAATCAAACAAAGAAAATTGGTTAGAGATGACTCAGATTTTTTAGTTTCTATTTTCCAGCAGAAAACTACATTAAAACAAAGTTTGAGTAGAACACATTTAAAAACTTGTTAAGTAAATTTCTACACCATGCTCTGTTTTCAAATAAAAAGTGCTTTCCAGCCAAAAAAACACCCCAAAAGTTCATCAAAACTTAAGCCTGCATTTTGAGGAAACAAGATATTTTTAGAGCAAGCAACGGGGAGCGTGGTACCAGTCAAGAGTTACAGGAAGGCACGGCATACTGAACGCTAACTCTTTTGCTTTAACACAGCACACTAATTTATAATAAGGCTAGAGCATTTACAGCAGCATCTCCAAGCTTTCTCTGAATCTAAGCCCCCATTCTGCTGAGAAGCAGTAGTTACACTTCGGTTCTTTCGGATCAGTATGTTACCAACCGTCTCAACAGAGCAGGCAGAGCAAAGAGAAGCATCTAGAAAAAGCAGGGTGAGCAGATCTGGAATTCAAACTCAGCCCAGCTCCATATGAAGCACTAGTATTTGTAGCTTTTGAGACCTGAACTGACCCTCAGTCTGCTTCATGAACAGGTATCTCCCCTCTAGTTATAGCAGAGCCGTAAAAGTCTTTGGAACTAAGGAAGGAAAATGTTAAAATAATAAGATAAATGTAGCTTGCTCTGTTTGAAGCATCAGAAGGTCCCTAACTGGGTTACTGGCTTTGTGAGAGTAACTTTTGCTCCTTGCACAAACACTTGCACACCTTCCCCATCATGACCAGTGTCTTGGGGCAAAACCACAAGGGCTGGTGTTTCCTCTGCCCTTCCACCAACAGCAGCAGACAGCTCCCTGCCCTCTCCGCTCCCCTAGCTAGAGCAGTCCTTGGGAGGGGACCTGGGAAAGGATGTGGCTGAAACGGCCTCTCTGCTTTTTCTAACCAGGAATATTTCCAGGTGACCAACAGCTCTTAATTTGCCGTTGCCTTAGAAATGGATTTCCCATAATCTCCTTCTGCAGAGGATGTAAAAAAAGCAAGAGAAATGGGGGCAAAGGAGCCTGGAAAAAGGTGTTTTATTGCTCAGTACAAGGCAAAGCAGGTCTTCCCCATTACTTTTAAATCCAAGGATCTGTGCCAGCTTCAAGCCTGGAGTTTCAGCCCAAAAAGCAGATCCCAGACAACCCGGGACCCTTACAGGCGACGTCTAAACCGTAGGGGTAGCAGCAGGAGCCTTTGCATGCACTTGGCAGTGGTGCCAAGACTAAAACCATTTGCAGGAACGAGGATCTGTTTGTGAGCAAGAATTTTCACCTGAATTTCTTTGCAACCAGTCTTCCAAACTCTCTCTGTTCCTGGCATCACACAACGCTCCTTAAAGGAAGGAGAAATTCTCTTCCGCTCTAAAATACCTTTTCTGATATCACAACAAGAGACACTGGTGGAAGCCAATGCAGCAGCTGCTCAGGTTGCTTTGAACTGCACATCAGTCACCTACCTGCAGAACACGTAAGCGTCATACAGGACTTGGCAAGTACAATTTAACACCAGAAATGTAATAAATCAATCAATCAATCATTCAAGTTACAGGCAGAGTGGTTGGGTGCACAGAATACAAAGCATTCCAGCTTTTCTACAGAAATTCTGCCACCAATTAGAAATAGAAAAGTCACTTTAAAACTATTAGCTTTGCAGCAATGCTTTTTCCTCAGTCTGCCTTTGTCCATGAACGCTCCCCAAAGAGATTGCCTTGTTCAATTTTCTCCTCCCTGGCCCATTCAGACAGGTAAGAGCAACCTTATTCTCGTAAGAGCTAAAGTTTCTTCCAGACAACTTGATCCTCAGCCCAGGTTTGCAGGAGTGGAAACAGCCAGATCCTTCCAGGCATTTCCAGCTGACACGACTCCAATCTGTCTCTACGTTGTGACCATCCTGTGACTGACTTTCCCTGGCTCTTGGAGGTACAAGACCTGCCAAACGCCCGTCAGTGCCCGTTCCCCCTCAGACAAGCCCCCCTCCATCCTGTGCAGAAACCCCAACAGCCACTTGCTGTTCCTAAAACATCATCTTCCTGCCCAGGTTTGGCAGGGCTGTTCTTGGCCATAGGTACCGTTTGAAAGGGACAAGACAACCCACACACAGGGCCGAGGGGGATTTTCACATGCTTTCAGGTTTGTTTTCTCATCCGCTAATTCTTTTTCCTCAAGATACTGCTTTGAGACGATTAGAATCATTTATTTGGGTCAAAAGTAACATCAGTTATTTGTATGCCTTTTCACATAAAAAAAAGCATCCCCTTGAGTGAGGGAGGGATGGAAATGTCCCCTCTCTAAGAGCCACTCACAGTTGAGCAGCTGACACATGGCCCGGCTGCCTGAATCCCGTCCCCTGCCACCAGGACAGACACCCACGCACCAGACGTTCAGCCCAGAGGCACCCACGGCACTCCCAGCACCCACCCCTCCCAGGCAGGGCCTGCCTTTGACAACTGCCATGTGTCAAAGACCCCAGGGAAGGTGAGGTCACTGCAAGTGACTTTGGTGCCTGAGAGGGCTTTGGTGAACAAGGAGTGTCCCGACAGCCCCAGAGAATCGTCACGCCATGGGGAGACACGCGGACCGACAGGACTGGCCAATGTGAACACAAAAATGTGTTCCTAACCTGAAACCAACCATCAGCTTAACCTTGAATACAACAGGATACACAGAATCATTAAGGTTGGAATCACAACCTTCAAGATCATCAAGTCCAACAGTCTACTAAATGTTATAAGGATCACTAAGCCATGTTCTGAAGTTCCACACCTGGATGTTCTTTGAACCCCTCCAGGGATGGTGATTCCACCCCCTCCCTGGGCATCCTGTTCCAAGGCCTCACCACTCTCTCAAAAAAAAATATAAATCCCCATCATCCCCAGCCGGAAGATTTCAGCATCACTCAGAGCACTGGCCTTTGCAAGAGACCTCAGCTGGGTCTGTGGGCATTTCACCAGCCAGCAGATAGCTGGTGTCACAAAGACAATCTATAGAACTAGATCAGTTAATGCTGCCAGTAAAATGTCACTGCAACCAATTACCAGAGAGACACAGACTCTGCTCCAATCCACATCAGCAGCCTACAAAAAGACTCCCACTGGCCTCGTTCCTTGAAATCAGGCAGGTTCCCCCAGACTTTCACAGGGGATTTTTCTAAAGACACCTCTTGGGATCACACACCTCAGTCACTGCTGCTTTAGAAAACACCGCTTCTCACAGCCCAGTGCATTTTGTTACTAGACTTCATTTTCTTGCTGTTATTTCCACAGGTTTCATTACCTCAGCTGCTGCCCAGCTCATGCCTTTGAATCTGCATAGCCTCACAAACACCCAGTGACACCGGTGTCCCTGTTTCAGCAACAAGTGCCCAAGGCATAGTGACTACACTGTACTGGGGAAGGAGTGAGGTAGCTCAGTAGCTTAGAATGACCCTGTCTAAGAAACCCAGCTCTGCCATGGAGAAAGGTTGTTGTGAGGGGAGGGATTCTCCAAGTCCTATGAAAATGACTGTCTTGAACTTCCTGCTGTAATTCCTTAGCTATATGTGTGTATATAGATATATATAATCTTAGAGGAAACCCTAGAGAGTCTTGAGGAGTTTTCCAGGAGGAGATTGCTGTCAGCTTGGGTGTCGTGGGGATACCACTGCCTCTTCAACATGTACAGTTCATCAGCACAGAAACACAGAGAAACAGAAACAGGAGATCAAAAATCAACAGTCAGAATTCAGAACGTAGAAACAATTTCCTCCTCGCTTCTCATCCTCCTAAGGGGTTCTTGTTCAGATCTGTTTTGACATGATTGCTTTGGGGTTTAATGCCAAGAAAGATAAATTTAATTTCAATCTTGCTATTTCCACTGAAATCAAAGGGATACATGTAAATAATTTGAAGGGAAAAATCTTTTTCCCATCACTTTCCCATAAAGGAAACAGAGGAGGTAAGAAGCATCCACACATTGGTGTTGGTGACACATCCTTCAGAGAGATGCTTTGTTTACACCAGAAGGCACTGGACTAGATTGCATCCTCAGGAGCATTCATTTCCATGCAAGGGTTTGGGTTTAGGAAGTCTTCCAGCGAATGTAGAGATGCCCCAGGGTCACTTCAAGGTGGTACCCACTGATTATTTTTCCTTCTCTTTCCCTGTTTTGATGAGGTGTGCTGCCAATTCTCAGTCATTTATCTTCTTACCATCTGCTTCTGGTAACTTTTGTGTGTGCCAGACACTGGATTTTTATTATCCATAGTTTCTCCTGTCTATTCTCCCCTCCCTTTCTCCCAGTCCTGAGCAAGGAGTGGAAAAGAAGAGTGATCCTATTATTCACAAGATGCCTTTACACAGCATCTCTTAATAGAATCTTCATCACATAACATCAGTGATTCCCCTACCATCGTTGTATTTAAACCATTTTCCCTGTTGGTAAAGTGGTTTTGATCACCTCTCAGTTTTGTTACTAACAGCCATAGCCCACAACCTTCCCACAACAACTGGAACTTCTTCACCTTTACAGGGAGCTGGCTTACAGGGAGCCACCACAGAGTGGTGTCATCGTCATCATCGAGACAGAGGTGACCTAAAGAAATCCTTCCTTTTTTGCAGGACCCCAGCCAGGGCATCTTTGAGACAGAAGTCAACTCTATGGTATGATTTTCTGCACTGTGAAGACCTGAATACAAGGACCTGTAAAAAGACTTTTCTGGGTCAAATTAGCCCAGCAGAAAAAAAGTGTAATAGAAAATAACCGTGTGAGGTGAAACCAGGCTACTGGATCCACACAAGTGCAAGGAAAAGGTCAGGATATCCCAGTCACAGATGGCACGTTGGCCACAGAGGGTGACATCACAGGCACCACATGTTTGGCAGCCTTGTTCTAATGCTTTGGATGGAGGCCACAGAGCTGCTCACATCTTTGTGCTGGCTGGAATAAAGAGGCCCCACTAAAGCAGCAGGCCAGGGCCAGTGAAAGGTACCAAGGGTGAACTCTTTGAAAAATAAATGCAAAATAAATACATGAAGAACATCTTTCTGTATGTAAACTTCCTGCCAGAGAGTTAATAGAGCAGAGGCAACCCACTGAGTGTCTGGTCTTTAGCTGGCAGACCGTGCCCCAAGCTGCTCCATCTGCTCAGAGTAAAGGAGCACTCCAAGCCAGAGCAAGAAATGCCCCTCAAATTCAGATCTGATGGAACTTCAGCAAGACCTTAGGGTCCTTGCAGTACTTTCAGCTCTGGAGGAGCTGCCAATCATGCTGCAACAGGCAGCTTCCAGCTTTAACAAACCCCATCTGCAGACAGCCAGAGGAGCTGTTCTATTTCTTCCAAAGAAAGGAAAAGGCTATAGCTGCATTTACTGGCTGCCAACAGCCTACATGGCAATCCAGCTCCAGCCTCCTGTCCCTTGAAGCCTACGAGCACATTCTCACCCCACTGAAGATAAACAGAAACATTGCCCCTGCAGGGCTTTCCTCTGAAAACCAACCTGCAAAGGGACACTGGAGAGCAGTAGATGCCTCATGGCGTTTTGATAACCATCACTAAGTACTGACAGCTAGGACAGCTCTTCCTCAAACTACGTAAGGCTTTCACGTAAGAAGGGTGCAGAAAGGTAACAGCAAAGTTTCCTTTTGGTTTAGATTTACCAACTCTGCTTCCAATGAGAAGGTACCTACCAGAGCCAGAGGTGAGCTGGGGAGCACCCGCCCTGAGCTCCAGAGAGCACAGCCAGTATTGCAGGGCTCTTCCCCCAGCTGTGGGCAGACATGCTGAGGATGCAGCAACATCTTTTATAGGTGACAATGACACCTTACCCTCAACAGCCACAAGCACCCTGGACTTCCAAATCCCTCACCACTGCCCAGAAATAGGATCCACTGAGGATTAAGTACTGGCATCGGTGCAGATTTGATACAACAGAGCTGCAAGAGTTGTGCTACAAGAGTAGCACGACTTCCACCGTAAGCAGATTATTGATCTTTATCATGAAAATCCTGCAAATGTAATTAATGACACCAAGTAGGTGGGTTGAAGGAAAGCAGAAGCAGATTGTGCCAGAGGAACAGAGAATTCCTACCTGGGACAGGGAATAGGAGAACAATGTGAGGACGTTGTCAACTTTTTGCTACTGTAATGGAAAAGAGGAGTGGGCAGCTGCCCGATCACTTCACCGAGTCGCAGGGGGTCAGCGAGGGGAAGGTGCCTGGCAGGCTACAGGTCCAGACCCAGCGCTGGGTTTGGGTGTGGTTCCGTGGTTAGCAACAGCACTTACCAGCCAGAGAAGCTGTTGAGTAGGGCAGTAGAAAGTGCAGAGTTTGTCCTGGAGGCTAAGGCAGCGACTCTTCTCTCTTGCTACAGAAGCAGCTCAGGGGCTACCCAGAGTGGCACTCAGAGGCACAATGTGAAGCCTTCCAGGATACACACTGTGGGAGCTACTCAGGGTTTTGCTAAAATATGTATGTGCACTAAATAAAATATCGAGTGATATAAATACAGCTCTGTCACCATTCACTCTGCTCTGTCGGGAAAGCACAGCGACCAATAGGGCTTCACAAGGGCTTTCTTCTGCGTGACACTGAACTTCAGTCCTCAGCTGTTTCCCTCCTGACAGCTACGTGACAAGAGTGTTCTGCTGACAGATATCCATCACACTGGCTGTTTCCTGCACATCTGTCCCCACTGAAGCCCTAGGATTGCTTCTGAGCTTATACTCTGCAGTTCTTTGCTTCTAAATGGACCATTATGAGCTAAACATGTTAAAAAAACCCACAAACCCTTAAATTGTCTAGTTTCCATGCAATGGGACTTAAAAAAACCCCAAAACGTCCCATGGATTTGCATGGAGGTTTTTAGTTGTGCTCTTGTGCTTAGGGACAGTTTAGTGGTTTCTGACAGGGCTAGGAATAAGGTTGGACTTGAATCTTGAAGGTTTCTTCCATCCAAAACTATTCTGATTCTCATCAGGTGAAGGCTGGTGCACATTAAGTAACAGCAGGGGCCAATGTCAGAGTGCTCCATGGCTCCACTTACCCTTGTTCAGAGGCTTGTGCCATCTTAGTCCCACAACACAAGTGGGAGTCACCACTCCTGTGCACTTTCTAAATGAAGGCTGACAAGCAGCTGCTGGGAGCCACCAGCTGCTGACATTTCACACTGACTCCCTGTTAAGTCCTCACTTGTAAGCAGAAGACAAACCAAAGCTAAACCAGCTCTTAGAGGTGCCCCTCGGGCAGAGCCTTTCAGTGACCTCCCCACAGTGCTGCTTCCTCCTTGGGCCTCGTAGGGCACTGGCCAGGGCCAGTCTGGGAGCATCTGGCTTGTGCCCTGGCCAGACAGAAGGTGAGCAAGTGCTAATGCCTCCTCCCTGGCAGAAAGTGATCTTTGCCCTTTCCCTGGGACCGGAGGCGTTTTGGGTTAACAGTTCACTTCCACCAGGATCCTTCAGGGATATTCAAGCCCAGGTTAACTTAGGGTTCTAAATCATCAGTTATCGTTCAGTTTCTTTTGTGCTGACTGAAAAGCAATTCTGCCTGGATCTCCTCCCCGATACTTGTGCTGCCTTTGGCACGCTTGGGTTTCCAGCAAAGTCCAGCCCATCGCTGTCAGGATGTTCTCCTAGCACTATGCATCATCTGTCACACCGACCAACAGGCTCCTACCCACTCAGAGTGGAGCTCAGGCATCTTAAACACACTGGGGCACAACGGTCACTTCTGATCACTTTTACACACACTCCATCCTCACGAAGCGTGCCCAACAGTGACTGTCCTGGGGAGAGGAGGGGAAAGGAGCAGAGAGCAGATCGAGCTGACTTGGCTCTTTCCTGACAGAAATCGCTGCTGGGGTCCATCTATGATTTATGAGCAGCTCCAGTGTTACAATATGAAAGATTAAAGCCCATAAGATCAATAATATATGGAGATGCCAACCCCATTGAAAACGGGTCAGTGTTTGTGGGACTAATAGTGCATTTGGGAGAAAGAACATCACCCTGAAGCTAAGATGGTGTTTTTCTGTAACTCCACCCACTTTTGGACAATACAGTCCCAGGCTTTATATAAATCTGCACAGGTCACTCACATGAGAAGTGGCTGTTTTGATTCACTTTGCACCATCATTGTACTCCAAGTGTGAGGAAGGGAAGCTGAAAATTGACTCTAGGCTCTACAGAAACTGGAAATTTCAGATTAGAAAAATAAGAAAAGAGTTTTTACTGGTTAGGAAATCGCTTTGTTTGATGGTGCCCACAGTTTTACACGGTGGTGACTGACTCAGTGAAGGCAACAGCAAGTCCTGTAAGACACCAGGAAAATCTCAAGGATCTGACCATTTACCAAAACAGGGGGTGACACAGCTGGGGCCTTTTTATGCTGGGAATGTCAGAAGGTTCTTGGCTGAAGTATTCATCCTCTGAGCTCCCTAGGTATTTTTAATGCCCAGGTGGCCTCAGCAGAACTTGCCTAACCGCACATTTGGCCTTCTCTATTTAACAGCAAATTTGTTGTCCGTCCTCTCACACCCGGTTCCTTGAGCTGGCATTTTTGTTAACCATCTTTGGATCTCATGATTTGACTCCCACAGTTACAAGTTTCATGAAACTCCAATTTATCTGTTTTTCAAGCCCTTCCAATGTAGGGGCATGTTACAGTGTTTCACCCGATGCTTGATGCCAAGCATTGTCCTTCTTAACTGTGGCTCGAGAGACTGATGAATTCTCAGCTGTTTGATGCTGACCGACACAAGTTTCTGAACATAATCAGAGGAGTGCCCACATATACCACAAAGTTCAGAGACAGAAGGGTCCAGATACAGCTTTTCCGTGTCAGAACCGGGATTCTCAAGGTATCTCCAAAGTTTTTGAATTCAAGTTCAGTTAGTGAAACCTCCAAAGGTCAACGGAAGAACAGAGTTGTTCATACTTCTTTTTGGTTTCATACTTGGATAAGAAAATGCAGCAGGACTTAGTCACTTGGCCTCTCAGTGCTCAAGGGGAAGCAATTTGCTGAGTAAGAGTATGTAAGCTTTCTATAGTCTATTTTCAGAGGAGAATCAAAATGTAAGGAAAAGTCAGATGAATTAGAGAGATTAATACCTTGCTGAATGTTTGGGTTTTTTTTATATCTACACAAAAGCCTGGCCAAAAAAAACAACCCCAAACCCATCCCTCTCCATCAGTGAATTATGGGGCAGTGGGAAACTCTGCAATTATCCTACACTACTCCTACATGCCACCTGGAAACAAGCACACCTAGTTGTCCCCAGCAATTTAAGGAACTCCAAAATAAGCTGAAATCTGTCGAAAGCCTTTGTCTGTGCTGCCAAACTCTCTCAGTTTTCTGACAGCAATGCTGAGTGGGCCACGCTGCTGGAACGGGCTTGTGACCATAACTCATCTGGGAGGAAATGCTGTCAATGAATTGGAGTGGAAGGGAAGCAATCTGTGCAACACCGAGCGGGGCTCCACTCCAGGGAGTGTCACGGCATTGCCAGCACATCTGCCAAACCAGTCTGATACCCACAGGAGCATCCAGCTTGGGCAGGGATGGCTGAAGAACCCGTGCACAAGGTGCCGTGCCGCGTGCCGGACCCGGCTCCATGAGCTCTGCTGGCCACTCCTCCAGCCCCTTTGGCTACCCGCAGTGTTGTGCTCGTGCTCAACTCTGACCCAGACCAAGGGCACTGTTAGAGGTGTAGCAGGAAGCAATCAACTGTCTTATCCCCCACAGCCCCAAAGGAGCAAAGTCTCTGTGCCACTGCTCTTCACACGAGGGGGGACATAGCTGTGCAGATTGCCCAGCTCCAAAGCCATAAAGAACAAATACCTCTGGCCACCTTCACCCTTACATCCCAGTACCTGAGAGGAGAAGAAAGCCGCAAGAACATCTGACATCTCTTCTCGAAGACTGATTTACAATAACTTATGATCATGGGCAGCCCTAAAAGGGGCAGCCACACCAGTCATAAAACAGTTTGGCTTGAAAAGGACCTCGTAGAGCATCTCGTTCCAACCCCCTGCCATGGGCAGGGACATCTCCCACTAGAGCAGGTTGCTCAAAGCCCCATCCAGCCTGGATCTGAACACATCCAGGGATGGAGCAGCCACAGCCTCCCTGGGCAAGCTGTGCCAGTGCTATCGTAGCTATCTAGCCTCCTCACTTTGTTCAACTCTCCTGCTAAATAAGTTGCCAAGAGAAGAACCTCTTGCTCTGGTTTCTCTGCAGAGATGAAGCTGAACTGTTCGCATACTGAATGGTAGAGCCCTGACAAGTGACTGCAATGCTTTAAAGCATGGAGACCAATTCTGTACTGAGTGTACTACCCAAATAAATCCCTTCAGTCGTTACACACTCTGGCTAAATCCAAGCTGGGGTGGAACACCCACCCAGAGCACAGTCTCGGCTCAGGGCCAAAGCTGCAGCCAAGCTCAGCAGTGCTGTGCTGTCAGAGACTGCAAGGGGGGCAAGACCCCAGGGAGCCCAGCCCCAAACCTTCACTAGCCAGGTGGGTGAATCTCCACACCCCCATCCCAACTGCCGAGCTGACAGCAGAGGAGCGTTGCTACTCCTGCAGCTTTCAGACTATGGGAAAGAAATGGGACACTGAGGCCACAGGAACTGCTGGAGGGACCATGTTCTGAGCTGGACAGACAGACATGTGCCACTACTGAACACTTCTGGATAAGGACAGCAAGAGCATTTCTGTTCATTTAAGAAACCTGGCTGCTGTTGGAATCAGCATTACCAGTGATTTTCGTAGATGCTGATGCCAAGTGTTTTGAGGATGTCACAATCCCCTGCCCCCATTTAGACCAGTTGGGAGGGTATTTTATTTGTACTACTGACCCTCAACACCCGAGTTGAGAGCCACAATTCACACTCTAGAAATGAACAAGTTGCCAAATGCTCGTCACTACTGACTCACGTTGGCTTTTAGTGGATATTTAGATGCAAACTCACCGTCAGCTAGAACGTCTGCTACCCTGATTCCTCTTCTGAGCACAAGCCTGAGCCAGGAAGCTTGTTTCTGAAGCCACAGAGAGGATTTTATCCAGGGTCTATTACCCATTGTAGCAGCATGAAGTACATTACCATGGAACAACTCACAAGCAAACAGCTCAGATTTACAGTGCAACAGAACAAACTGGGAAATTAAATAGCCCCAGGTGTACCCCGAGTAAGCTCCTTGTAACAGGAAGCAAGACTAAGTGAAAATTAAAGAGGATTTTTTTACCAGCGATTTAATATCTAATTAATATTAATAATTGTACATTTTATCCAAGTTTTTACTATAATCCTGCAGGTATACAAATAGGCTTTGACTCACTAAATATCCAGACAGAAATATAAATCCATTTGCAACTAATATTGTGCAGGTGTTGAAAATTACACTCCTGTACGTGAACAACTCTTTCCCAAAATACTTCTTGGCATGGTGTTGTTCGTGTGTGTCTTTACTACTGTGCAATTCTGCTGAGCCTCGAATGCACACAGAAGCATTATCGTGTGTGTGGATCACTGTCCCACACTGCCATGATGCTAAATACTGATACTATGTTGAAAACCAAGTGGAAAGATCTTGTTTATGTACTCTAGAGTGAAAAAACAACAGGGGAAAAAGAGTGAGAGAAGAAAAAGATGCACGAGCTTTACTGCAGCGGTCAAAATAAAATAAAAAAAATAAAGCAAGGGAAAGATGGCAAATGTGTACAGCACTGTGCACTCAAGATTGCATTACGTGGTTGAGCAAACACAGAAACACCCCCAAGAGCTCTCTCCCTTCCTGCAGTGTAAACCACATCCTTGAGTACGGGTCAGCTACAGCTCCCTGCCTGTGCCTGCTGGGAGAGAGCAGCTGGGGGACAATCCCCTGGTCCTGAGCAGGAGCTGCCCCTCTCCAAACACCACCTGCAAGGGAAAGCACGATGCTGCTCCCAGCCCGGACAGACAGGGGAAACCTCTGCCTGTGGATTTCCTTTTCCAGCTCACAGAGCTCACGGGTAACTCCTCAACTAATGCAGAAAATTGCCTGTGCTAGCAAGAGCCAGCATTGCTCACCTCCATCTGTAGCAGAGGCTGTGGGGTGATGAAAGCACAGCGTGGTTTACCTCGGGCTGGCTGGGCATCCTAACACTGCCAGACTGCCCAAGGAACTCCCTTCACATAATATCCCCAACAGCATCTTCACCAATCACTTACAGGAGATTGAGATGCTAGCTCACCGTCAGCTAGAATGTCTGCTGCCCAGTGGATTCCTCTTCTGAGCACAAGCCTGAGCCAGGAAGGGGGAGGGAAACAAAGGGGCAGAGAAACAAAGGGGGAGAGTATTGTGTGTTTGTCTTTTCTATAGCATAACTGGCTTGTTCATCTGGGGAAAAAGCTAAGTGATATTTTACTGCCACACTTCTCCTCCCCACGTTTTCAATTTCCACTTATGTTCACTGATCTCAATCACAGAATGACTGAGCTAGACAGAGGCTTCTTGAACTATTCCTCAAGCATTAGCTCTGCTCATGTCTAAGGTATGAGGCTAAAAAAGACTTCAAATACCCCAAACCAACAAAACTCCCCACCAAAATGTAAGTGAAGAAAAACCAGCAGTGGCTCACCGCTGGCTAGCACTGCAGGGCAATTCCTGCACTGCTGCACACACAGACCAGGGCAGGATTTGAGGGAGCCTGGCTACTTCTCTCAGGTCAGAGGTGAAGGGGTCTGCTCACTTTGTGAGGTTTTTCTTATCCGAGAACTGGAGTATGCTCATCTAGACAGGAAGGGTGACAGGACTTACACACTTCTATTAGACCATTTTGTTCCCCTCTCACTGATCAAAGACCAGTAGGAGCCCAGCATCCCCATAAGGCCCACCTCTAAGTGTTTGGCTTTAGCCATCCAAGGTTGAAAGTGGCAACCTATATTGAGAACATGTGAACAGTTGAGCACTTTGATTGTTCTCTGATCCAGAACCATACACTGGAACAATTTTACAGTCACAACCAAAGATATCAATCAATGGCCTGGTAATTTACATGTTTAATTGAAGGATTTGACCTAGAGATGGCAGGAAAACATACGTTCTGCCTCAGTCTTTGGAGAAAAGCCATCCCAATGCCTTAGCACATGAACAATGATCTGGAATCACTTAGGAAGCAAATCTTTCTGTTGTATAACATCCAAATTTTTGTGCCTGCAGCTCTTAAAAAAAACAAACCAAACAACCCAGCAGGACAAAGCAGGCTGACTGCACTCCAGGTTCTGACTAGAGCAGGCAGAGATAACCACAGTCCATCACTGAAGGAATCATCCCTTGACTTCATGGTATAAGGAGAAGTGGGAACTGAACGTCTCTTTCTAAAAGGGAAGTCTGGAAAGTGTGCAGACTTGTTCTGTCTTGGTCAGTTGAGACACCCCACAGGGCCAGGGAAACCAGTCAATAGCACGTGGGGTTTGTTCTCTCCGAATCAATGTCCTGCTGTCGGTGAGGAGAGCATCCTCCACGGGAAGCTACAACTTCAAAGCAACTAATGGCACGAGTGGCACCCGCAGCAAGTGTGTGTGTGACCTCACAGGGGTCACAGCAAGGACCTGCAGCGCTCCCCTTCACAACAGCAGCAAAGCTGGGGAGAGATGCAAGCTGAGGGCTTCTTGCACCTGCTTTAGTTCAGATGGGTTTTTTTCCCCCCCCGGTGTCTCTATTTCTAAAGCCAAGTTCTCTAAATGAAAGAGTTTTTACTGTTCCTGTTATATTTTGATTTGCATACAAACCATTACAGACAAACCCATTATAAGCTATTTACATACATAATAGATTAAATTCCTCCACCGCCTCTTCCTGACCTTGGCTGTTATCTGTCCTGCTTCTCTTACGTAATTTGAATTTGTACAGCCATATTTTTCATGCTCCAGCTACTTTTTTCCTGCCTCATCCTAAAGTATCTTATTTTCATTAAGGCCTCTGGGCTCCTAACAAGTAATTGACATGCACTTTTGAGACCAATTTACCCAAGGCAAACCCAAAAAACTCAGATTTCCACATCACGTATCTCCTCACCTGTAGTGCCAGGTACATAAAGTTAAATACAACAGAGCCATTTCTTTTCCAATTCTGTGTTTCAACACTCGCTGCACTCACTGTTCCAATTTTGAGTTCTGTGCAGGGGGAGAAGGAAAACCTACACAGTTATCCTTCTGAAATAGGCTCATTTATATTTAGAGCAAGTGAAAGTACATCTGACCTGAGCATCCTTAGCTGGACAGAGGAGCAATGCCTCCCATAATGGTAATAGGACTAGCTGTTCATAGAATTAGAGAGGTTGGAAGGGACCTCTGGAGTTCACCAAGTCCAACCCCCTTGCAGAGCAGGGTCACCCAGGGCAGCCCACACAGGAACAGAGCCAGGAGGGTCTGGAAAGTCTCCAGAGAAGGAGACTCCACAACCATTCTGGGCAGCCTGGTCCAGGCTCCATCTCCCTCACAGTGAAAAAAAAGTTTCTCCTCCTGTTGAGGTGGAACTTCTTTTGTTCCAGTTTGTGATCATTACCTCTCATCCTATCACAGGGCACCACTGAAAGGAGACTGGTCCCTTCTGCTTGACAACCACCCTTCAGATATTTATAAACATTGATCAGATCCCCTTCTCAGTTTTCTCTTCTCCAGGCTAAACAGCCCCAGGGCTCTCAGCCTTTCCTCACAAGAGATGTTCCAGTCCCTTCATCATTCTTGTAGCTCTCCACTGGACTCTCTCTAGTATTTCCCTGTCCCTCTTGAACTGGGGAGACCAGAACAGAACACAACACTCCAGATACGGTCGTACTAGGGCAGAGGGGGAGAACCTTCATTGTTAAAAGAACACTGGTTTGTAATATGGTTGTGTTTATGAAAATATTACAAGTGCTGCTTAGCTGTGTCCACCCCTTAAAGGCAATTACTGACTTCATGGCTACAGTTCAGAAGGGTACTACATTGTGTTGAGATTTCTGGAAAATATTCAAGAAGAGAAATCTAATTGAAATTCCATGTCTTCTTACTGTACCTTCCTTGTGCCTTCCATTAAAAAAGCCTCAGTTCCAAGAAAACCTGGGGAGCTCTAGGGGGATATGCTGCTATGTTACAGTCCAGTAGATAAAGGTTCTGCAATGCACGTGGACAGCTCAAGTGGCTACTCTGAAGCTGAAAGGCAGTCTGCTTTAGTGTGAAATAAAATGCTTCTCTACATCATCATACTTATCCAGGGAAAGCAGGGCAGCAAAAGATTTAGCAGGCAGTGAGGAGAAACAGTGGGTCTATAGTGGCAAAACCAGATTACTCGAGATGACCAGAGCAGTGTCTCAGTGAGACAAACCTGCCACAGCTCTCCTTTTCAGTGGGGCAGAATTAATCTCTCATGCAAAAGAGCCAAGTCATTCCCCCCCTTAGGGTTACTCACAGCTGGAAGGTAGAAACTCTGGCCTTTTCTTTGGATCCTGTCACTTGCATCTGTTCTTGTGCTCCATAAGCTGCTCCAGCAGGGAGTGTAGGACACACCCCCACATCTGTCTGTGGGGCATGACAGTCTCTTGGAGAAATCACAACCCAGTTACAGACTGGACTATATTCCCATGCCACCCTGTGATGATCTGGTGCTGCAGGTGCCTGTTGCACACGCAGAGCTGCATCCTCACAAGACTAGTGAACAACATTGCAACTTTCTGTGCAGAGGAGTCCCAGCTATCCTTTAGCAGAGCTCCCCTGTGTCTCCATTGGGATTATTTCACAGTCTCCTGCCTTGCCTCTACCAGTTATGACCCACCAGGGATGCCAAGACTAAGAGCAATAGTACACAGACAAAAACCAAAAAGCATCATTCAAAGAAATGCCCTTAAGACATCACAAAAGTTTTCCTCTCCTCCTAATGCTCCATTGGAAGCCACACAGCTTCCTCATCACAAGGAAGACAGAGGCCTTGGCCAGGACTCAGATGCTTGCTCCTTAGACGTGGTTGCCAGCACAGGAATGCTCAGTCAGTACAAGACTGAAACACCTACCAGTCACCACATTCAGCCACAGCAACAGTTGATGTAAGGGTGCCATCCTGTTGGGAGGCAGCAAGGACTAAGTTACAAATAAATACAATGAGAGGGAGTTAATTTCCACAGGGAAAAAAAAAACCCAAAACAAACCAAGCCCCCCCAAAAACCAACCAAAAAAAACCCACCCAAAAAACCCCAACACACTTCAAGCAGCAATTCCAGCCATAACCCAGCTATTCTCAAAGGCTCAGTATTACTCATGATGACAAATAATTCACACATGGCAGATGAGAAGCAGTTGGAAGGGAACTTGGCTGCTCACAGGCTCTGCAAATCAGGGCACTGGCACAAAACGAGGGGACTTCACTGTCTGACCAAAAGCTGGCTGCAGTCAGACCTCCCAGGCAAGGAGCTCCCAGGGAAAGGCACTGCTGGGGTCAATGGGGTGCATTTTGAAGGCTATGCAGAGTGAAAGCACAGAAAGCACCTCGACTCCTTTTGCTCTGCAGGGTGTTGTCCCATGGCAACCTCTGCAGTCCTGTAACCTCCAGGGGTTACAGTACAAGGAAACACAGCAGTAGCTCTGCTTTTGCAAAGCCTTTCTTTATATATTCTTTCCTCCTTCAGATCTTCAAGTGCTTTCACACGTAAGCATTGCAACTCATCTTACATATGGACAAGCCACAGATCTTGGTTATCCGGCCAAAGTCACGCACCCAGTTGTGACCATTGTCCCCTGGCACAATCTGGGTACCCTCCTCTCAGTCAGATGCCAGACACATGGAATGCAGCAAGAAAACCACTGGAACGTTTCACCTGGAAACACAGAGATCTCTAGATCTAGAACTTCCTGTTCACAATTTGGAGCAGCCCAATCTCAAAGAGAACCCCTCCTATGGGCTGCTGGTAGGAAAGCTTGAGTGAATTCAGGCTCAGGGGACAAGATTCTGACAGAAGCTCTCAAACCCACATTGTTTAATATCAGAAAAAGAAGCTTTAGTGAAGTCTTTTTGCATTGGGCTGTCCCTGTGAGATTTTATCCTGTGTCCCAGGACACTTCAATGTTAGAAAAGTGTTTAAGCACTGCAAAAATCACTGAGAAAACACAGCAGGAACTCCTCGGACCACTTCTTTCAGATGTTTAAAACAACCTCCTATATCATGGAACCAAATATTCCCTGTGCCCTGGAAGGACACACTGGGTCACTTTAAAGCAGCAGTAGCGCAGTCTCTCTGTCATTAAAGTAATTAGTTCATTTCTCTTGCTACTGTCTGAAAAACAAATCCTTGAGCAACGATGGACCTAAGCTTTGTGCTTTATCAGTCAGGACTTGAATTCTGTTGTTGTCTTGCTCAGACTTTAACTTGCTGCTCTGCACATCACAGCCAGGGTTTATCCCAGAGGTCGCTGCATTTTTAATCAGCATTTCAAAGTCTCTGTGAATGGAAAACACTGCTTAAAGTGTCAGGGATTTTTTTTTTCCCTTCTTTTTTTTTTTAAATGAACTGCTGTTCTGTTTCTTTAAAAGGTTTAGTTCTCACCAGTTCCCAATTCTTATTGATTTGTTAAGTCTAATTAGTCAGTATTCAAATGTGCCATGCATTAATTTGGACACTGCTCAAATCCCACACAGATTTCACATGAAAATGGATTATTTGAATTTTAAACACGGTCTGTTCAGCCAATTCTGACATATTAAATAAGCTCACAAGCCAGTAAAGCCATAAAATGCCAGTTGACCTAACAACCTGCAATGGTAGGGAATGCACAAAGCTATTTACTTCAGCTTTTGCTTCTGAGCATCAGTTAATATGTGCACACTGATTCCATATCCTTTGATTTCTCCAAGTTTTGGGTGAAATCCAGATGCCAGACTGCTTTATTCTCTGCACAGAATCGCTGGCCAGTTGTCAAGGTTTCGGGTTGAACTGGCCACTAAACAAGTGACAGACACTCTCCATCAACCCCTTTCCCTTCCCCAAGGAGAAGAGAAAGACAATAAGGGAGAGAGACATATGGATTGGAAAAGAAAACAAAACAGCTTGAAAGAGAATAGTAATAATACCACTAAATGCATACAGAATTAATGCTGAATGCAACCCCCCAGTGACAATTCTGTCACCATCACCCCTGATGCTGTGGAGCAGCCACTGAGAAGTCCCAGACTGGACTCAGCAGCAGATGAGAACTGGATTCTGAAACCAGATTCAGGAACACACAGATTAGGATCAAAGGCAGAACAGAGTCCCCCTTGGACACCAGCCATTGAAGAAGGGGTTTGATCCTGATGATCTCTCACAGCTTTATATTGTTGGTAAGTTCAGGGTCCACTGTCCTGGCCACTCCTCCCCACAGGATGGACAAGATTTAGTAGTGACCTTGGTCTGTACAGCAGCAAGTATAAGCAAGAACCTTTTTGCACCCACCAATCCCTGGCAGTAACTCTAAACATGGAGCATCATCACTGCCAGAAGCAGAGACTGTCTGCAAAACTCTGCTGCTACCTTTGGACAGTGCACTTGGAAGAGGCCGAGCTGAAAACTAAAACCCACTGAACAGAACTGGTTCTGTTCTAGCTCAAACCAGGACACCATTCGAACACAGCAGCAGAGCCTTGGATTTCCCTGGTGCCAGAATGCACTCCAGCTTCCCAGGCTACAGTCACAGAATACTGATCATCCTGCCTGCTTCACCTTCCTAATAATGTAATTAAGTCATTTTATCTAATGGGTTTTAAGTACATCTCTTAGGATAGTCTAGAAGACTAGTGGAGACTATTCCTTAGCTTCAGAGCAAGGAGGTGCCTTTATATTTCTGTACCAATTTGTATTGGAGAAAAGGCACAGGCTGATCAGAGCTCAACGTGACCAGTCAAAGCCAAACATGACCAGTTAAAGTCAAAGACAAGCCCCCACTCCTCCTCTCGCTGATGCTCGCTGCAGTCAAGTTTAACAAGGCTTGGCCTCTGCTAGCATTTCTACACTTAGGAAATTCAAATTCTCCTTTTTGAGGTGAAGGAGCAGTCACACACTCCAGCCTTTCGAGGTCCACCCACTGCCTCTGGGACATAAATCTATGGACATCAGCTTGTCTAGACTGGGAACGTATGGAGTGGTAGGTAGACGACTGATGTTAGCATGGGAGAAGAGAAGTGCATTTTAACACGTGCATTAAAGTATGTTCTGCCTCTGCTAATGCATTGCAGCAGGCCAGCACAGACACTGCCTCTTTGAGTCAGTCTAGACAAGGCCAGGGAGACTCTTTGGAATCTGGGCTGAGCACTCAACATTCATTTCCCAGAATTACCCCGGCTTTATTTTAATTCAGCACGATAGCACCTTCCAAACACATCAACCTGTGAGACAAATGTTTCAGGGGTCATATCATAGCCCGACTCCTTTGGCGACACTTCCTCCTCTAAGTAAGTGCAGAAATTATAGGAGAAAAGCAAATCCACCCAAGTGATGGCAACAATCCAGGGCAAGGATGATTAGTAAAATTACCTTAAGGTGAAAAAAAAAAAAAAGCAGGATTGCTGAGATCTGAGGAAATAACAAAGCCCTGTAATTCCTCCACTGCAGCACCCATAAGGCAGCAATATTCAGAAAGGCAATAGTATCCTCAAATTATGCAACAGTAAATGAAAGGGAAATTGTCTCAGCTCTGATTGTCTCTCCACAGGGTATCAGAAAAGCAAAGGAAAGCCTCAGAGCAGTGGGGTTGTTTTGGCTGCCACATCTTTAGCCACAGCTGACTTGGTGGTTCCTTTTAAATGCACACGTCAGCAGGTAGGGAGGGGGGCTTGGCAAAGCATCCACAAAGCACTGCTCTGGCAACAGGGTCAGGTCCCCACACCAGCATGACATGGAAACTCCTTAACTTCTTTAGGTCCTACAGACCCAGAGAGGAGCAAATAAAGGATTTATTTATTTTTGTTTTACTTCAAAGGCAGAATTGCACAGACGTATGAACTTGGAGGGGGCAGAGAACTATTTAAAGGGGGGAAGGTGGAAAGACAGATTTGCTTTGGGGTAAACAAGCAGACAAGCAATTTCAGGTGCAGAGAAAAACCCCTTAGCTTTTGACCAAAGAGCATCATTCAAACCCAAATTAAGTATTTTACTTTGCCTTTGTAATGCATAAGCCTC